>JASDDO010000024.1:85219844-85884844 GCA_030015575.1 Agapanthus africanus
CAGCGTAGGATCCGATTGCACATTGAAAATAAGAACGTCTTTCCTCGGTCTGTCATAGCAAGCGATAATTGACAATAAAAACCTTACGTACTCGGTTCTGTAACTGAACCTTGTGTGCTCGGTGAATTTCGCTGTTGGTATATAGATACTTTAGCGAGTTTACGGATTGCAGGAAGTTATGTTTAGCAATATTTGTGGAATCGAAATATTTGATGAAAATTCAGTCCTACATGCTTTTTTGTCGCTTAGTTATTAGCTGATGAGCTATTCGAGGCCTGTAGTTTTTTGTATCCTTAATTATCTGTTAAGACTTGACTCGAACCAATAGTTGAGAGAGTTCAAAAGTAAAAAAAGAAGTCGTCATATTAATGGAAAGGAATGTTGTTCACGGTTGGGTATATAATGCATTTGCTGCCATACAGACCTAACTATCATATTGAACCAACAGTTTTCTGTGGCTCAAATGTGGGTTCGACTACATATTACAGATGAAGTGTGTTTGGTTGATTGTGGTTGTGGACTTTTAACTACTATGTTTTGTAATTTGTTGCATTTCAATGGCTTGTAGATTTAAATTTCAGGTTTTGATATATTCAATCGATCAGTGTGTTTTTTATTATGTTGCTAGTGAATTTAACATCAGGAGAGTTTTAGGTGTAGAGCCACTCTTTTGCACCTTACCTTGATGATTTTTTTCTATCAATGTATATCTCCTAAAGGTAACTCTGTTATAACATAACTAATTTCGGTTTACCTAATGCAGTTATCTAACCGTTATCAAAGTAATAACACTACCAGAGGAAAAGATCGTAAAAGATGGATCATGATGCATTCTGATTGGTGATTAAAATGCATTTCAGGATCAGAATATAAATAACCATGGAGTAAATCATGAAGGTACGAAATTGCAACATGGATGAAACTTTAGGGGTCATATATCAATTTGGCTATAAGACGCCTGCAGTCCCATAACTCCCATAACTGCAGTGTCCAGACTGCGGGGCTCATATGGTTCATGAGAGCTATGTGTAAAAAAGCCTTGGGCCCCATAAGGTCCGCAGTCTGGACACTGCAATTATTCTCTCATAACATTTTGTTTTTTTCTCTCTTCCAAGAGAGAGAGAGAAGTAGAGAAGGAGAAAAGAAAAAGAGAGGAAAAGAGTTAGCATACTTTCTACATCATCTCTCATCTTCCACATTTAGCAAATTGGTATGAGGGTTTCTTCAATTTGATTGAAGATGGGGTTAGAACCGGGGACCCTCGCGTGGATCGTCTTCGTCGGAGACCAAGCTTGTTATCGGATCCTCGGAGCTTAGTCTGAGTCCCAGAAGAGGAGGCATCGTGCTATAAAGGTTGTAACTATTTTCCTCTTAGTTTAAATTTTCTTGTCTGCAAGCTATTTTGTGTCTATGGTTGATTTTCGGGTTAGGATGTTCTAAGTCGAACCAGTGGAACGGCGCAAAGCCAGGAAATCTCTTAAACAACTCTGTCCGGCGAGCTCGTCGTTCGGAATTTTTGCTTGTGCTGCGTTTATAAAATCCGTCCTGCGAGCACGAGCAACCTTACATTGGTGGGATCGTTTCCTCCATCAAATTACTTTCAAATGAAACTTTAGTAAAATCCATTTTTCTTTTCTTGGGGAAAAAAAAAGAAATCTTTTTTCGTTATTTAAGTGCTTCTAGCTCTTCACTATAATTAGAGAGATGATCCCATTTCACACCAAAAGAGAGCATGAATTCATTAGAGAGCCATTTGGGTCTCCTACTCTCTCTCCTCCTAATCTCTTTGCTATTTATAGCGTCAGTAGAGGTCTCGGAGGCCAAGAAAAGGGCGGTGAGCATAACCGACGACTTGGATGACGTCGTCGACGACGAAGAGGACGAAGCTTGGAAAGATTGGGGCCGAAAGAAGATCAAAGACGGCACCTTTGACGAATTCAAGCCCCCTGATTTCTCAAATCTGAACCCTAAGGAGATCCAGGCCGAGATGATGAAGCGCCACGTGGGCCCCACCTATGGCTTCGTCAAGCTCACGTTGGGGGTCTCTCGCACTAAGGTGATGATTTGATTGTTCCCCATTTGTACATTTTTTTATCTAAGCTGTGATTTTGGGAGTGGGTTCTCTTTGAATTTGAATTTTGTTTGTTTTACCTACAAAAAGCTTTGATCTTGGTACAAAAATGCTAAGTTTGATGTTATAAATGCAAATTACATGCTTATATGACTTCAGGACTTGGCTCATATGAATTCAATAGGTTCATATATCAATTGTTTAGCCAACTGTTGTTAAGGATAACTCTTGATGTTTAGAGGTGTTCCTGTGTCTTCTCGATTTGTTACGCATTAGATAAGATGTTCCAATGTTGTCTCTATCATTGGGATTGGTTTGATTCTTCACTCCTAGCATCACATCTTTAACAAGCAATCCAACCTAACTAACACAATGTTGGCGAAACATGACAAAGATGACACAAACTATTCCATTATCCGTAATCTTTTTGAGGAAACTGGTTAGAATCGTATGAGAATAGCAAAAAAGATACAAGGACGACGACAACAGACCTTCATCCCAAATTTTTAACTTCTCTTCCACTCGGCTCTATTAAGCATTGTTTCCTTGGTCAAATTAACAATTAACATATACATTCTTTATTTCCTCTATCTATTTTCGTTTAGGTCCATTCCTACCCCTAGTTGTGTCATGAACTATAATTAGGTCTACCCCCATCCAAAAAGATAATTCATTGAAAACATGAAATGACATGTTTCAAAATAAGAAATAGAAGTTAGAGATGTATGATAATCATTTTTTAGAAAGATGTTTATTTTAAGGGCGATATGTTTCTTTTTTTCTTTTTCATTTATATTTACTTGCTAGGAAAATCAATGATACTTGGGGCTGTTGAGTTGCAAGATTTGGCTTGGGATTTTAGAATCTGGAAAGCCAAATCCATGTGGATTTGTCATTCTTGTGTTTGGTTGCCAAACTTGAAAGTGGAGTTGATTAGTGCCACATCAGCTTTTTGGACTCATTTCAAATCCAAGGAAAAAAGCATGGATTCATCAAGAGTTCTCATCCATGTAGGCTAGGATAATAATGAGAGAGAGAGAGAGAGAGAGAGAGAGAGAGAGGTTACCTCCTCCTCCATTGCTGATTTTACCAGAGAGAGAGAGAGAGAGAGAGGTTACCTCCTCCTTCATTGCTGATTTTACCCCCTCTCTCTTTGAGTATTTGTCCTATGTGGAAGTCACCTATGCTATACTCGCCTTCTCCAAATGGATTCCATGATCAATTTAAATCCTACCAAACAATGGAATGGATAGTGGGGCAAACAACTTTGTTATTTTTTCACCAATCAAACAAGAAAATTGCAAATCCATGAGATTACCCTTGACATGGAATGGGGATTACATTTTTCAAAGGCCAATATCATGTTAGAAATTTCATTCGTCATGATTCTAAAATTATGTTCTACGATTTTTCTGGCTAAAAATATATATTGGCATGTAGCTGCTTTCTGGTTTTCTTGAATACGATTGAAAGCAAGTAAATTTGATTTCCATTCTTTATCCTTGTCATTTTCTTTCCGCTTCTTACTAGTTATGGGTACATTTCTGCCACGACATGAACTATACTTGCAACTCCCAGACATTGAGTTCCTTTGAACTGTCTCGGTCCTCCATCCGATCAAGCATCATTTAAGTTCTTATGCATTTGGGCAATTTATCCCATACAAATTCAATGATTTCAGTTAATGAACAGTTGCTTTTCAATTAATAAGTGCTACAAGGGTCATTCATAATGTCTTTAGAGCTGCATGCCTGCTTCCTCAGCCCTTTACCTCGAAAGATATTTAGTGATTCTCTCAACCATCCTAAAGAGAACATCGATGAAATTTAGTGTAATCGAGCTCAAAAAAGTGTGAAATACTTCCCACTTAATTTACAGTAGTCTTTACTGTCAATATTTCTCTGACTATGTTGATTTACGGTAGTCTTTAAATTCTTTTTTTCTTCTGCAGCTCTTATCTATTGGTACTTTTGTCGGTAGCAAAACCGGGCTTTAATAACGATCATTTACCAACAGCAGTTTTTGACTCTAGCTACTTAAGTTAACATGATAATAATCCATTTACCTTTTAGAATGTCAATAATTACAAGTAGCCATATAAATTGACCTTGACCCTAAGAAAGAACATTTCAGGAGGAGATTCCTAATATTGCCATGAGATGGAACAAGGTTCTGCGTACAGGATCGCTTGAGGTCAAGTTTATGGCTGTCGATCTCACTACTATAATGTTTACCATAGAGAGGGGACAAGATACAGAAGAGGTACGTCTCTCTTGAATATCACTTTATTTTATCTTTTCCAGTTTAAATATTTGTGTGATTGGCTTCATAAGTGATATCAATAATTATCTAAGTTTTGCTACGTATAATTCCTTTTTCTATATAGATGAACTAAACATACAATTTATATCAACCTCAAACATTTCTGAAGCATTTTAGAATCTACTTTGCTTGTGAGAAAAGAGAGAACTAAATTGCTTTCATGTGAATCGCATTTCGCGGTTCTGGTGCATAGTTACTGATATGATATTCAGGAATAAATCAGGTATATAGATAATTTCAGAATTCAGGATGAAATGGAAAGTTTATCTATGGCTTGCAAGACTGAAGGTCAACCTCACTTTCAAAAGTTTTCTTCTTCATGCAAGAACTGAAACAGTCGTTAGTTTTGGATCTTTCGCTTCTATTTGAAAAGTGAACACCCTAAAGCTAATGGGTCGAAGGTTAAGAATGCTTAACAAGTTAACAATTTATTTTGGATATATTTGTATGTGAATGATGATATTGAACATTTGTTTGGATATAAACCCATCTCATCATCCATGCACCTTTTTTTTAAACCAACAAAAAAATTGATCAACTTATCCTCAACAGAGGTTCAGAAACTATAATAACCAGTTTTCTGACACACATAAATAAGAGCACGTTGCCATTTGTGCGGTTACAAAAAGTATTTAAAAAAAATATATAGGCTTGCATTGTTGTTCCTGCACCTATTCTACAAAATTGTCCAAAATCAAAGGCCAAGCGAGCGGCTCCGCGTGTCGTAATTATCAAGGGATGGGAATTTTATTTCATTGCACTTTGGTTATAAGATAATTACATTAAACACCATCTGACTTCTCCGGTCTTTTAACAGACACCATTGAATTAAAAAAGGAAATATAAACATCACCATTGACACAGTGCTTAATGCAATTGTTAAAAGTTGACGGTGTTAATGCATTTTTATAGTTGAATGGTCTTGAATGTAAAATGGGGAAAAGTCAAGGATCGCTCTATGCAATTTACCCTTGTTTTTTGTTCTGTTTATTGCGCAAAATCCATCTTACCCCTGGTTTTTTGTATATATATAGTTGAAAGAGTTCATCCTAAGCCAACCTGAGGCATATGAAGTAAAGATAGGGGAGTTGACATTTCGAAGGCCTGGAGATCCTCCGCTTGATGAAGTTGCTGAGAAATTGCGTAGGAAGAGAAGCAGGGATACAAGTGATAGTTCTGCTCCCAAGGATGATTTATGAAAATTCAGCGGTGCATATTTTCTCTCTTACCAAATCGCCTGAGGTGCTAACAGAATGTACCTTCGCCATTAAGTTTAGTGGAGATATAATCCATCGGTTTCTTATAAGAGATGATTGCTTATTATCTTGTTACTGCTATCTTGATCAGCCTTTTAGTATGAAATAAATGATGATTATTCATTCTCTAGTAACTGTTATCTTAATCAACAAAGCAAAGGTGCTTTTCTTATTTCTTCATATCATTGGCATCTTCCAACTTATTTCTCCACTGAAAAAGGCCAATTAAGAGGAATATGATGCATCGCTGTGGAAGGCTAAAAAAATAAATGAGGGTTAAAGCAAAATAAAAAGGAATAAAAAATGTGCCATGTTACCGATCGCAAAGATTTGACATAATAGAGAAACATGTATCATTGATTGAATTATTTTCTACAAAATGAAATGAATTCGAAATGAACCATCTCATGGATAAACTGCTTTCGTTGCGCTGCGTTGAATATGAAAATAAAATAGCAAGTGAAAAAAGGGGAAAAGAAAAGAGCGACTATTTAAGCTTGTTGCTGAAGTCGGGCAGATCAAGCAGCTGAATCCTTGAAATGCTTTCTGCTTCCTTTCTCTCAGGCTCAGTGTTGTATCCCCATCTCCCTGCTCCAATTAATTATTATTCAAAAAGCATTTCAAAAGACAAAAAGTAACAAGTTCCACTTTAGAATCTATAGAACAAGTAAAGGTTTACCCAGATACAGATTCCATCCATCTAATTCTGTTTCTTTGATCACATTCTTCAAAGTAGCAAGCCGATCTTCGACAAAGCTGACATCAGAAGCAAATTTCGGCAAGAACACAGTTCTCATTCAGTTCATGAATGACTATTGAATACAATTACACTCACTCGCATGCACGCTCGTGTGTGCACATGCATGTGTGCATGCTCGATAGTTATAAGTTGGATAACTTCTTTTGCAGGCCGTCAGGCTTCTATTCGTCGACAATATCGGAAAATGTACCCTTATGATTACATCATACATGCATCTTTTGCAGCATATTCAAGAAATGATGAAAACTTGATGCTTATGAGACTTTGTACCAAAAGAAAGCAACTTACTGAAGTGTCAAACCCTGATGCTCTGGCATCAACTGAAGCTTCTTAAGCACTTCTACCTTTGGGCTAAAGAACAAGCAGTAACATCGTTAAATAACACATAACCATCGAAATATAACTGCACGGAGAAAGAAAAATTAAGAAAGCAGCAAAATGAAAAAACTAACCCAGTTCCTAAACCATAGATTCTTTCAGATGGGATGATAACCCCAGCTAGCTCTCGCAATAATGCGTCAGCAAATCTGCTCTATAAGCAATAAAACCAAGAACAGTGATGTAAGCGCACAAAAAAAAAGGCTAAAGAAAGAAACTTATGGTAGAGATTCTGTACATGGAGCATACCTGTTTGGTAGTGACAATGTATACTTGCGAGCTAGCGAATCTCAAGGCATCTGCGATCCCTGGGTAGAATCTGCACGGTCATCTCGTGGATAAGTTTAAAATGCAGACCTTTTTTGGCAAATGTATTATAAATGGAAGAAGAGCCATGTTTATACCCCATATCATAAAATAGACGGAATGATGTATGATACAATAAAACACATGCTTAATTCCAAAAAAACTACCAAAAACTTAGGGTTTGTGACAAGTAACTATAAAATTCTTTGAAAATTACAGAAAACCACCAAAATGTATGGGCAACCTTAAACTTTCTTAAACTGGTTTGGTAACTTAATGAATATTTAGTAAACAAGTCCGGTAGTTTATTTAATATTTACTAAACAAGTTTAATAGTTTATTGAACATTTACAAAACATGTTAAACAGTTTATTGAACATATTTACAAAACAAGTATGGTAGTTTATTGTTATTAATTTTACAAGTTTCCATATACTTGGCTGTTTCTTGTAATTTTTAAAAAATTTGGTAGTTACTTGCACCTACCCTCAAGGTTTTGGTAGTTTTTGGGAATTAAGCCTAAAACATATTTCCTTACTCTGTAAAGTTCAGGTGAGTATAGCGACATGGACACGGGCTAGCATATTCATACTCGAGTAGCACATGTCAAATTGCATGTACCATATCACAATCATGATTTTCGAATCATTAGATAGCAAAAATGAAAAATGTGATATCGGAGCTCCATGAGTGCAGTACTCTTCTTTGTTAAAAAAATTATCTGATCAAATAATGTGAAAATTGACCGAAACAGGGCCTTGACTGAAAATGAAAGGCTGACAGAAATGATAGGAGATTCTGTGAAGGAGCAGAAGCAAAAATGTGATAACCGCTACTGATACTGTATAGCAGAGCCAGTTGATATTTATCCTTGTAGACAACAATAAGCAATACGTTTGTGCATTCCATTGGAAAAATATCAAATTTTATAATTTGATTTCTTTTGCATTTTCTTCATAAGACCGTGATCGCCAATTTTACAAAAACAAAACTTTCAGCATACTTCAAATGCCATTTGCAGATAAAAATAAGTTATATGAAATACCTGTTAGCACCAATCCAACCTGCTAAATCATTCTCTATCCACTCATCCCTTACTCTTCCGAAAAGATCAACCAAAGCATCTCTTTCCTCGCCCCACTCTTTCATAATGATAGGTTTCAATTGTGACCAATTCTCTAATATTGCGTTAACTATAAGCCCATCAGCAACCTTGCATATCAAAGGAAGTATCATACTATTATCGTGCCTAATACTATAAGAGGTCAATGGGTAAAATGAATATTTTTGATGATAAACATGTAACTTAGATATTTTACTGATGATTGGCGAACGGATGGTATCTGGAGCTCCACTAGCAACCTAACAAGTAACAAATTTTCGTAGCCCGTTTCGACCACAGGACGAAGCTGTTACAATAAAGTTGAGTTATAGCTCAGACAGTACTCTGAGAGATAAAAATAAATTGGGCTTTAACAATATAATCCTGTGAATGCCACCTGCCCTCTCAAGAAAAATACAAAGGAGAGATGTTCATAATGACATATAAGATTACATTGCAATAGATTCTACAAATATACTAAACTTTTATTTAATCTATCATTGTGTTGCGTTTTCCCCTCTCTTAAGCATGTACATTTAAGGAACTTTTGGTACATGGAAAAATCACCACTCCCTTCGTTTTCCCTCCTCTTTTAAATCTCTAAGAGATAATCTTGGGTATCAATTTCTACTCGACATCACTTTTTTTTTGTTAGAATGGGTTTTACTAGATTTGCAACTGGGGAGCAATATTTACATACCAGCTTGAAATCCTGCCACAATTTACCCAAGTGACAAAATGGTGAGATCCACAATCTTTGATACTAGTGTCAAACAAGTGGGCACATGGTGTTACTGTGGTAGGATTTCAAGCCCGGTAGGTTAAGCATTTTTCCGCTCTTCTAACCACTTTCTTTATTCATCCTCTTATTGGCATCTATCCAATAAGTCTTTCTGCAGTTCAAAGAATATTCATAAGAAAGCAATAAACTCGATCATTTTATTATAAAAGAAGCCATATCAATTTATACAACTCTTGATCTAACTAAGGATAACAAACTACCCTAATAATATATCTAAACTATCAGAATCTCAACATACCAAATGATAACTACACTTATCTAATATAACTAAAATATCCTAGACAGATACAATGAGATATATCATATATCCTAACAAATATCAAATCATTCTCCAAAATGAAACTGAAATCATGCTACATCAATCATAAAACTCATATAGATGACTTGGTATCAATCTAAGTACCCTGAACCTGAACAAATAAGCAAGCAAGCTTCTTACAGAAACTCTAATGGAAAGATCGCATGTTAAGGAGGCGGTGAAGCCAACATAAAATTTCAGATCACGGTTCACTTTATAACAATCAATAAATGCGCATTTCGGAAATGCATTAAACTTCTATCTTAACTCCATTTTGTGCCTAGATGAATGTCATTTCTATAAGAAAATATAACATCTTTCCCTTTTCTAGTCCTCTCTTGTCCATAGTTTCATTGTTTATGAACTTGGAGCCGATTAAAAAAATAAAAGGTTGTAATTTTGCCAAATACCCAAGTTTGATTAAAATGGCTTAACATGATGATAATGATTGTGAAATGTCACTTCCACTGCACCAAAACGTCGAAGTTATGACTGATGGTTGATGGATTTATTTTTATATTCTCACACGATGACATCCCAAATTTAATTACTAATTATTTTCCAAGCAACCCTTGACAGTTAATCTGCAACTCTAAACACCCAACACAAATTTGCTCCTTTTCCCTATTTACATAACAGCAAGCTTAAAATTTCACCAAAAAAGAGGGGAAAAAAGCAATTACAAATTGAGACAGCAGTACTGAGGAGTGAAGGATTAAAGAACTGACAGTGTGCATTTCATCAACTATCCATTCCTCCATGTTGGAATCAACTTGCTCAAACAGTTGGGGCCATCGAATTTTAGCAGCCTAATCAACCCACAAAAAAAAAAATTGTAAAAAAAAGGTCAATAATTAGAGAAATTAACAAATGGGTATTGCATAAATTTGATGAAAATGATAAAAAGGTTGGGACCTTGAGAGCAGAGAGGGAGCTTTCGCCGCAGCTGTCGCAAAGAACTCCATCGAAATCCAAAGCGTAGAGATGACCTCCTCCCATTTCTTTAATAATTTTTTTATTTTTTTCACTCAATTTTTCTCTGATTTTTCCCCTTCTTAGCCCAAATAGTGTTTTTGTTATTTTAGTGATTGTGAGAATCTTGGCTTCTCCTCCTTTTGTCCAATCAATGGATGCCACGTTTTCTGGTATTGGGCTAAGCCCATGGTCAATGTAAGTAATTTGGGCTTCCAACGTCCATTAAGGCGTGCTTGGATAGTTGAAAGGTTAAAAAAGTTAGAAAATGTGAAACGATGAGAAAATGAAAATGTGATAAGATACCCATTTTTTTCCTTATTTCGGGAAAAAAAACCCCGTAAGGTACATTGTATTTAAGCTATTTTCCAATGCTATACAGTGAAGAGGCTAAATTATGCTACATAGAGTAAAATAACGAGCTATTTTATAGTGATTGCGGAAAGAAGTTGTGTGGCAAAGAAACATGTTACTCTCTTATTTGCAAACAAAGAGAGTCGATACTATCTTTTCCTAAGCATTAGAAACTAGTTTCACCAACATCCGCAGCTGGTTTTTCGACTTTCCTTTTATATTTCCATTTATAAAACAAAACCAGCTCTAAATAAAAGTTAAAGTCCGTATTTTCACCGCTACTTCATGAGAAAGCTACTGGAACAAGGGGCTATATGATCCAAGAAAATAAATTGGAAAACTGAGTAGACCGAAACCGATAACAAGTGTTTAGCGGAATTTCATTTCCACTTAATTTTATAGAATTGCAATGTATTGTAAATTGTCATTATAATAATCATATCATAACTGTAAAGCTTTTGCCTCTTCATCAAGTTACTTTAAATCTTGTTCGCGATTCGTCTACAGCATCATCTAGTTTTCTGTTCTATTGCATGGTATAGTTTATTATATATTCATGTAGCTTGTTAAATATTTCATCAACCCCTATCTAAAAATAAGTAAACAATAAAATTATGATCACTGTCCATTCATCTGCTTCTTGCAAATAAATAATAAATTTGAAATCACAAGATGATATGACCTCTTTAATATTCTGATTTCTTCAATGAAACATCAATCTTCATAGAGCGAGTGATGGAGCCCGGAATCTCTCAGATGTTGTCCTCCGCTGATCTTATTGCGAACGGAACTGAACGGTTGAGATTTGAGGTGAGAGTTGAACGTGTGGATCTCAATGAATTGTTGGTTGTCGTTAACACCGAGCTTCCTGTAAGGGAAGTCCCGGGATGAAAAATCACCGTAGGACCCTCTAACGATCAAGTACCGATGAGTAATAATAGCAGGACAACGGCGTATTGGAATAAATTTGACCTACCTGAGTCGTCTGGAAGAAAGAGTTTATATATCGGTCATATGGAGCGAACCGGCACGAGATTCTCGCCGTCCGTTACGTCCCCACCTCACGTCCACGTTGATGGCGGGGTACGTCCATTAATGGCGGAATACGCTCATTAATGGACAGACGCGCCAGCGTGGGATGCGGGACGTGGAGCAGCGGAGATATCGTTTTGGTGAGATATACGGAGCCGTTACGGAGGTGCTTGGGCTCCGTGCTCTCGGTTGAACAGGAAGGCCGATAAAGCTCAGCTCGGTGGATAGCTCAGAGACGAGCGAGGAGGCCGAGAAAACATAGCTTTGTAACAGCTCGGAGATGAGTAAGGAGGCTGTGGAAGCTCGGCTATAGGATTGCTCGGAGGCGAGCTGTTGGCAGGTTGCTAGGCAAATAGGGAAAGTATTCCGGAGAGGTCTCCAAAAGGTCGGATGCAACCTCCGAGACGAGGTGCCGAGATGCATCGTACTTCTTCTAGCTCTATGGCTCCCAGAAATCTAGTGGGCTTAAGCGGTTGACACGTCATCCACTACGTGTCGCGATCTGGAGAATTCCCACTTACGAGTATCATCATTAGCCCCCTCTTGTTCCGACCTATTATGGGTCGGGTCGAGATTGGTCTGCTTGGTTTTCTCCGTTCTACTTGGTGCCGAGTAATCTTCGCGGTGCATTGTCTGGGAATGATGTAGCGTTTGGCGGCCGTGTCTCTTCGATCTCTGGATCCACACAACGATTCACACTACGCCTAGGTTTCCGTGTGTATCCTTGATGACGTCAGTGGATTAGCGAAATGATTACACCATAAAAGAGACGTCGCTTCGTTCGCTCAGGCAGTTGATCTTCGTGCCACGTGGCCACCATTGGATGGCGGACTGCGATACATCGCCAGTCGGATCCGTGTGAGGGGGAAACGTCCAATGGTCGGTTTCCACATGGTGTCATCAGGGCCATGGGGTGCGATGCTTCATTTTGGAGGAAGAGGATTTGGACTGTCGGATGGATTTTGTTGGGCGTATAAATAGGAGGGGCTTTTCCTTAGGAAACACTTTTGCTTTACTTGCCTCCCGTTGTCTGAAGATTGCCCGGCGCTCCGTCACTTAGGTCGGATCTTCAGCTTAAATCCATCTTCACCCGACCTTTCCTTAAATCGGGTTAGATGTCTTCTGCTGAAGTTTCCGTTGATGTAGTTAGGGTTGAGTCGGATAATGAGGCTTCAGTTTTTGATGCCGAGTCCAGTGGGTCATCTTCTTCCTCCTCGACTTCCGATAGCCGAGGAGGTTCTCCTTCTTCTTCGTCTTCTTCTCCATCAGGCTCGCCCCTAAGGTGTGGTGACGCCCTTGTTTTTCGCCGTCGGGTGGCAAAGAGGCCCCCCAAGGTGAGCGTCGAAAATACTCGCGATGCGCCCTCGGTGTTGAATCGATTGGATGAGCTCTCCGACATCCGGGCTCGTTTCTACATCCCTCTTAGTTATTCACTTCGTCTGGGCAGAGAGCGTGAATGGGCAGACCAAATACAGGGCAATGAGATTGCTCTGTACCTAGAAGCGTTCCGTGCATGGATGCGTCTGTCTTTCTCGTCCGAGGTTTGTGCTATACTCCATTGCTTCCGGATTGCTCCGGGCCAGCTAGCGCCTAAACTCGTGGAGAATTCTCCTCGGCTTTCTGGTACGGTTGAAAATTGATCGGATCCCCTTTGATTTGAGCCTCCTTCTTTCCTTCCTTTGCTACAAAAATCACCCTGGCACTCGAAAGGACGAGCCGAGCTGGATTTACCTTTCTTTTAAAAAACATAAGGGTAGGGTGACCGGGTCAGGGGTAGTGGTCATCCCTTCTTCCATCCACGAGTGGAAGGAGAAGTTTGTTCTTGTCGGTCCTCCGGAAGGAGAGGATTGGCCAGTGCCTACCAAATGGCATAGGGCAAATTGCCCAAGGGTCAAGCAGTCAAACGCTCCGGAGGCGGGAATAGTGTCGCAGTGGGAGCCGATCCAGCGGGCCAATATTTTGCTTTCTGAGCAGGCCTTGATCTGGGCGGGACTCAGTCCCGCGCGCTTCAGGGATAAATTAGGACTTCGCCGATTAATTTAGGCTTAACATAATTTTGTAATTCCTGTTGTTGACCTTTTCTTCGTTTTCTTCTGCAGAGCCAATGGATCGATCGAAAATTATGGCCGCCATGGCCGTAATGTTTTCATCCTTGTTTATTTCATAAGTGTGGATAGACCGGTGTCCCTCCTCACCCCGGAGTCGAGGCGACGTATACCAAGCGAACACCAAACACGAATACCAAGTAGAAATAGAACGGTGTCCCTTCTCACCCCGGAGTCGAGGTGACGTGGACTGAACGAACACTAAACATGGATACCAAGTAGAAATAGATCGGTATCCCTCCTCACCCCGGAGTTGGGACGACATGGACCGAGCGAACACCAAACACAGATACCAAATAGAAATAGGCCTTTGTAAAGCTTAGCGCGGTCGCTCCCTCAGATCCGAGTGGGGTTGGAGTTGCGCTGGTTATCAACCGAATCCGAGCTTTATCTTCTTGGGTCGGGTTAGGAGTTTGTCTACTTTGTGCCCGGGTATGGTCGGCCTACCGACCTTGACATGTGGCCTCAAGTTCCGCCGTTACGGTCAATTAGGAAACCGTCCATCGGCCTCGCGACGAGAGCTTTAGATCCTCCGCGTTGTCGGGCAGGAAGCTACCCACTCCAGATGAACCGAGCAAGAAGCTGCTTGGCCGCTTCATGATGAGGGCTTTAGATCCATAGCGTTATTGGGTAGGAAGCTACCCGCTGCGGATGGGCCGAGCAGGAAGCTGCTTGGCCGCCTCATGATAAGGGTTTTGGATCCACAATGTTGTTGGACAGGAAGCTACTCACTACGGATAGGCCGAGCAGGAAGCTTCTTGGCCGCCTCGTGATGAAGGCTTTGGATCCATAGCATTGTTGGGCAGGAAGCTACCCGCTACGGATGGGTCGAGCAGGAAACTGTTTTGCCGCCTCATGGTGCGGGCTTAGGGATAGGAATCCATTCGTGTAGACTGGTTAACGGATAGTTGGATTTTCATGACTCCGGTATTTCTCGCTTCCTTGATTCTCAGCGCTACCGGTGCATGGTGGGCATCTTGAGATACGTGCGGATTTACTGAAGATGTCGGTCAATCTTCCCTGATCCGCGTGAAAAGGAGGAAGCCAGTGACTGGACGCCACGTGGCGGTGCCTTATCGGGGAGACGCAATATCCCGTGATTTGCGTCGTGGCGTGAGAAGATCTCGATCGTTGGGGGATTTCTGTTGAGGCTATAAATAGTGGATGTTTGGCCCCTTCTTAGGCACTATGAAGTATTTGACCGTTTTCCGCAGTCCGTAGTTTCCTGATGGCCGGTAATACATACAACATCCGAAACATCGTGGCATGCAATGACGTCTATCATTACGACTTTGATGGTTCCGAGGCGACATATGAGGCCGTGATAGGTCGCCTAGAGCGTCATTGCGGGCGTTTTCTCCCGCGCCGATCCCCCTTTTTACAGGTGCTTATCTACGCGATTTGGAGGTCCTCCCCGGGCCTTTTCAGGACTTTGTCCCAGCAGGTGCTGGAGGAGTATAATGATAAGATGCGTACGGCCCATGAGTTGGGCCTGATCTCGAAGAGCAGACGGGACCACTCGATAGATATCCTTCGCCGAGCTTTCCAGCAGAGCCTGATCATAGCTTCATGCGCGATGGCGGGAGTACCTAACGGAACCGTAGCTACTCGGGTCCATGGGCGTCGACAGAGGGAGCGATGGGATGCTGCCTGGGCTTGATTGGAGGATTTCTGTTTTGAATATCACGATCAATGCTTTCTGGACCCCCTTCCCCCTTTACTGTAATAGTTTTTATTTTGCGAGCCACCGGGCATTTTTGTAAGGCTGAAGAGCCGAGAATACCCATATCAATAAAAGTCTTTCATTTTCTTAAGGAATTTTTCGTCTCTTTTTTGTTTTCGTCCATTAATAAACTTTCCATTGTTTATGAACTGGTTCTTCACCCTGGAACCGAAGTAAGATTGGAGAGCGAAGCTTACGTCAGCTGCCTACAGTTGCACTTGGGTTTTCATTCGTCTGAGCAGGAGGCTGGCCAGGGGTACCGCCCTTCTCTCAGCTCGTAGGCTCGAGAGAAGGCCGTAGAACTTCTATTAAGTTAAGCGGGGAACTACCTGTCATGAACGAAGCCAACAAACAAGGGATTGTCCGCTGCTCCTTAGAATCGAGCAGGAATCTACTCGCGTAAGGGCTTAGCTCGGAAAATAAATTTTATTGACATAAAAAGATGAATCTTATTATTCGAGAAGGTATAAGTTCATATATACAATTTTAGCTTTTCTGCATTATATGGCCGTGGGAAGTGGCGAACCAAGGAATCTTGGAGGCGATAGGCTCCTTCGGGCAACGCCTCGGTCACGAGGAAGGGACCGTCCCACTTCGGGAAGAATGTGTGCAGCCTTCCCTGGTCCTAGAACTCATTTCGTCATAGGACTAAGTTTCCCGTCTTGAATGCTTGGTGTTTGACGCGTGCATTGTAATATCGGGCGGTCTGTTGTTGATATGCGGCCATCCTTATTTACGCCCGGTCTCTCTTCTCCAGTATGACGTACAAATTGCTTCGAAGGGCCAAGACATTGGCCTCGTTGTCAAAGTGCTCGACTCGATAACTGGGAAGGCCAATTTCTGTGGGGACCACTGCCTCGGTGTCGTAACAGAGACTGAACGGGGTTTCCCCTGTGGGTGTCTTCTTTGACGTTCGCAATGCCCACAATACCCGTGGCAGTTCCTCAACCCATCCGCCATGTCTTCCTTCCAGACGTGCTCTGAGGCCTCGGATGACACCCCGGTTTGCTATCTCGACTTGCCCGTTGCACTGGGGATGTGCGACCACGGAGAACTTCAGAATTCTCTGACTTTTCATTCTCAAAGTTGGTTCCGTGGTTGGTGATGATGCTCCTAGGAATTCCAAATCCGGTAATTACATTGTTCCACAGAAAGTTCATCGTCGAGGCGGCATCTGGTTTTCTGATCGGCATGGCTTCGATCTATTTCGTAAAGTAGTCAACGGCGATAAGGATGTATTTGTGGCCACCAATTCCAGTGGGGAGTTGGCCAATCTTGTCCACCCCACTGTGTGAATGGCCAAGGAGAACTCAGTGGTGCTAACTCGGTGGCGGGTAACCGAGGAGAGCTGCCGAAGAGTTGACATGTCTTGCACTTTCTGACTAGCTTTTCTGCGTCTTAATAGATAGTTGGCTGGTAGTACCCATGTAGAAGTGTCTTTTGAACTAGGTTGCGGGCTCCTTGACGCGCCCCGTCCACCCCTTCATGTATCTCTCGGAGAACGTACTCTGCTTCATCGGAATTGACGCATCTGAGTAGAGCTTGGGTGTACGACTTTTTGTACAAGTTCTCTTTGCTCCATATAAAGCGGCGAGCGTTCATGCGGAGCCGGCGTGCTTCCTTTTGGTCCTTAGGGACCGTTCCATCCTTGAGGAATTTCACTATGGGTCTTATCCAATCTGGGATATTCCCCTAAGTGGTGTAAATTTGATATATCACTTCCTTGTCGACGACGCTAGGTCGCGGTAGGACTTTGAAGAGTATGTTCCTCTTGCGACTGGCCGAATAGGAGGAGCTATGTTTGCTCAACGCATCCGTGTCGACGTTCATGCTCCGGGGAACTTGTTCCACTTGGACCTTGTCGAAATTTTTTCGGAGGCTTTTTACCTCGGCTAAATATTTCATCATCAGGGGTTCCCGGGCTTCGAATCGTCCGATCACCTGGCCAACGATCAACGCGGATGTTGGGGTTAAAAGTTTCACCCCGATCGACCAAGTCAAAACCAAGGTCAACCCCAAGTCAAGTGGGCCCGAGCCCAAGTTAAGTAGGCCTGAGCCCAAGTCAAGACTAAGCATGGAAGGGGTCGGCTCCATGCCAAAAAGGAGGTAATAAATTAGTCTAAATGTAATTTTTAGAAATAAATGTATGTAAAATGGGCAGAAAGCCAAAATTTTGTAAAGCCCATGAATTATGTGCAAAAAAGAAATAAGCATATAAGGCATGGGGTGGCACAAGTGCCATTTGGCAAAGCCCAAGAGGCTATATGTAAAGTGTGTAGCCTATAAAGGCAACATGATGAAAAAATTAAAAAAAAAACAACTTTTCCATCCTCTCAAAAAAATTAGGGTTTGTGTCTCCTTCTCTTTTTTCAAGGTTCTGAACCTTCTTCTCTTTCTTGAATTAACTCAAGAGTTTAACTCTTCTTTTTCCAAAAATAAATAGTTTTTCACCATATCCTTGAAAGGAAGCTCGGATCTGCCATCAAATCCATAAATAGGGAGGTTTTTAAGTCTCACCCTCCTTTCCCCAAAATCCAGCCAACAGAAAGGAAGAAGAAGGAGTCTCATCTCCAAAAATCCCATCTTGGGAAGATCCAAGGCCTAAAAGAAGATCCAGGGCCAAAGGGGGAGAAAAGGGTCCCCTTTGATCACCTCCAAAGATTTCTGGGAGTTTAACTCCATTCAAGATCTATTGGAGTTTAATTCTACACAATAATAATAATAATAAAATAAAACAAAAAATCTCTTTTTCAGGACTTTAATGCCAAAAGTCAATTAGGAGCACAACTCCCAGTGTAGGGGCAATGCCCCCCTTATCCTTTTTTTAGGAGTTTAACTCCAAAAGTCAAATCGGGAGTACATTTCCCAGTGTAGGGACTAAGTCCCCTTTTCTCTGCGGGTGTCCGGCGCCCACGCGCAGGCACGCGAGGCGCCAGCGCCCGATGCCTACGTGTCCTTAGGATGCCCCTTCACTTTTTTTACACATACCCCACACTAAAAAACCTTCCCAGATATATCCAAAACCCCTCAAAAAACACATACGCACACTGCACATTGAGTTTGCATGACTAGTTGACCCGTCAATCGGAGATTCCCTGGCTTCAAAGGCGAGGGGTAATTAATGGCAGCTTAGTCCGCGGCTGCCGGAGATTCGGATCTCCACAATCAATAAACCCCAGCCTACCATATGCAGGGGGAATCTGTAATGCGCCTGACAAGCGCGCGCGTATTCCCATCTCAACGGGATGACGAAAAACACTCTACAGATTCTGGCACGCCCGGTGGGACGCTTCTCTCCTCCCATATCTCGGGTCGAGTGTTCATGTGAACTCATTTGACATATATATCGATATTTGTATTGAAATAATGCTTTTCCATACAGCAATCAACTTTCAACGATGATGTCTCCTAAGATGAATTCAGCTTCCGACGCGACCCCGATCTCATACGTGGTCAAGATCAATGCCCGTGTGGTTCTC
The DNA here is from genome assembly GCA_030015575.1 of Agapanthus africanus. Lineage (NCBI taxonomy): Eukaryota > Viridiplantae > Streptophyta > Magnoliopsida > Asparagales > Amaryllidaceae > Agapanthus > Agapanthus africanus. The sequence continues at coordinate 85,238,805 of JASDDO010000024.1, forward strand.
CCTGCCAGTCTCAGCCAGCAATGGGAGGAGCCATCCCGTTAATTTGGTTCCGTCGTCATCTACCTTGCTGGAAGCGCTCATTTGGCGGTGGTCCCGACAAACCAAGCAGCCAAACCGACCTCGAGGGAGCAGGAGGCCGAACGTTGTGATTGCTAGAGCAGCCCACCCCAAATGCAAATCCGTATTCAAACGGCTCTCCACTGTTCCAACTGGGGGCAAGGCCGCCAACACCAATGGAGCCACAAAGCAGCTCCAGCAAGCTCAGATGGTGCCCTTGACGATCGAGCAAGCAGGCATATTCTCTGGACTCTCTGTTAGTCGGTCTACGACATCATCCTGAAGGGCCGAAGCCTGCCATGTGCTCAAAACAGAAAGGTTGAGACAGAAGCGGCTCAGGTATCGAGCCAACAAAAGGGTCAGGACTTCGGACAGGTGGAATCTTGTGAGGTTCCAAGAGCAAGGTTACCCCGCGAGGACGATTGAGTCGGCCGTAAAAGTTAGCAACTCCTTCGAACCCCTGAAGTGGGTTCAGAAAAACACCATGATAGCCAGAATCAAGAAGACTATTCCCTTATAAAAATTCAGAAGAAGAAGGGAAGGGGAAAAATTCCCCACTAATGGAAGCATCACGTGTAAGCACGTGATCATCAATCCCCTACAAAAAGACCCAGAGAGGGAAAAGGGAAAGTTTCCGCTAGTGGAGCATCACGTGCAATCACGTGATGCATCTGTATGTAGAGTACAAGCTCCATTTAGTAGGCGGCAGCTAAAGCCTCACGTGCAAGCACGTGATCGTCTTTTATACAAAACGTGTGGGACTCAGTTATAAAACAAACAAAGAACAAAGAAGCTCACGTGTTACCACGTGATGCCTTCCCTCTGTTTGGACTCCTGCATACGAACAAACCAAATTAATTCTGTGAGGGGTCACGTGCTACACGTGATGGGCTCCTAAGCCTTATGAACCGATAGAATTAAATTCTAAACAAAGGGATCAAAAACACTATTTTGGAAAATATTTTCTTGGATCTTCCTAAACAAGAAAAGACTGCACTCTGTAAAGCAGAGCGCCGTTGGATTGAAAATCCAATGGTGAGCAAAAATCACTAAGGAAATATCTGTTGGGGTCAAAAATTGCACCCCGGTTGACCAAGTCAAAGTCTAGGTCAACCCCAAGCCAAGTGGGCCCAAGCCCAGATCAAGTGGGCCCATGCCCAGGTCGAGTCCGAACATGAAGCGGCCGGCCCTCCTCCATGCCCAAAATGAAATCAAGTAATAAATAATTTTTATGTAATTTTTTTATGCATGAATGAGCATAGAGCCACATTTTTGTAAAGTCCATGGCTTATGTGCAAAAAGAAATGGCACATGAGCCATGGGATGGGCAAAATGCCATTTTTGTAAAGCACAAGGGGCTATATGTAAAATGTATAGCCTATAAAGGCAAAGATAATAAAATATCTCAACAAAATTTTCTCTCTCCCCAAAAAGAATCCAGATCTGTGATCTTTCTCCTTCCTCAAGGTTCTAAAACCTTCTTCTTTCTTTTGAATTAAATCAAGAGTTTTACTCTTCCTTCTCCAAAACTAAATAGTTTTTCACCATGAAACTCACAAAGGGGAGCTTAGATCTTCCATCAGATTTTAAAAAAGAGAGATTTTTAAAATCTCACCCCTCTTGTTCTTCAAGATCCGGTCAACAGAGGAGGAAGAAGGAGACCCATCTCCAAAGACCCCACTTTAGGGAAGATCCAGGACTCAAGGGAGAAGCCCCTTCATCAGCTCCAAAAATACCTTAGGAGTTTAACTCCTCAATATATACACACACACACACACACACAAAATAACAAGTATATTCTTTCTGGGAGTACAACTCCCAGTGAAGGGACTAACTCCCTTCTTGTGCCCAAGCGCCCTTGCGCTCAAAGCGCTAGCGCCTGAGCGTTCACGTGCCTGGCACGTGAGGTGCTAGCGCTTTCTAGCGCCCAAGGCGCTAGCGCCCTTGCGCTCAAGGCGCTAGCGCACAAAACGCTAGCGTCCAAGCGCCCACGTGCCTGGCACGTGAGGCGCTAGCGCTCCTTGCGCTCAAGACGCTAGCGCCCGAGCGCCCACGTGCCTGGCACGTGAGGTGCTAGTGCCCAAAGCGCTAGCGCTCCTGTGCTCAAAGCGCTAGCACCCGAGAGCCCACGTGTCTGACACGTGAGGCGCTAGCGCCCCTGCGCACAAAGCGCTAGCGCACAAAGCACTAGAGCCCGAGCACCCACATGCCTGGCACGTGAGGCGCTAGCGCTCAAAGCATTAGCGTCCGAGCGCCTGGCACGTGAGGCGCTAGTGCCCTTGCGCTCAAAGCGCCAGCGCCAAAAGCGCTGGCGCTTTTTCCCATGCATCATTTGGATGCCCTTTCCCTATACACACACACACACATACATACAAACACATACTTCACCATATTGTTCCCGTTAGAAAAAATTTCTAACGGGGTACTGCCCCGCACCCCGCAAGGGGGCTGCTAGCCCCCTTGACCTCCAGCTCGCTATCCGGGTAGCGGGACCCCCGTAAAAACTCTGCGGGGCCCCCGAAATATCCAAAACCCCTTCAATCGGAGGTTCCTTCGCTCCAAAGGTGAGGGGTAATTAACGGCAGCTTAGTCCACGGCTGCCAGAGATTCGGATTCCCACAATCAATAAACCTCAGCCTACCCTAGGCAGGGGGAATCTGTAGTACGCCTGACAAGCGCGTTCGTATTCCCATCTCAACGGGGTGACGAAAAACACCCTACAGATTCTGGCACGCCCGGTGGGACCTATCTTTCCTCCCATATTTCGGGTTAAACGTTCATGCGAACTCAATCAATATACATATCGATTGCCTGTACTGAAATCATGTTTCTATTTGCAGGCTAACAATCTCCAATTGCAATCTTTGGACGCAGAAAAATGTCTCCAAGGACAAGCTCAGCTCTCGGCACAGCTCCCATCTCCTACACGATGAAGATGGACTCTAGGACGGTCTTCCCGGCCAGTCTCGGGCGACAATGGGAGGAGCCGCCGCTACCATTTGGCTCTATTATGTTCGTGTCAGCTAACATCATCCCAGCTCCTCAAGCTTCGATAACAGACAAACCGGCCTCGAAAGGCAAAAGGCCAAATGTGGTGGTTTCGAAGGCGCCCCAACCCAAACATAAGTCGGTGGTTGAACGACTTTCCTTGGCCCTAGCTGGGGATAAGGCCATCAACACCAACAAAGCAACAAGGCATCTCGGGCAAGCTCCAGCGGCGCCTCTGACAACTGCTCGATTGGGTATCTTCTCTAAGCTCCCCATCACTCGGCCTATGGCGGCTTCCCGAAGAGCAGAAGCCTGCCAGGCGCTCAAGGCAGAGAAGCTGAGGCAGAAGCGGCTTAGATACCGAGCCAACAAAAGATCTAGGGCTCCGGCTATGTTAAAATTTATGAATTTCCAAAGCCCGGACCGCTCCGCGAAACCAGCTGCCAGTGATGAAAGGACAGCTGAATGTGTTATCCACACAGTCTACATGGTAGGCGCGCGTCCCAGTGACAGCCTTCGCAGCAAGGATGGGGCCACCACATCTCAAATCCAATCTGGTTTGAATATGGCTGTCACTTCCCAAGATCAGCATCCACCTGAAGGTAATGAAAATGCTCCAAGTGAACCTGATAAGCAGAGAGATCCCTCAGTTCATGAGGAGTCGGGCTCGGAAAGCGAAGATGAGCCAACTTTCCATCCTAAGACCGCAGAGTAGCAACTTCTCCAGGAGCTCCGAAAGTAGCTCAAAAACAAAGACAATGAGATGTCCAAGCTCTACTCAAAAATTGACGACTTGACAAACGTCGTCCTACAGCTCACGACCTAACTTGCCTCTTAGCCGCCCAATCAAGCGCATGGTCCTACTCATGGACCGGGAAATGGTGTCCCGAGACAGCCGACACCTATTCCCTCAAATCCAAAGGTGGGCGGACCGCATGAAGGCCATCCTATCACGGGAAATGTCTTGGCGGCCGATGACAGCAACCTGCCAACTCAAGATCAAATCATGGATTTGGTTGCCAACAAAGTCAAAACATTGGTAGCCGAAGCCGGAGAGCAAAAAGATGCCAGCAATAGAGGGAGACCATATCCTGCTCGGTACGATCTTGTGGAGTTTCCCATTGGCTATGTCGTCCCCAAATTTGAAAGGTTCGATGGGACGGGAAATGTGAACCGGTACATTGCCCAATTTAAAGCATCATGCGCAAATACTGAAGGCAATGATGCGCTCCTTCTCCGTCAGTTTGTTAATAGCTTGACAGATGTTGCTTTCGATTGGTATGCAAGCATACCAGATGACTGGATCACGACGTTCGCTCAAATAGAATCCATGTTCAAGCAAAGGTTCATGAGTGTCAACGATAAAATCACTATTGCCGACCTCGTAAGGACAGAGCCAAAGAACAACGAAAGCAACATGGATTTTATAGTCAGATGGCGCAATCTCTCTGTCAAACGTGAACCACCATTGGAGCAAGACCAATCCGTCAGTCTTCTTATAGAAAATCTGAAGGACTGGATGAAACCCTTCCTGTGCACCGCAGGCCTTAAAACATTCCAAGAGCCGACCAAAAAGGTCCAAACGTTAGAACGCTTAAAGCCCGAGTCCGCTCAGGATCTTCAGTTCACAAACAGACCGAAACCTTGGAGGGACGACAACCGAAAAGGCGGAAGTTCTAACAGCACCGATTCTCTAAATAAGTAGAGAGCGGGCGGAGCAAAAACTAACAAATCTCGAGAGCCAACTTTGGAGGAAAGAAGAAATAAGGTCTACTCATTCCGGGACAAGGTCCACAAAATTTTTAAAGATGCTATGAAGAATGGCCTGCGGCTACCGGAACCAAAAAGGCTAAGTGAAGTGAACAGGACTGATCATCCCAACTTTTGCCCATACCACCCAGTGCTGGGACACACTATTGAAGACCGTTGCATCTTCAAGGATTGGGTCGAGAAACAATACAAGGCGGGAGAAATATCATTGTCCCCTGGCGTGTTAACAAACAATCAAGCCGCGGCCGCCAATTTCATACAAACGGAGACCGAAGTCCTTCAGGGACCTGATTCTCTCATACATCTTCCTTTCTCTAAAAAGAGCGACCAAGGCAACAAGCTAAGTGCCAAGCGAGCAACATTGCCAATGAATAAGCAATAGATGGGTAGACAACCCATACGGTCTATATGATGGAGCTCAGAGGAACAAGTCCTCCTACGCCTTATAACCATGACAATGACGCGGTTGTTGCCATCCAACATCGGCCCGATCCAAATGATGAAGAGCTCGTTCAAGCCATTGAACCAAAGGGACGCGCGGTTCATGCTGAATCAAGTTCAGGCGGTAGGGATGGCCCCGTTGTCATACCCGGAACTATAGAACAAGCATTTTTCCAATGGTTTCAAAGGCAACTTCAGGACAGGGATGAGTAGATGGCCAAAGTCCATTCTAAAGTCGACGAGCTGGCAAATGTCGTGGCGTATCTCACAACCCAAGTCGCCCGATTGCAATTATAGCAAAATCAAATTTCGTAAGCTGGGGATTGATATCCGGAAGCAGCCGACCGATGCTCCCTCCAGCCCGAGAGCGGAACACCTTTGTGAAAAACGGACGCGATCAGCCTCCAGTCCCTCCGATACGTACACTGAACGTAGTAAGCGGACAGTAGGCGAACCAAAGACTGATCGTCCTTAGGGTCCAGCATCAGTAAGGGCACCTACTCTAATGGAGAGAAAGAAGAAAGTATACTCCTTCAGGAGGGATAAAGTCCGCGAAATATTCGTGGACGGCTTGAACAACGGTCTTCAACTACCTATTCTAAAGAGGCCACATGAGATGAATATGACCGACAATCCCATATACTGCCCATATCATAGAATGGTGAGTCATACCATTGAAGACTGCTATGTTTTTAAAGGTTGGGTGGAGAACCAATACAAACTCGGGAAAGCCTCACAGTCGTCAGATGTACCAACAAGCCACAGAGCTACGGTCATCAATACATCCCCGCCAAGATCAAAGTTCGATGAGCTTGGATAAGCAAACCACTGACCACCACGTCGTTAAACTGGGAACAATCGACCACCACGTCGTTAAACCGGGAACAATCGACCTCTAAGTCATTAAACTGGGAATGTAAAAATGTGTAAATAAAACAAAAATAATAAAATGCCGAAATGATAGGGCAACTCGCAATAAAAATCAGCGAGTAAAAATAAAGATGAAAATAAACAGCCGAAATGATGGGGCAACATCGAATAAATAGCCGAAATGATAGGGTAATCGCGACCTTCGCGATAAGAAAAGCTGAAATGATATAGCAATCGTGGTGCAAAAAAAACGGCGAATGATGAGTCGCTCCTAGTACCATATTCCAGTGCAGCGATGCAGACGCCAACCAAAATCCAATTTCCCAAAATTCTTCCAGCCCTACGGGCAGTCCCCTAAATTGACTACCGTATACAATCCACGGGCTCAAATAATTCTCACCATGCCCATACCCCACCACAATCACCAGTTACGCGGCTGGTCTTCGCCCTCGGAATTATGCTCCATTGGGAAGACCCACTCATGTGTCCTCACGATATATGAGGAGAACAAACCTTCGTGGGACCCTTACGACTCACAAAGGAAAAACACACTTGGGAGTCCCCACGACTCCTAAGGAGAAAAATGCACCTACGGGATCCTTACGACTCGTAGGGAGAAAATGCTTTTATGGGACCCTTACGGCCCATAAAATTGAAAAGCCTTAGGTGATAGAGATCTAAACCTGTCTCCTAAACCACTGCTCCCCAATCCCCAAGTGGCGAATGATAAGTCGCTCCTGGTACCATATTCCAGTGCAGCGATGCAGACGCCAACCAAATTCCAACTCCCATACCCCAACGGCGAATGATGAATCGCTCCTGGTACCATATTCCAGTGCAGCGATGCAGACGCCAACAATGTCCCAAAATTTTTCCGGCCCTACGGTCTGGATCATACATCCTGCAAAACTGTATACAATCCACGGGCGTAAAACGATCCCAATCTCCCCCAAGTCCTATCGGCGAGACCACATTCAAAGTCCTACTGGCGGTGAAGATTTAAAAAAAAAAAGAAAAAAGAAAAAAAGGTATGTCCATAAGAAAAATGGGCACGGATGAAAACCCGAAAGGGCTCCGTGAGTAAAAACAGCAGGACTGCCAGCGAGTTTGTGAAAACCCGAAAGGGCGCAAGCTCGTGAAAAAGAGATGAAATGCATTCGCAAATTCCTCTCGACTTTGTGAGGAGAAAATTCCCGCATGAGATTCTTTCGACTCACAAAGGAGCAACACACTCGGGAGTCCCCATGAATCCTAAGGAGACAAAACACCTACGAGATCCTTTCGACTCGTAGGGAGAAAATGCTTTTATGGGACCCTTACGACCCATAAAATTGAAAAGCCATAGGTGATAGGGATCTAAACATGTCTCCTAAGCTACCAATTCCCAAATCCTCCCGAGGCAAATGATGAGTTGCTCCTGGCATTATTCCAGTGCAACAATGCAGAGGCCGACAGAAAACCAATTCCCAAATCCTCTCATGACAGATGATGATTCGCTCCCGGTACCATATTCCAGTGTAGCGATACTGATGTCAACTCAAATCAAACAAATCAAACCAACCAATTCCAACATCGACATCTGTGTAAAACAACAGACACTCCGCCTCGGGGAAACGTCGACCATCGACACCCCGTATCGGGGAAACGTCCAACAACGACACTCCGTAACGGGGAAACGTCAAGCAGACACTCCGTCTCGGGGATACGTCAACCAACCGACACTCCGCCTTGGGAAACATCGACCAGTGACACTCCGTACCGGGGAAACTTCCCAAAACGACACTCCGTAACGGGGAAACGTCAAGCAGACACTCCGTCTCGGGGACACATCAAGCATACACTCCGTCTTGAAGATACGTCAACCAGCCGACACTCCGCCTCGGGGAAACGTCGACCAGCAACACCCCGTACCGGGGAAATGTCCAACAACGACACTCCGTAATGGGGAAACGTCAAGCAGACACTCCGTCTTGGGAACATGTCAAGCAGACACTCCGTCTCGGGGACACGTCAACCAGCCGACACTCCGCCTCGGGGAAATGTCAAGCAGACACTCCGTGCCGGGGGCACGTCGACTACAGAAACACCGCCTCGGGGGCATGTCGACCAGCAACACTCTATGCCCGGGAAACGTCCAACAACGACACTCCGCCTTGGGGAAACGTCAAGCAGACACTCCGTCTCGGGGATACGTCAACCATCCGACTCTTCGCCTCGGGGAAACGTCGACCAGCGACACTCCGTACCGGGGAAATGTCCAACAACGACACTCCGTAATGGGGAAATGTCAAGCAGACACTCCGTCTCAGGGACACGTCAAGCAGACACTCCGTCTCGGGGACACGTCAACCAGCCGACACTCCGTATCGGGGAAATGTCAAGAAGACACTCCGTGTTGGGGGCACGTCGATTACAGACACTCCGCCTCGGGGGCACGTCGACTAGCGACACTCCATGCTGGGGAAACGTCCAACAACGACACTCTGCCTCGGGGAAACGTCAAGCAGACACTCCGTCTCGGGGACATGTCAACCAGCCAACACTCCGCCTCAAGGAAACGTCAACCAGCGACACTCCATGCCGGGGAAACGTCCAACAACGACACTCCGCCTCGGGGAAACGTCAAGCACACACTCCATCTCGGGGATACGTCAACCGGCCGACACTCCGCCTTGGGGAAACATCGACCAGCGACACTCCGTGCTGGGGAAACGTCCAACAAAGTCACTCCGTCTCGGGGACACGTCAAGCAGACACTCCATCTCGGGGACACGTCAACCAGTCGACACTCCGCCTCGGGGAGACGTCGACCAGCGACACTTCGTACCGGGGAAACGTCCAACAGTGACACTCCGTATCGGGGAAATGTCAAGCAGACACTCCGTGCCGGGGACACGTCAACCAACAGACACTCCGCCTCGGGGAAACGTCGACCAGCGACACTCCGTGCCGGGGGCACGTCTACCAAATCACTCCGGGCCAGAGAAACGTCTACTACATACACTCTATCTCGGAGATGCGTCAAGCGTCGACCGTCCATGTCGTAAAAAGAGCAGTGCATCCCAAATAGTGGGAGCCGAAGCAAGTCGCCTCCACGTGAAAGAAGATCCAACAATTTCATGCACATGACCCCACATATGTGGTATGCATGCATTGATGGGAAGCAATTTTTTGGGGTCGAAAATTGCACCCCGGTTGACCAAGTCAATGTCTAGGTCAACCCCAAGCTAAGTGAGCCCAGGCCCAGATCAAGTGGGCCCATGCCCAGGCCGAGTCTGAACATGAAGCGGCCGGCCCTCCTCCATGCCCAAAATGAAATCATGTAATAAATAATTTTTATGTAATTTTTTTATGCATGAATGGGAATAGAGCCAAATTTTTGTAAAGCCCATGGCTTATGTGCAAAAAGAAATGGCACATGAGCCATGGGATGGGCAAAATACCAGTTTTGTAAAACCCAAAGGGCTATATGTAAAGTGTATAGCCTATAAAGGCAAAGATAATGAAATATCTCAACAACTTTTTCTCTCTCCCCAAAAAGAATCCAGATCTGTGATCTTTCTCCTTCCTCAAGATTCTAAAACCTTCTTCTTTCTTTTGAATTAAATCAAGAGTTTTACTTTTCCTTTTCCAAAACTAAATAGTTTTTCACCACGAAACCCACAAAGGGGAGCTTGGATCTTCCATCAGATCTTAAAAAGGAGAGATTTTTAAAATCTCACATTTCTTGTTCTTCAAGATCTGGCCAACAGAGGAGGAAGAAGGAGACCCATCTCCAAAGACCCCACTTTGGGAAAGATCCAGGGGTCAAGGGAGAAGCCCCTTCATCACTCCAAAAATAACTTAGGAGTTTAACTCCTCAAAATACACACACACACACACGCGCACACACACACACACAAAATAACAAGTATATTCTTTCTGGGAGTACAACTCCCAGTGAAGGGACCAACTCCCTTCTTGCGCCCAAGCGCCCAAAGCGCTAGCGCTCCTGAGCGCCCAAAACGCTAGCGCCGGAGCGCCCACGTGTCTGGCACCTGAGGCGCTAGCGCTCAAAGTGCTAGCGCACAAAATGCTAGCGCCCAAGCACCCACGTGCCTGGCACGTGAGGCGCTAGCGTCCAAAGCGCTAGCGCCCGAGCGCCCATGCACTCAAAGCGCCAGCGCACAAAGAACTAGCGCCCGAGCGCCTACGTGCCTGGCATGTGAGGCGCTAGCGCCCGAGCGCCCATGTGCCTGGCACGTGAGGTGCTAGCGCCCCTGCGCTCAAAGCGATAGCGCACAAAGCGCTAGCGCCCGAGCACCCACGTGCCTGGCACGTGAGGCGCTAGCACACAAAGCGCTGACACTTTTTCCCATGCATCCTTTGGATGCCCTTTCCCTTTATATATAAATACACACACACACACACATACACATACTTCACCACACTGTTCCCGTTAGAAAAAATTTCTAACGGGGCGGTGCCCTGCACCCCGTAAGGGGGCTGCTAGCCTCCTTGACCCCAGCCCGCTATCCGGGTAGCGGGACCCCCGTAAAAACTCTGCGGTCCCCCAATATATCCAAAACCCCTTCAAAACACAACACTGCACATTGAGTTCGCATGACCAGTTTAACCTGTCAATCGGAGGTTCCCTTGCTCCAAAGGCGAGGGGTAATTAACGGCAGCTTAGTCCGCGGCTGTCGGAAATTCGGATTCCCACAATCAATAAACTCCAGCTTACCCTAGGCAGGGGGAATCTGTAGTACGCCTGACAAGCGCACGCGTATTCTCATCTCAATGGGGTGACGAAAAACACCCTACAATATCTTCCTAAACTTGTTAATAATAACAAAAGAAATATCTTCTGTAAAACAGAAGTCCTTGGATTAAAAATCTAACGGTGAATAAAATTCACCGAGTGATCTAAAAGATCATGTTGGTTATAAAATCAATCAAAACCTCTCAGTGAGAAATTTTCTAAACAAATTGATTCTTTTCTTTATCCTATAAATAGGAGCCAAGAAGAAGAAAAAATGGAGAGAAGGAGAGAGAAAAACCCCCTTGAAAGCAAAAAAAAGAAAAGAGAATTTAATTCTCCAGAAAGAAGAAGATCTCTTAAAAAAAATGAAACTTTAAGTAAGAGAAAGAAGGGGAACCCCTCCCAAAAGCTCCCACAAAAAGAGAATTTAATTCTCAAACCAAGAGTTTAACTCTTCTAAAAGAACTTAGTTTTTCCTCCGGTTAAGATCTGCAGAAGCGGATCCCCCACAAGTTGAGAAATTAATTCTCATCGGGGAGATTCTGTCATGCAGATTCAAAACCTAGGGGAAAGAACTGAATCCAAAAGAGTTTAACTCTTACAAAACATATAGAAATTTAATTCCTCTGAAACTAGGGTTTAACCCTTTAAAAAAGAATTTAATCCTTTTAAAGAACAAAAGGAGAACTTGATTCCCCAGAACCATAGAAGAAAAGCCTGGTGATTCATTAGCGTTCAACGCTACACAATAAAAACTCACGTGTTCCCACGTGAGCACCTTTGAAGAACGAAAAAGGAAAGACTGAGATCTAGCCACGTGAAACCTAAGAAGTGCTCAGCACTTATAAAAGAGAAAAGGGAATAAACCCTATTTTTGGAGCGCCTCACGTGACCCCACGTGACCCCTGAGAATTGCTCAGCACTTATGAAAGAGAAAAGGGAATAAACCCTATTTTTGGAGCGCCTCACGTGACCCCTGAGAAGTGCTCAGCACTTATAAAAGAGAAAATGGAATAAACCCTATTTTTGGAGCGCCTCACGTGATCCCACGTGACCCCTGAGAAGTGCTCAACACTTATAAAAGAGAAAAGAGAATAAATCCTATTTTTGAAGCGCCTCACATGACCCCACGTGACCCCTGAGAAGTCCTCAGCACTTGTAAAAGAGAAAAGGGAATAAACCCTATTTTTGGAGCGCCTCACGTGACCCCACGTGACCCCCAAGTAGTGCTTAGCACTTACAAAGTAAAAACGGAATAAATCAAAGGCAGTTTCCATTTCAGGGTGCCTCACGTGATCTCACGTGACCCAATAGCGCTCAGCGCTCAGAAAAGAACAAGGGAATAAACCCAAAGAAAGATCGCCTCAAATTCTTGAAGTTTAATACTACTTCAAGCTCCTCACGTGACCCCATGTGAGCGCCTATGAATTTTAGTGTTTAACACTATTTTGAACACCTCACGTGGGAGCATGTGAACGCTGAATATATATTAGTGTTGAACACTATGAAAGGCTAATATTAGCCAGACTCAGACCAAATTTCCCAAGGACCATCATTGAGCCCCTCATGCTCAGGATCTCCAAAATCGATCTCAGCCCCAAAGACAGCTAATGAGCTACCACCCCATCCCTCCAGTCAGGACATTGGTTCAAGGGTACATCTCTTCATACCTCTGATATATGTCGTTGTAATCCTTCAACGTCTTCAGAGAGATGGAGGGTCCCAATAACCAATAACCTTTGGCGTATCCCCAAACTGGTTAAACCAAAACCCTATGGACTTTGAGGTCCTTAAACTCATGGACTATGATGTCCTTAAACTTTATGGACTGTGAGGTCTTTAAACTCATAGACTATGATGTCTTTAAACCGGACTATGAGGTTTTTAAACTCATGGACTATGATGTCCTTAAACTTTACGGACTATGATGTCCTTAAACCCAATGGACCGCAATGTCTCTAAACTAAACGGATAGAGTCCAAATACTCTTTCGTTGGATCTAAATGATCCCAAAATCTTGTTGAGCAGATCTTAGTCTAAAATTAGACTAACGTATCCTCAACAAACGTTTAAGTTGATCTTAATCTCAATGAGAATAACGATCCTTAAACCCAAACCAAACTCAAATCTAAGAAAATACGGATTTAGACTAATCCACGCCCTACGGGTGATAACAAAAATTAGTCTCCGTATACAATCCACGGGTAATCAAAAATAAAACGAATATACACGATACGAAGTGACCTTCTGGAGAAGAAGAAAGTGGTTACCGTGATGCGGTAGCGTAATTAACTACAGGGGCTTGCGCTTGCAGGGAAGAGCGTCCCCACAATCAAAAACCCCTCGTACGTGAGGGGGAATCTGACGAAGTCTGCTACAACGACCGCATCCGTCTAAACCTCCGATACACGGTGCCATAAATCAACTTGGCATCTTCGGAGAGGTGGATGGATACAACTAAATAGCATCTGCCCCCAAATTCAGGCAAGAAGAACCTACGCGGTTCTGTCTCCCGGTTTTCGGCGGAGAACAAATTCTGGCACGCGCCGGTGGGACCTTTTCCTCTTTACACTCCACACTTCTATGCCGTGTTCGCGAACGAATCGCGGTTTAATGTGGTTGCCTCTAAATTCGAGGTACTAAGATTTGGTGTCTTGCTCCCGTGCAGAGAAAATGGCTTCCAACTGCACTAGCTGCAACAACTCCCACTCCGTCCTTGCTAGAGAAGTGACCTATGGGCCTTAAGCTGCCTCCGTTTTTACGATGCCAGTGGAACATGTGACTCAAGCCACCACTGGACTGTTCTTTGGGACCATGCTCTCACCAATGAGCTTCAACGCCCCACTGCCGCCGCAAGAAGCTCCGAAGAAGTCGGTCTTTGATCGGCTCACCACTACTGCGGCCTCTCTCAACGGGTCGTCCAAGTCTAATACCTCAGTCTTCGACAGGCTGAGCCTAAGCTCAAACCCACGAAGAGGCTCGCAATACCAGAAAGGCTATCCCAGCTCCTGCTGTAGCTGAAGCCGTTTAAACTGCTTCCCCTACTCGAAAGTCGGCCTTCGATAGGTTGACTATTCCTTCCCAGCAGATGTCAGTCTTTGACAGGCTGGCGCCAATAACAGCCTCTCCTCAAAGCAGGGGGCAGGACGAAGTTACCCCGACAACGGAGGTGATTCCGGCTACGTGACATGCTCGACGTCGACATTGGCGCCAAGTGAGGAAAGCCGGGGGAAGTTCCCCTTCTTGACTCACCCCGCCAGCTCCAACGATGGAAGTTGATGCCGCTGTTCCAACTTAGAACAGCTTCGAACCACTTAACAGGGTACGCAGGAATTCGCCAACTGCCGTGCTGAAAAAGTCTCCCTCGCCTGCTGAAAAGATCATAAAGGCGAAGCCACAGCAGCCCCCTCAGCGGCTGTCCTATAAAATCCATAGGGTTTGGCGAAGGGTCTAAGACTCTGTGATTAACCAAGACTACTCCTGCCAACCAAAGAATGTGAAGGTTCGGCAAGAGAAGGATCGCCCTATTGTACCACAGAAGGTGTCATCTGCTTAGGTGCCCACTGCAACGGTCCCTTCAACTTCGACCGCCCACAAAAAAAGAAGGTCGGAGAAAATCCCCGTGTCCACAACAAAGCTCGGAGGCACTGAGTCCAAACATCCCAAGTGTGGGGGCATGGTGGTGCACACCATTTACATGGCTTCTGGAAAAGAGGATAGCCGTATCTCCACGGGCCATCGATCACTTACCCGATCAGTAACAAAGGCTCAGGAGCAACAACAACAAAAGCTCCAAGAGATGCTAACGAAGATGGTCGCACTCACTGGGCCAAAAGAAAGCCCGGAAATATCGTCGGAGCAGTGTCAGGAACAAGAAACCGATGCCGAGTTCCTCCGCAGAATCCTCGAGAGGAACGAAAAAGAGGCCGCGGAACAAGCGGCCAACAAAAAACAAATGACGCTTTTATTCCAAGACATGGTCGGCATGATTGTAACAACTCCAATTTTAGTGTACAAAAATTTGTTTAAAAATTAATGTATACTTGGGGTATTTGCATTTTCTATGAGTACCATAAATATTTGTTTTGCTAATTAGTAGCAAGAAGGAGCTTGTAGTTCATTGGTAATACCTTGCACTACTGAACCAAGCCACCAGAGTTCAAATCCCATACCCCCCATTATTTTTAATATTATTTTCTAATAAAACCGTTTTCTAAAAAGATTAAGTATTTTACAAATCTTTACAAAGCGCCGCTACAACCCATTTTGGGGAACCCGACTGGGATGGTGCAGATTATCGCACATCCCTAGGCTTAGTAGTGCAAGATGCAGACCTCCGCAAGGAGCATTCGGTCTTGAGAGATTTAAATACGAAAATCTTAAGAAAATGAGATTTCTAGAAATATAATATATATTAAAATTATTTTTATATAAACACACATATATATATGTATGTATGTATGTATGTATCATTAAAATATCTATTTTGTGATAATATAAATATTCCAATTTTTTCTAAAAATCAGAAGAATCACTTTACATTAGAATACCATAAAATCCATACAAGTTCAATATTACAATTAAATACCATGTATTATGAAAATAGGTTATTTTCACTCGAAATACCACAAGCATAAAATCTACATTTATTATAACTCTAAAGATGATAATTAAATACTTGGGGTGTATTTTGAAAATTATACAAAAGTATTTTTACATAAAACCCCCTCAAGTTCTATAAATTACTCTAAGGACCCTAGTAAACATAGGTTTAAGCGGGACCAAGCTCTTGAGCCTCAGCGAGCCGGAGAAGTGGATACTTGCTTATTTAAGATAGACAACTTAACAACGGTATTATCAACGCGGTAATTGTCTTTGAAAAATACACAAATCCTTCCGCCCATGTGCAGCGGTTACTGATAACACCGAAACCTAATTTAGGACTTCAATTTCTTTTCTAATTGTTCTGATTCAGACCGAGTCTCATCTGACTTGAATATGATTCAAGTATGAAATTATAAAACTACAATCCAACATGAATCCATGAATACGTATATTCAATCTATTCAATCTGTATTGACCGAACCGAACCATGGATATACTTCCATTTACATGATTCTCCAGTTACATCCATTTACTGATATCATGGTTTCGGCAAGTCATCCATCTATACAAGACAATACAATTTACAATACAAACACAAACAATACAATACAAGACATCGCGGGGTTTAAGGGGGTAGATTGGTACGGATGGTGTTAGAAGTGGCACGAGACTGCAAGATTAAGACACCTAACCTATATTCCGTTACTGTTGTACCGTGGCATAACGATTCCTTGTACTTCCGTTTGCTCCAGTCTCTGGCATATAGAGACCCCTCTCGTATACACTGGTATCCTTCTGTACCAAGCTATAAACAACAACGTTAACACTGATACAATATAATAAAACTTTAAAAGCTACTCTCTCTCTCTCTCTCTCTGTCTATCCTATTTCTCCCTTATCTTTGGGACTTACCGAGCGATTGTTTGCTGATGACATTCCTTTTCTTTCTTCTTTGGAATGTTGTCAGGTGATCTGGACACACAGGAGATCGAGCCTACCAGCGAGGACTTGGACCGGCTTGCATACGATCCAGAGCTCTAGCTATATTGTAAACTTTTATTTTAGTACTTTTCCTTTTCTGTTATGCCACTGTTTAGGCATTGCTTCTTTCAGATGTATTTACTTTTCCATGCATTGTACAAAAAGAATGTGAATAAATAAAGTTGATGTTTTATTATATCTTGTCTCTTGTGCATTTATATTTATATTGTTTAGATTCGCTTAGCGTATTTACTTCAGAGTAAATACGTAGCGGCATCGTCGCGTCCTCTGCCCGCACACTGGAAAGCGGGGCGTGACAATGATGATCCAGCTGGACCCTCCAGTCGAAGAGCCTCCAATAATAATTGAAGACAATAGAGAGGAGACATCAAACGCTCTTCCGACTTCTTCAGCTGCAAAGGAGGAAACAATCTTAAAAGCGGCGCACGATGATTATATAGCTCAACAAATACGAGCTCACCAAGCGAACGAAACCGCTGGCCAAGTCGTTAGAACTGAGCGACTGTATCCAGGCTGGTACGATCAGATTAAGTACCTGCCAGGATACGCGATTCCTAAGTTCCACGTATACAAAGGGATAAGTAATCCCCATCAATATGTCGCTCAGTTCAGGGCTCTGTGCGGAAACACTGGAGGTGACGATAAGCTACCACTTCGCCAATTCGTCAGCAGCTTGGCAGAGACGGCGTTCAAATGGCATTCAGAGCTTCCCAACGATTCCATCAAAACTTTTACGGAGATGGAATTGCTATTCACCCAGCGTTTCGCAAGCGCTAGCGAACGCACCCCAATCACGGCGTTAATCAATGCTAGGGTGAAGCCAGGCGAAACATGGGTTCAGTATGCGATACGGTGGTGGAACCTATGGTCGAAGTGCGAACAGCGCATAGAAGAGGCTCCTGCAGTGGGCATGTTTGTGGGAACCCTTGATCCGCAGGCGCCCATATCCCAATTTATGATGTTTTTCAAGCCGACCACCTTCCAGGCCTTAATCGACAAGCTGGCCCAAATGGACCAAATGGGCCATAGACCGTCCTCCTCAAAGATGGATCCTCGGAATGAGAAGGGGAAATGGAAAGCAACCTTCGTCGCTAACGCTCAACAACAACCGAGTAGCCCGAGACCGGTTGTTCGCCAAAGCAACAAGCGGCAATCTCTCGATGAGAAGTTGAGACGTCCTTACTCGTTTCCCCGGGATAAAACAAGAAGACTGTTCGAACCAGCAGTGCGCAACGGGCTCATCACTCTACCGGAGCCGAGACACCCACTACAACCGAATGATGTCAACGATCCCAATTACTGCCCCTACCACCGAGTATTGAGCCATCCGATCGAAGACTGCCGCGTCTTCAAAAATTGGGTTGAAGACCGGTAACAATAGGGCAAGTCCGCGCTGTCTGAAAACTGGAAGGTAAATCTGCCACAACATCACACCCTAAAAGGGTGGACACGCCAGGGGCATCATGCTCATTTATAGAGGAAGCTCCATGGGAAGTAGTTCTTTCGGCAAAAACGCAAAGAATGCTGAAGGTTCTTCAAGCATGCCCGGCAATCAGGTGGAAAAGCCCGCTAGAGCATGAGATTATTGAGGGGATGCTAAAACCATGCCCAACACTGGGAGTTAATAGCGATGGGCAAAACACCCAGGCCCAGCTGTCAAAGTTTTTGAAGAAAAAGAAGGAGACCAAAAAGCCCGCGCAGTTTGACGACAAGCGCATGGATCTGCAAAAGCATATTGACGTACTGGAGGAATACAACCAGAAGGCGCGGACCCCGGTCACACTCCAGGAATTTCTTAACCATATCCTTGAGAATAGAGGCAATAACAATGACGAGGGAGACGATGTTAGTGTATATGCCCTAGAGGCCATTACTATATCATACTAGTTTGTATATTACTTAATGGAAGCTTGGGATATTCACCTTGTATAAACAATCTTTCTCAATATAGTAGTATGCTACTTGATTTGTTTCTACTTCAATGTGTACATGTGTTTATTTTAGTATATCACCTATACACATTAGTGGAGCCCTTAGGATCTTTGCTTGATTACCAGCGTTGTGATGGCAGTCACACTAGTGGGGGCTGGGTAATCTATAAGCACATCCTTATACAGGTCCCTAGTCGCAGGACTATCGAGACAGGGCATCGATACTCCGGAGTAGACTAGCGTATGCGCTTCTCATCCCAGTGTGGGAGGTGGTCTGTCCCACAACCATCAGTACGTCGTACTGGAGATAGTATACGGGTGCTCGTTAGGTTACGAGTACACTGGACAGGACTCGTCGGGAACTGACCGGTTGGTACTATACCTATCGTCAGTTATCAGTTCCCAGGTGACATGAGTACAGCTTAGTCCGCTGACTTGACACTGTCACTTCGCCTCGAGTGTGTTCCCACTATACTTTGATTACTACCCTACCACGGCTCAAAGGAGTCGTGCAAACAGGTAGTAGTTGGGTGCAGTCCCGAAGCACTTGGAGGCAGAGACGGTTAGACAGGATTCGTCTCTCCTGGTATTGGGGGTTGACATCGCGCTGTGTCTAGGAGAGCCATTACACGAGTAGTCCCTGGCCAGGGCAATCGAGATATACCGATAGGCTTCCAGTGTTATCTCAGGGTGTTTTGGGCTTCACTCCGACACGACTTGTACCGCTATTAGAGGACTGACGTTTACCGCCCCCCTAGGCCCGCCATGCGATGTATCAGACGAACAGACCGGACTGTACGGAGATTGTCACATTCAGGCTCAGTAAGAGTTCAGATGGGTTTCACCTCGTCAGTCTTCTTGTCGGCATCTACCTGGGGACCGTTACGCACAGCTAGTGCCGCTTGCAGTCTGTGGTTAAACCCACTGCCAGCGTAGTGTCGAGTCTTCAGAGTCCCACACAGAAAGCTATTCGCCTTTAGGCAAAAGAGTAGAGGTCGCATGGTTTTGCGACAGGGTTCGGTCACATCCGTGCACTTGTGCACGCACAGTGTCCGGACAGTTAACACTAGCGGGCTTTGGTTTAAGCCAGATCCTAGTGTACGTTTTGGGATTGGTTTTATCCAGTATGTATTCGTGTTCCTCGGAACGCGGATGCGGGTGTGTATGCACAGTTGACGGAGAGACAGAGGCAGAGGATTCTCATTAGGGTTGTTGACCGTTGACTGTTGACTTTTTGCTCAACCCTAATGAGAATATGATATATGATTAACAATAATATTAATTAAGTATTATGGTGACATGGTTGTTGACCGGTTGACTAGGTTTGACTAGTTGACCATCATGATGACAATGGCTATCATTTCATGGCAAAGACTTTTTACTTGCTTGTTTCTCTTGTGAGAAATGAGTGCATGAAATGATATGGCTATTGTAGCTTAAACCATTTACACAATACTTGATTACTATTTTTGTGATGATGGCTTTGGATTATGAGAGCAAAGAGAGAAAAGTCTTTCTCATTCTATCATTTCCATTCTCTCTCTTGTGTTCTTGAGCTCTCATCTTCTTCCTCTTGCTCTCCCTCTCTTGAGTCTATGGTTCACTTGTCTCATGTGTTGAGAAACAAGAACCATAGAGTAAAATCCCAAACACACTCTTCTCTACTCACTCTAGTTCACTAGGTTTAGCAAACCAAGTGAACTAGTTTCTTCAAAGATCGAAGAAGAAGCCAAAGGTAGAAGCTTTCAGGTGGATCTATCTTCGGCGCAAGGAGACGACGGGGTGAAGCCGGTCCGGACAACCATCGAGAGTCAAAGAAGAAGGAGTTCAAGAAAGAAAGGTATAACCCCCTAACCGAGTAGTTAACAACTCCTAGTTAGGTTGTTAGTTAGATGTTTAACAAAGATCCGGTTTTGAGTCCATGTTACCACCTCTAGAAAATTGTTTTTCATCAAATTCCGCATGCCCGAAAGTACCGGGAGAGGTATCATGGACTTACAGTGGTATCAGAGCCTAGTTAAACTCTATCTAACATGTTAGCAAAGTAACTAGAAGATCGATCAAAGAAAAAGTCACGAAACGAACCCGATATGTCATGTTTCTGCCGATTTTTTTCTGTTCAAAAATTGATAAATTTCATCTTAAAAATCGGCTCAGGCTTTTTATAGAATAACCACAAAATTTGGTCGCACGAACCGTTCAAAACGCCGTGGAAACGCGGCGGGAGCACGCTCCCGCCGCGGTTCCGCGGCCGAGTTGACTCGGCCGAGGTCCAAATTTAGTGCAGTGTATTTCTGGGGTTGTTTTGGGATTTTTGGAATATGTATTTTCTGCCCAGATTTTCCAGAACGAAAATTTTGTGTTTGGGGCCTATAAATCCGTATTTTTGATCGAACTTCTAAAAGACTTAAGCTGATGGGTTTTTCTGTGATGTGATATTTGTATTGAACGTCTGCTTTTCGCTATATGTCGATTAGTGGGGGTTATACAAATCTGTGATCTGTAATGTTATTGGTTTGTGTATATGAATTCATTGGATTATCACGGGTGAATAGCCTGGGGTTGTGAGACGAGAGTTTTCTTTTCTTTCAATTCATGTAAATTTGTAAATTGATGTAATAATTATTTATATGGCCACACAACCGGGTCGGAGTTGTAGCCGTCATTGTATAATTTCTTTTTACTGTTTTTGCTCCTAGGATAGACCCATAGAGGGGGTGCACAAACTACCGGGTATGCCGAAGTGCCGAGTGGCCTACTCACGGGGTTGAGGGAGGTTGCTTCGCTTCGGGTACTTGGCGGGTAGTTTGCCGCACCCGTAGGGGTCTTGGGTGGGGTATTGGCTATTCACCGCGACCGTGTAATCTGCTTTTCGTTACAGGCTCGTACGATTGCGGATTCCTAGTATATCCAATGTGTTCATCTGTGATCTGAAATGGCTATCATTGCAATGTATATCTATATATGATATTATTTAGGCGTTGCTTATGTTTTACAGCCGCGCTAGCCCAGCCCCCGCTCTGTCGTTAGTTAAGTAACCTAACGGGTAATGACGGGGCCCCATGGCGAATGCGAATGGCATAAGCGTACATCATATTTTGGTTGTTTTCTGCAATGGTAGGATTAAATGATGGGACACATTAAAAGAACTAATGCAAGAATAACACGCATTAAAAGAACTAATGCAAGAAAATAAACCAAGTAAAAGTCGTTGGAACACTTTCGAAAAACCACTCGGTTCTTTTCAAAACTAACTTTTAAATGCGGAGTTTGAACCACTCCTTTTAAAAGCTATCTCGTTCCATCGATCATATCAAGTTCACTACGTTCACGGTTTTGCCAAAACCATCCGTAGCCCTCCATCATTTCAGTTACATATTCGGTAGTATTCAAGCTATGTATTTTGACCTCACGCCAAGGCATAGTGATTGGTAGCTGCCGGATATTTATCTGTTGCATAGATAGAATGCGTTGGTTTGAGACAGTCGTACTACCATTTTGGCCTATGTCAAGGGTAGGTGCGGGTGGGTTCAAATTAACCTGGATAATGATGGGAAGAACTTGACATGTGACTTATGACATTTTGACCTCACGCCAAGGTCATAAGAGCATGGGGAAAAAATCCACATCGGGAGTTTCAAAAGAACTGAAACTTGCTAGTGTTGCATACCATTTGGAGTGTGATGATTCTGGTAGGATTCCTTCAGTCTCGTCACGCGATGATATTTGGATCCCGATCCTACTGTGAGTATATGCTACTCCTCGGGAAATTTCTCACTTAACGATCAATGCTATAAACCTAGTAGGTGTCTAGAAAGGTGTTAGCGGGGCTACGTCCCCAGGGAAAAGAGGTTCTTAAATTAAGGAACTTCACGAATGCGTTGGAAAACCTCCCTCGAAGTACCAACACCAGCCTGGCCGAACGGTTAAGCAAGTATTGTACGGTGAGATTGATCCTGACTAATTCTTCCTTTTTGGTTTGAGGAGGGATTCGAGAAACAGTGGGAGCCATCCTGTTTAGACAAACTAAAAAACCACTCTAAACTTGCAAGAGCATCATGCTGAGTGTTTCTTCTTCTCTCTCCTAATTGCAGCGACCAATCGACATGACTGGACTTAAGTTACTTCTAGATAAAAACATACTGACAGGGCCAAACTACAAAGATTGGCTCAGGAATGTCAAAATGGCAATCACTTACGACAAGCTGGGGTATCTTCTTACCACCAAAGCTCCCCCTGTCCCAAGTCCCACCTCCAGCGTCGCGGATAAAGAAATCCGCAAGACTTGGGAGATTGATAGCGCGAAGGCCAAGTGCCTCGTACTTGCCTCTATGGACAACGAACATCAGAGGAGGCACGAGAATATGGACCTTGAATCCATATTTCTCCATACAAAAGAACTGTATGGAGAGCAGTCTCGTATCGCAAGATACGAAGTGTCGAAGAAGTTATTTTCGGCAAGGTTGGCCATCGGATCATCGGTAGCGGAACACGTGCTTAAGATGATTGGCTTCATTGAGGAGCTCGCGGAACTTGGGACCACGTTGGAGAATGAGCTCTATACTGACTTGATTCTCCAGTCCCTTCCTTCCACTGACGCCCAGTTTATACTGAACTTCAACTTACAAGAAAAGGAAGTTGAACTTTCAGAACTCCTCAACATGCTGAGGAGTGCAGAGGGCACCCTACAGAAAGGTATAAGTTGAACTTTCAGAACTCCTCAACATGCTGAGGAGTGCAGAGGGCACCCTACAGAAAGGTAGGGAAACATCCACTTTGTTTGTAGGAGGATCTTCCTCTTCTAGGTCCAAGGCGAAAGCCAAGGGAAAGAAGAAGAAAGCCTTCGCCAAACCAAGGGGCGGTGTTAGTAAAGTGGATACAAAGAGAAAAGCAAAAGCAACAAAGAAAGCGGGGCAGCTTGTGGATAAAGAAGAATGCTTCTATTGTCATAAGAAAGGCACTGGAAGAATGATTGCAGGGCTTGGAAAGCCAGGACACAGGAATTGAAGCAGGTTGCGGCTTCGGCTTCAGGTGTGTATGTTATTGAAAACTGTCTTTCAATAAACTCTACTTCCTGGGTATTGGATACCGGATCAGGATCTCATATCTGTAATTCTTTGCAGGCGTTGAGAAACCGTAGGGTTTTGAAGGCAGGTGACATGACCCTCAGAGTTGCAAACGGAGCTAGCATGGATGCTAAGGCCATGGGGGACTATCACCTGGGAATGTCAGATGGACATGTTTTGGTTTTGCGTAATTGCTTTTTTGTATCCAACGCAACTTGTAATATCATTTCTGTATCTTTAGTTTCTAAAGAAGGTTATGAATTTGCGTTTGTAAGTAATGTTGTAAACATTCACCTTAATCAAGTTTTGATTGGGTCAGGTACATTGAGCAATGGTATATACGTATTAAACCAACCACAGATTTTCAATGTCCAGAATACACACAAAAGAAAGTCTCCGAAAATAAATCAGACTTTCTTATGGCATTGTAGACTGGGTCACATCAATGAGAAAAGGTTGACGAAGTTACATACAGAAGGATATTTGAATCCGTTCGAATATAAATCGTATGCCACTTGTCAATCCTGTCTCAAAGGAAAGATGACAAAGACTCCGTTCACTGGACACGGAGTAAGAGCGAGCGAGCTCTTGGGACTCGTACACAGCGACGTGTGCGGTCCAATGTCTACACATGCGCGAAGCGGTTATTCTTACTTCATTACTTTTACGGATGACTTTTCAAGGTACGGTTATGTCTTCTTAATGAAACATAAGTCCGAAGCCTTTGGAAAATTCCAGGAATATAAGAATGAAGTAGAAAAACAAACCGGCAAAAGTATCAAGATTCTAAGATCGGATCGAGGTGGTGAATACTTGAGTGCCGAGTTCCTGGACTATTTAAAAGAGAATGGAATTCTCTCTCAGCTTACTCCTCGATACACTCCGCAACATAACGGTGTATCGGAGAGACGGAACCGAACCCTATTGGATATGGTTCGGTCCATGATGAGTAACACTGAGTTACCGCGATCATTCTGGGGGTATGCGCTAGAATCAGCTGCATACCTTTTGAACCGAGTTCCGACTAAGACTGTGCCTACCACACCATATGAAATATGGAGTGGGAAGAAACCCTATCTTCAATATCTGAAGATCTGGGGATGTCCGGCTTTTGTCAAGAAGCAGCATGCGGACAAGCTCGAGACACGCTCAGTACTGTGGAAGTTTGTGCGATACCCAAAGAACTCCAGGGGGTATCTCTTCTATTACGCAGAGGAACAAAAGATCATTGTTTCTCGTAATGCCCATTTTCTGGAACACCGGTTCTTAGAAAAGGAAACAAGTGGGAGCGAAATAGAACTGGAAGAAATTCCAGAACCACAGACTATTACTGAAAGCTTAGTGGAACCAGAGGGTTCAAAAGAACAGGACATTCCTACGCCGCTCCGCAGAAGTAGTAGGCAGTCTCATCCGCCCGAGAGATACTATGGTTTTCTCATAGACGGGGATAGAGAGGATTGCATCATAGATTATGATGAGCCTACTAGCTTCCAGCAGGCCGTTCAGAGCGTTGACTCGGTAAAATGGCTGGATGCAATGCGGACCGAAATGGAGTCCATGTACACCAACAAAGTATGGACGTTGGACATTGCTCAAGACGGGGTAAAACCCGTAGGATGCAAGTGGATCTTCAAAAGGAAGATTAGTGTAGATGGACAGGTTGAGACGTATAAAGCTAGACTGGTTGCAAAGGGTTTTCGTCAAAGACCTGGTTTGGACTATGACGAGACTTTTTCTCCAGTAGCTATGCTGAAATCCATTCGAATCCTTCTTGCCATTGCTGCCTTCCACGATTATGAGATTTGGCAGATGGACGTAAAGACCGCTTTTCTAAATGGAAATTTAGAGGAGTGTCTATATGGACCAGCCAGAGGGTTTCATTCAGAGTGGGAGCAGCGGAAAGGTGTGCAAGTTGCTTAAGTCTATCTACGGACTAAAGCAGGCATCGCGGAGTTGGAACATCTGTTTTGATGAGACGGTCAAGGAATTTGGCTTTATCAAAAATCCAGATGAACCATGCATCTATAGTAGATTTGTAGCGAGAACTGTAGTATTCCTCGTTTTATACGTGGATGACATTTTCTTAATAGGAAATGACATTCCTATGCTACAATCTGTCAAGGGGTTCTTGTCACACAGGTTCTCCATGAAAGACCTGGGTGATGCCTCATACATCCTGGGGATCCGGATCCATTGTGATAGATCCAAGAGGATATTAAGACTTTCACAGTCTAGGTACATCGACACCATACTGAAAAGATTCAGTATGGAAGATTCCAAGCGCGGTAATCTACCGGCTTGTCACGGGATCACCCTCTCCAAAGAGATGTCTCCTAAGACTGATTTGGAAAGGGATCGCATGTCTATTATACCCTACGCTTCTGCGGTAGGCTCTATAATGTATGCGATATTGTGTACCAGACTGGATGTAGCTTATGCATTGAGTGTGGTAAGCCGGTATCAGTCAAACCCTGGGAAGAAACACTGGATAGCGGTAAAGAACATTCTCAAGTACCTGAGAAGGACTAAGGAGATGTTCTTGGTGTATGGCGGAAAAGACCTCCAGATCGAGGCCTTTGCTGACTCCAACTTCCAGAGTGACAAGGATGATTCCAAGTCCATGTCGGGTTTTGTCTTTACCCTCAATGGAGGGGCGGTGTGTTGGAAGAGTTCCAAACAGGAAACCGTTGCAGACTCGACGATGGAAGCGGAATACATCGCTGTATCTGATGCCGCAAAAGAAGCTGTCTGGATGAGGAAGTTCTTGAAAGAACTTCAGGTGGTTCCGTCCATTGTTGATCCAATACCTCTGTATTGCGACAACAACTGGGCTATAGCTTTAGCGAAGGAACCCAGGTCCCATCAGAGATCCAGACATATCTTGAGGCGGTATCACCTGATCAGGGAGATCGTGGATTGCCAGGAGATCGAGGTTCGGAGGGTCGCTTCAGAAGATAACACTGCAGATCCATTCACCAAGGCCTTGCCCCAGACTCATTTCGAGTGGCTGATCGAGATGATAGGTCTTCGATACGCCAGTACATGGCCTTAGTGCAAGTGGAAGATTGTTAGTGTATATGCCCTAGAGGCCATTACTATATCATACTAGTTTGTATATTACTTAATGGAAGCTTGGGATATTCACCTTGTATAAACAATCTTGCTCAATATAGTAGTATGCTACTTGGTTTGTTTCTACTTCAATGTGTACATGTGTTTATTTTAGTATATCACCATACACATTAGTGGAGCCCTTAGGATCTTTGCTTGATTACCAGCGTTGTGATGGCAGTCACACTAGTGGGGGCTGGGTAATCTATAAGCATATCCTTATACAGGTCCCTAGTCGTAGGACTATTGAGACAGGGCATCGATACTCCGGAGTAGACTAGCGTATGCGCTTCTCATCCCAGTGTGGGAGGTGGTCTGTCCCACAGCCATCAGTACGTCGTACTGGAGATAGTGTACGGGTGCTCGTTAGGTTACGAGTACACTGGACAGGACTCGTCGGGAACTGACCGGTTGGTACTATACCTATCGTCAGTTATCAGTTCCCAGGTGACATGAGTACAGCTTAGTCCGCTGACTTGACACTGTCACTTCGCCTCGAGTGTGTTCCCACTGTACTTTGATTACTACCCTACCACGGCTCAAAGGAGTCGTGCAAACAGGTAGTAGTTGGGTGCAGTCCCGAAGCACTTGGAGGCAGTGACGGTTAGACAGGATTCGTCTCTCCTGGTATTGGGGGTTGACATCGCGCTGTGTCTAGGAGAGCCATTACACGAGTAGTCCCTGGCTAGGGCAATCGAGATATACTGGTAGGCTTCCAGTGTTATCTCAGGGTATTTTGGGCTTCACTCTGACACGACTTGTACCGCTATTAGGGGACTGACGTTTGCCGCCCCCCTAGGCCCGCCATGCGATGTATCAGACGAACAGACCGGACTGTACGGAGATTGTCACATTCAGGCTCAGTAGGAGTTCAGATGGGTTTCACCTCGTCAGTCTTCTTGTCGGCATCTACCTGGGGACCGTTACGCACAGCTAGTGCCGCTTGCGGTCTGTGGTTAAACCCACTGCCAGCGTAGTGTCGAGTCTTTAGAGTCCCACACAGAAAGCTATTCGCCTTTAGGCAAAAGAGTAGAGGTCGCATGGTTTTGCGACAGGTCGCATGGTTTTGCGACAGGGTTCGGTCACATCCGTGCACTTGTGCACGCACAATGTCCGGACAGTTAACACTAGCGGGCTTTGGTTTAAGCCAGATCCTAGTGTACGTTTTGGGATTGGTTTTATCCAGTATGTATTCGTGTTTCTCGGAACGCGGATGCGGGTGTGTATGCACAGTTGACGGAGAGACAGAGGCAGAGGATTCTTATTAGGGTTGTTGACCGTTGACTGTTGACTATTGACTTTTTGCTCAACCCTAATGAGAATATGATATATGATTAACAATAATATTAATTAAGTATTATGGTGACATGGTTGTTGAGGGGTTGACTTTGTTGACTTGTTGACTTTGTTGACTGGTTGACTAGGTTTGACTAGTTGACCATCATGATGACAATGGCTATCATTTCATGGCAAAGACTTTTTACTTGCTTGTTTCTCTTGGGAGAAATGAGTGCATGAAATGATATGGCTATTGTAGCTTAAACCATTTACACAATACTTGATTACTATTTTTGTGATGATGGCTTTGGATTATGAGAGCAAAGAGAGAAAAGTCTTTCTCATTCTATCATTTCCATTCTCTCTCTTGTGTTCTTGAGCTCTCATCTTCTTCCTCTTGCTCTCCCTCTCTTGAGTCTATGGTTCACTTGTCTCATGTGTTGAGAAACAAGAACCATAGAGTAAAATCCCAAACACACTCTTCTCTACTCACTCTAGTTCACTAGGTTTAGCAAACCAAGTGAACTAGTTTCTTCAAAGATCGAAGAAGAAGCCAAAGGTAGAAGCTTTCAGGTGGATCTATCTTCGGCGCAAGGAGACGACGAGGTGAAGCCGGTCCGGACAACCATCGAGAGTCAAAGAAGAAGGAGTTCAAGAAAGAAAGGTATAACCCCCTAACCGAGTAGTTAACAACTCCTAGTTAGGTTGTTAGTTAGATGTTTAACAAAGATCCGGTTTTGAGTCCATGTTACCACCTCTAGAAAATTATTTTTCACCAAATTCTGCATGCCCGAAAGTACCGGGAGAGGTAGCATGGACTTACAGACGACGCGTCAAAAGAACCCGAAGATTACGTGGCAGGTTGTCACATAATCTCTCACTCGTCAATAGATGATAAAAAAAGCTCCTGATGCAGAGAAACTGGGGGCAGATCCAGAACCGGAATCAAAATCCCTGGAGCCATCGGACAAATTGATTGACAGACTGCTGAGCGAAACTCTTCAGTAAAGAAAAGCTGACAGAGAGCGGGAAACGGCCATATACGAAAGGGCCAAGCGTCGGCATCAAGTTAAAGAAGCTCCGGTAATGAGAAGCCATAGAATGCCCCAACCGGATCGAAGCATCCCTGTCGCCAACAAAAGCAAGCTTAAAGCAAGGAAACGATTCGCTAGGGCCCTGTCAATGGGAATGAAGTTACCTTCTTTCAGAGGAAATACTCCTGACGGTATACATGTTGATGAAGCGGACGTACATCCTAACTTCTGCTTATACCATCAGAGAATTGCACACCTTACCGAAGAGTGCATAGCCTTTAAAAACTGGTGGCAGGGATATGTTGCCCACCGACAACATGTCCAGCGAGTGAAGCGCAAGGCTCGTTGGAAACAGAGAAGCACGCCAGATGAACGCAAAAGAACTGCCAGCAACTGTCACATGGTTGACACCAAGGGATCGCAAGTTCTCAACTTTGGAAGCGGCCCTGATAAAGAAATATCCCTCAGCCCTCTCTTCAAGGAATCCACCTCCGACACAAAAGATACGAAGACTTGAGAGGACATCTAGCTGCGTAATCGTACGTTGCCCGGGAAAAATCCCGGACCTACGAACAACGGACCGAAACGTCCTTAAACTACTATAAACCGCAGCATCCTAGGGTTGACCCACAAAAAAAACAAAAAAAATGGTACGTCCACAAGCAAAATGGGCACGGATGAAAACCCGAAAGGGCTCCGTGATTAAAAACAGTAAGGATACCGACGATATTTTTGAAAACCCGAAAGGGGGCAAACTCGTAAAAAAAAACGTTACGTCCACAAGCAAAATGGGCATGGATGAAAACCCGAAAGGGCTCCGTGAGTAAAAACAGCAAGGCTACTGGCGATGTTTGTGAAAACCCGAAAGGGCGCAGACTCGTAAAAAAAAGGAAAAAAAGAAAAAAAAAAGTACGTCCACAAGCAAAATGAGCACGGATGAAAACCCGAAAGGGCTCCGTGAGTAAAAACAGCAGGGCTACGGCGAGTTTGTGAAAACCTGAGAGGGCGCATGCTCGTAAAAAATTTGTGCACACTTGCGAGGTCCTCTCGACCTTGTAAGGAGAAAACACCTGCGTGAGATCCTTACGACTCACAAGGGAGCAACACACTTAGAGATCCCCACGATTCCTAAGGAGAAATACACCTACGAGATCCTCTCGTCTCGTAGGGAGAAACAACTTTATGAGACCCTCACGGCTCATAAGATTCAAAAGCCTTAAACTATAGGGATCTGGACATGTTCTTAAGCCATCACATTTCTCAGGTTGCCCTACAAGCGGTTCAATATTAACCCTTGTATACAATCCACGGGCACAAATAAACTTTTCCCCACCCAGTCCCACCAACGACGAGCAATGTTCTCATTTGGTGAACAAACATTTGTAGGTCCTCTCGACTTGCAAGGAGAAAATGCTCTTATGAGATCCTTACGACTTATAAGAGACCATACACTTAAGAATCCTCATGATTCTTAAGGAGAAAACACACTTACGAGGTCCTCACGACTCGTAAGGAGAAACACCTTTATGAGACCCTTACGGCTCATGAAGTCAAAAGCCTTAGTCGACAGGATCTTAATCCTGTTTGCTAAGCCACTTTTGTTCGAACCAACAAAGCCAAATGATGATTCAATCCTGGCAATGTTCCAGTAGTAGCGATGCTGATGCCTAAATCGGTAACAAATTTCAAGTCCTTTCACGGCAAATGACGATTCGCTCCTGGCAATATTCTAATCGCAGCGATGTTGATGCCAAGATTGACACCAGATTCTAAGTTCCACATTCGCGGCGAAAAGTCAGCGAGCCATAAATGCATATGAAATTGCCGAAATGATAGGGCAACTTGCAACAAAATCAGCAAGTAAAAGATATGCATACAAAAATAGCCGAAATGATTGGACAGCTCGCAATAAAAAGCACCGAGTAAAAAGAAAAATAGCCGAAATGATTGGGCACCGCGAGAAATTGCCGAAATGATTAGGCAATCGCGACTTTCGCGATACAAAAAGCTGAAATGATAGAGTATTGCGAAAAGAAATAAAAAATGAAATAAAACTTTTTGCCCTGCAGGTAAGTCCATATTGACCCCTGTACATAATCCATGGGCATAAATGAAAGGGAACCACATGTCCCAAAAAACTCTGTCAAAGGGAAAGTCAGATCTCGACAGCAACATTTGCATCCTAGAAGACCAACAATGGAGTTTCTCCTCATGCCAGCATGGCACGGACGTGACATAACGAAACGAAGCCATGGCAAAGTCCCTAGTTCTAAATCTCAACGGCAACATCTACTGCTTAAAAATCAGCAACGACATTCCTCCTCATTCCAGTAGGACACGGATGCGACACCACCAAATGGAGCCACGACAAAGTCCCCAGTTCCAAGACTCTACGGTTCACAGACAACCTAAAGTCAGCCAATGACCCCGTCTCGGAAATACGTCATCCAATGACTCCGTCTCGGAAACAAGTCAACCGACTTCCAGGGAAATCAGTGTCCTTGGCAAAACCTCGATTCAGGGAAATCAACATCCTTGACGAGAACATCTCGACTCGCGTCGACCCGCAGAGAAATCAGTGTCTTTGCAGGAATCTCTCGATTCGTCTCGACCTCCAGGGAAATCAGCCTCCTTGACGAGAGCATCTCGATTCGCGTCGACCCGCAAGGAAATCAGCGTCTTTGCAGGAATCTCTCGATTCGTCATAACTCCGAGGAAATCAGTGTCCTTGGCAAAAACCTCGATTCAGGGAAATCATCGTCCTTGACGAGAGCATCTCAATTCGCGTCGACCCGCAAGGAAATCGGTGTCTTTGCAGGAATCTCTCGATTCATCACAACTCTAAGGAAATCGGTGTCCTTGGAAAAAACCTTGATTCAGGGAAATCAACGTCCTTAACGAGAGCATCTCGATTTGCGTCGACCCGCAGAGAAATCAGTGTCTCTGCAGAAATATACGACGTCAGAAAAACGGAGCCACGGCAAAGTCCCCTAGTTCCAAATCTCGACGGTTCACAGAAAACCTAGAGATTACCTCGGAGCCATGGCAGAGTCCCTAGTTCCAAATCTCGACGGTTCACAGACAACCCAGAGACAACCTTGACATTCGTCGCAATATTGCAGACACCATGTCAACAAACGAAGCAAAGGAAAATCCCTAGCTTCAGGGTCTTGACGGCAACTCAAATAAAACCTGAAAGACTATCGGAGATCATCCCACACTAGCACGGAGTGGTTATGGCTCATCGGGGCTCCCAAACTGAGCCTAACCTCAAGTAAAAAGTGACATGGAATATCCCTAACGCTTGCACTTTTGATGGTAATACTATCTGGAAGATTGCTTGAATACGTCTTGTCCAGCCCTGAAGGGATTAGAGACACGACAGTCGTGGGGCTACTCGAACAGCAAGATTGCATATCGAGGAGTACGCCAGCAAACACGACGGTACGACGAACAAAACCCTAGTACCACAGACCCTAACGGACCTCTGTCGTAAAGAGCAGAGGTTAACTGTGACGTTAGGACATCCTTGCGAGAACTTCTCGATTCGTCTCGACTCGTAAGGAAATTAGTGTCCTTGCGAGAACTTCTCGATTCGTTTTGACTCGTAGGGAAAAGACTTAGTCAATGGGGATAAGGACGTGTTTCCTAAGCACTGGGGCCCTACAAGTCGGTCCAAGATGGACTATTGCATACTATTCACGGGCCACACTCTCCAAAGTCGAATCTCGACAAGGAGGGAAACAACCACCTGCGAGTCCTCTCGACTTGTAAGAGGGAAAATTCTCTTGTAAGATCCTTACGACTCTCAAGAGAAAATACACACTTAGGAGTCCTCACGACTCCTAGAGAGAAAATACACCTATGGGATCCTCTCGACTCGTAGGGAGAAAATTCTTTATAAGACCCTCACGGCTCATAAAGTTAGAAAGCCTTAGGCGGTAGATCTGAACCTGTCTCCTAAGCCATCGCTGACCTGCAAGGAGATCAAGATAGATTAGCTACAAAATGCATTTGCTAAAAGGGACACACCACTTGTTAGTTATGTATATGCCCTAGAGGCCATTGTTGTACATATGATGTATATTATAATGGATGCTTGGATATATATAGAGAGGACTTTCTTGCTCATCACGATAGTATGCTATTTGGTTTTCCTTTATCTTAACATGTTGACTTGTATTGGTTTACTGTCTTTCTCTAACATGTTGATAAAGCCCTTAGGATCTGTACTTGACTACTGGGACTATGATGAGATCATACTAGTGGGGCCATGGTAGTCGATGAGTACATCCTATAACAGTTCCTAGTCGAGGGTATATCGAGACAGGGCATCGATACACCAGAGTAGACTAGCGTATACGCATCTTGACCCATATGATGGGCGATGGATGATCCCATATCAATCGGTGTTGGACATCAAGGATGGTATGCGGGTGCTCAGTGGAGACTGGGTACACTGGACGGACTTGCCGAGAACTCCCAGATGGTGATATACCACACGTCAGATGGCAGTTCTCCGGTGACACTGGTACAGGGTAGTCTGTAGACCCGAGATCGTCATAGAGTCTTGTGTGATTCCCACTGTGCTTTGATTTCCACCTTACCACGTCCAAGAGGGCGTGCAAAACGGTGGCTTTTGGGTGCAGTCCCGAATCACATGGAGGCAATGAGCGATAGAAGGGGATTCGTCTCTCCCGGTATAGGGAGTTGATGTTGTGCTGTGTTCGATTGGCTATAACTGGAAGTCCCTAGCCATGGCTGATATAGAGATTTACTGGTAAGTGTTACTAGTAGTTTCTCGACCTGTTATGAGCCTCACATCGACACGACTTATCGGTTACTGTGGTCTGACGTATACCACCCCTAGACTTGATATGCGACATATCAGACGAACAGACCGGACTGTACGGGAGTGTTACTGATTGGATTCACAGGAGAACGTACATGCTAGCTTGTTGATCTTCTGATCGCTCAATACCTGGGCGGCTGTTACGTTTAGCAGACCGCTTGCAGCTTGTGGGTGTTTGATATGATCATCACCTGCTACCGGCGTATTGACGATTCTTTAGAGTCCTACACAGAGGTTTCTTGGCTCAGGCAAAACGGAGTAGAGGCACATATGTGATATGTGCAGGGCCGAGGATAATACGATATGAGATACCGTGTTGTATTCTCGCGATATTTAGATATGAACCGGGTCATCGGATCAAGTGTTGATTCGATGAATCGGTACATGATATATTAGTCGGTTATATTCGATATAGCCGGATCGTCGGATCAAGTGTTGATTCGATGATTTAATGTATAATAATATATATGATATATTGTATTACATTATATAATATCGTCTCACTTTATTATTTCATTTTCTCACCGGATAATACATTGATATATATGCGATATATGTTAATTGTATTATTTTCTTTTGTTGCAAATATATAATATATATCTGATATATATTATTGCAACATCATATGATTAATAATGGAACATGTTTAGTAGAGATTAAGCAAGGTTAGGGTTTGATTAGGGTTAGCTTCTTCTTGCACCATCTAGAAGCTTTCCTTTTGTCAAGTGTAAGATATTATCTTATGACTCATTTTTTTTAACCAAACCAAACCCTAGCCCTAGTTTATTCTCTACAAAGGTTAACCTTATCATCCTTGACCATGGTTCCATGATCAATCATATATTCTTATCTACTATTCATCACAAAAGGATAATCTCATTATTCTTCATCTTCTTCTCTCTTGAGTTTTGAAATAGCTCACTAGATTTTCCTTTGGTGATGATTTCTTGTGAGAAATTGATATAAAAAGATAGCATAAATACTACTCCATCATCCTCATCTAATCTAGCCCATTAGATTAGGGTGTTCACCTCATTAGAGTGAGAGAGCTTGGGTTATAGCAACTTCGATGTAGATCATCGGAGAAGCGGAACACTACAAGTTAGCATGGATCGTTCGAGTCATGGAGCCTCTCTTGAGTCCGGGAGATCGTGGATCGCGGAGAAGGGACTTGTACTCGGAGCTTATGAAGCGAAGGAGTGGACTACAAAGGTTGTAATCCCTCATACTTAGTGGTAAAGATGTTTACTTGCATGTTAAACCCTAATAATCTAGCAAAGATCCCTGCTTTGGGTTGTTCGGCACGTCTAAAATTTTATTCGGGCATGTTTGATGCCTTATGAACCTTCACAAGAGTGCCTAGGAACCCTACAGTGGTATCAGAGCCAAGCTAGAGCTTTAGGTGAAGTCTGAGCGAAGTTTAAAGTCCGATCGAACACGGAAACCCCGATGTTTACCCCTCTCTGGACATTTTTCAAAAATGTGATTTTTTATGAATTAAAAATGCTTAGAAAAACAAGCAGGAAAAACTAAGAATTACTGTGAAGTACGGTCCACTAAATCACTTATTTTACCGCGGAACCGCGGCCAAACCAAGGGTTTGGCGGCGGTTCCGCGGCCAAAATTTGGACTTAGTCCCTCATATTTCATATATTTATTCTTAGGTCCTTTCTTGTCATTTTTTTCTGGGAATTTTTTCATTCCACTCAAGTGTTGAGTTTTCTAGGGTTGTATTGGGGACTCGTTGATTCGATCGGATAATTTAACTTCGTTTAAGTTTTTTCCGGATAATTTTAGAAACTGTTAAAAAGTTCGAACGGATATCAATGACTCACTTTTTCCCCTGTCGGAAAATTATCAAAAGTTGGATTTTTTCTCGAGTTTGAAACTTTCGTAAAGTCATGCAAGTAACGCGGTGGACCCTATAGAAGACAACAAACCTTAACTCGATTATGTGACCGTCTTGAACTGCCTATAAACCTTAGGGTTTGCGGCAGTACGGCGTGCCACATGTGAGGCGTTGGCTTGACCCTTCTACGGCTGGATCACCGGTACTGTGACATATTCTGGGATTATTTGAACTTCGCTCAAGTGTTGAGCAATTTAGGAAATTTTGGGTATTTGATTATCTGTTCGGAAAGTTTAATACTGTCTATTTATCAGGAATGTGATACAATATGTGGAATTCATAGAGTTAGGCATGAAATGCGAAGTATGTGATATTTCGGATTTACGATGTCTAAAGTGATTGTGGATTCCAAATATTGTAGTTTTACAATTTCTTTTCTGTGACCGTAAGTGTAGTATGTAGTTGTATTGCCGGTCTTCGTTGCTATACATCTACGACGATCGGTGTATGCATACTTACTTACGTTGATGATATGTGATATTATGTGTTGCTGTGATATGTTATATTGGATCGTCGTGTTCTGAATAGCCGGGGGTTTTATGTGAGATGAGGGTTTTTATTTTCATTCATGTAAAATTCATTTGTATGTAATATTTTTTTAATTGGGGCACTTCCGGGATGAGGTTGATGTCACCAGTGTATATTATTTACTTTTCCGCATTAGGTAGACCCAAGGAGGGGAGCACAAGTAACCGGGTTCTAGGGTCCAGTGGGAGGCCATCTCGAGGAGTCGAGACCGGGTCTCCTAACCCTAGAATTGGCAGTGTTACTTGCCGCTCTCGTAGGGGTCTTGGGATGTGGGTTTGGCTATTCGTCGCGTCCGTGGAATCCGTGTTTTATACCGGCTCGTATTAAAAACACGGACATCCTAGTATATCCAATATTTCATATATGTTCTTCTGCTGCAATGTTCTGTGATGAGATCATATTACTGCCTGAGACGAATACTTATACTATATATATATGCTGATATATAAATATTACTGCTTTCGTTTCTTCTGTGATGCTTAAGAAGCATAAGCTGATGGGATTTTATTAATGAGATTAATAAAAAGAAAAAGAAACCTAAAAGATGTTATAGAATCAAAACTTTATAAAAAGGGTAGCTACAGTTTTGCTTTGCACATCGGTATATATGATATACCTTGCACCTCATTCGATGAGGAAAGAGTCGAGATCCCTTCACCGGGAGTGACCTCTTTAGCGAAACTGGCAGATGCTACAAACTCGCGGTTTAGTTTTTGACAGCTTCTATAGTTTTTTGCTTTGCACAGCGGTATATATGATATATCCTGCACCTTATTCGATGGGGAAAGAGCCAAGATCCCTTCACCGGGAGTGACCTCTTTAGCAGAACTAGAAAAGCCTAAAAAACACTCCTTTTCAAAATTCACTTGATTCTACGACGATATTAAGTTCATTACGCTCAAGGTTTTCTGAAAAACCTGCGTAGCCCTCCGTCATTTCAGATAGATATTATTTAGTATTCGTGCTATATTTGTTGATTTAGTCAAGACGTAGTATACGGTAGCTAAATAGTGTTTATCTGCTAAAACATGAGATGTGATTGGATTAGGGTATTCGCACGTCCTTGTTGACTCAGTCAAGGGTCGTACGGGTGGGTTTAATTCAATCGGGAAATGTACGGGTTGAACTTGACTTGCGATTTATGGTTTGTTGACTTGGTCAAGGTCATAGATCGCTAGGGGCAAAAGCATTATCGGGAATTTCAAGTGTTGAAATTTGCAATGAGATTGCATACCTCCTATGAGATAGTTGGATCTCGATACCCACTGCGAGTAAGAGTTACTCTTGGGAGAGTTTTACACAGGACAATTAGCCGATCAAGTAGGTGTCTAGAAAAGTGTTAATGAGGTTACGCCTCTGGGAAAACGAGGTTTACTTTAATTAGGTCCATGCGAAAGCACGGGGAACCTCCCTCAAGTACCGACACTGATCTGGCTGAAAGATTGACGAAATTGTAGGGTGTAATTAATCCCGGCTAATCTTACCTTTTAGGGTTTGAAGGAAGATTTGATAAAAACAGTGGGAGACATCCTGATTAGATAAGATAATAACCAATCTAATCTTGCAAGAGCATACGCTAAAGTGTTTTCTTCTCTCTCTCCAGGTAGCGACCATGTCAGGCCATAATCAAGATAATAATATGGATGTATTGACTGAACCCGCTTATTATACTGAGCAGGGAAACGTTGGACCCGTTCTTTCTTATAAGAGTTATAAGACTGAACAGGGAATAGGAGAATATCTGGATTCTCAAGCCGCCCAAAAGAACATGCATGTTGATGCATCTTCTTCAGGTGTGTTAGCTATTGAGAACTGTTTCTCAGTTCACCCTACGTCCTGGGTATTAGATACCGGATCAGGATCCCATATATGTAAATTGTTACATGGGCTACGGAAAGGTAGAGAACTGGGAAAATGTGATCATTCCGTTCAAGTAGGGAATGGTGCAAGTATTGCAGCCAAGGCAGTTGGCGAATATCACTTAGTATTACCAAGTCGTAATACACTGCTTCTGAATGAGTGCTATTATATACCGAACATGATGTGCAACATTATATCAATTTCTTTATTAAGTAAAGAAGGATATAATTTTATAGTAAAGGATAATGTTATGAACATATTCCTAGATCAAAAGTTGATTGCATCAGGCTCGTTACATAATGGCATATTCATTCTAAATCAAAATACAGTCCTCAATATACAAAACACACACAAGAGGAAGAGTTCAGAAATGAACGAATCCTTCTTGTGGCATTGTAGACTTGGTCATATCAATACGACACGGCTAGCTAAGTTACATAAGAATGGATATTTGAATACGTTCGAATTATCATCTTATGATACTTGCCATTCATGTCTCAAAGGAAAAATGACCAAAGCTCCGTTTAGTGGACACGGAGAAAGAGTTACGGAACTCTTAGGACGGGTACATAGTGATGTATGCGGTCCCATGTCTACGCATGCCAGGAATGGTTCTTCCTACTTCATTACATTCACTGACGATCTCTCTAGATACGGGCATGTGTTCCTGTTGAAACACAAGTCTGAAGCTTTTGAGAAATTCAGAGAATATAAGCACGAAGTAGAGAACCAAACGGGCAAAAGTATTAAGATTCTTCGATCTGATCGAGGAGGTGAATACTTAAGCAAAGAGTTCCTAGATTATCTAAAAGAGAATGGGATTCTCTCTCAGCTTACTCCTCCTTATACACCACAGCACAAGGTGTATCGGAGCGGAGGAATCGCACCCTATTAGATATGGTGCGCTCTATGATGATCGAAGCTGAGTTACTTGTTTCCTTCTAGGGGTATGTGCTTGAGACAGCCATATACATATTGAATCTAGTTCCATCTAAATCTGTACCTACCACACCATATGAGATATGGAGTGGGAAGAGACCATATTTTAAACGAGTTAAGATATGGGGTTGTCCGGCCTATGTCAAAAGGAAAAATCCGGACAAACTCGAGGCACGATCAGTTCTTTGCAAATTTGTGGGATATCTAAAGAATTCTCAAGGATATTTTTTCTACCACGCTGAGGAACAAAAAATGTTTGTTGCTCAACATGCCACCTTTTTGGAAAAGGAATTTCTTGCAAAAGAAATTAGTGGCAAAGAGGTAGAGCTAGAAGAGGTTCCAGCACCACAAACTACAACTGATGATTTATTGGAACCAGAAGATTCAGTAGTACCCGACGAACCCCAGCCGCTCCGCCGATCTAGTAGAGTTTATCGTTCACCTGAGAGATACTACGGTTTTCTCATTGATGGTGGAAGCGAGGATTGCATCATGGAAGATGATGACCCAACTAGTTTCGAGCAGGCCATCACGAGTGGTGACTCTGTGAAATGGCTAGATGCAATGCGATCTGAGATGGAATCCATGTACACCAACAAAGTATGGACTTTGGAAAATGCTCCTGAAGGGGTAAAACCCATTAGGAGCAAGTGGATCTTTAAAAAGAAATTTGGTGTAGATGGAAAAGTTGAGACTTTCAAAGCTAGACTTGTAGCAAAGGGTTTTCGTCAACGACCAGGTGTGTATTATGACGAAACCTTTTCTCCAGTGGCTATGCTTAAGTCCTTCCGGATCTTACTTGCCATTGCTGCATACCATGACTACGAAATCTGGCAAATGGATGTTAAGACCGCCTTTCTAAACGGTGATTTAGAAGAATGCGTGTACATGACTCAGCCAGAGGGCTTCATAGATAGTGGGAGCAGCGGAAAGGTGTGCAAGCTGCTTAAATCCATTTATGAGTTGAAGCAAGCATCGCGGAGTTGGAACATCTGTTTTGATGTTGTAGTCAAAGAGTTTGACTTCATCAAAAATATAGATGAACCTTGTATCTATAAGAAGGTAGCAGAGAGTAAGGTTTTCTTCCTCGTATTGTACGTGGACGACATACTCTTGATAGGAAATGATATTCCTATGCTGCAATCAGTCAAGCTCTTCTTATCACAAAGATTCTCAATGAAAGATCTAGGTGATGCCTCTTGCATATTGGGAATCATGATCTATAGAGATAGATCTAAACGGATACTGGGATTGTCGCAATCCAGGTACATTGACACTATACTAAAGAGGTTTAGTATGGAAGAATCCAAGCGTGGGAACCAACCCATGATCTCTGGACTCACTCTCTCCAAAGAGATGTCTCCCAAGACTGATTTAGAGAGAGCTCGCATGCAAGGGATACCCTATGCTTCGGCAGTTGGCTCTATCATGTATGCGATGCTATGTACCAGACCCGATGTAGCATACTCACTAAGTGTAGTGAGTCGGTATCAAGCAGATCCTGGAGAGAGTCACTGGACAGCTGTAAAGAACATTCTCAAGTACTTGCGAAGGACTAGAGACATGTTCTTGGTGTATGGTAACGGAGAACTCCGGGTGGAGTCCTTTACCGATTCCAGCTTCCAAAGTGATAAGGACGACTCTAAGTCGCACTCGGGATTTGTCTTTACCCTCAATGGAGGGGCGGTATGTTGGAAGAGTTCCAAACAGGATACCGTTGCAGACTCGACGATGGAGGCTGTATACATCGCTGCCAACGATGCTTCCAAAGAGCCTGTCTGGATAAAGAAGTTCATTAGTGAACTTAGTGTGGTTCCATCCATTGAGCATCCAATACCTCTGTATTGCGATAACAATGGAGCTTTGGCTTTGGCCAAGGAACCCAGGTCCCATCAGAAGTCCAGACATATTCTGAGGCGGTATCACCTGATCA
The DNA here is from genome assembly GCA_030015575.1 of Agapanthus africanus. NCBI lineage: Eukaryota > Viridiplantae > Streptophyta > Magnoliopsida > Asparagales > Amaryllidaceae > Agapanthus > Agapanthus africanus. Next base: position 85,279,720 of record JASDDO010000024.1, read on the forward strand.
GGGAGATAGTTGATCGCCGGGAGATCGAGGTCAGGAGAGTAGATACGAAGGACAACACTGCATATCCACTGATGAAGGCCATTCCCCAGATACAGTTTGAGAGATTATTCGGGATGCTAGGTATGAGATACTACAACAGCTGGCCTTAGTGCAAGTGGGAGATTGTTAGTTATGTATACGCCCCAGAGGCCATTGTTGTACATATGATGTATATTATAATGGATGCTTGGATATATATAGAGAGGACTTTCTTGCTCGTCATGATAGTATGCTATTTTGTTTTCCTTTATCTTAACATGTTGACTTGTATTGGTTTACTGTCTTTCTCTCACATGTTGATAAAGCCCTTAGGGTCTGTACTCGACTACTGGGACTATGATGAGATCATACTAGTGGGGCCATGGTAGTCGATGAGTACATCCTATAACAGTTCCTAGTCGAGGGTATATCGAGACATGGCATCGATACACCAGAGTAGACTAGCGTATATGTATCTTGACCCATATGATGGGCGATGGATGATCCCATATCCATCGGTGTTGGACATCAAGGATGGTATGCGGGTGCTCAGTGGAGACTGGGTACACTGGACGGACTCGCCGAGAACTCCCAGATGGTGATATACCACACGTCAGATGGCAGTTCTCCGGTGACACTGGTACAGGGTAGTCTGTAGACCCGAGATCGTCATAGAATCTTGTGTGATTCCCACTGTGCTTTGATTTCCACCTTACCACGTCCAAGAGGGCGTGCAAAACGGTGGCTTTTGGGTGCAGTCCCGAATCACATAGAGGCAATGAGCGATAGGAGGGGATTCGTCTCTCCCGGTATAGGGAGTTGATGTTGTGCTGTGTTCGATTGGCTATAACTGGAAGTCCCTGGCCAGGGCTGATATAGAGGTTTACTGGTAAGTGTTACTAGTAGTTTCTCGACCTGTTATGAGCCTCACATCGACACGACTTATCGGTTACTGGGGTCTGACGTATACCACCCCTAGACTTGATATGCGACATATCAGACGAACAGACCGGACTGTACGAGAGTGTTACTGATTGGATTCACAGGAGAACGTACAGTCTAGCTTGTTGATCTTCTGATCGCTCAATACCTGGGTGGCTGTTACGTTTAGCCGACCGCTTGCAACTTGTGGGTGTTTGATATGATCATCACCTGCTACCGGCGTATTGACGATTCTTTAGAGTCCTACACAGAGGTTTCTTGGCTCAGGCAAAACGGAGTAGAGGCACATATGTGATATGTGCAGGACCGAGAATAATACGATATGAGATACCGTGTTGTATTCTCGCGATATTTAGATATGAACCGGGTCATCGGATCAAGTGTTGATTCGATGAATCGGTACATGATATATTAGTCGGTTATATTCGATATAGCCGGATCGTCGGATCAAGTGTTGATTCGATGATTTAATGTATAATAATATATATGATATATTGTATTACATTATCTAATATTGGCTCACTTTAGTATTTCATTTTCTCACCGGATAATACATTGATATATATGCGATATATGTTAATTGTATTATTTTCTTTTGTTGCAAATATATAATATATATCTGATATATATTATTGCAACATCATATGATTAATAATGGAACATGTTTAGTAGAGATTAAGCAAGGTTAGGGTTTGATTAGGGTTAGCTTCTTCTTGCACCATCTAGAAGCTTTCCTTTTGTCAAGTGTAAGATATTATCTTATGACTCGTTTTTTTTAACCTAACCAAACCCTAGCCCTAGTTTATTCTCTACAAAGGTTAACCTTATCATCCTTGACCATGGTTCCATGATCAATCATATATTCTTATCTACTATTCATCACAAAAGGATAATCTCATTATTCTTCATCTTCTTCTCTCTTGAGTTTTGAAATAGCTCACTAGATTTTCCTTTGGTGATGATTTCTTGTGAGAAATTAATATAAAAAGATAGCATAAATACTACTCCATCATCCTCATCTAATCTAGCCCATTAGATTAGGGTGTTCACCTCATTAGAGTGAGAGAGCTTGGGTTATAGCAACTTCGACGTAGATCATCGGAGAAGCGGAACACTACAAGCTAGCATGGATCGTTCGAGTCGTGGAGCTTCTCTTGAGTCCGGGAGATCGTGGATCGCGGCGAAGGGACTTCTACTCGGAGCTTATGAAGCGAAGGAGCGGACTACAAAGGTTGTAATCCCTCACACTTAGTGGTAAAGATGTTTACTTGCATGTTAAACCCTAATAATCTAGCAAAGATTCCGGCTTTGGGTTGTTCGGCACGTCTAAAATTTTATTCGGGCATGTTTGATGCCTTATGAACCTTCACAAGAGTGCCTAGGAACCCTACACCACTATGAAACAAAATATGTCTTTTATTCATAAATCCAAATGAATACAAAGTACAATCTGTAAAAGAATCAAAAAATACTCTCATTCAGGAGTAAGTACAAAAGGAGAATAAAAAAAACATATATATCTTCAGGCCGGCGGACAGTGTAATAAATTCATTAGTTCATCCTTCTTCCGCTGGGCCTCGGTTTCATGTTTTATTATTGCTATGAGACGGGTCTCCGCCCGAAACTGTTGAGCCTGATACAAGGCGAGCCAACTCTCAAGCTCCTTTTTAGCAACTTGGTGAGCTTCAACCATCTCGCGAGTAAAAATAACAGCTTTATCAATAGCTACCACCTCCCTGATAGCTTCTTGAAGCACCCTCCATTGTTCATACGCACGAGTAGTCTTAGCCGTGAGTTCAACTTGAAGTTCCCCTAAAGCATTTGAACCTAGCTCCCTCTCCGAAAATTTTCGGTTGAGCCTCTTCTCACATGACTGTAGATTTGCGGCGCACCGTTCAATCAGCCCTTGCAAGCTCGTCTTTGCAGCCACGACCTCTGAGGGAAGGCGTGTGCACTCGAGACCATATAAGCAAGCCTCCACTCAACGTCAAAACTTAACCCAGACACGCACCAATGTTTCATCATGGTAAGTGGCGAGAAAGGGCAGAGAAATGTTGGCTTCGGCAGCAAATTCTTCGGCTGTGATCGAACTACCAGCACGAAGATCTTCGATAAGAGTCGACAAGGAGTGAAGGCTTTGCTTCGCCATCCGTTCATATGCGCGCTGGGCATAAGGGCCGGGTGGCATAATGATGCGAGATTCCAGCGGGATAAGAACGGGTAAAGCTGTCAAGATTCATGAACAATCAGCGAGATTTGCAAACAAAGAATAGATGGAACAACGTCCAAAATTTTACTTACCCATAGTCATGCAAGGAGGGTTTAAAAGATCCCCGGGCCCATCGAGGATCTCAACTTCGTCGTCAGCTTCCAGAACTACAGAAGACATTAGTATCGTTATACGAAATAATGATAATGCAATTAGGGGGTCAAATAACACCGACCTTGCCCAGAAGAGAGGACGATGCGTTGCGGGGATATTGCCTGCAGGGCGGCCATCTCCAGCAGACGCTGAAAAGACTTTCTGGGGGATAGATCCGCAATGGACGTCGCCAATCCTCGTAATTTTGAAAAGACAGAAAGTTTCAGATAATGGAGAGATTATTAAAACAAAATATAAAATACCACCTTCGATGCTCCTCCCGCTTTGAACTGGAGGGATAGCAGCTTCGGCAGCCTCCTCCGTACCCTCAGGCACATCACCGGGGACGTGGGCTGGTGTAACAGCTTCCAATTGAGGGGAAACAGCCACCGCTTCAGGCTCCAATGAAGGGACGGCGGTCCCGACTACCTGTTCCACAATCTCCGGGCCGTCACCAGAAAGATCCATTAAATCTGCGGCCAATGGGGATGCCTCTTCTGGGAGAGCAAGCACCGGGAAAACAGAAGCCACCAATGGAAGCTCTGCAGCAGGAATAGCAGCTGTAACAACCTTTTTTGCACCTACTAGTGCCTCATCGGGGACATTTACAGAGTCCACAGTCAGGACACGACTTGAGCTCAAATTTTCTGTCATGGCCGAAGTCCCTGCAAAGTTTTCGCAAAGATAAGGAAATATAAAATACGATACAAAACGAAAAATACGGAAAGTGTGCATACCAATGCGCCAGGGTGCCTCCAGTAGGCTTTTTCAAGATGTCGCTCCATCCTCAGGAAATATGCTCGCCGAGCGTCAAACGTAGACTCATGCCCACCGGTCTTCACTGCTAGCTCATCTTCGGAAGCAGCTGAAATGAGCTGCTTGAGGGCTATATCATCTTCCGGTCGCAGGGGACCCATATGAACCCTTCGCAATGATGGAGGATCTTCATAAAAGATAACCGGGGGTAAGGCCTCTTCGGGACGTGTACGTTCTCGGTCTCATCCTGGGAACGCCTTATAGTCTCGGCCAATTGTGCGGCTTCCTCGGCAGATGAACCCGGAAAGAGAAGACCATCATCCGGCTCTCGCATGGATATGGGTTCGTCTTGGGCAACAACTTCAGGTTCGAGCAAGAGTTCGAGCAGACCAGTAACCGTCTTCTTCCTCCTTTTCGAGCCAGAGCTGACACTAGAAGAGGAGGATCGCTTCTTCCCCCTTGGTGCTTTGATACGGCGCTGCCCAACTTCACCTCCAGTATCCTCTTTTGGCGGTGCTACCGATGATGACACTGCCATTGATGACGCCGCGACTGATGAAACTACTACTAGCGCCTTATCGGAAGCCTTTGCCTGAGCTCTAGAGCGCATCGACATACCAACTGTGGGAGGAGTCGACTCCGCATCCGCCGCCTCAGGGATGAGTAAGGCACCACCACCCCTCAATGGAGGGCGAATCACTCTCCGTGGTCAAGACAGAACACCTGTGGCTTGGATCGGGGCGGGAGCTCTATATCCGAAGAGTATCCACTTCTCCTCGGTAATGATTGGACCAACTCGATAACGGTACCAACCCGTATAAGACCCCACGCACCTTGGAATATAGTCAGCCTCGGGGATCACGAAACGAGAGCCGGTGTTCAGCCACATAAAGTGATGGATGATGTCACGAACAACTCCCAGAGACGAGCCGGGCTCCACCAAAAATGCTTCGAAGAGAACACCCTGGTTGTAACCCAATTGTCGGGCAAAGCGGTGTGGATTGTACCACATGAAAAGAGCCACATCATTTCGACGAAACACCAAATAACCCGGCCTAATCGAATACAAGTGCATAATTTCCTTAGGCTTCATGGATGGTGCTTCCCCTTTCGATAAATCGAACAGCTGTTGAATAGGTCCTGAAGGAGCAGAGAGGACTCGGTCGTTGAATACCATCCCGCCTTCATTAGCATACGGGTTAAGCAACACACAAAGAGCCCCTAGCCGAGTCAGATCAGGAGCAGAAGCGTCCACCAACCTCATGAGCCGTAGGAAGGTGTAAGCATCATAGAAACCCGGTCTCTGGTGCGCCGTGAATGCCCCTAACACGTGCATCTCAATCCATGACGTAAAATAAAAGAGGGAGAAACTCACCACATCTACACCCGGGGTCGAAGTATTGGCCGCAGTGCTCAGCCCATGGTATAAGTGCGATAACCCTGCAATGCCACCGCCAGCCATGCCCCTTCGGCTACACGATGAGCGGGATAGATGACAGAGGCTCTCATGAAACGTCGATACATTGGAATGGCAAACCAGCTGAGCCAAAGGCTGATAAAACCAACAAAGAAGGTCTCCTCATCCATGCCGGGAGCCGCAATCGAATCAAAAGATACAGCCGATAAGATTAGGATGTAAAACTGTGGTAAATCTTCTTCTTTGGCCGGTAGCTTGTTTAGCCCAAACCCGAAGAGGTCGTTAATATTCGCAATTTCGGAGCCTCCTTTGATAGGACATCTTCATGGAGGAAGCAGGCGATAAAACTCTTAAAAGTGATGCCCTGTCCCTCTGACTCAGCGAAAAGATTCTCGAAAATACCCAGAGTCTTGATTAGACTTGGATACTTATGACGGACAGCATTTTCGGTCGATAAGCCATCAAGCACAGTCGCAAATGCATACTCATCGGGAGACAGCAACTCTTCATAGTGCTCTCCCTTGATCGGCAATCTAGAAATCTCGCAGAACTCTTCCAGGGAAATCGAGACCTCGTGATCCCCTAGCAAGAAAGTGTTGGTAGGAAGATTCCATTGATTTAGGAAAGGTTTAACCCACCAGACATGGGGATACTGATAATGAAAGAGAGACGCGTACACCGCCTGATAAAACCCGACCTTCTGCAATCGCACACGATGAGCGAACAAGATATAGCGAGCCCAGAGAAGGTAGCCCATTGGATGGCGAGAGGTAAGCCCTATCTTATAGACTTGTCGCCAGGGCTGGGCTTCACCTTGGCAAATACGACGCCCCAAGATGTCTATGGCTGGTTTGGTATCCCAGCTGTCGACGGCTCAAGCCAGCCTGTAGGAGTCCAATCCATCACCGCTACTGCAAAGGCAGTCTGCGGACGTTCCATCGGCAAGACTGGGCGAAGAGGCTATGTTGGCACTTTGCAGAGAAAGATGCGGCGGCCCCGAATGATATGCCCATATCAGGTACCCCATAAGAGCAAATTAGTACAGTCTTTGTCATGGGCCCGAATCATCGCCATTGCTTCTTCGTCTGACGGCGATTGCGGAAAAGCAGCATCTGAGCGAATAAAAAGGAAGCAAGAAAGAGAAGCCATTGGTCCTGAAACAGGGAAGAGGAAAAGACCATTAGTGAAGCCCCCCCACATATAGTAACAAAAGAAGACGACAAAATGTCTGTTTTGCGGGACCACTGCCTACAAGATACATGGACCCCACAAAATCAATATGGTGGCTCACCAATGATGAGACGAGGGAATCATTACGAGAATAAAAGAAGACCCACATTAAATAAGCATTAGGATTCACACAAATTCTTGGAAAAACAAGTTCTATTCAACACGCAACAAACTCAAATTTGTGCGAATAAGCGTAAAACCCTATGAAAAGGTTTTCAAGAACACCAAGAATAAAATTCCCAAAGGGCCCTCCTTATATTTCAGAGCTAAGTTCTTTGCTTCGGGAATTAAATTCCTTTTATATGATGGAATTAAATTCCAGAAACTCAAAAAATACATGGGAAATAAAATCCCAAGAATCCTCAAAATTCAGAAGGGAATACTTGAGATATGGAGGTTTACTGCTCAAAGATCACATCTTTGGATCTTTAAGAGATGAGTTTTAGAGGAGAGCAAAACTTTCATATTGGATTTAAAATCCAGAGGCTTTCTTTAAGAAAAGGGGTTCTCGGATGATCAAGAGCTTTACCTAAAAAGGTTTCTTTTTGGCAGAGTTAAACGCTGGAAATTTTTAATGAACAGAGAACTAAGCTCTGAAGAAGAGAATTAAATTCTCAAAGGAAATGAAGAAGGAGGAAGATGAAGGAACGTAGGCGTTATAGAGACGAGACCCCTGTATTTATAAGACATGATAGGAAACAGTTCATCTTCCCCGTTCCCTGAGCAGATCCAACGGCTGTAAAGGTGACAGCGTTGCACTCACGTGTGAGCCACGCGAGAACAACGCTGTGGGGGCATTAGTTCCCTTATAAAAATTCAGAAGAAGAAGGGAAGGGAAAAAATTCCCCACTAATGGAAGCATCACGTGTAAGCACGTGATCATCAATCCCCTACAAAGAGACCTAGAGAGGGAAAAGGGAAAAGTTCCCGCTAATGGAGCATCACGTGCAATCACGTAATGCATTTGTATGCAGAGTACGCGGCTCCATTTAGTAGGCGGAAGCTAAAGCCTCACGTGCAAGCACGTAATCGTCTTTCATACAAAATGTGTGGGACTTAGCTATAAAACAAACAAAGAACAAAGAAGCTCACGTGATGCCTTCCCTTTGTTTGGACTCCTGCATATGAACAAACCAAATTAATTCTGTGAGGGGTCACGTGCTACATGGGATGGGCTCCTAAGCCTTTTAAACCGATATAATTAAATTCTAAACAAAGGGATCAAAAACACTATTTTGGAAAATATTTCCTTGGATCTTTCTAAACAAGAAAATATTGCACAATGTAAAGCAGAGCGCCGTTGGATTGAAAATCCAACGGTGAGTAAAAATCACCAAGGAAATATCTTCCTAAACTTGTTAAGAACAATAAAATAAATATCTTCTGTAAAACAGAAGTGCTTGGATTAAAAATCCAACGGTGAATAAAATTCACCGAGTGATCTAAAAGATCATGTTGGTTATAAAATCAATCAAAATCTCTCAATGAGAGATTTTCTAAACAAATTAATTGTTTTCTTTCTCCTATAAATAGGAGCTAAGAAGAAAAAAAGGGAGAGAAGGAGAGAGAAAACCCCCCCTTGAAATCAAAAAAAGAAAAGAAAGGGGAATTTAATTCTCCAGAGAGAAGAAGATCTCTTCAAAGAAAAAAGAAACTCTAGGTAAGAAAAGGAAGGGGAACCACTCCCAAAAGCTCTCATAAAAAGAGAATTTAATTCTCAAACCAAGATTTTAATTCTTCTAAAAGAACTTAGTTCTTCCTCTGGTTAAGATCTGCAGAAGCGGATCTCCCCACAAGTTGAGAATTTAATTCTCATCGGGGAGATTCTGTCAAGCGGATTCAAAACCTAGGGGAAAGAACTGAATCCAAAAGAGTTTAACTCTTACAAAACATATAGGAATTTAATTCCTCTGAAACTAAGGTTTAACCCTTTAAAAAATAATTTAATCCTTTTAAAGAACAAAAGGAGAACTTGATTCCCCAGAACCATAGAAGAACAGTCTGGTGATTCATTAGCGTTCAATGCTACACAATAAAAGCTCACGTATTTCCACGTGAGCACCTTTGAGGAACGAAAAAGGAAAGACTAGGATCTAGCCACGTGACCCTACGTGACCCCTAAGAAGTGCTCAACACTTATAAAAGAGAAAAGGGAATGAACCTTATTTTTGGAGCGCCCCACGTGACCCCTGAGAAGTGCTCAACACTTATAAAAGAGAAAAGAGAATAAACCCTATTTTTGGAGTGCCTCACATGACCCCACGTGACCCCTGAGAAGTGCTCAGCACTTATAAAAGAGAAAAGGGAATAAACCCTATTTTTGGAGCGCCTCACGTGACCCCACATGACCCCTGAGAAGTGTTCAGCACTTATAAAAGAGAAAAGGTAATAAACCCTATTTTGGGAGAGCCTCACGTGACCCCACGTAACCCATGAGAAGTGCTCAACACTTGTAAAAGAGAAAAAGGAATAAACCCTATTTTTGGAGCGCCTCACGTGACCCCATGTGACCCCCAAGTAGTGCTTAGCACTTACAAAGTAAAAAAGGAATAAATCAAAGGCAGTTTCCATTTTTAGGCGCCTCACGTGATCTCACGTGACCCAATAGTGTTCAGCGCTCAGAAAAGAATAAGGGGATAAACCCAAAGAAAGGGCGCCTCAAATTCTTGAAGTTTAATACTACTTCAAGCGACTCACGTGACCCCATGTGAGCGCCTCTGAATTTTAGTGTTTAACACTATTTTGAACACCTCACGTGGGAGCATGTGAACGCTGAATATATATTAGTGTTGAACACCATAAAAGGCTAATATTAGCCAGACTCAGACCAAATTTCCCAAGGACCTTCAATTCAGCCCCTCATGCTCAGGATCTCCAAAACCGATCTCAGCCCCGAAGACAGCTAATGAGCTACCACCCCATCCCTCCAGTCGGGACATTGGTTCAAGGGTACATCTCTTCATACCTCTGATATATGTCGTTGTAATCCTTCAACGTCTTCAGAGAGATGGAGGGTCCCAATAACCGATAACCTTTGGCGTATCCCCAAACTGGTTAAACCAAAACCCCATGGACTATGAGGTCCTTAAACTCATAGACTATAATGTCCTTAAACTTTATGGACTGTGAGGTCGTTAAACTCATAGACTATGATATCTTTAAACCGGACTATGAGGTCCTTAAAATCATGGACTATGATGTCCTTAAACTTTACGGACTATGATGTCCTTAAATCCAATAGACCGCAATGTCTCTAAACTAAAATGATAGAGTCCAAATACTCTTTCGTTGGATCTAAATGATCCGAAAATCTTGTTGAGTAGATCTTAGTCTAAAATTAGACTAACGTATCCTCAACAAACGTTTAAGTTGATCTTAATCTCAATAAGAATAACAATCCTTAAACCCAAACTAAACCCAAATCTAAGAAAATACGGATTTGGACTAATCCATGCCCTACGGGCGATAACACAAATTAGTCTCTGTATACAATCCACGGGTAACCAAAAATAAAACAAACACACACGATACGAAGTGACCTTATGGAGAAGGAGAAAGTGGTTACCGTGGTGCGGTAGCGTAATTAACCACAGAGGCTTGCGCTTGCAGGGAAGAGCGTCCCCACAATCAAAAGTCCCTCGTACATGAGGGGGAATCTGGCGAAGTCTGCTACAACGGCCGCATCCGTCTAAACCTCCGATACACGGTGCCATAAATCAACTTGGTATCTTCGGAGAGGTGGACGGATAAAACCAAATAGCATCTGCCCCCAAATTCAGGCAAGACGAACCTACGCGGTTCCGTCTCCCAGTTTTCAGCGGAGAACAAAGACAGTGGTCCGAATGATGCTACAAAGAGATGTGTCCCTGCCCCAATAGAGAAAGCATGATACCGTCTCTTCAAGGCATCGAGCCAACAAAAGGGTCAGGACTCCGTCCAGATGGAATCTTGTGAGGTTCCAAGAGCAGGGTTACCCCGCGATGACAACCGAGTCGGCCGTAAAAGTTGGAAACTCCTTCGAACCCCTGAAGTGGGTTCAGAAAAACGTCATGACCACCAGAATCAAGAAGACAACGGTCCGAACGATAGACGTGTCCTTGCCCCAATAGAGAAAGCACACCATCTCTTCAAGAGTCTATCAGGCGTTCTGTGTCGCGTGAAAACAACGGGGAAAAACCAGAACGGAAGAGCCGGCACCATTCAAGAATCCGGTCAGGCCAGCCGCCTTCAATCGACTGCCATTACCGAAATAGGAAGGTTAAGACAGCGATCCGTGAAATTAGCTGCCGATAATAAAAAGACGGCTGGATATGTTATCCATACGATCTATATGGCGGGCACGCGTCCCAGTGACAACTTGCACAACAAAAGCAAGGATAGGGCCACCACATCCCAAACCCAATCTGGCTTGAATGTGGTTGCCGCTTCCCAAGATCATCAGCCTCCAATGGATGAGGAAAACCCTCTCGATGAGGCCGATAGGCAGAAAGACCCCTCAGTCCATGTAGAGTCAAGCTCGGACAGTAAGGAAGAGCCAACTTTCCACCCAAGGACCGCAGAGGAAGAGCTACTTCAAGAGCTCCGAAAACAGCTCAGGAGCAAAGATAAAGAGATGGCCAAGCATTACACCAAAATCGACGACTTGACGAATGTCATGATGCAGCTCACCGCTCAAATTCCTCGGGCGCCTCCCAATCAAGCACAAGTCTCTACTCATAAGCCAAGTGATGACAACCCGAAGCAACAGATGCCTGTCCCCTAAGGTCTAAGATTAGGCGAGCCGCAAGAAAGCCGGCCACATTCCACTTCTGGAGACGCTTTGGCCCAAGATAGCACTATCTCGCTAACACAAGATCGGATAATGGATTTGGTCACCAGCAAGGTTAAAACAATGGTGGAGGCCACAGCCGAAGCTCAGAAAGAAATTGGTAGTAAAAACCATTCATAAGGTTTCTCTAATCAAGTGTCAATGGTGTGGCACGCGTACTTGATCGAGTCTTTACCCTGCCCTATTCCCGCACAGTACGATCTAATCAAGTTCCCGAGTGGCTACATCATTCCTAAGTATGGAAGATTTGACGGGACGGGAAACACAAATCAGCACGTCGCTCACTTTAAAACGTCATGCGGAAATACAGGAGGCAACGATGCATTCCTTCTTCGCCAATTCGTCAACAGCCTGACCGGTGTCTCCTTCGACTGGTATGCAAGCATACCAGACGGGTCCTTCACTACTTTTGCCCAAATGGAGTCTCTGTTTCGACAAAGATTCATGGGTGTTAGTGACAAAATCTCCATTGCTGATCTCGTGAGAACCAAGCCAGGAAACAACGAAAGCAACACAGACTTTATTGCTCGGTGGCGCAACCTCACTATCAAGTGCGAACTGCCGCTAGAGCAAGACCAGCCCGTCAGCCTCCTCATTGGGAACCTCAGCAATTGGATGGTCCCATTCTTGTGTACAGAAGGCCTCAAGACGTTTCAGGAGCTGGCCAAGAAAGTCGAAATGCTGGAAAGCTCGAAGCAAGTGTCTACTCCGGACTCTCAGAGAGACAAGACTTAGAAGAGCAAGTGGGACGACAACCGTAGAAGCTGGAATTCCAGCAATACCAATGTCTTCAATGCATCCGACAATGAAGACAAGCAAAAGGCCGACGATTCCAAAACCAACCGGTCTCGAAAGTCGGTGCTGGGAGGAGAAGGGACTTCCCAAGAGGAGAAAAGAACAAGGTTTACTCTTTCAGAAGGGATAAGGTGTAGGATTACTGGGCACTCTAATAAGGTTCTATAAGGCATCAACTATGCCCGATTTAAAATTTAGCCGTGCCGAACAACCCTAAACGAGATCTTTAAACTAGAGATTAGGTGAAACAAAGCATGTTAAACACTTTAACACTAAGAGTTTGGGATTACAACCTTTGTAGTCCGGTCCTTCGCTTCATAAGCTTCGTGTTGTGGTCCCTTTGCTGCGATCATCAAGTTCCAGACTCTCGAGAGGCTCCACGAAGAGAAAGATGCATGCTTGCTTCCGATCTTCGATAACAAAGATGATCTAGCTTGAAGTTTCTTTAACACAAGCTCTCACTCACTAAATGAAGTGAACACCCTAATCTAAATGGCTAGGATAGATTAGGATGATGAAGTAGGAATTTAGCTCTATTTTATTTTCTTTAACTCACTCAAAATCATCACTTCATAAAAAGCTAGAAAGCTTTTCATGAAAGAACTCAAGCAAGAAGAAGAAGAATAATCATGAATCCTTTTGTGATGAATAATGAAAGTCAAGTATGAGGTTAGAAATGCAACCATGGTCAATGTAACCTTTGTATAGATTTAACTAGGGCTAGGGTTTGGGTTGGGTTAAAGAATGAGTCACTTAAAATATCAACACAAATATCTTTGCACAAAACAAAACAAAACCTTCTAGAAACTTCTAGAAAAGCTTAACCCAAATCAAACCCTAACCATGTTTAATCTCCACTAATCATGTTGCATTAATAACCACATCATATTACAATATTATATATCACATATATAATATTTATTGTAACAAAATAAAATAATATAATTAACATATTTCACATATATATCAATGTATTACCCGAGTGAGAAAAAGAATCTTTTAGTGAGCTTATATTAGTTAATGTGATTCAATATATCATATATATTATTATACATTAAATTATCGAATCAACACTTGATCCGACAATCCGGCTATATCGAATATAACCGACTAATATATCATGTACCGATTCATCGAATCAACACTTGATCCGATGATCCGGCTCATATCAAAATAACGCGAGAATATAATACGGTATCTCATATCGCATTATCCTCGGTCCTGCACATATCATATATGTGCCCCTACTCCGTTTTGCCTGAGTCAAGAAACCTCTGTGTAGGACTCTAAAGAATCGTCAATACGCCGGCAGTAGGTGATGATCATATCAAACAACCACAAGCTGTATGCGGTCAGCTAAACTTAACAGCACCCAGGTATTGAGCGATCAGAAGATCAACAAGCAAGCCTGTACATTCTCCTGCGAATCCCATCAGTAACACTCCCGTACAGTCCGGTCTCGTCGTCTGATATGTCGCATATCTCGCCTAGGGGTGGTAAACATCAGAACCCAGTAGCTTGATAAGTCGTGTCGATATGAGGTCTATAACAGTTCGAGAAACTACTGATAACACTTACCAGTAAATCTTAGCAACCCTGGCCAGGGATTTCCAGTTATAGCCAATCGAACACAGCGCATCATCAACTCCCTATACCGGGAGAGACGAATCCCCTCCTATCGCTCATTGCCTCCATGTGATTCGGGATTGTACCCGAAAGCCACCTTTTTGCACGCCCTCTTAGACGTGGTATGATGGAAATCAAAGCACAGTGGGAATCACAAAAGACTCTATGACGATCTCGGGTCAACAGACTACTCTGTACCAGTGTCACCGGAGAACTGCCATCTGACGTGAGGTATAATACCATATAGGAGTTCTCGGCGAGTCCGTCCAGTGTACCCAGTCTCTACTGAGCACCGTACACCATCCTTGATGTCAAACACCGATGGATATGGGATCATCCATCGCCCATCATATGGGTCAAGATGCGTATACGCTAGTCTACTCTGGTGCATCAATGCCCTGTCTCGATACACCCTTGACTAGGAACAGTTATAGGATGTACTCGTCGACTACCGTGGCCCCACTAGTATGATCTCATCATAGTCCCAGTAGTTAAGTACATATCCTAAGGGCTTTATCAACATGTAACATAGAGACAATCAGAGTACATCTTAAGATAAAGTACAACCAGATAGCATACTATCATGTCGAGCAAGAAAGTCCTCCCTATATATGTCCAAGCATCCATTACAATATACATCGTATGTACAGTAATGGCCTCTAGGGCATACATATAACTAACAATCTCCCACTTGCACTAGGGTCATCTGTTGTGGTATCACATACCCAACAATTAGCTGTGGTAGAAGTATCTCATACTCAACCATCCCATAAAAGTCTCTACTGGGAAAAAGGCCTTTGTGAGTGGATCCGCGCTGTTGTTCTCTGTGTCTACTCTCCTAACCTCGATCTCCCTGGAGATCAACTATCTCCATGATCAGGTGATACTGCCTAAGAATTATATCTCGATTTCAGATGGGACGGGGGTTCCTAGGACAAAGCCATTACTCCATTGTCACACAATAGTTGGAACGAAGTTCATCTCATGAACTTATATATCCAGACTGCCTCTTTGGTAGCATCCTTGGTAACGATGTATCTTGCCTTTAATCGTCTAGTAAGTCACGGTATCTAGCTTGGAACTCTTCCAACATACCGTCCCTCTACTGAGGGTAAAGACAATGCCTGCGACTGACATTCAGTCGTCCTTATCACCTTGGAACCTTTCCAGTGATTCTCCCCAAGATTGATTGATACCATCTCACTATAACTAGTGAGTATCCTAACATCCAATTAGATCTATCTCATAGATCTAAAACCCAGGATTTAGGAGGTTTCACTTTGATCCTATATGGAGAATCCTTGTGATAAGCGGAGACTGACCGATCGTAGCATAGGAAACTCCTTTCCTATCAAGAGTATGTCATCCACGTACTCTACGAGGATCACCACCATACTCTCTACTACCTTTTTGTATATACAAGGTTCATCTACCATTTTGATGAAGTCAAACTCTTTGACTATAACATCAAAACAAACGTTCCAACTCCGCGATGCCTGCTTTATTTCATAAAACATCTTGCACACGTTTCCGCTGCTCCCACTGTCTACGAAGCCCTCTGGCTGTGTACTTATAGACGCTCTCTTCTAAAACATCATTTAGAAAAGCAGTCATGACACCCAATCACCAGATATCGTAGTCATGGTATGTAGCCGTGGCAAGTAGGATTTGGATGGACTTAAGCATAGCTTTGAAAGTCTCAACTTTTCCATGTACACCAAGTAATCTTCTCAAGATATACTTGCTCCTGATGAGGATTTAACCCTTCAGATAAAGCAACCAAAGTCCATGCTTTGTTGGTGTATAAGGATTCCATCTCAGATTACTAAGCATCCAGCCATTCTTACAGAGTCCTACTCTTGATGGCCTGCTCGAAACTGGTTAGGTCATCATCTCATGAGGCAATCCTCGCTCCCACTGTTATAGAGAAACCGAAGTATCTCTCAGGTGGGTGAGGAACCCTACTAGATCGGCGGAGAGGCTGAGATTCATTAGAATCTATTGAATCTTCTACCAAATTATCTGCTGTAGTTTGTATAGCTGGAACTCCTTCCAGTTCTACCTCAGGACCACTAATTTTTCCATAAGAAATTTCCTTTCACAAAGGTGGCATGCCGAGAAACAAAACATCTTTTGTTCCTCGGTAAGGTAGAAGATATTCCCTTGCGAATGCTTGGGATATCCAACAAACTTCCATAGATCTGACTTTGCCTCGAGCTTGTCCGGATTTTGCTTTTCAGACATAGGCCGGACAACACCAAATCTTAACATACTTAAGATATGGGCTCATCCCTTTCCATATCACATATGAAGTGGTAGGCAACTGATTTGATTTGAACCCTATTCAATAGGTATGCAGCTTCTCAAGTGCATAACTCCCAAAAGGAAATAGAAAACTCAGTAGTACTCATCATAGAGCACACCATATCACATAGGGTGCTATTGCTCCGTCCCGATATACCATCATGCTATGCGGAGGAGTAATGCTGAGAGAGAATCTCATTCTCCTTTAGAATAGTCCAGGAATTCCGTGCTCAAGTATTCTCCTCCCCGATCTCATCAAAGGACATAATACATAAACCCGTTTTTGGTTCTCTACTTCTAACTTATATTCTGGGAATATCTCAAAAGGTTCAGACTTGTGTTTCACAGGAACATATGTCCGAATCTTGAGAGATAATCAGTGAATGTAAGGAAGTAAAAAGAACCGGTCTTGGCATATGTAGACAGGGGACCTTACATACATCATCATGTATCAATCCCAAGAGTTCACTAACTCTTTCTCTGTTTCCAATAAACAGAGCTGTGGTCATCATATCTTTGTGACATGACCGATAAGTTTCACAAGATGTAAATTCAAACAGATTTAAATATGCATCTAAATGTAACTTCAGCTAGTCGTGTCGTATTGATATGACCTAGTCTACAATACCTCAAGAAGGATTCGTTCATTTCTGAACTCTTCCTCTTATGTGTGTTCTGTATACTAAGAACTGTAGTTTGATTTAGAACGTCTATTCTTTTAGATAACGTACCTGAACCGATCAACTCTTGATATAGGAAATGTTCAAAACATTATCCAACAATACAAAATTATATCCTTCTTTACTAATAAAGAGACTGATATGATGTTGTATATCAGGTTCGGTATCTAATAACATTCGTTCAGAATCAATGTATTCTGGTAATACATGGTGATAACTACCAACAGACTTGGCTGCAACACTTGCACCGTTTCTATCTTATGAAATTTATTACCCGTTCTCAGTTCTCTACCTTTCTGTAGCCCATGTAACAAATTACATATGTGGGATCCTGATCCGGTATCAAATACCCAGGACGTAAAGGACATTGACAAACAGTTCTGTGTAATGAACACACCCGAAGAAGATGCATCAGCATGCACTTTCTTCGTTTGGGCGGCACAGGAATTCTGGTAATCCCCAATTTCCTGTTCTGTCTTATAACAATTATAAGTTGGAGCGGGACCAACGTTCCCCAGCTCAGTATAACAAGCGGGTTCGGTCAATATATCCGTATTATTATCTTGATTAAGGCGTGATATGGTCGCTACCTGGAGAGAGAGAGAAAAAAACACTCAGCGTATGCTCTTGCAAGATTAGATTGGTTATCTAATATATCTAATCAGGATGTCTCCCACTGTTTTAGTCAAATCTTCCTTCAAACCCTAAAAGGAAAGACTAGCCGGGATTAATTACACCATACAAGTTCGTCAATCTTTCAGCCAAACCAGTGCCGGTACTTTGAGGGAGGTTCCCCATGCTTTCGCACGAACCTAATTAAAGTAAACCTCGTTTTCCTAGGGGCGTAACCCCATTAACATCTTTCTAGACACCTACATGATCGGCTAATTGTAATGTGTAAAACTCTCCCAGGAGTAACTCTTACTCGCAGCGGGTATCGGGATCCAACTATCTCATAGAAGGTATGCAATCTCATTGCAAATTTCAACACTTGAAATTCCTAATAATATTTTGCCCCAAGCGTCCTATGACCTTGACAGAGGTCAACAAACCATAGGCTGCTAGTCAAGTTCAACCCGTCATTTCGTGATTGAAGTAAACCCACCCACACGACCCTTGACAGAGGTCAACAAGGTCGCACGACTACCTTAAATCAATCACATCATATGTTTATACAGATAAGCACTAATCAGCTACCGCACACTACGCCTTGATAAAGGTCAACAAACGCAGCATGAATACTAACTATTACTTATCTGAAATGACGGAGGGCTACGACAGGTTTTTAAGAAAACCCTTTGCGTAATGAACTTGATATCGTTGTAGAATCGAGTGAATTTTTAATGGAGTGTTTTTGAGGCTTTTCGAGTTTTGCTGAAGAGGTCACTCCCGGTGAAGGGATCGTCGGCTCTTTTCTCATCGAATAAGGTGCAGGATATTTCACAAATACCACTATGCAAAGCAAAAACTATAGAAGCAATCAAAAGACAAATCGAGTATACATCATCTGCTAGTTTTGCTAAAGAGGTCACTCCCGGTGAAGGGATCTCGGCTCTTTCCTTATCGAATAAGGTGCTGGATGTTCTACAAGGAACACCGCTATGCAAAGCAAGAACTAGAGCTACCAGTTTTTAAACAAGTTTCTACAACATCTTTAAGTTTCTTTTATTTCATTAATCTCATTAATGAAGTCCCATTTTAATTATGCTCACAAGCATCAGATATGAAACGAAATCAACAATATATAATATATATCTCATATATATAATATAAACATTCGTCTCAGGCAGTAATATGATCTCATCACAGAATATTGCAGCAGAAGAACATATATGAAATATTGGATATACTAGGATGTCCGTGTTTTCAATATGAGCCTGTATAAAACACGGATTCCACGGTCGCGATGAATAGCCAAACCCACATCCATAGACTCCTACGAGAGCGACAAGCAACACTGCCAATTATAGGGTTAGGAGACCCGGTCTCGACTCCTCGAGATGGTCTCCCACTGGACCCTAGAACCCGGTTACTTGTGCTCCCCGCCTTGGGTCTACCTAATGCGGAAAAGTAAATAATATACAATGGTGACATCATCCTCAGCCCGGAAGTGCCCCAATAAAAGAATATTACATACAAATGAATTTTACATGAATGAAAATGAAAAACTCTCATCTCACATAAAACCCCGGCTATTCAAAACACGACAATCCAATATAACATATCACAGCAACACATAACATCACATGTCATCAACGTAAGTAAGTATGCATACGCCGATTGTCGTCGATGTATAGCAACGAAAACCGGTGATACAACTACATACTATACTTACGGTCGCAGAAAAGAAAGTGTAAAACTACAACTGTTGGAATCCGCAACCTCCTTAGACATCGCATGCCTAACCAAATGAATTCCTTAGACATCGCATGCCTAACAATTATAAACCCCGCATTTTAGTCTCATTATCGAAAACTCTTTTCAATATCAAGTCGGGCAATTCAACGAGATTCCCGACATCCTGATCGAATGCTCGTCGTAAACTTTAGTAGACGGCCGCACCCCCGGATGCCGTCGACGAAGTGTACTAAGGCGGAACACCGCTGCCGCGAGCACCCGAACGGATGCTTTTGGCGACGGGGTTCTCTTACAGTCGCTTGGTCGGGGCTATGGGGCGTGGCTGTCTATTAAGTTTACCTGGCGAGTATCCGCGTACGCTACGTGATTGCAACAAACTTTTGATCGCATCAAAATCCCGTGGCAACCGATCATCTGAGACTGAACTACTAGATTTATAACATTCAAATTAGTTATCTCATAACTACTTGTGGATTCCAAATATTGTATCACATTCCAGATAAATAAACAATGTTAAACTTTTCGATCGAATAATCAAACACCCAAGATTTCCCAAATAGTTCTCAACACTTAAAATTAGTTTTAAAACATCCATCACATGCCACAGTACCAATGGTCCAGTCGTAGAAGGGTCAAGCCAACGCCTCACATGTGGCATGCCGTACTGCCCTAAACCCTAAGGTTTAGAGGCGGTTCAGACGGTCACATAATCGAGTTAAGGTTTGTTGTCTTCTAGAAGGTCCACCGTGTTACTTGCACGAATTAGAACGTTCTTAAACTACGGAAAAATCCAACACTTGGAAATTTTCCGGCAGGGGAAAAAGTGAGTTATTGATATCCGTTCGAACTTTTTAACACGTTCTAAGAATTATCCGGACAAACTAAACGAAATTATACTTTCCGATCGAATCAACGAGCTCCCAATACAACCCAGAAAACTCAACACTTGAGTAAGAATTAAAAATTCCTAGAAGAATCAGGAAACACATACGGATGTTACGGTGGAAACAGTTAAAGATGAAGCTACTGTTTGGTCGCGGAACCGCCGCCAAAGCCATGGTACGGCCGCGGTTCCGCGGCGCTTTAAAGGTATTTGTAGCACGTGTTTCACAGTAACTCTTGTATTTCCCTACTGATTTTTTTGAGCATTTTTAATACAGAAAAAATCACAATTTTAGAAAATTTCCAGAAACTAGGGTTTTACGGGTATTCGGAGTTCGATCGGACTTTAAACTTCATCTAGACTTCGCCTAAAGCTCTAGCACAGCTCTGATACCACTGTAGAGTTACTAGGCACTCTAATAAGGTTCTACAAGGTATCAACCATGCCCGATTTAAAATTTAGCCGTGCCGAACAACTCTAAACGAGATCTTTAAACTAGAGATTAGGCGAAACAAAGCATGTTAAACACTTTAACACTAAGAGTTTGGGATTACAACCTTTGTAGTCCGGTCCATCGCTTCATAAGCTCCGTGTTGTGGTCCCTTCGCTGCGATCATCAAGTTCCGGACTCTCGAGAGGCTCCACGAAGAGAAAGATGCATGCTTGCTTCCGATCTTCGATAACAAAGATGATCTAGCTTGAAGTTTCTTTAACACAAGCTCTCACTCACTAAATGAAGTGAACACCCTAATCTAAATGGCTAGGATAGATTAGGATGATGAAGTAGGAATTTAGCTCTATTTTATTTTCTTTAACTCACTCAAAATCATCACTTCATAAAAAGCTAGAAAGCTTTTCATGAAAGAACTCAAGCAAGAAGAAGAAGAATAATCATGAATCCTTTTGTGATGAATAATGAAAGTCAAGTATGAGGTTAGAAATGCAACCATGGTCAATGTAACCTTTGTATAGATTTAACTAGGGCTAGGGTTTGGGTTGGGTTAAAGAATGAGTCACTTAAAATATCAACACAAATATCTTTGCACAAAACAAAACAAAACCTTCTAGAAACTTCTAGAAAAGCTTAACCCAAATCAAACCCTAACCATGTTTAATCTCCACTAATCATGTTGCATTAATAACCACATCATATTACAATATTATATATCATATATATAATATTTATTGTAACAAAATAAAATAATATAATTAACATATTTCACATATATATCAATGTATTACCCTAGTGAGAAAAAGAATCTTTTAGTGAGCTTATATTAGTTAATGTGATTCAATATATCATATATATTATTATACATTAAATTATCGAATCAACACTTGATCCGACAATCCGGCTATATCGAATATAACCGACTAATATATCATGTACCGATTCATCGAATCAACACTTGATCCGATGATCCGGCTCATATCAAAATAACGCGAGAATATAATACGGTATCTCATATCGCATTATCCTCGGTCCTGCACATATCATATATGTGCCCCTACTCCGTTTTGCCTGAGTCAAGAAACCTCTGTGTAGGACTCTAAAGAATCGTCAATACGCCGGCAGTAGGTGATGATCATATCAAACAACCACAAGCTGTATGCGGTCAGCTAAACTTAACAGCACCCAGGTATTGAGCGATCAGAAGATCAACAAGCAAGCCTGTACATTCTCCTGCGAATCCCATCAGTAACACTCCCGTACAGTCCGGTCTCGTCGTCTGATATGTCGCATATCTCGCCTAGGGGTGGTAAACATCAGAACCCAGTAGCTTGATAAGTCGTGTCGATATGAGGTCTATAACAGTTCGAGAAACTACTGATAACACTTACCGGTAAATCTTAGCAACCCTGGCCAGGGATTTCCAGTTATAGCCAATCAAACACAGCGCATCATCAACTCCCTATACCGGGAGAGACGAATCCCCTCCTATCGCTCATTGCCTCCATGTGATTCGGGATTGTACCCGAAAGCCACCTTTTTGCACGCCCTCTTGGACGTGGTATGATGGAAATCAAAGCACAGTGGGAATCACAAAAGACTCTATGACGATCTCTGGTCAACAGACTACTCTGTACCAGTGTCACCGGAGAACTGCCATCTGACGTGAGGTATAATACCATATAGGAGTTCTCGGCGAGTCCGTCCAGTGTACCCAGTCTCTACTGAGCACCGTACACCATCCTTGATGTCAAACACCGATGGATATGGGATCATCCATCGTCCATCATATGGGTCAAGATGCGTATACGCTAGTCTACTCTGGTGCATCAATGCCCTGTCTCGATACACCCTTGACTAGGAACAGTTATAGGATGTACTCGTCGACTACCGTGGCCCCACTAGTATGATCTCATCATAGTCCCAGTAGTTAAGTACATATCCTAAGGGCTTTATCAACATGTAACATAGAGACAATCAGAGTACATCTTAAGATAAAGTACAACCAGATAGCATACTATCATGTCGAGCAAGAAAGTCCTTCCTATATATGTCCAAGCATCCATTACAATATACATCGTATGTACAGTAATGGCCTCTAGGGCATACATATAACTAACAATCTCCCACTTGCACTAGGGTCATCTGTTGTGGTATCACATACCCAACAATTAGCTGTGGTTGAAGTATCTCATACTCAACCATCCCATAAAAGTCTCTACTGGGAAAAAGGCCTTTGTGAGTGGATCCGCGCTGTTGTTCTCTGTGTCTACTCTCCTAACCTCGATCTCCCTGGAGATCAACTATCTCCATGATCAGGTGATACTGCCTAAGAATTATATCTGGATTTCAGATGGGACGGGGGTTCCTAGGACAAAGCCATTACTCCATTGTCACACAATAGTTGGAACGAAGTTCATCTCATGAACTTATATATCCAGACTGCCTCTTTGGTAGCATCCTTGGTAACGATGTATCTTGCCTTTAATTGTCTAGTAAGTCACGGTATCTAGCTTGGAACTCTTCCAACATACCGTCCCTCTACTGAGGGTAAAGACAATGCCTGCGACTGACATTCAGTCGTCCTTATCACCTTGGAACCTTTCCAGTGATTCTCCCCAAGATTGATTGATACCATCTCACTACAACTAGTGAGTATCCTAACATCCAATTAGATCTATCTCATAGATCTAAAACCCAGGATTTAGGAGGTATCACTTTGATCCTATATGGAGAATCCTTGTGATAAGCGGAGACTGACCGATCGTAGCATAGGAAACTCCTTTCCTATCAAGAGTATGTCATCCACGTACTCTACGAGGATCACCACCATACTCTCTACTACCTTTTTGTATATACAAGGTTCATCTACCATTTTGATGAAGTCAAACTCTTTGACTATAACATCAAAACAAACGTTCCAACTCCGCGATGCCTGCTTTATTTCATAAAACATCTTGCACACGTTTCCGCTGCTCCCACTGTCTACGAAGCCCTCTGGCTGTGTACTTATAGACGCTCTCTTCTAAAACATCATTTAGAAAAGCAGTCATGACACCCAATCACCAGATATCGTAGTCATGGTATGTAGCCGTGGCAAGTAGGATCTGGATGGACTTAAGCATAGCTTTGAAAGTCTCAACTTTTCATGTACACCAAGTAATCTTCTCAAGATATACTTGCTCCTGATGAGGATTTAACCCTTCAGATAAAGCAACCAAAGTCCATGCTTTGTTGGTGTATAAGGATTCCATCTCAGATTACTAAGCATCCAGCCATTCTTACAGAGTCCTACTCTTGATGGCCTGCTCGAAACTGGTTAGGTCATCATCTCATGAGGCAATCCTCGCTCCCACTGTTATAGAGAAACCGAAGTATCTCTCAGATGGGTGAGGAACCCTACTAGATCGGCGGAGAGGCTGAGATTCGTTAGAATCTATTGAATCTTCTACCAAATTATCTGCTGTAGTTTGTATAGCTGGAACTCCTTCCAGTTCTACCTCAGGACCACTAATTTTTCCATAAGAAATTTCCTTTCACAAAGGTGGCATGCCGAGAAACAAAACATCTTTTGTTCCTCGGTAAGGTAGAAGATATTCCCTTGCGAATGCTTGGGATATCCAACAAACTTCCATAGATCTGACTTTGCCTCGAGCTTGTCCGGATTTTGCTTTTCAGACATAGGCCGGACAACACCAAATCTTAACATACTTAAGATATGGGCTCATCCCTTTCCATATCACATATGAAGTGGTAGGCAACTGATTTGATTTGAACCCTATTCAATAGGTATGCAGCTTCTCAAGTGCATAACTCCCAAAAGGAAATAGAAAACTCAGTAGTACTCATCATAGAGCACACCATATCACATAGGGTGCTATTGCTCCGTCCCGATATACCATCATGCTATGCGGAGGAGTAATGCTGAGAGAGAATCTCATTTTCCTTTAGAATAGTCCAGGAATTCCGTGCTCAAGTATTCTCCTCCCCGATCTCATCAAAGGACATAATACATAAACCCGTTTTTGGTTCTCTACTTCTAACTTATATTCTGGGAATATCTCAAAAGGTTCAGACTTGTGTTTCACAGGAACATATGTCCGAATCTTGAGAGATAATCAGTGAATGTAAGGAAGTAAAAAGAACCGGTCTTGGCATATGTAGACAGGGGACCTTACATACATCATCATGTATCAATCCCAAGAGTTCACTAACTCTTTCTCTGTTTCCAATAAACAGAGCTGTGGTCATCATATCTTTGTGACATGACCGATAAGTTTCACAAGATGTAAATTCAAACAGATTTAAATATGCATCTAAATGTAACTTCAGCTAGTCGTGTCGTATTGATATGACCTAGTCTACAATACCTCAAGAAGGATTCGTTCATTTCTGAACTCTTCCTCTTATGTGTGTTCTGTATACTAAGAACTGTAGTTTGATTTAGAACGTCTATTCTTTTAGATAACGTACCTGAACCGATCAACTCTTGATATAGGAAATGTTCAAAACATTATCCAACAATACAAAATTATATCCTTCTTTACTAATAAAGAGACTGATATGATGTTGTATATCAGGTTCGGTATCTAATAACATTCGTTCAGAATCAATGTATTCTGGTAATACATGGTGATAACTACCAACAGACTTGGCTGCAACACTTGCACCGTTTCTATCTTATGAAATTTATTACCCGTTCTCAGTTCTCTACCTTTCTGTAGCCCATGTAACAAATTACATATGTGGGATCCTGATCCGGTATCAAATACCCAGGACGTAAAGGACATTGACAAACAGTTCTGTGTAATGAACACACCCGAAGAAGATGCATCAGCATGCACTTTCTTCGTTTGGGCGGCACAGGAATTCTGGTAATCCCCAATTTCCTGTTCTGTCTTATAACAATTATAAGTTGGAGCGGGACCAACGTTCCCCAGCTCAGTATAACAAGCGGGTTCGGTCAATATATCCGTATTATTATCTTGATTAAGGCGTGATATGGTCGCTACCTGGAGAGAGAGAGAAAAAAACACTCAGCGTATGCTCTTGCAAGATTAGATTGGTTATCTAATATATCTAATCAGGATGTCTCCCACTGTTTTAGTCAAATCTTCCTTCAAACCCTAAAAGGAAAGACTAGCCGGGATTAATTACACCATACAAGTTCGTCAATCTTTCAGCCAAACCAGTGCCGGTACTTTGAGGGAGGTTCCCCATGCTTTCGCACGAACCTAATTAAAGTAAACCTCGTTTTCCTAGGGGCGTAACCCCATTAACATCTTTCTAGACACCTACATGATCGGCTAATTGTAATGTGTAAAACTCTCCCAGGAGTAACTCTTACTCGCAGCGGGTATCGGGATCCAACTATCTCATAGAAGGTATGCAATCTCATTGCAAATTTCAACACTTGAAATTCCTAATAATATTTTGCCCCAAGCGTCCTATGACCTTGACAGAGGTCAACAAACCATAGGCTGCTAGTCAAGTTCAACCCGTCATTTCGTGATTGAAGTAAACCCACCCACACGACCCTTGACAGAGGTCAACAAGGTCGCACGACTACCTTAAATCAATCACATCATATGTTTATACAGATAAGCACTAATCAGCTACCGCACACTACACCTTGATAAAGGTCAACAAACGCAGCATGAATACTAACTATTACTTATCTGAAATGACGGAGGGCTACGACAGGTTTTTAAGAAAACCCTTTGCGTAATGAACTTGATATCGTTGTAGAATCGAGTGAATTTTTAATGGAGTGTTTTTGAGGCTTTTCGAGTTTTGCTGAAGAGGTCACTCCCGGTGAAGGGATCGTCGGCTCTTTTCTCATCGAATAAGGTGCAGGATATTTCACAAATACCACTATGCAAAGCAAAAACTATAGAAGCAATCAAAAGACAAATCGAGTATACATCATCTGCTAGTTTTGCTAAAGAGGTCACTCCCGGTGAAGGGATCTCGGCTCTTTCCTTATCGAATAAGGTGCTGGATGTTCTACAAGGAACACCGCTATGCAAAGCAAGAACTAGAGCTACCAGTTTTTAAACAAGTTTCTACAACATCTTTAAGTTTCTTTTATTTCATTAATCTCATTAATGAAGTCCTATTTTAATTATGCTCACAAGCATCAGATATGAAACGAAATCAACAATATAAAATATATATCTCATATATATAATATAAACATTCGTCTCAGGCAGTAATATGATCTCATCACAGAACATTGCAGCAGAAGAACATATATGAAATATTGGATATACTAGGATGTCCGTGTTTTCAATATGAGCCTGTATAAAACACGGATTCCACGGTCGCGATGAATAGCCAAACCCACATCCATAGACTCCTACGAGAGCGACAAGCAACACTGCCAATTATAGGGTTAGGAGACCCGGTCTCGACTCCTCGAGATGGTCTCCCACTGGACCCTAGAACCCGGTTACTTGTGCTCCCCGTCTTGGGTCTACCTAATGCGGAAAAGTAAATAATATACAATGGTGACATCATCCTCAGCCCGGAAGTGCCCCAATAAAAGAATATTACATACAAATGAATTTTACATGAATGAAAATGAAAAACTCTCATCTCACATAAAACCCCGGCTATTCAAAACACGACAATCCAATATAACATATCACAGCAACACATAACATCACATGTCATCAACGTAAGTAAGTATGCATACGCCGATTGTCGTCGATGTATAGCAACGAAAACCGGCGATACAACTACATACTACACTTACGGTCGCAGAAAAGAAAGTGTAAAAGTACAACAGTTGGAATCCGCAACCTCCTTAGACATCGCATGCCTAACCAAATGAATTCCTTAGACATCGCATGCCTAACAATTATAAACCCCGCATTTTAGTCTCATTATCGAAAACTCTTTTCAATATCAAGTCGGGCAATTCAACGAGATTCCCGACATCCTGATCGAATGCTCGTCGTAAACTTTAGTAGACGGCCGCACCCCCGGATGCCGTCGACAAAGTGCACTAAGGCGGAACACCGCTGCCGCGAGCACCCGAACGGATGCTTTTGGCGATGGGATTCTCCTACAGTCGCTTGGTCGGGGCTATGGGGCGTGGCTGTCTATTAAGTTTACCCGGCGAGTATCCGCGTACGCTACGTGATTGCAACAAACTTTTGATCGCATCAAAATCCCGTGGCAACCGATCATCTGAGACTGAACTACTAGATTTATAACATTCAAATTAGTTATCTCATAACTACTTGTGGATTCCAAATATTGTATCACATTCCAGATAAATAAACAATGTTAAACTTTTCGATCGAATAATCAAACACCCAAGATTTCCCAAATAGTTCTCAACACTTAAAATTAGTTTTAAAACATCCATCACATGCCACAGTACCAATGGTCCAGTCGTAGAAGGGTCAAGCCAACGCCTCACATGTGGCATGCCGTACTGCCCTAAACCCTAAGGTTTAGAGGCGGTTCAGACGGTCACATAATCGAGTTAAGGTTTGTTGTCTTCTAGAAGGTCCACCGCGTTACTTGCACGAATTAGAACGTTCTTAAACTACGGAAAAATCCAACACTTGGAAATTTTCCGGCAGGGGAAAAAGTGAGTTATTGATATCCGTTCGAACTTTTTAACACGTTCTAAGAATTATCCGGACAAACTAAACGAAATTATACTTTCCGATCGAATCAACGAGCTCCCAATACAACCCAGAAAACTCAACACTTGAGTAAGAATTAAAAATTCCTAGAAGAATCAGGAAACACATACGGATGTTACGGTGGAAACAGTTAAAGATGAAGCTACTGTTTGGTCGCGGAACCGCCGCCAAAGCCATGGTACGGCCGCGGTTCCGCGGCGCTTTAAAGGTATTTGTAGCACGTGTTTCACAGTAACTCTTGTATTTCCCTACTGATTTTTTTGAGCATTTTTAATACAGAAAAAATCACAATTTTAGAAAATTTCCAGAAACTAGGGTTTTTCGGGTATTCGAAGTTCGATCGGACTTTAAACTTCATCTAGACTTTGCCTAAAGCTCTAGCACAGCTCTGATACCACTGTAGAGTTACTAGGCACTCTAATAAGGTTCTACAAGGTATCAACCATGCCCGATTTAAAATTTAGCCGTGCCGAACAACTCTAAACGAGATCTTTAAACTAGAGATTAGGCGAAACAAAGCATGTTAAACACTTTAACACTAAGAGTTTGGGATTACAACCTTTGTAGTCCGGTCCTTCGCTTCATAAGCTCCGTGTTGTGGTCCCTTCGCTGCGATCATCAAGTTCCGGACTCTCGAGAGGCTCCACGAAGAGAAAGATGCATGCTTGCTTCCGATCTTCGATAACAAAGATGATCTAGCTTGAAGTTTCTTTAACACAAGCTCTCACTCACTAAATGAAGTGAACACCCTAATCTAAATGGCTAGGATAGATTAGGATGATGAAGTAGGAATTTAGCTCTATTTTATTTTCTTTAACTCACTCAAAATCATCACTTCATAAAAAGCTAGAAAGCTTTTCATGAAAGAACTCAAGCAAGAAGAAGAAGAATAATCATGAATCCTTTTGTGATGAATAATGAAAGTCAAGTATGAGGTTAGAAATGCAACCATGGTCAATGTAACCTTTGTAGAGATTTAACTTGGGCTAGGGTTTGGGTTGGGTTAAAGAATGAGTCACTTAAAATATCAACACAAATATCTTTGCACAAAACAAAACAAAACCTTCTAGAAAAGCTTAACCCAAATCAAACCCTAACCATGTTTAATCTCCACTAATCATGTTGCATTAATAACCACATCATGTTACAATTATATATCACATATATAATATTTATTGTAACAAAATAAAATAATATAATTAACATATATCTCATATATATCAATGTATTACCCGAGTGAGAAAAAGAATCTTTTAGTGAGCTTATATTAGTTAATGTAATTCAATATATCATATATATTACTATACATTAAATTATCGAATCAACACTTGATCCGACAATCCGGCTATATCAAATATAACCGACTAATATATCATGTACCGATTCATCGAATCAACACTTGATCCGATGATCCGGCTCATATCAAAATAACGCGAGAATATAATACGGTATCTCATATCGCATTATCCTCGGTCCTGCACATATCATATATGTGCCCCTACTCCGTTTTGCCTGAGTCAAGAAACCTCTGTGTAGGACTCTAAAGAATCGTCAATACGCCGGCAGTAGGTGATGATCATATCAAACAACCACAAGCTGCATGCGGCCAGCTAAACGTAACAGCCACCCAGGTATTGAGCGATCAGAAGATCAACAAGCAAGCCTGTACATTCTCCTGCGAATCCCATCAGTAACACTCCCGTACAGTCCGGTCTCGTCGTCTGATATGTCGCATATCTCGCCTAGGGGTGGTAAACGTCAGAACCCGGTAGCTTGATAAGTCGTGTCGATATGAGGTCTATAACAGTTCGAGAAACTACTGATAACACTTACCAGTAAATCTCAGCAACCCTGGCCAGGGATTTCCAGTTATAGCCAATCGAACACAGCGCAACATCAACTCCCTATACCGGGAGAGACGAATCCCCTCCTATCGCTCATTGCCTCCATGTGATTCGGGACTGTACCCGAAAGCCACCTTTTTGCACGCCCTCTTGGACGTGGTATGATGGAAATCAAAGCACAGTGAGAATCACAAAAGACTCTATGACGAACTCGGGTCAACAGACTACTCTGTACCAGTGTCACCGGAGAACTGACATCTGACGTGAGGTATAATACCATCTGGGAGTTCTCGGCGAGTCTGTCCAGTGTACCCAGTCTCTACTGAGCACCCGTACACCATCCTTGATGTCAAACACCGATGGATATGGGATCATCCATCGCCCATCATATGGGTCAAGATGCGTATACGCTAGTCTACTCTGGTGCATCAATGCCCTCTGTCTCGATACACCCTCGACTAGGAACAGTTATAGGATGTACTCGTCGACTACCGTGGCCCTACTAGTATGATCTCATCATAGTCCCAGTAGTTAAGTACATATCCTAAGGGCTTTATCAACATGTAACATAGACACAATCAGAGTACATGTTAAGATAAAGTACAACCGGATAGCATACTATCATGTCGAGCAAGAAAGTCCTCCCTATATATGTCCAAGCATCCATTACAATATACATCGTATGTACAGTAATGGCCTCTAGGGCATACATATAACTAACATAAGGTCCGCAAGATATTCAAACATGCCTTGAACAACGGTCTACAATTACCGGAGTTGAAGATACCCCACGAAGCAAAAATGACCGACAATCCCCTGTACTGCCCGTACCACAGAGTAGTGAGCCATGCGATCAAGGATTGCTATATTTTCAAAGACCTGGGTCGAGAAGCAGTACAAGACTGGAGAGATCAAGCTGTCCAAGAGTGTGTTGTTGAGTAATCAAGTTGCAACAACCAACTTCATATAGACAGAAGCTGAAGCCTTCTGGGAGCAGAAAACTGAACCCGGTGCCTGGAGAAATGAATCTGACTCGCCGCAGCCTCCGTAGAGTAGGCACATTTCTAATAAGACGAAGAAGATGCTGAAGCTACTTCAGAAGGAGCCCACCGTTCCAGCTACCAATTTGGCTCAATCAGGCTCAAAATCCAAAAATCTTAAGAAGAATAAAAATGCAGCTCGATGCGAAAAAGAGTCTGCAAGGAGATCGGCTATTCAAAAATATATCGATTCTCTCGAAGACTATGAACAAAAGGAAAGAACTCTAATTCAATTGAAAGTGTTCTTCCCTGTAGAAGAAGCTGAGATTCTGGAGGAGCTAGAAGAAGACTCCAATGAAGAGATCCCTATATTGACCTGCTACGCCATCCATCTTGGCAGCGACTATGAGGAGGAGTTCTGTTTTCCCGAAGAGGATGATGAGCTCACCACAAAGGCCAACCAAATCCAGCTCAGGAGTGGCAAGGCTCTACCGCCAAATAAGGGCAACGCCCCAAAAGGGAAGGAAAAACAAGTCGCTAATGAAGAAGACGGCGGAGAGCCGGCTCATGAAAATTCGAGTCCTTTCTCGGTGGACTACAATATCTTGGTTCATCTCCGAAAGCTTCCGTCTCTCCTGAGCATGTCACACCACGCTTCCCAAAGTACGGGTAAGGAGACGTGGCGAGGCCCGAGACGTATTTACCCAGAAGTAAATACGTTAAGCGTATATAAGCAATATAATAAAAGTACACAAGAAAATACAAAAGATATAAATAAACCACAACTTTTTATTGATTAAATATTCTTTACAATACAACTGGAAAGTAAATACAATACTGGAAAGCAGTGCCTAAACAATGGCATATGAACTGAAAGTAAAAATATATACAAGTAGACTAGAGCTTTGGGTCCTCAATGAACTGCTCCAAAACTTCCTGGCTGAGCTCGATCTCCTGAGAGTCCGATCCACCTGACAACATTCCAAAGAAAAAAAGAAGGAATGTCGTCAGCGAACAATCGCTCGGTAAGTCCCAAAAATAGGTAAGAATAGACAGATGAATAGACAGATATGAGAATATAACTGGTGAGTTTTTTATGTTAACGCAGTTGTTTGTAGCTTTGTACAGAATATGCCAGTGTATACGAGAGGAGTCCCACTATTCCGGAAACTAAGGTATACGGAGCATAAGGAACCGTTAAGCCACGGTACAACAGCAATGGATATTCAGGTTAGGTGTATTAAAGTGACCGTATCGTGCCACTTCTAACACATTCCGTATAATGTCTTTTGTATTACTTGTACTGTTTTGTTTTATAAATGGAAAACTTACCGAAACCATGATATTATGTAAACGGAATGGATATAAATGGATAGTCGTGTAATTAGAGTATATCCATGGTTCAGTTCGGTCGAGTCATGTTGTTATAGATTGTATCTGGTATAAATGGATTCATGTTGTATAGTAGTTATACTTGAATTGAATTCAAGTCAGATTGATTTCAGATTAGACTGAGATTCATACTGAGTCAGACCGAGTCAGACCTTTTAGACAGAGTTGAAGTCCTAAATTAGTTTTGGTGTTATCGGTAACTGCTGCACATGGACGACAGAATATGTGTCTTTTTCCAAGACAATTACCGTATTGATAACACCGTTTTTAGGTTGTCTACCTTAGATAGGCAAGCACCCATATTCTCCGACTCCCTGAGGCTTAAGAGAACCTGTCCCGCTTAAACCTATATTTACTAGGGTCTTTATTGTAAAGTAATATAACTTGAGGGGGTTTTATGAAAAATAGTTTTGATATATTTTCAAAATACACCTTAAGTATTTAATTATCGTCTTTAGGGGTTTCATAGTTGTAATTTTTTATAAAGTGAAATATTCTAGTGGATATAAACCTAACTTGAATAGTATATGGTATTATAGTGTAATATTGGAATTGTATTGATTTGTAATGGTAGTTTCATGAAATTTATGATTCCTTTGATTTAGAAAACATGGAATATATATATTGTATACTTAAAATAGATATTTTGATTATATATATATATATATATAATAGAACTTATTTATTAAATAGAAATCACATTTTTCTTAAAAAATGCATTAAAAATTCCATCAAGATCGAATGCTTCGTGAGAAGGTCTGCATCTTGCTCTACTAGGCCCGAGGCTGTGCGATAACCAACACCATACTGATCGGGGTTCCCCAAAATGGATTGTAAAGACGCATTTGCAAGGAATTAAATAATACACTTTTAAAGAAAACGGTTTTGAATGTTTATGGTATTTAAATGTAAACTCGTATTTTCCCACAAACTAATGTTCCAAAAGTCATCGTGCTATGTCAAAAATGAGTGTTGTAGTGAGGTAGGTCATTACCTCGTAAGTTTTCTAAAGGTAATATGGGTAAAATGAATAAGCAATATCGTATGTAAATATAATGGTATTTTACCGAAAAACTGAAATAGAAGTTGCAATACATATTATTTTGAATTGAAACTTGTTGTGAATATTGTTTTATATGTGTTAAACAATATAAGAAGGGATGATAATTTGTTGTTTAAGAAAAAATTGAGTTTTTAAAGAAAAGAGAATCGGAAGTTGGAATAA
Organism: Agapanthus africanus; assembly: GCA_030015575.1. Lineage (NCBI taxonomy): Eukaryota > Viridiplantae > Streptophyta > Magnoliopsida > Asparagales > Amaryllidaceae > Agapanthus > Agapanthus africanus. The sequence continues at coordinate 85,313,472 of JASDDO010000024.1, forward strand.
CTCCGCTTCTGACGAGTTTTGAAAAGTGGAAGTTTTAGACTGGAATGAGAGAAGGGGAAAGGGGACTTACAGGATGGAATTAGAGAGAAGAGGTACAGGAAGATATTGGGATCGTTGGGAGGTCGTTTCGTCGCTGGATTCTTCCCGAACAGTCGCCGCCGGAACTTTGACCTTTGCTAACTCCACTTGTACAACTTTTGAACTTAGAATTTTTTAGAGAGTTTTGGCATGGAATTTCTGAATGAGAAGGGCCAAAATGTTAGGTTGTATTTATAGGGAAAATTAGGATTTAGGGTAATGAATTGAGAATTAAAAATGTGCATTAAAAATGGATTTAAGAGAGGAATTATCACTCTCTAGATAAATGCAGAAAAATCAAACAAGCTAGGGTTAGAGGGGGCGTGGGGTTAAAATTTGAGAGCATTAGCAACGGGGGGCCCAGCGGCGCCGACCCCTTTGCTAATCTCACCGGCCAAATTACGAGGGTAGGGGATTGGATCTTTGACACCCGTCCCTGTCTGTTCATTTATCATTTCTCACATGTTTGTTTACTTTGTGACTTTTCATTTTACGTGCAGTACACGTGCAAACCTTTGAGCTTCTAAAATTTTAAAAGAAAAATCAACAAAAATATATGTGGTTGAGGTAATTCGAACACATGGGCTATGTCACGGCAGTGCAAGGCTTTACCAATGAGCTACAAGTTGTTTTTTGCTGTTCAAAAGAAATTCAAATACTTATAGCATACTCAGGATTGTAAATACTCAATTTGTACATTAACTTTTAAACAAATTTTCTGTATACTGAAACAGAGTTTTTACAGAGTATCTACGATACCTTGGTCCTATCTAAGGAGCTTAGAGATGTTCTCATCCACGCTCTACAAAACCCTGAGCGGTACCAGGTTCGCTTTGTTGAAATTGACATGAAAGAAGCCCAGTACACTCTGCATATAGCCGCGGTCACATTTAAAGATGAAGACCTGTTACTAAGAACAGCTGAGCACAACCGACCGCTTTACGTGATAGGGTACAATGACGGCGACCAGATTAATCGTATATTGATTGATCCAGGGTCCTCAGTGAACATCATGAATTTGCGGACTCTGAAGAGCTTTTCAATGGACGTCCGACACCTATCAAGGGAAAAAATTGTCATTCAAGGTTTCAATCAAAACTACCAGCAAGTTCTGGGATCTATAGCTTTGCCAATCAAATTTGGGGATCTGCAAACCGAAGCTAAGATATACGTGATTGACGCCGCCACGTCTTATAAAGTTCTCTTGGGGAGGTCGTGGCTCCACGATTACGGCATTGTTCCGTCAACTCTCCATCTGTGCATGAAGTATATAAAAAATGGAGATGAAAGACGCATTGACGGAGATATCCAGCCGTTTGGTGTGCATGAAATTCGATATGAAGATTCTCGGTACTTTGTGAACCTCCAAAGTGCTGAGCCACAGCTGACCAATGAAAGAATGGCCCCGAAACTCGAAAGCAAATCAAAACCGGCTATCTCTTTCAAAAGTAAAAATCCCCAAGTGCGTCCGCATTTCGGCAGTGACACTGATGAGTCTGACGTTGGAAGTCCGTCCGTCCATAAAAACCGCCCTCATCTTGGTAGCGATACGGACGAGTCTGATATCGAAGGCCCATCCGACAACAAAATTCGCCCTCGTTTAGGCAACGAGACTGAAGAGTCGGAGGAAGAGAACCTGCCTTGCAACAGCTATACAGATTGGGCCCCCATGCAACAAGCAAAGCTACGAGAGCCTTTCAAAGTTGCAGAAGGGACGAGGCGGATAGGCTCCTTCCATACCCTCCTTGGGCTATATCGGAATCGGTAGAAAGGGGATTACGAAGAATCGTCAGACAAGACTAGCAGATCATATTGGGTCCTTAGCCATCACAAGGGTGCTAGAGCAGATGTGCAAAAAGCTCGATGCATTGTCAGTCTCCACCGTGGAGCAGCTAAAAACTTTCTACGTTCCCGGAAGAAAGAGTGGGCAGAAGGCCATCCTGTTTTATGGGTCAAATCCTGTCGTGCACCTGGACGATTTGTCTGTCACGTGCCTTCCTTATGAAAGAGGCATAAGAGCCGTCCTAAACCCTAAATATTATGCATCCAAGATGCGGGAATATTTGAAAAAGTGCGAATGTCGGTTATATCAAACAGACTCCGAAGCGAAGTTTTATGAGGGGCTGTGGCACCCGCCTCAGGTCCGAGCACTCATCGATGGACGAATCCCAGATAGACGGGGCATAGGTTTTATTCAACCTGCTGCCAAAGCATGCTACATGATCCATGTTAGTGAAGCCAGCGAGAGGTCAAATTATGACGACGAGCTAGCCGAGCCAGAAGAAGCCCCTCGAGAGCTCAAAGAAGGGGGACAAGCAACCGTCGAAGAGCTAACCGAGGTTGATTTGGGAACGTCCGATAATCCAAGGCCGACCTACATCAGCTCGCTCTTGTCAGAGAAAATGAAAGAGCAGATAATCGCTCTGCTGCATGAGTTCGCTGACTGCTTCGCGTGGACGTACAAAGAAATGCCCGGCCTTTCCCCTGAAGTGGCCATGCATAAGCTGGCTATATCTCCTGATGCCAAGCCGGTCAAACAAGCTCCTCGAAGAATGAGAAGGAAACTGGAAGAAAAGGTCATCGAGGAAACCAAGAAACTCATCGATGCCGGTTTCATCAAAGAAGAGAAATATGCGGACTGGATCGCATGCATCATCCCATTGAAAAAGAAGAATGGACAAATACGAGTTTGCGTTGATTTCAAGGACTCAACAAGGCATGCCCTGAAGACCACTTCCCTCTACCGGTCATGGAAATGATGGTCGACGATACCTCAAATTACGAGCTATTCACTTTCATGGATGGCTCATCTAGATATAATCAGATCAAGATGTCGCCCGTGGACGAGAAACACGCAGCATTCCGAACCCCGATCGGAATATACTGCTACAAGATGATGACGTTCGAACTGAAGAATGCAGGCGCCACATATCAAAGGGCAATGACCAAAATTTTTGTTGACTTAATCCATAAAGTCGCCGAATGTTATGTTGATGATTTGGTCGTTAAGACTGAAGCCAAGGCCGATCACATCCGAGATCTTAGAACCGTTTTCACCCGACTGAGGAAATACGATCTAAAGATGAATCCTCTGAAGTTCGCATTTGGCGTGTCGTCGGGAAAATTCTTAGGGTTCATAGTTCGACATCGGGGGATCGAATTGACCCATCAAAGATAAAGGCCATCATAGAGATGCCTTCTCCAGATAATCTGACGCAGTTTAGATCCTTTCAAGACAAACTCGCTTACATACGAAGGTTCATCTCGAACCTATTGGGAAGATGTCGGCCTTTCTCAAAGCTCATGAAGAAGGGAGCTCCTTTTTTCCGCGACGTCGAATGTCAAGAAGCGTTCGAAAATATCAAACAGTACCTGTTGCACCCTCCGATGCTTGCTGCTCCTATTCCAAATAAACCGTTGATTCTCTATACTGCCGCGCTAGATGAGTCACTTGGTGCGTTCCTTGCCCAGAACAACGAGAAGGGAAAATAGAATGCCTTTTACTACCTCGGTCGAACGTTAGTCGGGACGGAACATAACTATTCTCCGATCGAAAAGCAGTGTCTGGCCCTGATATTTGCCATGAAAAATCTAAGACACTATCTTCTCGCTCATCAGGTTATGCTGATCTCTAAGGTCGACCCGCTCAAACACTCAATGACTAAAGTAAGCTTAGCCGGTAGAATGGCAAGAAGGGCTATATACTGCTTGAATTTGACATAATCTATACTCCTCAGAAAGCGGTAAAAGGGGAAGGCCTCGCAGACTTCCTTGCTGCTCATCCCGTACTAGGAGGGTCACCGCTCAATTGCGAGTTACCTAACGAACAAGTGCTGCACCTCAAGGATGAGGAGCCATGTTGGGAGTTCTACTTTGACAGAGCCTCATCAATTAGGACCTTCAGTAAATCAAGCGTCCCACAGATAAAAGCAGGGATAGGATTGGTGTTCATCACGCCATTGGGAGGAACCCTACGATGTTTTTTCGCTCTCACCGAGTCTCGCACAAACAACGAGGCTGAGTACGAAGCTCTGATAATTGGTCTGGAGCTCGCCATAGAAATGGGAATCCTTCGGCTATGGGTTTACGGTGACTCCCAGTTTGCCGTCAACCAAGTGAGCGGAGACTACAAGATATATAAGCCAGAGTTAGCTCGATACAGAAGCCGGGTGGTGGAGCTTATGAAACAGTTCACCCACATTGAACTGATGAGAGTTCCTAAGACGTTGAATGGAAAAGCTGACGTACTCGCTCGCTTAGCCAAGGAGCAGGCTGATCCCGATACGGATGAAATTCTGATAACATTCAAGAGCTGGAAAATTCTGCCCCCGGTCTCTTTACGAGAGGAGGAAAGCGCAGAAAAAAGAGCAATCCTGACGAAGAAGTTATGATCATTCAAGAGGAGCTCGATTGGAGAGAGCCCTTCATAGGGTACCTCCGATACGACAAGCTGCCCGAAGGAAAATCTGTGAGGATTCAGTTGAGAAGAGAGCTCTTCGATACGTGTTTGTAAATAATACTCTATACCACAGATCATATGACCAACTATGGCTCGGATGTCTGTCATCGGCCGAAGCCCAAAAAGTCATGAAAGAAGTTCACTCAGGCGTCTGCGGAGCTCACCAATCTGACCCCAAAATGCGGCTTCAAATTAAATGGCTTGGGTATTACTGGCCTACCATGATTAAGGATTGCGAAGAGCATGCAAAGAGGTGTCATCTCTGCCAAATTCATGGTGACTTCATTCATAAGCATCCCAATCCGCTGCCTCCTACGGTGGAGTCATGGCCCTTCGAAGTTTAGGGCACCGACATAGTTGGTCTAATTGATCCTCCGTCATCCAAAGGCTACCGGTTCATATTGGCCGCAACTAAATACTTCTCCAGATGGGCTAAAGCTGTCCTGCTAAAAGAAGTCAAGACAGAAGATATTCTGACGTTCTTCCAGCATAATATTCTGTACCGCTTCGGTACACCAAGAAGAATCATTTCTGACAACGGGCCTTCTTTCAAGAGCTTCAAAATCTTAAGGTTCACTACTCAGTACAAGATAGACTGGAGATATTCCTCCATCTATAATCCAAGAGCCAATGGGCTAGCCGAAGCCTTCAATAAGACTCTATACAAGCTCCTGAGGAAAAATGCTTCAGCCAACAAGAGAGGTTGGAATCTCAAGCTCCATGAGGCGTTGTGAGCATATCGTGCCACACACCGCACTCCAACTTAGTCCACTCCATACTCACTACCCTTCGGAGTGGAAGCAATCCTCCCGCTCGAAGTCGAAGTTCCAAGCTTAAGAATGACCGTCCAACACGAGTTGACGGAGGAAGAAAACGTCCTCCTTCGTCTCGAAGAGCTCGACGCCCTCGAAGAAAAGAGGCTCGCAGTACAGCAAAATCTGGAGCTGTACCGAGCCCAAATGTCTCGGGCCAATGATAAGATGAACCATCTCCGTGCTTTCAAGAAAGGTGAATTGGTGTTGATCCTCAAAAGACCGATCATCCCCAATCGACATTCCAAGGGAAAATTTGAGCCAAACTGGGAAGTACCATACGTCATCGAGAAAGTGTTTGATGGAGGATCCTACCAGCTGATAAATGCCGAGGGCGAAAGGCCCATGCTACCCATCAATGACCGATATCTCAAGAAATACTACGCGTGAATGCTCCAAGTCACAGACGAATTGAGCACACCGGCCCTACGGTCTGGATCATACATCTTGTAAAACCGTATACAATCCACTGGCATAAACGACCCCTATCTCTCCTAAGTCCTACCGGTGAGACCACCAGCGATGAAGATCCGCCAATGTAAAAAAAACCGGGTATGTCCACAAGCAAAACGGGCACGGATGAAAACCCGAAAGGGCTCTGTGAGTAAAAACAGCAGGACTGCCGGCAAGTTTGTGAAAACCCGAAAGGGCGCAAACTCATAAAAAAGAGATGAAATACACCCGCAAAGTCCTCTCGACCTTGTGAGGAGAAAATCCCCGCGTGAGATCCTTACGACTCACAAAGGAGCAACATGCTTAGGAATCCCCACGATTCCTAGGGAGAAATACACCTGCGAGATCCTCTCGACTTGTATGGAAAAATGCTTTTATGAGACCCTTACGGCTTATAAAATTGAAAATCCTTAGGTGATAGTGATCTAAAGCTGTCTCCTAAGCCATCGCTCCCCAACGGGCAACGACGAATGATGAGTCGCTCCTGCCATTGCTTCAATGTTAGCGGTGCTGATGCCAACCCAAAACCTAAATCCCAAGTTTTCCCAACGGCAAATGATGAGTCGCTCCTGGCATTGCTTCAATGTTAGCGGTGCTGATGCCGACCCAAAACCTAAATCCCAAGTCTTCCCAAAGGCGAATGATGAGTCACTCTTGGTACTATACTTCAGTGTTAGCGGTGTTGATGCCGACCCAAAACCTAAATCCCAAGTCTTCCTAAAGACAAATGATGAGTTGCTCCTGACATTATTCTAGTGCAGCAATGCTGATGCCGACCCAAAACCTAAATCCCAAGTCTTCCCAAAGGCAAATGATGAGTTGCTCCTGGCATTCTTCTAGTGCAGCAATGCTGATGCCGACCCAAAAACCAAATCCCAAGTCCTCCTGGGGCAAATGATGAGTTTCTCCTAGCATTATTCCAGTGCAACAATGTTGATGCCAAAAAAGATCCAAATTCCAAGTTCCTCTCAAATTCAAAAGTCCCGCCAAATAAGACAGAAATCAAATAGAACAAATTAATGTCCCACCCGGCAGTGCTTCCAAGCTCAAATGTCCCGCTCCACGGGTAGGGAACTCCCAAAATAAATCAAATCAAACAAATCAACTCTGACACCGTAGAAAGCGGATCAAGTCAACTTCAACCCCGACATCGCAAAAAGCGGAGTAAGTCAAATCAAGCACCGACCGTCCAAGTCACTAAAAGGGCAGCGCCGATCGTCCAAGTCGCTAAAAGGGCAGCACCGACAGTCCAAGTCACTAAAAGGGCAGCACCGACCATCCAAGTCGCTAAAAGAGCAGCACCGACCATCCAAGTCGCTAAGAGAGCAGCATCGACTGTCCAAGTCACAAAAATGGCAGCACCGACCGTCCAAGTGGTAAAAAGAGCAGCATCGACCGTCCAAGTGGTAAAAAGGGCAGCACCGACAGTCCAAGTCGCAAAAATGGCAGCACCGACCGTCCAGCTCGCAAAAAGGGCAGCACCGACCGTCCAAGTCGATAAAAGGACAGTATCGGCTGTCCACATCGCAAAAAGGGCAGCACCGACCGTCCAACTCGCAAAAAGGGTAGCACTGACCGTCCACGTCACAAAAAGGGCAGCATTGACCTCCACGTCGTCAAAACGGGAACCAAATCAAGTCAACCTCCATGTGAAAGAAAATCCATCAATTTCATGAACACGACCCCTATATATGGTGTGCATGTATTGATGTGGCGCACTTTGTTGGGGTCAAAAGTTTCACCCCGATCGACCAAGTCAAAACCAAGGTCAACCCCAAGTCTAGTAGGCCTGAGCCCAAGCTAAGTGGACCCGAGCCCAATTCAAGACCAAATATGGAAGGGGCCGGCTCCATGCCAAAAAGGAGGCAATAAATTAGTCTAAATGTAATTTTTAGAAATAAATGTATGTAAAATGGGCAAAAAACCAAAATTTTGTAAACCCAATGGCTTATGTGCAAAAAAGAAATAATCATATAAGGTATGGGGTGGCACAAGTGTCATTTGGCAAAACCCAAGGGGCTATATGTAAAGCGTGTAGCCTATAAAGGTAACATGATGAAAAATCAAAATTTTTTTAAAAAAAATTTGGGTTTGTGTCTCCTTCTCTTTCTTCAAGGTTCTGAACCTTCCTCTCTTTCTTGAATTAAATCAAGAGTTTAACTCTTCCTTTTCCAAAAATAAATAGTTTTTCACCATAAAACCCTTGAAGGGAAGCTCGGATCTGCCATCAAATCCATAAAAGGGGAGGTTTTTTAGTCTCACCCCCCCTTTTCCCCAAGATCCAGCCAACAGAGAGGAAGAAGAAGGAGACCCATCTCCAAAAACCCCACCTTGGGAAGATCCAAGGCCTAAAAGAAGATCCAGGGTCAAAGGGCGGGGGGGGGGGGTGAGGGGGGAGAAAGGGGTCCCCTTTGATCACCTCCAAAGATATCTGGGAGTTTAACTCTATTCAAGATTTATTGGAGTTTAACTCCACACAATAATAATAATAATAATAATAATAATAATAATAAAACAAAAAATCTCTTTTTCAGGAGTTTAACTCCAAAAGTTAATTAGGAGTACAACTCCCAATGTAGGGGCTAAGCCCCCTTGTCCTTTTTTTTAGGAGTTTAACTCCAAAAGTCAAATCGGGAGCACAGCTCCCAGTGCAGGGACTAAGTCCCCTTTTCGTGAGGCACTGGCGCCCGGCGCCCACGCGCCCGGCACGTGAGGCGCTACCACCCGACGCCGCCTACGCGTCCTCAGGATGCCCCCCTCACTTTTTTTACACACACTCCACACTAAAAAACCTTCACAGTAAACTCTGCGGGGCTCCCGATATATCCAAAACCCCTCAAGAAACACATACGCACACTTCACATTGAGTTCACATGACTAGTTAACCCGTCAATCGGAGGTTCCCTCGCTTCAAAGGCGAGGGGTAATTAACGACAGCTTAGTCCGCGGCTGCCGGAGATTCGGATCCCACAATCAATAGACCCCAGCCTACCCTATACAGGGGGAATCTGTAATACGCCTGACAAGCGCGAGCATATTCCCATCTCAATGGGGTGACGAAAAACACCCTACAGCGGAGTTGCTGCGAATTCTAATTCTCTTTAGTCGTACTCCAGAAGCGATTCGTAGACCGGCCAATAAGGTCTCGAATTCTGCGGCGTTGTCAGAGGCCTTGAAGTCGAGCCGCAGAGAGTATTCCATCTCGGTTTTATCGGGGCCACGGATGACTAGCCCAGCCCCACTCCTCTCTTCTGTGGAGGAATCGTCCATATAGAGTACCCAGACCGGAATCGAACCGAGCTTTTCTTCGATTAAGTGTTGCGGGTTGGGATCTCGTGCCGGCGCTTCCTCTCTGTTGGGAATGGTACACTCAACCACGAAATCGTTGAAGGCTTCAACTTTGATGGCTTGCCTCGGTCATTACCGGATGTCAAACTGCGACAGCTCCCATCTCCACTTTTCTAAACGGCCCGAAGATTCGGGGGAACCAAAGATGTTCCCTAGGGGTTGTTCATACCATAATATTTCATTATTATATTCCCCTGTCTTATTCGTTTTATAAATAAATAGGTGCTTTTGACGCATGTCTGCTACATATTAAAGGTTATAGGTTCTTGGAGCAAAAACAGTGAAAAAGACAAAAGACGATACAAAAGAGGGACTTTGACCAACAAATAGAAGGATCTTAATCAAGCCTACACAAAAGATCAGTACAAAACAACGCAAGGTCCAAGATTACAAAGCGAACGGTTAAAAGTTCACTGCAATTGTTCACCGGAGATCTGGAATCAACGTAGAAGCCATTTTAATAAAAGAACCAAAGAATAAGGAAGCCCAAAAAGCCCACAAGAAGCACAAAAAGTTTCATACTTCAAGACCAATGTTGGGCCGCGGAACCGCGGCCCAACCCCTACTGCGGCAAACGAGCGATTAGGAAATTCACAAAATCCCTGTGGACTGACCCGTACTCACCGACTAGCTACCAAGCGACGCCGTTCTTGATTGCGGTTATAGATAGTTTTTGAGATCAATCAAATGGCGCCGTTGCCGGGGATGGCGTAGAAATTTCCTTTTTGCAATTTCGGGTTAATCTAAATTAAAAAAATCATAAAAATCTGAAAAATCCAAAAAATATAAAAATATATCATCTGTTATTTTTGGAAAGGGTACTTTGTTGTTTGAATTTTGCAGAATCTACAATTGAAAGACGGATCTGGAAATCTACAGAAAGCGAAACAGAAAATAACAGATCAGAACAGAGGGAGATTTGAAAAACAGAACAGCAAAAAAAATTTGGAGCATTGAACCCCCCACCGCGCTGCCTTTCCGCGGCCGCGACCTGGCTTAGACCGCGGAACCGCGGCCTTGTTGCCGATTCTGCGCGTACAAAAATTTCTAGGGACGCGAGCCTTCTCTTTTACCGCGGAAACGCGGTGGGATCCACGTTAAGACTGCGGAAACGCGACTGCATAGTGTCTTCAGTTCGTGAAAATTGCTCTGTAAGTTTCCCTATTTCTCCTCTGTAAATCTTGATATATCTTCTGTAAATTTGCCTGCAGGATTTCTTTGCTCTTAAAAATCTTCCCCCTTCCAAATAAAAAATCTTGTACAGGATTCTTCGCGCGCGTTTAAAATAAAAATTGATTGCAAGAAATCTTTTCTATTTTGCATATCTTTTCTCAACTTGCAATAACAAAAAAATCTTTGATTGCAAGTGATTTACTGTTTTGCATATCTTTAATCGGATTTTAAGGGGATTTTGACCAATTCAGATTGGGTGGGGATTTCATCACCCTTCCCAGGACCCCTGAAATCACACAAGGCATTTGCATTTACCATATTTAATTAAAAAATACTAGACTCAGCCCGAAGGACTTCGAGCTCAATAGGACAGAGGACTAGTTATAGGTATCGACCGTTTATCCTAACCTGACTTTGCGGTGCCTAGGCAAGTGTGTCTAAGGCAAGTGGTTACTTAATTAGAACCGCTACTTGTAGCGGGGAGCCTCCCACTCACCTGGCACTTACCTGGCCGCACTTCACGGTGAAGAGGCGGTTTGAGGTCCTATTTCTAGCCCTTTGGAACAGTTAGGAGCTGTCTAGCTGACCTAAGTGACCCTAGATCTAGGCCTGATTGTGCATTTCTGGTTGATTGCATTTGTGTCTAAGCCCTTTATCGAAAATCTTTTTTTTTGAAAAAAGTTACAAATAAAAAAAAAGGAAAATTTTTATAAAAAGACTTGCAACTTTTGTCGCTAAGAAATCCGTGCACCCCAATCTTCTTTCTCTTCTCTTTCTTCTATCATGGGTGCCCCACATCATAAATCACTTTCCGAACTTTGGTATCCCGAACCTAACTTTGCCTCGTACATCAATTGTTTCGGTCGATTTAAGGAAAATCCCTCCATGCCAAAAATATCTTTGAAAGATCAAATAGAAGCGTCTAGGAGAAACAGTTCGACTTTGCAACCCACTTTGTGTCAACCAAGTCAACCTTTACCACCTTCATATGTTGATACCACTTTTTCAAGTCCTGTTGTAACTCCTAAGCCGATGTCTATTGCTGAGCACATTGCACAATCTCGTAGCCGATCTTTCACCCCTCTCAACACATCTAGTTCTAGGGATCAACAAGTCCATTCACCTTTTTATCCACATGTTGACCCTACTCCTGTCCAACCATCCAATTCCTACCAGTCCTACCTGACTTTCCCACCTTCGCTAGACACTGTTTCTACACAGCCTTTTGGGAGTTTCACGTATCCAAACAGTTTTGAATCTTTTACCGAAACCCCTTCACAACCCATGTCTAGTTTGGAACAGTCGTTGGAAGCTTATATTTCAGCAACAAACAAAATGATTAGGAATGTGGATGCGTCCATTGCCGCCCTTATGCAACCTACTGAACCGGTAGCTAGTTTCCCACTAGCTTCAAAATTTTCAACGTATGAGGAGGCGGTTGGACAGAGTGAGAATTTGAGAGGAGCGAGCGAGTTCTACACATTTCCAAATCAAACCTACCCATACCCAATTGAATCCCACAACTCCGGTTTTCCATTGATTGTCCCAAATAGTTCACCAGTTGAAAATAAAAACGAGTTGTGTGACTTTGTAGTGCTTGATTTGCCAGATTGTGAAGAACCCTTTTCGAGTGAAACCACACTTAATCCTTTCGATCTTTACACCTCCAATCTAGAACCTGAATTGATAAATATCCATGCTTCTGATGAGGTGTCAGACAATATTGATTTTCACTTGATTAAGGATATAGACGCCGAGAATATTTTGGATGATGAACCCGTAGATTTGATTGATATTTTATGTCCAATTCATCATCCCGAATCATTAAATGTTTCTCCCGAACTTCATATGCGTCTTGATTTTGATGATAATGGCATGGATGGGATAATTATTGAGGAGAATTCTGAGGATAGTATTGAGGAGAGTATTGAGGATAATATTGAGGTTGAACCATTTTTGTTTGATGTGTCGGATTTTCCAATTCATCCTCCCGAACCTTTAACTGTTATATCACCCTTCCTCCTTTCCATCGTTCCGATCACGCTTGAAGACTGTGAGCTTGAAACTTTTGCCTTTGAATCTGACACAGTTCTCACAGCCGATAACACTTACGAGTGTTTCAATTTTTCGGACGATGTTGAAGACTCACCGCCCGAGTTTGAGTCCTTTGAATTTTCAGATGAGTTAGTTGAACCATCAGACTCGATTGCTTACAGTCGTTTCGAACCATTGATAGAATCTTTCCAGTTCGAGACAGTTTACTACGGTGAGAATGAGACTATCCCTAATTCACTCCCTTTCGTCCGTCCTATCGTTCCGACCGTGCAAGAGACTGTTACGCCCTCCTCTCCTTTACCAAGTTCGGCGTACCCATATTTTCTTGCGAATCTCGAGGGATTTGACCCTATTTCTCGACGGGTTAATAGATTAGCACAATCGTTTTTAACACATCGGTCATCACAAATTGTGCTAATTTATTCACTCGATTACACCCTCAAGATCGTGCTACCTTTCTTTCTCTTTTCCGCCCTTCTTCTCCTCCACCGAGACCATATTCTCCCTTTCTCTCCACACGGTCTCGTGTGTTTCTCATTTCTTTCCTTAACACCCCATTCTTTCACCAACCCTACCATTACCACGATAAGATTTTTGAATGGTTGGTGCTAACCTTTGGCTTATGTAAAGCCAAGCTTAAGTTTGGGGGGGGAATCTTGTTGTATATATATTTTTGTTTTTCTTTTAACAATAAAAATAAAAAAAATAAAAAAATTTAAAAATATATAAAAAAAATTATAAATAAATAAACAGGGGAGTGCCGGCATTTTGACCCTCTTGGTTTAGCATGACAGTGAGGACACTGTCAAGTTTAAGTTTGGGGGTATGCTCGGTAAGTCTTCTTTCTTCGCATTCATTTCTACATATTTTTGCATTTGCATACTTACTTTCAAAACCCATAAAAATTGAAAAATTTCAAAAATTATAAAAATTATTGTATTCAATTTTGGTCATATTTGACCTGAGTTTGATAAATAGGTTAACTGGCTAGGAACAACTAGATCTTAGACTTAGTAAATTAAAAACCCTAAAAATAACATTCCTTAAAGTTTAACGGTAGGAAGTATATGTCTTTGTAGTTTATTTAGAAATAGGCAAATTTTGAGTTCACTTCTTGGGCTAAGTTGAAACAAAGGAAAAGTATTGATATCTTTATTAAAGTGAAAGTTTGAAAAATAATTCCTAACTTAAGTCTAGATTCTGAAAATGTATACCCTACAAATTGCACAATCACGCACCTTGAAACTTAGAATAGTAGAAGAGACCTTGAAATGCTCTTGTCTAAAGTCCTTAGTACGATGAAAATAAAAAAAATATACAAGTGTGAATAGAAAAAAAAATATACACTGGTTTTTGTGATTACTTAAGGCTGCAAAAATAGAAAAATATTTAGCAAGGGTGCTTCATCACCTAGTGCCTTAGACCAACTGGTTTGGGAGTCACTGCTAAAAAGCCTTGGGTGTTGCAAGACTAGGAAGTACGCTTTAATGTGCAAACACATCTTGTAATCGGTCGTTGGTACCTCAAGAAGTATTAACGGTCGCATGAAGGATGCGAAAGCAAAATTCAATTAAAAATTCACCTACTAATAAGTACTTTGGACAACGGACAAGGGTATGATTGCTTGATTTGAATTTCCAAGTGTAGGGGTGATTTATACACATACGTGGGGATATTTGATTGGAGTTTAGATGAGAGAAAGGAGTGAAGAATAGAACTTATATTTTTAGTAGAGTTGATAGAAATTCCTAAGTGGAGATGGAACCCTAGAAGGAAAACTTAAGAGATGCCGGAAGTTAAGTAAGTCTATAGAACATATATAATCTTAAGTTAGATGATGAGGAAGTGTGAAGAATATGGGTGGATAATTTACGAGTCGACGATAATAGAATTCCTTGTTAGAAAACCTAATTAGAGAACAAAAGTCGAAAAGCCGAATTGATAGGATTTTGTGGGTAGTATCCGCTGAAAACCCTCAGGAGACAACACTCCTCCTACTAGGGACACCTAGAGGTTTAACGGCTTGTTGCACGTGCTCAGTGCAATCGCGTTTCCCTGCGAAAGTGCGGTTAGGTTTTTGTCGAGAATAAAAAAATAAGTTTGCTCGAGGACGAGCAAAAGATAAGTTTGGGGGTATTTGTTCATACAATAATATTGCATTATTATATTCCCCATTCTTATTCGTTTTATAAATAAACAGGTGCTTTTGACGCATGTCTGCTACATATTACAAGTTACAGGTTCTTGGAGCAAAAACGGTGAAAAAGACAAAAGACGATACAAAAGAGGGACTTTGACCAACAAATAGAAGGATCTTAATCAAGCCTATACAAAAGATCAGTACAAAACAGCGCAAGGTCCAAGATTACAAAGCGAACGGTTAAAAGTCCACTGCAATTGTTCACTGGAGATCTGGAATCAACGTAGAAGCCATTTTAATAAAAGAACCAAAGAATAAGGAAGCCCAAAATGCCCACAAGAAGCATAAAAAGTTTCATACTTCAAGACCAATGTTGGGCCGCAGAACCGCGGCCCAACCCCTACTGCGGCCGCGGTTCCGCGGCCATAAAGAGCCCGCAGCTGAATATTTTTTTACCAAAATTCCAGTGGCGGCGCGGATCTTTGACTAGGTCTTTTCTTAGAGGGCATTTTTGTAAAAGTAGATGTGCGAATCAATTGTAACATAGGGTTTCTATGAATCTATAAATAGAACCCTAAAAACCTTTTCTAGGTTATGCCTCCCTATGCCTCCTTTTAATAATAAAATTCAGAATTCTTTATGGAGAGCATCGGTGCCTCTTTTCATTTCATGAATTCAGATCTGACAACCCTGTGTTGATGTTTGGAGAGAGCCATCTATAAAGTAGGTAATTTTTCATTCTCTGCCCTAGTTTAGATTTAATTCTTTGCCCTAGATAATTGTTAGAGTTAGCTTTGGGGAAGGTTTTTGAGAGATGAGATCTCTCATCCCTTTCTTACCCATCACATACAATCAATAGGACTCCATGCATACACGCACACACCGCGCCCTACGGCACCCTATCCCTCGAGGTAGCGGTGATACCGTAGTATAAAGGCCCGGTTGCGCGTGTTTTCCATGGAGGTTAGGGTAAGGATTGATAAAGGAAGGACAGGAACCTAGAGGAAGGAACACCTTCCCGAATGGATCTAATCCCCTTTATTAATAATTACCATAACTCCTCTTAGATCCTAATTTGGGTATAGAAAGCGTTGAGATTTATTTACATTTCCAAACCATTCATAAACCTAACCCTAGCAAGATTTAGATCTAGATAATCTTAGTATAGATAGATTTAGTTTTTAGATTTTATAATCAATCCGAACACCCATCAGAATTAACTCGTTTGAGCGATTAGGAAATTCACAAAATCCCTGTGGACCGACCAGTACTCACCGGCTAGCTACCAAGCGACGCCGTTCTTGATTGCGGTTATAGATAGTTTTTGAGATCAATCAGGGGTCAGTTGGTGAAGACGATGATGGTGCGAGCTTGGAAATAATGTCAAAGTTTCCGGGATGTGACGATGAGCGCTATGACTATCTTTTCAATGGCTGGGTACCTGGTCTCCACATCTTTGAAAGCGTGGCTAATATAGTAAATTGGTCTTTGTATCCTCTCAGACTCTCTGATGAGCACGGAGCTGGCAGTTTGGTCGGAGAATTCCAGGTACAGTAGTAGCTCGTCTCCTACAACTGGTCAGGTGAGAAGCGGCGGCGTCGTAAGATGTGTCTTGAGCTGCCCGATGGCTACCTAACATTCTTTGGACCACTTGAACCCGGGGATTTTTCTCAAGGTTTTGAAGAAAGGCAGGCACTTTTCGCCAGACCTGGACATAAACCGACTCAAAGCAGCCACCCTGCCCATGAGTCGCATGATTTCAACGTTGCTTTTGGGCGTCGCCATGTCAATGATAGCCCTGATCTTCTCCGTGTTTGCCTCGATTCCTCGATGTGTGACCACAAATCCGAAGAACTTTCCGCCCGTGACGCTGAAAGCACGCTTGACTGGATTCAACTTCATTTTGTACTTTCGCAGGACCTCAAAGGTCTTGCCGAGATCCGTGGTATGCCCGTCCGACATGGTGGATTTCACGAGCATATCATCAACATAGACTTCCATATTTCTCCTGATTTGTGGCTTGAACAGCTTGTTGACCATCCGATGGTACGTTGCCCCAGCGCTTTTTAGGCCGAAGGGCATTACCTTGTAGCATTATACTTCTCGATCGGTGGTAAAGGCGGTGAGCTCTTCGTCGGCCGGTTTCATCCGGATTTGATTATAACCGGAGAAGGCATCCATGAAGCTCAGCACCTCGTGACCGGCCGAGCTGTCAACTAACCGGTCTATCCGCGGGAGCGGATAGTTGTCTTTAGGGCAGGCCTTGTTCAGGTCGGTAAAATCGATGCACATGCTCTACTTACCGTTTTCCTTTGTAACACCCTAGTACGGTTATACGGTATTAATTGGTATTTTTGCCACGCCCCGCTTCCCAGAGTACGGTAAGAAGACGTGATGGGTCACGCAACGTATTTACTCATAAGTAAACACGTTAAGCGTAAATAAGTAATATAAATGTACACAAGAATGACATGAGATGTAAATGAACAACAACTTTTTATTTATTAAACATTCTTTACAATACAACTGAAAAGTAAATACAATGTGGAAAGCAATGCCTAAACAATGGCATGAACTGAAAGTAAAGTATATACAAGTGAACTAAAGCTCGGGGTCCTTGATGAACTTCTCCAGGTCTTCTGAGCTGGGCTCGATCCCCAGAGAGTCGGGTCCTCCTGACAACATTCCAAAGAAAGAATAAAAAAGGAATGTCGTCAGCGAACAATTGCTCGGTAAGTCTCAAAGAGAGATAGAAATAGAATAGACAGATAGAGAGTATAACTGATATAATGTATGTTTGTTATATTATTGCTGTTATTTATAGCTTGGTACAGAATATACCAGTGTATACGAGAGGAGTCCAACTATTCTGTGGACTAAGGTATACAGAGCACAAGTAACCGTTAAGCTACGGAACAACAATAATGAATATTCAGGTTAGGTGTATTAAAGTGACCATCATCGTGTCACTTTTAACACATTCCGTACCAATCAACCCCTTTTAAACCCCATAATGTTTATTGTATTGTTATGTAGTGATTTTTAGATATAAGACTTGCCAAAACCATGAAATCAATTATTCATGTAAACGGATAAGGATATAAACGGATAGTCATGTAGACAAGTCAATGTATATCCATGGTTCGGTCAAATCAAGCACGTTGATATACATGGATTCATGTTGTAATGGAATTATATCAAGTATGGATTGTATTCGGATTAAACTGAGACTCTGTCTGAGTCAGACACTTAAACAGAATTGAAGTCATGAATTAAGTTTTGGAGTTATCGATAACTGCTGCACATGGACGGCAGGATTTGTGTCTTTTTCCAAGACAATTACCATATTGATAATCCCATTTTAGTTGTCTATCTTAAATAGGCAAGCACCCACTTTCTCCGGCTCCCTGAGGCTCAAGATAATTGGTCCCGCTTAAACCTATATTTACTAGGGTCCTTATTATAAATTAATAAAACTTGAGGGGTTTTTGTGAAAAATAGGTTTGATATATTTTCAAAATAAATTTCAAGTATTTATTTATCATCTTTAAGATTTTCATAGATGTAATTTTTATATGATGAGATATTCTAGTGGATATAAACCTAAATTGAATAGTATATGATATTTTCATGTAAATTGACTTGTATTGATTTTTGATGGTAGTTTCATGAAATTTGGGATTCCTTTGTTTAGAAAACATAGATATTTTTATATATATTTAAAATAGATGGGTTGATAATATTATATAAAACTATTAGAAAATAAATTTATTTATTAAATAGAAATCACGTTTTCTTAAAAATTGTAATATAAATTCTATCGAGATCGTATGCTCCGTGAGGAGGTCTGCATCTCGCCCTACTAGTCCGATAGATGTACGATAATCCGCACCAACCAAATCGGATTCCCCAAAATGGGATGTAAGGACATAATTGTATGGAATTTGATTTAAATAATTAAAAGAAATACCGTTTTGATAGTTTATGGCATTGAACTGTAAATTCGCCTTAGCCACAAAAATATTGTTTTCGAGCCATTATGTTATGTCATGATAAGTGTTGTGATGAGATAGGTCATTACCTCATGAGTTTTCTAAAGGTAATATGAGCAATATGATGAAGTAATGTCGTAGGTAAATTTTGTGGTATTTAACCGTAAAAGTGAAATAAAAGTTGTATAATATTGTATTTTGATTTGAAACTTATTCTAAATGTTGTTTTATGGTTACTAAACAATATATAAAGAGATGGTTAATTTGTTATTAAGAAAAGTTGGGTTTTTTAATGAAATTAGAATCGGTAGTCGGAATAACTCCGCTTCCGATGAGTTTTAATAAGAGATTGTTTTAGAATAGAAAGAGAGGATAGAAGAGGGAACTTACTGGTTGAGAAGAGAGAGGGGAGGTGTATGAAGGTTTTGAAGGCGTCGTTGAGTCGCGGTGTGGTCGGATTTGTCCCAAATCGTCGCCGGAACTTGACCTTGGGCTAACTCCACTTGTACAACTTTTTGGACTTGGAAAAATATGAGAGTTTTGACAATGGATTTCAGAATAGAGAGGGATAGGGTGTAGGGTGGTATTTATAGGATAGAATTAGGGTTTAGGGTATTAAAATGAGAATTAAAATGCATTAAAATTTGTTTTTAAAACTCATTTTAATTCTCTGTTAATGTGCAGGAAAATCAAACAAAAGAGGAGTAGTGGGAGGAAGCCAAAGGGTTAGGGTAAAAAAAATTAGGGCATTTTCTATGTTTGGACCGGCGGAGCCGGCCCAAACACATCCCTCGTCAGCCGATCAAGAGCGGGTGGGGCTTGGATGCATGCCACGTGTCAGGGTCTGTCTGTACAACATTTTCCACATGTTTGATTTTAGTGACTTTTCATTTTTACGTGTATTGCACATGTAAACTTTTGGGCTTCCAAAAAGTTTAAAAGAAAAATCATTAAAAATAATATGTGGCTGAAGGGATTTGAACACAAGGGCTATGTCACAGCAGTGCGAGGCTTTACCATTGGGCTACAAGGACTTTTTTGTTGTTCTAAAACAAATTAAATACTTATAGCATACACAGGGTTGCAAATACTCCATTTAGTACTTTAACTTTAAAAAAAATTGTACATTATAAACAGAGTCGTTACATTCTACCCTCCTTACAAAAATTTCGTCCTCGAAATTTACAAATATTTAAGGACTAATTTACAAATAAGAAAGGGTATCTTGCACGCATGTTGTCTTCTCTTTCCCATGTTGATTCTCCGAATGAGTATTTCCTCCACATCATTCGAACCAAGTTTACTTCCTTATTCCTAAGTGACTTTACCTTTCTGTCCAGGATTTCAACGGGTTGTTGCTCACAAGATAAGCCTGTCTGTACCGTGATCTCGAAGTGATCAAGAATGTGACTGGGGTCACTCACATACCTTCTGAGTTGGGATATGTGGAACACGTTGTGCACTCCTTCCAATGAGGGTGGAAGTGCCAAGCGATAAGCCACTTCCCCGGCTCGTTCGAGTATATCGAATGGTCCAATGTATCTTGGACTTAACTCACCCCGCTTTCCGAAGAGAATCACTCTATAGTTTGGAGAAATCTTCAGAAATACATGATCTCCCGATTGGAACTCCAAGTGTCGGCGCTTTGCATCAACCAGTGATTCTGTCAGTCTTGGGCTATGCGCATTCGTTCCCTGATAGTGCAAACTATATCTACAGTCGCCACTATCGTCTCAGGTCCAAGGTATTCTCTATCTCCGATATCGTCCCAACTTAATGGTGAACGACACTTCCTTCCATATAAAGCTGCAAAGGGTACTGTTCCAATACTTGCTTGGTAGCTATTGTTGTATGAAAACTCCACAAGATGTAGGTGATCTTCCCACGATCCTCCGAAGTCTAGCAAACAAGCTCTTAGCATATCTTCAAGTATCTGAATCGTTCGCTCAGACTGTCCATCTGTTTGTGGATGGTAAGCTGTGCTAAAGTTCAGACTCGTTCCCAAGCTAGCTTGCAGAGTTTTCCAAAATCACGATCAGAGACAATGCAAAACGATACTCCATGTAATCTCACGATTTCCTGCATGAGTTCATAGGTATCAGAAATAGTACACTATGAAGAGTTAAATCTTACTTAGATTCATACTTACTTCCATGTACTTCTTTGCTAGTATCTCAGTAGATTGGCCAACTTGAAATGGGATGAAGTGAGCCGACTTTGTGAGTCGATCCACAATAACCCATACTGCATCGTTACCTTTCGTGCTGCGAGGAAGTGCAGTCACGAAATCCATGGTAATGTGTTGCCACTTCCAATCTGGGATAGGAAACGGTTGAAGTAAATCAGCAGTCCTGTGATGTTTAGCTTTCACTTGCTGACACACCAGACATTTAGCGACGCTTCTGGCAACTTCACGCTTTATTCCATACCACCAGTAGTGTTGTCACAGATCTTTGTACATCTTTGTACCTGTAAGATGTTTTTCGTCACCCCGTTGAGATGGGAGTACACGTCGCTTGTCAGGCGTACTACAGATTCCCCCTGTCTAGGGTAGACAGGGGTTTATTGATTGTAGGGATCCGAATCTCCAGCATCCGCGGACTAAAATGCTATTAATTACCCCTCGCCTTTGAAGCGAAGGAACCACCGATTGACGGGTCAACTAGTCATGCAAACTAAATGTTCATTGTGCGTATGTGTGTTTTGAGGTGTTTTGGGTATATTGGGGTCCTCGCAGAGTTTACGGAGGTCCCGCTACCCGGTTAGTGGGCTGAGGGCCAAGAGGGCTAGCAGCCCCCTTGCGGGGTGCGGGACAGCACCCCGTTAGAATTTTTTTCTAACGGGGAAAGTGTTGTGGAGTGTGTATATATATAAAAAAAGGAGAAGGAAATTAGCGTCCAAAGGACACTTGGGGGCTAGCACCTCGCGTGCATGGCACGCGGGTGCTGGGCGTTAGCGGGAAAAGGGGGCTTAGCCCCTATACTGGGAGTTGTACTCCCAATTGACTTTTGGAGTTAAACTCATGAAACAGAGGACAAAGAGGCTTAGCCCCTGCACTGGGAGTTGTACTTCCAAAAGGAAAGATTTATTATATATATATATATATATATATATATATATATATATATATATATATATATTGAGGAGTTAAATTCCCAAGATATTTTCGAAGATGATGAAAGGGGGCCCCTTTCTTCTCCCTTGAGCCCTGGGTTTTCTCTTGAGCCTTAGATTTTCCTAAAGTGGGACTTTTGGGGATGAGTCTTCTTCTTCCTCCTCTCTATTGGCTCAATCTTGGAGAAAGGAGGGTGAGATTTAAAAATCTTCCCTTTTGGAGATTTGATGGTAGATCCGCGTTCCCCTTTAAGGGTTTTGTGGTGAAAAACTATTTCTTTTTGGAAAAGGAAGAGCGAAACTCTTGATTTAATTCAAAAAAAAAGAGAGAAGGTTTAGAACCTTGAGGAAGGAGAAGGAGACACGAAAACCCTAACTTTTGAGGAAATGAATTATTGTCCATCATTTCATCATCATGTTGCCTTTTATAGGCTTACAAATTTACACATAGCCCCTTGGGCTTTACAAAATGGCATTTTGCCCATCCCATGCATCATGTGCTCATTTCTTTTGCACATGATCCATGGGCTTTACAAAATTTTGGCTTTATGCCCATTTATTTTAAATTCATGCATGAAAATTATATCAAACTTATTTATTACATAATTTTCTTCTTGGCATGGGGGAGGCCGGCCGCTTCATGTTCGGGCTTGACGTGGGCATGGGCCCACTTGGCCTGGGCTTGGACCCAATTGGCTTAGGGTCGACTTTGATTTTGACTTGGTCAACCGGGATGCAATTTTTGGCCCCAACAAAGTGCCTCCCATTAATACATACACACTACATATATGGGTCGTGTGCATGAAATTGATGGATCTTCTTTTGCGTGGAAGTTGACTTGATTTGGCTCCTGTTTTGACGACGTGGAGGTCGATACTGCCCTTTTCGTGACGTGGACGGTCGGTGCTGCCATTTTAGCGACTTGGACGATCAATGCTACCCTTTTTGCGACTTGGACGGTCGGTGCTGCCCTTTCAGCGACTTGGTCTATCTCGGTGCTGCCCTTTCAGCGACTTGGACGGTCGGTGTTGCCCTTTCAGTGACTTGGACGGTCGGTGCTTGAATTGACTTGCTCCGCTTCTTGCGGTGTCAGGGATTGGATTTGACTTCCTCCGCTTTTTGCGGTGTCAGGGTTGAAGTTGACTTGCTCTGCTTTCTGCGGTGTTAGGATTTGATTTGACTTGCTCCGCTTTTCCAGGGGTCGGGATTTGATTTGACTTGCTCCGCTTTTCCCGGGGTCGGGATTTAGTTTGACTTGCTCAGCTTTCCGTGGTGTCGGGATTCTATTTGACTTGCTCCGCTTTCAGCGGTGTCGTGGTTTGATTTGCTTTCGGAGTCCCCCACCCGTCCAGTGGGACTTTTGAGCTTGGAAGCACTGCCAGGTATGACGCTGATTTGATCTGTTTGATTTCTGCTTTGTTTGGCATGACTTTTGAATTTGAGAGGATTTGGAATTTGGATTTTTTTTGGCATCAGCATTACTACACTGGAATAATGCCAGGAGCAACTCATCATTTACCCTTGGGAAGACTTGGGAGTTTTTTTGGGTCGGCATAAGCACCGCTAACACTGAAGTGTAGTGCCAGGAGCAATTCATTATTTGCCTTTGCTTATTGGGGAGCGATGGCTTAGGAGACAGGTTTAGGTTCCTATCACCTAAGGCTTTCCAATTTTATAAGCCGTAAGGGTCCCATAAAAGTATTTTCTCCCTATGAGTTGAAAGGATCTCGTAGGTGTACTTTCTCTTAGGAGTCGTGGGGACTCCCAAGTGTGTTTTTCCTTTGTGAGTCGTAAGGATCCCACGAAGGTGTTTTCTTACTAGTCGAGAGGATCTCACAAGGCTTGTTGTCCTAATGTATCATGAGGACACATGAGTGGGTCTTCCCAAACGGAGCGTAATTCCGAGGGCGAAGACCGGCCGCGTGACTGGTAATTGCGGTGGGGTATAGATGTGATAAGAATTATTTGAGCCCGTGGATTGTATACAGTAGTAAATTTGGGGACCACCCGTAGGGCTGGGAGAATTTTTGTTGGCGTCTGCATCGTTACACTGGAATATGGTATCAGGAGCGACTCATCATTCGCCGTTGGGATATGAATTTTGGTTGACGTCTGCATTGCTGCACTGGAATATGGTACCAGGAGCGACTCATCATTCGCCATTGGGACATTCATAGATTTGAAATTTTGGTTGGAGTCTGTATCGCTGCACTGGAATATGGTACCAGGAGCGACTCATGATTCTCCATTTGGAGTTTTTTTACCGCAATTGCTCTATCATTTCAGCTTTTCCTATCGCGAAGGTCGCGATTGCCCTATCATTTCGGCTATTCATTCGCGATTGCCCCATCATTTCGGCTATTTATTTTCATTTTTATTTTACTCGCTGATTTTTATTGCGAGTTGCCCCATCATTTCGGCCCTCTTTTTTATTTATTTATTTACACTTTTTCATCCTTAGTTTAACGACTTAGAGGTCGATTTTTCCCAGTTTAACGACGTAGTGGTTGACTGTTCCCAGTTTAACGACGTGGTGGTCGACTGTCCCCAGTTTAACGACGTGGTGGTCGATTGTTGGAGCCTGGGCTCGATTCTGCAGGAACCATGGGCTCCTTTGGCTTAGTTGCATAAGCTGGCTTTCCGTCATCTAGACCGAGCCGGTGTTGAATGGCAACAACCACGTCATCGTCATGGCTATAAGGCGTAGTAAGACTTGTTCCTCTGGGCTCCATCATGTAGACCGTATGGGTTGTGTACCCATCTACCGCTTCTTCATTGGCAATATTGCTCGTTTGGCTCTTAGCTTGCTGCCTTGGTCCACACTTTTCAGAGAAAGGCAGATGTCTGAAAGAATCAGGTTTTCGAAGGACTTCGGTATACATTTGTATGAAATTGGCGGTCGCAGCTTGACTGTTTGATAACACGTCTTTAGACAGTTCTATCTCTCCTGCTTTGTATTGCTTTTCGACCCAATCTTTGAAGACAAAGAAGTCTTCAATAGCATGACCTATCACTCTGTGATAGGGGCAATATTTGAGGTCGCCGGTCATATTCACTTCATGTGGTCTTTTTGATTCTGGCAATTGCAGACCGTTTTTTAGGGCGTCTTTGAATATTTTATGGACTTTGTCCTTTCTGAAGGAATAGACCATATCCAGCTTCTCTTTCGGTAGTGATTCTCCTCCCTCTCCGAACACTGGCTTTCGACGTCGGTTAGTATTAAGTCCGCTCATCCCTCACTTATTTCAGTTAGCCGAAGTGTTAAAAGATTCAGCATCGTCGGAACTTCCGCCTTTGCGATTATCGTCCTTTTGGTTTCTTCAGGACCTATTGCTATTTTGGGAATCAGAGGAGGACTCTTGCTTTGAGCGTTCCAACATCTGAACTTTCCTGGTCAGCTCTTGGCATGTTTTGAGACCCACGGAGCATAGAAACAGGGCCATCCAATTGTTGAGATTTTCGACGAGGAAGCTGACAGATTGGTCCTGTTCTATCGGCGGTTCACATTTGACGGAGAGATTGTGCCATCGGGTTATAAAATCCGTGATGCTTTCGTTGTTCTTTGGCTTGGTCTTTATGAGGTCGGCAATGGTGATCTCACAGTCACTCATGAACCTTTGTCGGAACAGAGATTCCATTTGGACAAAAGTAGTAACGGAGCCATTTGGTATGCTCGCATAACATTCGAAAGAGACATCGGTTAAGCTATTAACGAACTGGCAGAGGAGAAGTGCATCATTGCCCCAGTATTCCCGCATGAGGCTTTAAAATGGGCGATGTGCTGATTCGCATTTCCCGTCCCATCAAATCTTCCGAATTTGGGGATGACATAGCCGCCAGGAAACTCTACTAAATCATACCGAGCAGGATATGGTCTCCCACTACTGCTAATATCTTTTTGGGCTTCGGCTTCGGCTACCAATGTTTTGACTTTGTTGGCGACTAAATCCATAATTTGATCTTGTGTTAGCGGGTCGCTGTCATCGGTAGTCAAGACATTTCAAGAGATAGGATGCAGCCGACATTCATGCAGCTCATCCACCTTTGGATTTGAGGGAATAGGCATCGACTGTCCCGGGACACCGTTTCCAGGTTCATGAGCAGTGCCCTGCACTTGATTGGGCGGTTGACAGGCAACTTGGGTTATGAGATATAAGACGACGTTTGTCAAGTCGTCAATTTTGGAGTAAATCTTATCTATCTCCTTGTCTTTGTTTCTGGGCTGCTTTTGGAGCTCTTGGAGAAGTTGCTGCTCTGCGGTCTTGGGATGGAAGATTGGCTCCTCTTCGCTTTTCGAGCCCGACTCCTCATGAACTGAGGGATCTCTCTGCTTATCAGCCTCATTGGAAGGGTCTTCATTACTTTTCACAGGATGCTAGTCTTGGAAAGTGGTAGCCACATTCACGCCAGATTAAATTTGAGATGTGGTGGTCAAGTCCTTGCTCTTGCTGCGCGTGCCTACCATGTAGACAGTGTGGACCACATGTCCAGCGATCTCTTTATCTTTAGCGGGGTAACCCTGTTCTTGGAACCTCATGAAGTTAGCCTAGCATGAGCCCTAGCCCTTTTGTTGGCTCTATATCTGAGCCTTTTCTGTATTAGATTCTTGATTTTAAGGGCTTGGCGGGCATCTGTCATCCTGGAAGACATCGTGAGTCGATTGACGGGGAGCTTAGAGAAGATACCCGATTGAGCAGTTGTTAGGAGCACCGCTAGGGCTTGCTCGAGATGCTTTGTTGCCTTATTGGTGTTGATGGCCTTGCCCCCAGCTGGGGCCAAGGAAAGTCATTCAGAAACCGACTTGCGTTTGGGTAGTGGGCCCTTGAGAACACCACATTTGGCATCCTGCCTTTCGAGGCCGGTTTGTCTGTCACCGGATCTTGAGGAGCTGGAATGGTGTTAGCTGGTATGAACAGAATAGAGCCGAACTGCAGCAACGGCTCCTCCTACTGCCACCCGAGACTGGCCTGGAGGGCCGTCTGGGCGTCCATCTTCATCGTGTAGGAGATGAGAGTTGTGTTGAGAGCTGAGCTTGTCCTTGGAGATATTTTGTTGCGTCCGAAAATTGCAATTGGAAATTGTTAACCTGCAAATAGAAATATGATTTCAGTACAGGCAATCGATATGTATATTAATTGAGTTCGTAAGAACGTTTAACCCGAAATATGGGAGGAGAGATTGGTCCCACCGGGCGTACCAGAATCTGTAGGGTGTTTTTAGTCACCCCATTGAGATGGGAATACGCATCGCTTGTCAGGCGTACTACAGATCCCCCTGCCTAGGGTAGGCAGGGGTTTATTTATTGTGGGGATTCGAATCTCCGGCAGCCGCGGACTAAGCTGCCGTTAATTACCCCTCGCATTTAAAGCAAAAGAACCACCGATTGACGGGTCAAGTAGTCATGCGAACTCAATGTGCAGTGTGCGTATGTGTTTCTTGAGGGGTTTTAGTATATCGGGGTTCTCACAGAGTTTATGGGGGTCCCGCTACCTGGTTAGCAGGCTGGTGGTCAAGGGGGCTAGCAGCCCCCTTGTAAGATGCAAGGCAGCGTCCTGTTAGAAATTTTTTCTAACGGGAAAAGTGTAGTGGAGTGTGTATATATATAAAAAAGGAGAGGGAAAACGTCCAAAGGACACGTGGGTGCTAGCGCCTCACGTGCCCAGCACGTGAGTGCTGGGCGCCGGACGCCAGCGCCTCACATGCTTGGCACACGGGCGTTGGGCGCCGGCGCCTCACGTTCTTGGCACACTGGGCCACTGGGCGCCAGCGGGGAAAAGAAGCTTAGCCCCTATACTAGGAGTTGTACTCCCAATTGACTTTTGGAGTTAAACTCCCGAAAAAGAGGACAAAGGGGCTTAGCTTCTGCACTGAGAGTTGTATTTCCAAAAGGAAAGATTTATTATTATTATTATTATTATTATTATTATTATTATATATATATATATATATATATATATATATATATGTATACATATATATATGTGTGTGTGTGTGTGTGTATATATGTGTGTGTGTGTGTGTGTGTGTGTGTGTGTATTATTTTTTGTGGAGTAAAACTTCCAAGATATTTTCAAAGATGATGAAAGGGGACCCCTTTCTTCTCCCTTGAGCCCTGGGTTTTCTCTTGAGCCTTGGATTTTCCCAAAGTAGGATTTTGGGGATGGGTCTTCTTCTTCTTCTTCTTCTCTATTGGCTGGATCTTGGAGAAAGGAGGGTGAGATTTAAAAATCTACCATTTTGAAGATTTGATGGAAGACCCGCGTTCCCCTTAAAGGGTTTTGTGGTGAAAAACTATTCCTTTTTAGAAAAGTAAGAGTGAAACTCTTGATTTAATTCAAAAAAAAGAGAAGGTTTAGAACCTTGAGGATGGAGAAGGAGGCACGAAAACCCTAACTTTTGAGGAAATGAATTATTGTCCTTCATTTCATCATCATGTTGCCTTTTATAGGCTTACAAATTTACACATATCCCCTTGGACTTTATAAAATGGCATTTTCCCATCCCATGCATCATGTGCTCATTTTTTTTTGCACATGAGCTCTGGGCTTTACAAAAATTTGGCTTTATGCCCATTTATTTTACATTCATGCATGAAAATTATATCAAACTTATTTATTACATAATTTTCTTCTTGGCATGGGGGAGGCCGGCCGCTTCAGTTCGGGCTTGACTTGGGCATGTGCCCACTTCCCTGGGCTTAGGCCTAATTAGTTTGTGGTTGACTTTGATTTTGACTTGGTCAACTGGGGTGTAATTTTTTACCCAAACAATACCACCAGGGTGTACTGAGTATGGGGAGTTGTGAGCTTCTTTCATCAACTCATCCCGAACAGGACCTTATGGTACACACAATCTGCTTCCGTATCTTAAAGATATGTCTTCATGGATGATGAAGTCTGTTCGAAGTCCACTTTCTACTTGTTATCTAATCTTTTGCAACTTGGCATCACTTTCTTGAGCTGTTTTGATCTGATTGATAATTGTAGACTGAACTTGTAAGTTCATCAAACTTGAAGCATTACCTGATATGACCACTTCTATCTCCATCTGATGCAAATCTTGCTGTAGCTTCCACTGTGCGGTGAGATTCATTGATAGTGGTTGACGACTAAGTGCATCAGGTACTACATTCACCTTCCCTGGATGATATTGTAGATTGATGTTAAAGTCTGCCATGAGTTCTAACCATCTTCTCTTCCGCATATTCAACTCTTTCTGAGTAAACACATACTTCAGATTTTTATGGTCTGTGTAGATATCTACCCATTCTCCAAGAAGATAATGACGCCAAATCTTGAGTGCAAAGATTACGGCTGCTAACTCAAGATCATGCATCGGATAGTTGCGCTCATGAACCTTCAGCTGTCTTGATGCATAAGCTACAACATTACAATGCTGGTGTAGAACACATCCTAATCCCTTACCGGATGCATCACAATGTACTACGAAACCTCCAGATTGGTCCGGTATTACAAGAATAGGTGTTGATGTCAATCTTGAATTGAGTTCTACGAAAGCTTGTTCGCATGCTTCTGACCATACGAATTCTTAATCTTTGCGTGTGAGCTTGGTCAGGGGTGTTGCAATCTTCAAAAATCCTTCAATAAATCTTCGGTAGTATCCCGCTAATCCCAAGAAAGTTCGAATGTCCATCACTGTCTTTGGTGTTAGCCATTCGCTTACTGCTGCTATTTTAGCTGGATCTACGGAGATTCCTTCACCTGAAACGATATGTCCGAAAAATCCGACTTGTTCTAAACCAAAACTCGTACTTGCTGTACTTGGCATAGATTTGATGTTGTCGCAAGGTCTCCAGGACAATTCGTAGATGTTCAGCGTGCTCTTTCCGATTCTTTGAATATACCAGGACGTCGTCGATGAATATGACAACGAACCAGTCTAGGTACTCTCGGAAAACTTGATTCATTAGGTTCATAAATATGGCCGGTGCATTGGTCACTCCAAATGGCATCATGAGAAACTCATAATGTCTATAGCGGGTCCTGAATGTCGTCTTCGGAATATCAGACTCTTTGACCTTCACCTGATAATAACCCGAACGAAGATCTAATTTTGAGAAAACGCAAGACCCACTTAGCTGATCGAACAGATCGTTGATTCGCGGTAGTGGATACTTATTCTTTATCGTGACTTTGTTCAAAGCTCTATAATCAATGCACATTCTGTATGAACCTTCTTTTTTCTTCACAAGCAAAACTGGAGATCCCAACTTGAAGTACTGGGAAGAATCCATCCTTTCTGCAGAAGTTCTTCCAACTGAGTACGGACCTCCTTCAAATCTTCTGGGCTTAATCGATACGGTGCCTTGATCATCAGTTGTGCACCAGGTACTAAATCAATTCCAAATTCAAGAGCTCGATCGGGAGGCAAACCTGATATGTCTTCAGGAAATACGTCGTCGAACTCTCGAACTACCTCTGGCTTAACTTCTCCTGCTTGTAAAGTTGCAATCACTTCATTCTTCGGTTTTTCTTTGTATGTGCTAGGCTCCAGGGTACGGTCTCCACTATTGAAATAAAAGACCGGATGCTCTGGAATCTCGAACACTACCCTCCTTTGACGACAGTCGATGGTAGCGTAGAATGTTCCTAGCCAATCCACACCCAAAACTACATCGAAGTTCGGTATGTCCAGCACCTTGAAGTCAGCATAGAATTCTCTGCTGCAGATGACTACTGGACACAGGTCGTATCTAATTGTTGCATTTAGAACGTCGTTCCCTGAACTGACATTCCAGTTGGATATGAGCGGTGTGACTGGAATCGCATGAGTTCGGACGAACTGTTGCGACATAAAGCAATGAGATGCTCCGGTATCGAAAAGTGCTAGTGCAGGAAGTGAGGCTACTAAGATCGTACCTAAATTGTGTGGGATAAGTTTTAGGTATATGAAAAGATATATGGATATATATAAGAATTGAAAGAAAGCTTGAAAGAAAAGAGTTACCAGTGATGACTTGTCCAGTGGCTTTAGCTTCTTCCACAGTCATTGTGAAAGCCTGTCACCTCGGTACAATCCTCCATACTGAAGGAGAATTCCTGTCTGTTCCTTTGTCCTTGAGGTAGGTTCCTTTGTGCTTGATGGAACCGACGAGGAGGAGGTGCATTAGGTCTACGAGGAAGAGGAGCTGGGAAAGCAAGACGTGGTGCAGGTGCCTGGATAGCTGGTCGCTGCGGGTAAGTGATTGCTGGTCTGGGTGCAGAGTTCGGATTGAGTCGACGAGGACAAGACCCAATATCATATGTGGATGAGCCACAGACTAAGCAGAGGTGATTAGCACTCCTGCAATCCTTCGTCAGGTGTCCATCCCTCCTGCAGAGGTTCAAAAATCTGGACTGGACCGGTTAAAAGGTACTCCCGGTCTTCTGGGTACAAAAGGTGGCCTGGAAGAGGGTTCTCCTGCTATCTGAATAGCAGGGCGCTTCATACTGGCAGATTGAGGCATGCCCTTCTTTTTCACTACTGCTTCGTATCGACGGGCAGCTTTCAGAACCAAATCGTGGGTTGGGAAATTCCCTGTAGCTAGAGCAGCTTGGATCTCCGGGTCCAACCCCTGCTGAAATCGTATGGCCCTGATCTCAGCAGTCGGTATGAGGTGTGCCGTGAACCTGTTACGGTCTTGTATTAGCTGTGTAGTATATGTTATTAGAAAAATTGAATATTTGAGACATGTCTTACCTGCTCAACATAGTGAACCCGGCATCATACTCATCCACGGATTTGCTCCACATAGAGCCTTAGTGTAAGTTGATGAATTGTTGCTCCATGTCAAATCGAGCAGTCTCTGGAAAATACTCCGCGTCAAACGTGTCGTGAAATGTCTTCCATTCGATCGGCTGGGTAAGACTGCTTTCTTCCGCCTTCCACCATACTCGGGCGTTATCAGTAAGTTGCAGCTTCGCAACCCTTACCCAAGCAATGTCTGGCACTTGTGATGATGCTAGATCGTCCTCAATTGATTGAGCCTATTCTTCAGCTTTCAAAGGGCTCTCTTTTCTAGAAAATTGCTTCGGATGCAGTGCCCGGAATTGCTTCACTCCGGGTGCTTCCGCTTCTGGACGGTTCATTAGTATGGCAGTCAGTTGTTGCTGTTGTCATGACCCACTTCCAAACACAGATGGTATTGTCCTCTCTGGCTAAAACCGCACGGTTTTGTCCCTTTGAATGAACCCGGGGCTACTTCCCAGTAGGTCACCCATCCCAGAACTTCCCTGGCTCAAGCACGCTTAAATACGTTGTTTTTCAAACTCCGGAGTTCCGATTCATCCAAAAGGCGCCTCTGTGTTATAAGAGTGGTATCATTCCATTTATAGTTCAGATCGTGCCCTCTTTCAGAATGGAATTCAATACTCCCCATTGTTCTGGTGGGTCCCCGTGTGCATCCGTATCAGTTACATCCCCACCTCGATACCGGATAACATCTCACTTCTCAAATGGTAGGTGGTATTCAGCCCCAACTCCACCTGGGGTATTACATTCCTCTACACTTAGAACAATGGTTCGTCCTCGAACCACAGACCTACTTTTGATGGACCGGCTCTGATACCATACTTGTCACGACCCACTTCCAAACACAGATGGTATTGTCCTCTCTGGCCGAAGCCGCATGGTTTTGTCCCTTTGAATGAACCCGGGGCTACTTCCCAGTAGGTTACCCATCCCAGAACTTCCCTGGCTCAAACACGCTTAACTACGGAGTTTTTCAAACTCCGGAGTTCCGATTCATCCAAAAGGCGCCTCTGTGTTATAAGAGTGGTATCATTCCATTTATAGTTCAGATCGTGCCCTCTTTCGGAATGGAATTCAATACTCCCCATTGTTCTGGTGGGTCCCCGTGTGAATCCGTATCGGTTACATCCCCACCTTGATACCGGATAACATCTCACTTCTCAAGGGGTAAGTGGTATTCAGCCCAACTCCACCTGGGGTATTACAGCTGTCCCTCCAGGAGGCTCTTAATTGCCTCAAGCAGTACCGTCTTCTCGTTGATCGGAGCTACAACAGTAGGCGTAAGTGGAAGAGGTGGTGGTGTGGTGTTTCCGATCACGTTGGTGCTGGTATTGTTCGGGGAATCCATAACCTTGAAAGAAAAAAAAGGGTTAGGATAGATTCAAGGAATATGAAATATTAAGAATATTTAGTTGCTGAGTCTTATAATTCTTGTGTTATATTGCTTCGGTTTCCATGCAGAAATGACCTGGATGGGCCGCCAACAAAACCTGTCACGCCCCGCTTCCCAAAGTACGGTAAGGAGACGTGACGGGTCATGCGACATATTTACTCAGAAGTACATGAACAACTACTTTTTATTTATTAAAAATTCTTTACAATACAACTGAAAAGTAAATACAATGTGGAAAGCAATGCCTAAATAATGGCATGAACTGAAAGTAAAGTATATACAAGTGAACTAAAGCTCTGGGTCCTCGATGAACTGCTCCAAGTCTTCTGAGCTGGGCTCGATCTCCAGAGAGTCGGGTCCTCCTGACAACATTCCAAAGAAAGAATAGAAAAGAAATGTCGTCGGTGAACAATCGCTCGGTAAGTCCCAAAGAGAGATAGAAATAGAATAGACAGATAGAGAGTATAACTGATATAATGTATGTTTGTTATATTATCGCTGTTATTTGTAGCTTGGTACAGAATATGCCAGTGTATACGAAAGGTGTCTAACTATTCTGTGGACTAAGGTTTACGGAGCACAAGGAACCGTTAAGCCACGGAACAACAGCAACGGATATTCAGATTAGGTGTATTAAAGTGACCATCATCATGCCACTTTTAACACATTCCGTACCAATCTACCCCTTTTAAACCCCGTAATGTTTATTGTATTGTTATGGAGTGATTTGTAGATATATGACTTGCCAAAACCATGATATCAATTGTTCATGTAAACGGATAAGGATTGTTCCCTTATAAAAAAGGGAAGATGGAAAATTCCTTAGTGTTTAAGCCTCACGTATTAAACACGTGAGCGCCTATATGCATTGCATATAGGCGCTACAAATCAAACAACTTATAGACTAAATAAGCCTCACGTGTTAAACACGTGAGAGTCTATATGCAATGCATATAGGCGTTGCAAATCAAACAACTATAGGCTAAATAAGCCGCACGTGTTAAACACGTGAGCGCCTATATGCAAAGCATATAGGCGCTACAATCAAACAGCTGACAAACTAAATAAACCTCACGTGTTAAACACGTGAGGTCACCCCCTACGAAAAATTAAATTCTACTTAACAAGGGATCGTTGGATCAACGATCCAATGGTGATTAAATATAGAGCTTTCTAATGAGGAGGGAAATTCTCTGTTAAACATAAAGTTGGTGGATCAAAGATCCTATGAGATGGAAAATATTTTCCATATCTTTCTAAACAAAGAAAGATTGTGCTCTGTTAAACCGAGCACCCTTAAATTAAAATTCCAATGATGATTAAAATTCCAATGATGATTAAAATTCACTACTTTTACATAATAAGATTCTGCATATGGGAAAATATTTCCCCAATCTTGTTAAAAAACAAAAAAAATATGTTCTTTAAAACAAAAACCCTTGGATCAAAGATCCAATGATAGGCAAAATTCCCTAAATCAATTCTAAAACCAATTAAATCAATTAGAATCTCTCAATGAGAGATTTTCTCAGAATTAAACAAACTTCTCTCCACTATATAAAGAACCAAATACTTCAAGTCTCGGGGGGAGAGTGAACAAAAAAGGAACCCCCTCAGAAGCTTTAAAAAAAAAGAAAGAGAGAAGAGCTTCAAAAGAAACAGAGAATTTAATTCTCACAGAAGAAGATTTGTTTCATTGAAACCCTAGGTTAAAAGAAAACAAAACTCAGAGATCATCTTGTCTCTCTTTTGCCTCTCCAAGGATTTAACCCTTAATGCAAGAACTTAGTTCTTTCTCTGGTTGAGATCTGCAGAAGCTGATCACCCTACAAGTTGAGAATTTAATTCTCATCGGGAAGATTCTGTCATGCAGATTCAAAATCTAGGGGAAAGAATTGAGTGCAAAGAATTTGATTCTTACAAAACACATGAAAACTAGGGTTTAACCCTATAAAAAGAATTTAATTCTTACAAAACAAGAGACATGAGATCCTCAAAATCCTAGGGTCATTAACATGAGATCAAAATCTCCAAACACTCAGAAGGAAAGACTGATGATTCATTAGTGTTTAAACACTATAACGAGGATCGCACGTGTTTCCCACGCAAGCGCTTAAAAGAAGAACAAGACATGCCTTATAGGGCAGTCACGTGTTTTGCACGCGATCTCCAATCAAGTGCTTAGCACTTATATAAAAAAGGAGGAGATAAAACCCAAAAAGCAGTACCCAACTTCGCGGCACCTCACGTGTTCACACGTGAGCGCCACAAGAACCCAGTGCTTAGCACTTATATGCAAATTAAAACTCAAAGAACAGCGCCCACTTTGGGACGTCTCACGTGATTCACATGTGAGCACCTCCAAAGTTCAGTGTTTACACTGGTCTAATGCCTCACGCGAGATACACGTGAGTACTATATTTACCAATGCTTAGCACTACAAGGGTAAATATAAAGACCCAAATCTAGTCACAAATTGGCTAAGTTTTCCCGAGGTCAAAACTTCTTTTATCTCCAAATCGATCGAGTCTCTGTGCTCATGTTTTCCTAAATTGATCTTAGTCGACTATTGATCTTCCAACTGATGATATCCAAAATGATACTCATCCCACATCCTCCCGAGGAAATTTTGTCTCAAAATATGACTAATGATTTCCGGGTTTATCACTAACTCCTTTTTCCCTCAAATACGAGAATTGGTTTAAGGGTATATCTCTTCATACCTCTGATCCACGTTGTTGTAATTCCTCAACGTCTTCAGAGAGGTGGCGGGTCCCGACAACCAACAGCTTTTTGGTGCACTGTTGTGTACACATCAAATCAGACCGCACCCCAAACTGGGTGCATCCCATATCATCGTTGTTCATCCCGTCACATAACAAATACACGTGCGCGCAAGATGATTAACGGACCGAGGCGCCCTTAAACTAAAATATCATCTCTAAAATGGCGATCAACGGACTAAGACGTCCTTAAACTAAAATCTCACCTCCAAAATGGTGATCAACAGACCGAGATGTTCTCAAACTAGAACTTCGCCCCCCAAAATGGTGATAATGGACTGAAATGTCACTAAACTAAAACAAAATAGCCCAAATGCTCTCTTGTTGGATCTGAAATAAAAATGATCCTAAAACCTTGTTAAGTAGATCCTAGTTTCAAATTGGACTAACGTATCCTTAACAAAAAATAAACCGAGCCTCAAATGCTTACATACGTTTAAGTCGATCTTAATCTCAAAATAGATTAATGATCCTTAAATAAAAAAAACCCCAAATCTAAGAAATATGGATTTGGACTATCCACTCCCTACGGGCGACAACATAAATTAGTCTTCGTATACAATCTATGGGCAACCTAAACAAATAAAAAACCACACGACACGAAGTGAACTTCTGGAGCAGAAGAAAGTGGTTATCGCGATGCGATAACGTAATTAACTGTAGGGGCTTGCGCCCGTAGGGAAGAGCATCCCCTCAATCAAAAACCCCTCGCAAACGAGGGGGAATCTGACGAAGTCTGCTACAACGGCTGCATCCGTCCAAACCTCCGATATACGGTGCCATAAATCAACTTGGTATCTTCGGAGAGGTGGACGGATAAACCCAAATAGTATCTGCCCCCAAAATTCAGGCCAGACGTCCTAACGTCCCGGTCGCGTCTTTCGGCGGTGAACAGATTCAGGCATGCCCGGTGGGACCTTTTTCTCTTCATGTGTCGTGTTTCGCGAACAAAATCATGGTTCGCTATGGTTGCCCTTAGATTCGAGGTACTAAGATTTGGTGTCTTGTTCCTGTGCAGAAAGAAGAAGTGAATATCAATGGCTTCCAGTTGCACAAACTGCAACAGCAACTCCCGCTCCGCCCCAACTGGAGGAGTGACATACGGGCCCAATGCGGCCTCCATCTTTTCAATGCCGGTGGGACAGGTGACTCAAGACACTACTGGATTGTTCTTTGGGACCATGCTCCCGCCAGCAAGATTCAGCGCCCTAGTGCCACCACAGGAAGCTCCAAAGAAATCGGTTTTCAATCGACTTGCAACCACCACGGTCTCTCTTCACGGGTCGTCCAAGTTTGCCAACTCAGTCTTCAATAGGCCAAGCTAAAGCTCAAGTGAGCCCCCAAAGAGGCTCGCGATGCCTGAAGGGGTTATCCCAAAACGGATAGCCGTTCCAGCTCCAGCAGGTGAAGTCGTCAAAGGTGCTTCTCCTACCAAAGGATCGGTCCACACAAGATTGGAAAATCCAACACCTGCTACGGGTGAAGTCGTCAAAAGTGCTTCCCCTACCAGAAAGTCGGCCTTCGCAAGATTGGTCGTTCCCTCTCAATGGACGTTGGCCTTCGACAGGTTGGCACCAGCAGCAGCTCCTCACCAAAGCTGGGGGCAAGACGGAGCCGCTTCCACAACTGAGGTAGTCCCATATGCAAGGCACGCTCGACGTCGCCACTGGCCCCGAATGAGAAGATCTGGGGGCAACTCCCCCTCTGGACTTACTCCACCAGCCCCAATGGTGAAAGTTGACGCTGTTGTTCCAACCGGGAACAGCTTTGATCTTCTTAGGAGGGTGCGCAAGAACTCTCCAACCATGGTGCTGAAGAAATCTCCACTTCCTACTGAAAATATGACGTAAGAAAAGCCAGAGCATCCCCCTCAGCGGCTGTCTTCTTAAATCCATAGGGTCTGGCGGAAAGTCCAAGATTCTGTGATCAACAAGAACTACTCTCGTCACCGGAGAAAATGAAGGTTCGACGAGAGGAAATTCATCCCTCCACCATACAGTGAAGGACTTCTTTCACACAGGTGTATACTACAACGGCTCCTACAACTTCAACCTCCCATAAAACGGCGAGGCTGGAGAAAATACCACCACCGACGGCAAATCCCAAAGGTGATGGATCCAAACGCCCCAAGTCTGGGGGCATGATTGTGCGCTCGATTTACATGGCTTCCAGAAAAGAGGAAAGCCATGCTTCCGTGGGTCATCGGACGCAAACTCGGTCGTTGACAAAAGCTTAGAAGCAGCAACAAAAGCTCCAGGAGATGCTGACAAAAATGGCAGCACTCACCGTGCAAAAAGAATGCCCGGAAGTAGCGTCTGAACAGCGCCAGGAGCTGGAGACCGATACAGAGTTCCTACGAAGGGTGCTGAAAAGAAATGATAAGGAGGCCAAGGAACAGGCTGCTAATATAAAACAAATGACACTTTTGTTCCAAGATATGGTTGGAATGATGATCCAGCCAGAACCTCCAGCTGAAGACCCGCCGATAATTATCAAGGACGACAGAGGGGAAACATCAAACCCTCTTCCAGTTTTATCGACAGCCAGGGAGGAAACGATATCCAAATATTCCCTTGATGATTACATAGCTCAACAAATACGAGCTCATCAGGCAAGTGAAGTGGCTGGCCAAGTCGTCAGAACTGGGCGACCGTATCCAGGATGGTATGACCAAATCAAATACCCGCTGGGATATATGATCCCCAAATTCCATCTGTACAAAGGGAAAGGCAACCATCATCAGCATGTTGGTCAGTTAAGAGCTTTATGCGGCAATACTGGAGGCGACGACAAATTGCTGCTTCGCCAGTTCATTTGCAGCCTGTCAGAGACGGCCTTTGAATGGTACTCGAAGCTCCTAAATGACTCCATCTAAACATTCACAGAGATGGAACTGCTATTCACAAAGCGGTTCGCCAGCGCAAGCGGGCGCACCCCAATCACGGCATTAATCAATGCCAGGGTGAAGTCAGGAGAGACCTGGGTTCAATACGTGATCCGATGGCGGAACCTATGGTCAAAATGCAAACAACGCATTGAAGAAGCTCCTGTTGTGGGCATGTTCATAGGAACTCTGGATCTTCAGGCGACTGTGTCCCAGTTCATGACGTTCTTTAAGCCGACCGCCTTCCAGGCTCTGATCGACAAGTTGGCCCAAATGGACCAGATGGGCCACGGACCTTCCTCTTCAAAACTGGACCCTCGAAATGCAAAGGGTAAAGGGAAAGCGACTTTCGTTGCCAACACTCAACAACAACCGAGTGACCCGAAACTGGTTGCTCTCCAAAACAACGCGCCCCCGTGCCAATCCCTGGAAGAGAAGCTAGGACGTGCTTACTCGTCCCTCCGTGATAAAACAAGGAGACTGTTCGAACTGGCAATACGCAACAAATTCATCACTCTGCCGGACCCAAAACGTCCACCGCAGCCCAGTGACGTCAACCACCCCAACTACTGCTCCTGTCACATAATAGTGATCCACCCCATTGAGGATTGCTACACCTTCAAGAACTGGATCGAAGACCAGTACCGTCAAGGGAAATTCGCACTGTCAGAGAACTGGAGGGTGAACCCGCCACAGAGGCACACTCCCAAAAATGTGGACATGCCGGGGGAATCATGTTCGTTTGTAGAAGAAGCTCCGTGGGAAGTTGTACATTCAGTTAAAACCAAAAGAATGCTGAAGGATCTTTAAGCATGTCCGGCGATCAGGTGGAAAAGCCTGCTGGAGCCCGTGAAAACTGCTAACGATGGGAAAAACACCCAGGTCAAGCCTTCAAAGTCTTCGAAGGGAAAGAAGAAGACCAAGAAGCCCTTGCAGCCTGACGAAAAACGCACAGACTTGCAAAAGTACATCGACGCACTGGAGGAGTACAATCAGAAGGCGCGGACCCCAGTCACCCTCGAAGAGTTTCTCAACCATATACTTAAGAATGGAGATAGTGACGATGATGAGGGAAATGGCTCGTCAGGTAGAACCCAAGACTATGTAGCAAGTTGCCACATGGTTTCTCATTAGTCGTTAAATAACGAAGAAACTCTCTCGGCATCGGAAAGAAACGCAGAGGAACTAGGGGCAGGATCGGCGCCGAAATCCCCGGAGCTGCCAGAAGACCCAATTGACAGGCTGCTAAATGAAGCTTTTCAAAAGAGCAAATCTGACCAAGAACGTGAAATGGCCATATACGAAAAGTCCAAGCATTGGCGTCAGGATGAGGAAGACACGGCGAGGAAGAGTCACAAAGTACTCCAACCAGACCGAAGCACACCTGCAGGAAACAAAAGCGAGTTTAAGATGGAGAAGCGGTTCACCAAAGCCATGTCAATGGAAATGAAGCTTCCATCTCTCAAGGGAAGTATTCCCGAGGCCACATGCCTCAACGAAGAGATTTCACATCCGAACTACTGCCTATATCATCGGAGGGTCACCCACCCCACCGAATAGTGTAATGCCTTCAAGTAGTGGTGGTAAGGATATGTTGCACACCGACAGCATTTCAAGCGGATGTAGCGCAAAGCTCGTCAGCAACAAAGAAGCGCAACAGATGAGCATGAAGGGACGGCTAGCAACTATCTTATGATTGATACCAGTTCGACAAAAGGAAAATCCCAAGCTCTTACATTCGGGAGCGATTCTGAGGAAGAAATAACCCTCGGCCCTTTCTTCAAAGAATCTACCTCCGGAAAAGAGGAGAAGGAGAAGAACTGTGAGAACATTCAGCTAAGTAATCGCACGCTTCCTGAGAAGAACCACGGGCCTACAAACATAGGTTCGAGCAAAAGAGGCAAGGGGAATAAAAAAGTCCCGAAGGAAATTGCCCTCGATGATGGAGTCGTCAAAGAGCTCGCAGACAAGGACCTGCCTAAAAATAATAAGGTAGATTACAATGTCCTGGCACATCCGAGGAAGATACCCTCACAACTGAGCATATTGGATGCTCTCCTCCTGTCTAAAGAAGCAAGAGATTCTCTGATTAGGGCATTACAAGAGCCCGATCAGTTCCAAGCTTTCCTGGCAGAAGAAAAGATGAAGGACGGGCTGGCAGAGGTTCATACAGCTGACATTACATTCGGCGATGAAGATCTCCTCCTCGGAACGTGCGAGCATAACTATCCTTTTTATGTCACCGGGTTCTGCCACGACATCAAGATAAGGAAGATCCTGGTCGACAACGGGTCCTCCGTCAACCTTCTCAATGTGAAGGTGCTGAAGGAGATTTTCATGAACGTTCAGCACCTGGCACGGGATAAAATTACCATCTCCGAGTTTGACTCTCAGTCATCGCAGAAGCTTGGATCCGTAATATTGACATTACACTTTGGGCTTCTCATCACTAACATCAAATTTCATGTCATCGACTCCAAGACTTGCTATAACACTCTGCTCGGCCGGCTTTGGTTATACGAGTACAACGTCATCCCTTCTACAAAAAACCAGTGTATGAAGTATTTTAAAGATGGCCTCAAATACACCGTCACGGGGGAGCTAAATCCATTCTCTGTAAACAAAGTCTGAAAATATGAAGACGCAAAGTAATTCCTACCAGACTTCGAAAATACGGAAAGATGTCATAAGCCATAAACGGAAGTCCGTTGTCACCATCCCGATCTTTGGGAGTGTGTAACATTTCAAAAAAAATATATATCATTTTTGGGAATTTTTATAATTTAATATTATTTTAATGAATATTTTAATATTTCGGTATAATTAAATACCGATAAAATGGGGAATTTTTTTGAAAATTATGGAAATTATTTAAAAGATGGTGTTTTATGTAAATTATGTAAATTTTAAGTTTTTATGTTTAATTATATGCTAATTTAGTACTAATCACGATAAAAAAAATCGCTAATCGGATTTTTAACATATTTTGTGCAAACATGCACCTATCTTTTTTCTACACTTGTTACATATTTTTCCATGGCTTTCCTTCATTTTTCAAGCATGGTTGTTGTTTTGTTAGAAAATAGAAAGAAAAGAAAAGAAGTCAAGAGGTATGATTAGAGAGAGAAAGAGTGGGTGAGGGGTCAACCCTTTGTCATGAGCCATCCCTCATCATTTCATCCTCTCATTTCTCACCCCTCTCCTCATGTTGTTGCTGCTGCTGCTGCACCCTCTCTCCCTCTTCACAAAATCCCCTAAAACACCATGGAAATCAACTCAAAACCCAAACCCCGTTTCACAAAAAAGAAGCACAAGCTCAAGAGAAGCACATTGGATCAAGAAAGAGAAGATTTTGAGGACTTTGAGCAACTCAAGAAAATTCTTGAGTTGCCAAAGGAGGTAATTTCTGAACCATAAGCTTAGTGTTTCCATTACTTATACCCCCATATTAGATTTGAATCGATATTGAGTGGTTATGTGGACTTAGAAAATTCTAGTTAGGGTTTGAGGGAACTTTGGGTTGTGATGGGTAATTAAGCTCAGTAGAGGTCATACAAACCCCCTAGTGATAGAACCCAGGCTTAAACCAGAGACTTGAAACCCAGAATACGGATTTAGAAGCCGATATCGGAAAAACTGTGATTCTGTGAAGGTTATATGAAATCTGCTATCACCCCGAGACTCTGAAAATAATTTTGTGAACATAGAGAGATGTGCAGGCACCCAGGAAGCCAACCCCAAGACCCTAGCCCCTGAATCCTCTTTCTGGCCGCAGATTTAATCCTATTGGCCGCAAATTGAGGCCTGGGTCCCATCAATTTTATTCGTGTTGGTTGTGTAGCTTTATTTCATGTAAATTAGACCCCTGTCATATGCAAAATTGTCCAATTTGACCTAGGGTGAAATCTGGGACCCTTTTCTATAGTTGCTGTTTTAATTCGTGTTTTCGTATTGCATATTTTAAATTCTGGATTTATATATTTGCGTTTTACCTCGATTACTTGGCGTTTGTACGATGATATCGAGGATTGTTTGAAGGTTTTGAAAGCGTAGTCTATAGGTTCTAACCTATAGGCCTTAGCGTGCCATTTTGGTTTCCGATGTGATTTTAATATGCATTTGCGATACGTTAATGTGTAGGTACCCCATGAAGACTTCGGGACGACAAGAAAGCGTGTGGCGACGTCGGCAACGGAAGGAGAAGAGCAAGGTGAGTAGATTATATCTACGGGGGAAGTCGGGTGTATGGCGTATAGCACCCCCGCGGTTCGATATTTAGTATACTATATATATATATATATATACACACACTATATTTATATATATGATAGCATTATGTGTGATATAGATATTAGAGATGAGATTAGGTGTACTATGGGAAGAATAGGGTTTAGATGTAAACTAGTATAGTTTTCTAGACGCGAACCCTAGAATAGGTTTACACCCACACGCACACACATGCTTATTTGTTATAGTTATACCTAGATGATGAGGATTGTGGATGATATTTGGAGATGAGTCGATAAGATTGTGCATAGTGCCATGAGATCGGTGATATATTGTGATTCGTATTTGGGATACGACATGTGATTTTAGCGGGCCTTTGGACGTGTGTTCCACACACGCATTTATATTTATATAGACGGTATCGATTTGTACTAAACTTAGATCAGTATACCAGATCATGAGATATGATGATAAGGATACCAGTTAATTGATGAGATGAATGTGATATTGACCAGTACCCAGCTTTTGGGATGTCGTACGATGATTTACCGTACGAGCTTTATATTGATGATGGATCCGCACTCATGACTCGAGGATGTCATATGAGATTGTATCATATGCGGTACCTTTGAGGCGGGATCACCGACTATTATATTATATATATATATATATATATATCGACTCAGATTTAGGTGGTTTCCATACCCCTCCTGATTGACTTGTTAGTAAGAGTTGTAGTTCTGCTAGTAGATGTTAGGCTAGGCCGATGTCATACCAATTTCAAAAACTAACGATTCGGGAGTATTTTAAAGACAGGCAAAGGGATACGGATATTTTCAAAAGACGCATCTTTTCTTAAAAACACCGTAGCCCTTATTTTCCTAAAAACCCCGATTCGTCTTCTTTCAAATGGCAAAACAGTATGACATAGATACATTGATGTAGATTTTACATTGTCGTGTTTATTATTCATTTGCCGCAGATTCTTACTGTTTGCATCGCATTGCATGTTAAATATGTTATTGTTATATCAAATCCATGCTGTTAGGACACCAACACCATTATCGATGATGCATATGTTCCACGTATACTTGCTTGCCGGCTTACACACTTCATCATCGATAATTGCCATGTCACTACACTGTAGTACTGTTGCATTCAGGATATGACCCTTGCATGGCATACTTGTGCACATACCTATTGTACATTCATACTCGTGTGCTTACATATTGTACACCCATACTTGTACACATACTCATTTGCACATACATTGATGATTTCTCGCTTGATTTGGAGATTTGGGAACCACAAGATACTCTTTAAAACTGATTCATTTTAAAAGAGTGGTTTTCCCTAATATGTGCATATTACTATTCCATGTGCACGATATACTGATATGCTTACATTCTTTTATATGTCGCATACATCATGCTTTCTGATTATACGCATTGAGATATGTTGTTTCCATGATATTTCTGGATTTGGGAACCGTGGGTAATTTTAAAAAGAGAGTATGTATTTTTTTAAAAACCCGGTTACCCTTGATATGATATTTCAGTGCGTCCACCATGTGTTTTCTCGGTTCTGAGAGTGGTATGTGAAACCCGATTCGAGGAGCGCTAGGCACCGTCTGCGGGTACATGGTGGACCCGGTGAGGTATCC
Organism: Agapanthus africanus; assembly: GCA_030015575.1. Classification (NCBI taxonomy): domain Eukaryota; kingdom Viridiplantae; phylum Streptophyta; class Magnoliopsida; order Asparagales; family Amaryllidaceae; genus Agapanthus; species Agapanthus africanus. Next base: position 85,357,796 of record JASDDO010000024.1, read on the forward strand.
CGGGGCAAGAAAACTCGTATATGCTAGACGGTGAGCCCGGCAGGGGAGTACTACCTACCGGTGATTGTGTTGAGCTCGGCGGATATCTGGGGCGACCAGAGCTGAGAGATGAGACGGGCCGATCAGGACTGACGGATGCCCTATGTATATGAGGATTTACGTGTCGATGCTAGGCACATGTTTCATGATGTTTTCGAGTGTCGATGCTTGACACTCAGGTTCCATGATTTTGATATGTCGCGAGCGACACATGTTGATTTATATCCTCATATTTCCATGCATATGCTTTATGATATTTACATGCATGATGTTTATTGTTATTGGGTGACACGCGGACGATATCCACATACATATAGTTGACATTGATTACTTTGATCACATAGTTGGACGAGATCCACATACATGATGACATTGCTTACATAGTTGGATGATATACACATACTTATAGACTTCATGATATAGTCGATATTGATCATACCTCACATTGTTGATATGTTATTACCTGAGGCACTGGCACGAGCACCTTGAACTACACTCATGTATAAATGTTACATTGCCACCTTATCATGCTTCAAACTTATTCATTTGAGGTTTATATATATATATGATCGTATTGACCTAGGATTGTGTCATACATACGATTTCTGCTCTGTGATATTTTCTATTCATGAGTTGGCAACTCACCCTCGTTGTGCCACAGTTTCTTGCAGGTTTTGCCGTACAGGTTCCATTGCGGCTTTCTGGCACACTGCTTCCCTCGCGGGTGATTTGCTTTGGTAGGTGGATTCTTTTGCATCAGAACCACCATTGTATATGTATTATTCAGTTGTATCTAGAAATTCCATCAACCAAACATGTATATTGTTTCAAACTTAGAAAACCAGTTGTGTATTATTTCGACCTTAGAGTCGCGCGTTGTAGTATTATGGTTTTCATGCTGATTTGAGTTTTCCTTTGAGATTTGATCATCGCCCTTTGGCGTTGTATATTATATTGCTTGCGTGGTTGTGACCGTCGATTGAAGAACAGCTAGCTCCCGCTTGAGGATGTCTTTTCATTGTGCATATATATATTATTCTTGTTGTACCCCGTTTGGGGCTAGTATTTACAAAGGAAACTTTACCGAAATTTTCAGAAAAGACATTGAGGATTTTACAAATGCATATTCGGCTATTTATTTAAAAACCTTGTTTTTAAACATGTTTTCTTACTTCTTAAAAACTAGTTTTCCTTATTTACTCCTTAAAATGGTTTTAGATTTCTGGGCTTTTGGCTTACTTGGATTAGATGGGGTCCTATAGACTTCATATGATTCAAGTGTCAGTCACGTGCTATTTCGGGTCGTGACAGAGTGACACCAAGGAAGACAAGGAAATAGTCTACTCGGGGCAACCCCAATGCAATAGACCTGGACCATCTACTCCTATTTTGGTCTTTGGCAGTGACTCCGTGGACGAGGCTAACGCCGTGTTCTCCACTTTCCTATCAGCGCAAACCGTTACTGGAGCTGATCAGAGTTTACAAATCACCATGGTTTCGCAGCGGCATCACAGGGAACTTAAGACGCTTAATACTTACAGCGTACAAGAGCTGCAAATTTTCTACGTCCCTCCCAGGCGAAATGGTGAAAAGAAGATCCTCTTCTATCAATCTACGGAGACCAGAGTGGAAAAAGAAGTCTGGCATGGTACCGAGTTTGCGCTTGACAGACTTCAACCAATCCATCTATCCATATATTACGTAGAGGGATTAAAAAGGTTGTTAAGATGCCAAGGCATACCCCTCAAACAAACCGCTCGATAAGCCCATTTCTACAACAAGATTTGGACCATTCCCGAGACTCAACGAAAGATGCCCAACGGGAAGATGGAGACAACTGGGCTCGGATACGTTCAGTCCAAGAAACGGGAGTGATTTTATGGCCGCTGCGTCATAAACAGCTCTGGAGAAAAAGTGAACGCTCTTTCAAATAGCCGTGACGTTGAAACAGAACATGATCCCGCTTTAAGAGCGTCAAGTCCGTCGTTCGAGGAGCGGGTTGCCAAGCAAATAAGTGAAGCCGGTCAAAAAGTTCGGGATGACCACAGCCGCGAAATGGCCATTTACGAAAAGGCCAGGACTCAGCGTCTCATCCAGCAGTCTGCGAAAAAGGAAAATTGCGATGCCCTTCGCCCTCAGCCCGCTGTAGGTTCTCGAGAAAAGGAAAAGGCCCGACACAGAGGCAAAAACATGGTGGAGAACGAGAATGACGTTCGAAAACAGCGAAGCAGACCCAAGAAGCCACGTGATCAAGTAAAACTCAGCTGGAATCCGTCTTTTATAAAGAAGATGGGACGGGAATACTCTTTCCCCCAAAACAAGACAAGGAAAATATTTGACCTTGTCATCAAGCATCAAATGATGACGCTCCCGGAGTCTCGGCACCCTGAACAAATAAATGAGGTCCATCACCCGGATTATTGCTCTTACCACCGAGCAATAGGACATCCCCTTGAAGACTGCTTCACGTTCAAATACTGAGTCGAAGACCAGTATCAACAAGGCAGGTTCGCTCTATCAGACAGTTGTAGGGAGACCCCACCGCAAAAGTATGAGCCAAATAGAACCTATATCGCGAAGGCGGGGCTAGCTCAACACCAAGAATGGAAGCAAACTCGTACTTTCCATATGATAACACTCTGAAAGGAAGGAGAGCACGAGAATATGGGTGACTGCTTCAAGTGCTTCGCAAATAAGGACAAGGAGGAGGTGATCTCACAGTTTCCACCAGCACCAACAAAGTTGGAAGATGGGATACACACTACGGCGGACAACCTGAGGAAAATCGACTTAGGCATGGAAAATGAGCCGAGACCCACGTTCGTCAGTGAGCTTTTGTCTAAAAAATAGGTGGCCACACTAAAGGACGTGCTTATACAATATAAAGACTGCTTCGTATGAAACTATTCCGAGATGCCGGGACTGGATCCAAAAATAGCGGTGCATAAACTGGCTATATCGCCGGACGTCAAGCCAGTCAAACAGGCACTAAGAAGAATGCGGCTCGAACTCGAGATGAGTATCAATTCCGAAGTCAAGAAACTAATTGACTCTGACTTCATCCAAGAAGTTCAGTATCCCGACTGGATTGCCAACATTGTTCCACTGATGAAGAAAAACGGGACAGTGTGCATCTGCGTGGACTTTCGGGACCTTAACAAAGCTTATCCGAAGGATGACTTTCCAATACCTGTTACCGAGCTGATGATCGATAACATGTCCACTCATGAGGTCTTCTCCTTCAACGATGGATCTTCAGACTACAATCAAATAAAAATGCATCCTGAAGACCAAAAGCACACCGCCTTCCGAACTCCGCTAGGCATATTCTGCTATAAGGTGATGCTCTTTGGTTTAAAGAACGCGGGCGCTACCTACCAGAAGGCCATGACGAAGATCTTCGATGACCTCATACATGAAATTATTGAATGCTATATTGATGACCTTGTGGTGAAAAGAAAATCGTATGAGGAGCACTGGGAACATCTGAACATAGTGTTCCAGCGTCTTCGGAAATACAATCTAAAGATGAATCCTCTGAAATGTGCGTTAGGAGTCTCCTCAGGCAAATTCCTAGGATTTATCATACGACACCGAAGTATCGAAATAGACTCATCAAAGATCAAGGCGATTATGGAAATGCCCACGCCAAGAACTCTCAAACAACTGCGGTCTCTCCAAGGAAAGCCCGCATATATCCGGCGGTTCATAGCCAACTTCTCCGGCAAATGTCGCCCTACAGCCATCTAATGAAGAAAGGGACCTCGTTCATTTAGTATCATAAATGCCAAAGTGCACTGGAGAAAATCAAGCAATACCTGCAGAACTCGCCGGTACTGACCGCTCCGGTCAAAGGAAATCCCCTCATCCTGTACACAACGGCCCTTGAAGGTTCTCTAGGCGTGCTATGGACACAGAAGAACGACCAGGGGAAGGAGAAAACTCTCTATTATTTGAGTAGACTTCTCCTGGGGGAAGAAAACAACTACTCCTCCATCAAAAAGTATTGCCTGACACTAATTTTCGCAATAACGAAGCTCAGACACTACGCCTTGGCACATGAGGTCCATCTCATATCAAAAGTGGATCCTCTCAAATATTTGATGGCAAAAGCCATACTAACAGGAAGGCTTGCCAAATGGGACCTCCTCTTGATGGAATTCTCAATAACGTATCGACCCCTTAAAGCAGTGAAAGGCCAGGCCATCGCCGACTTTCTCACTGAGCATCCGATACCAGCCGATTCTCCCTTAAATTGTGAATTTCTAGAGGAACACGCGTTCAACACAATCGAAGGGGAGAAGAAAGAAAATAATGTCCAATGGGAACTCTATTTCGATGGAGCGTCTTCCATGAAGAAGCGGAAGCATAATACCCCTATAATCAAAGCCGGGGTGGGCCTCATCTTCGTGACTCCGCAAGGAGGGATAATGCGTTTCGCCCTTTCCTTAACGGAACCAAGAACAAACAACGAGGCTGACTATGAAGCTTTGATAGTGGGTCTTGAGATCGCTGTCGATATGGGAATCGAAAACCTCCTCATATATGGAGACTCCCAGCTGATCGTTAGCCAAGTAAACAGCGACTATCAGACGTGCAAACCAGAGTTGATAAAATATGGCAGGAGAGTGCAGCAACTGCTGAAGCAAATCCCCTCCTACATCCTGAAAAGCATACCGTGTGCGAAAAATAGTAAGGCAGATGCATTAGCCAAACTTGCTAAGGAGATGGCTGATGAAGATCTCGATGACGTAAGGATCGTTGTGTAAAGCCGTCGGGTTCTCTCTCCATTAGAAATACCTTCAGAGGATTCGATCAAGCCATCTGAAGGAAAAGAAACGACCAAACAAGCGGTCCTCCAAATAAAAGACAAAGAAAAGGTCAAGAATTGGAGGGAATTCTTCATAGACTTCTTTAAATCCCATCGAACGCCCGAAAACGCGTCTTCAAGACATCAGCTCATGAAACGGCCTCTGTCTTTCGCCTTCGTCAATAATACTCTATACAAGAGGTCGCTTGACTGTCTGTGGTTAAGATGCTTGGGGCCAAAAGAAGCAAAGAGGGTCGTCCAAGAAACTCATGACGGACTCTGCGGTTCTCATCAAGCCGGGCCAAAGATGAAGCTGAAGATCAAAAGAATGGGTTACTATTGGCCCACAATGATTCAGGACTGTCTCGAATATGTGAAGCAGTGTCACTCGTGCAAGATTCACTGGGACTTCATCCACCAACATCCAAATCTGCTACACCCAACGTTAGTTAGCTGGCCGTTCGAAATGTGGGGAACCGATAAAATCGGCCCCATTGAGCCAGCATCATCCAAAGGACACCGGTTCATACTGGCGACAACCGACTACTTTTCTAAGTGGGCGGAAGAAGTACCATTAAGGGAGGTGAAGATGAAGAATATTCTCCATTTTTTCAAGACACATGTCATTTACCGGTTCAGTACTCCACGGCGGATAATCTCGGATAATGGTCCAGCCTACAGGAGCTATAAAATCAGCCGCTTCGCAGAGCAGCATAATATAGATTGGAGATACTCTTCAGTCTACAATCCCATAGCCAACGGTCTAGCAGAAGCCTTCAACAAGACCTTGACCATGATTATAAAGAAAAGGGTGTCCAGAAACAAAAAAGGACTGGCACGATAGACTGCATGAAGCTCTCTGGGCATACCGAACGACGTTCAAAATGGCTACGAATACAACACCATACGCGTTAGTATTCGGAACTGAAGCAGTCCTTCCTTTGGAAATAGAAATCCCTTCTCTCCGAGTAGAGGTTCAATATGAGCTAACAGATGATGAGAATACCCATCTTCGACTAGAGGAGCTCGACGCCCTCGATGAAACTTGCCTCGTGGTGCAGCAAAACCTGGAAGCTTACAAAGCAAGGATGACACGATCATACGAAAGACTGACTAGGCCGAGAACATTCCGTCAGGGCGAACTCGTGCTAGTCGTCAAAAGACCTATAATTCCTAACCGTGCAAAACGGGGGAAATTCGAACCAAACTATGAAGGCACATACATCATAGACAAGGTCTACCAAGGTAGGGCCTACTTGCTCATGGATATGCATGGGGAAAGACCCTTACGGCCAATAAATGGTCGATTACTCAAGAAAACTACGCTTGATGAGTCATGACTTATGTCAACGATAGATGACGACACCCGTGTCCGCTCGCTATCTTCCTAAGTCAAAACTCTAAAAGTAGTATTCAAAAGAATTTTCGCCCCAAACATGGCAACAACGGACTGAAATGTCCTTAAACTAAACGTTGCCTCTAAAATGACGACAACGGACCGTATCTCCTTAAACTAAAACTTCACCCCGAAAATGGTGTTAATGGACCGAGATGTCCCTAAAATAACAACGGATCGTAATGTCCTTAAACTAAAACTTCGCCTCCAAAATGGCGATAATGGACCGAGATGTCCCTAAACTAACAATGGACCAGAATATCCTTAAACTAGCGCGTCGCCTCAAACATGGAGATAATAGACCAAAATGTCCCTAAACTAGTGCTCTGCCTCAAATATGGCGCATCGCCTCAAATACGGCGATATCCTCTCTTGAGATCTATATTGCAATCAAAGCTCCAATGGCGAAGACTGCAACTCAAGTCCCGTTGGCTACACAGCTACTCCAGCAATGAAGTCACCCCTAAAGTCCCATTGGAAAATAGATGGGTGTTAAAAAAATGGTATGTCTACAAGCGAAATAGGCACGGATGAAAACCCGAAAGGACGCTGTGAGTAAAAACAGCAGGGCTACCGACGAGCTTGTGAAAACCCGAAAAGGCACAATCTCGTTGTTACAAAAAAACGGTACGTCCACAAGCAAAATGAGTACGGATGAAAACCCGAAAGGGCACCGTGAGTGAAAACAGCAGGGTTACCGACGAGCTTGTGAAAACCCGAAAGGGTGCAATCTCGTAAAATTTTCACCTACGAGATCCTCTTGACTCGTAAGGAGAACTCCCCCTGTGAGACCCTCACAGCTCATAGGATTCAAAGTCTTAAGTTACAGGGATCCAAACTTGTTCTTAAGCCATCGTATTCCCCAAGTTGCTCTACAGGTGGTCCAATATTGGCCCTTGTATACAATCCATGAGCAAAAATAAACGATTTCCCTACCAAGTTCCACCAATGACGAGGAATGTCCTCGTATGTTGAACGACACTTATATGTCCTCTCGACTTATAAAGAGAAAATACTCTTATGAGATCCTTACGACTTATAATAGAAAACACCACTTAGAAGTCCTCACGACTTCTAAGGAGAATATACACCTTCGAGATCCTCACGACTCGTAGGGAGAAATACCTTTATGAGACCCTTACGGCTCATAAAGTCAAAAAGTCTTAGTCAGCAGGATCCTGACCCTGTTTGCTAAACCACCTTTGTTCAAATCAGCAAAGGCAAATGATGATTCGCTCTTGGAAAAATCCCAGTTGCAGCGATGTTGATGCCTAAATCGGTATCAAACTCCAAGTTCTTTCACAGCAAATGATGATTCGCTCTTGGCAATATTCCAGTTGCAGTGATACTGATGCCTGGACAGGTGTCAATTTTCAAGTCCTTTCGCGGCAAATAATGATTCGCTCATTGAAATATTCCAGTCGCAGCGATGCTGATGCCAGGATTGGTATCAGATCTCAAGTTCCATACTCGCAACAAAAATCAGCGAGCCAAAAATGATGCATATGAAATAGCCGAAATGATGGGGCAACTCGCAATAAAAATCAGCGAGCAAAATATATGCATATAAAAACAGCTGAAATGTTTGGGCAACTCGCAATCAAAAGCAGTGAGTAAAAAGAAAAAAACAGCCGAAATGATTGGGCAATCGCGACTTTCGTGATATAAAAAGCAGAAATGATAGAGTATCGCGAAAAGAAATAAAATGAAATGAAACTTTGGCCCTATATGTGAGTCCAAATCAACCCCTGTATATAATCTATAGGTACAAATGAAGAGGGGAACCATATTTTCCCGCCAGGCTCCGTCAAAGGGGGAGCCAAGTCTTAACGGTTCACAAAACAATCTAAAGACTATCTCAACATTTGTCTCGTTACAGCAGACACAATGTCGACAATGGTGTTCCCTCTCACTCCAGCAGGATGCAGACACGACGTCAACAAAAGACCCCAGGGTCGAAACAAAACGGAGCCATGGCAAAATTCCTAGCTCCAAGTCTTGACAGTTCACAAAACAACCTAAAGACTACCTCAACATTCGTCTCGTTACAGCATACGCAATGTCAACAATGGCGTTCCCTCTCACTCCAGCAGGATGCAGACACGACGTCAACAAAAGACCCTAGGGTCGAAACAGAATGGAGCCATGGTAAAATTCCTAGCACCAAGTCTTGGCAGTTCACAAAAAAACCTAAAGACTACCACAACATTCGTCTCGTTATAGCAGACGCAATGTCGACAAAGGCTCCAAAATAGCCAAATCAAAAGGAAGCGAAGGCCAAATTCCTAGCTTCAGGGTCTTGACGGAAACTCAAATAAAACCTGAAAGACTATCGGAGATCATCCCACACTGGTGCGGAGTGGTTATGACTTATCGGGGCTCTCCAAACTGAGCCCAACCTCAAGTAAAAAGCGACATGCAAAAGCCCTAACACTTTCTCTTCCGACGGTCAAACTGCCTAAGAAGATTACTTGAAGTCGTGTTGTCCAGCCCCCGAAGGGGTCAGAGACACGACAGTCGCGGGGCTACTCAAACAGCAGCGTAAAGTCTGCACATCGGGGAACACATCGGCTAACACGGCGGTACCATGGACTAAAACGCTAGTACCAAAAAACCTAACGGATCTCTGTCGTAAAGAGCAGGGGTTAACTATAACGTTAGGACAAGTTTGCCTATAATCCCTATAGGGTGTTTTTCGTCACCCCATTGAGATGCGAATACGCGCGCGCTTGTCAGGCGCATTACAGATTTCCCCTACCTAGGGTAGGCTGGGGTTTATTGATTGTAGGGATGTTTCCACAATCAGAGCAAGGCTCTGTTTGAATTTCAAAAATTCAAATTTTGAAGCAACGCTTCAAATCTCGTGCGCTGCGTGCAACGCGCCACGTGTCAGAAGTTGATACGACAGCGCAACGCCTAAGGCGGTGCGTCCAATCAGAGCAGGGCTCTTTTAAAAACAAAAGGTAAAAGAAGCAATGTTCAGTTGCGCAAGCGCTGCGCAGCTGCGCAAGCACAGTTGCGCAAGCGCTGCGCTGCGCGACACGTGTCTGCACAGTTGCGCAAGCACAGCTGCGCAAGCGCTGCGCTGCGCGACACGTGTCTGCGCAGTTGGAGTTACGCAAAACAGAATAAATCTTTTCTGTTCTTGTTAAAACAAGAAGATTTTCTTCTGTAAAGCAGGGGCCTTTGGATCAAAGATCCAACGGTGGGGAAAACTCCCCAAATCACTCAGAAAAAGATCTCTGTAACAAATTTAACTAATTTGTGAGCCCTATAAAAAGGACCCCAGACCTCATTTCAAAAAAAAAGAGAGAAAAATGACTCTGAAGAACTCCTCAAGAATAAAAAAAAAGGTAAAAACCTTTGAAAAAAGAGAAATTTCTCTTATGAACAAGATCATGGATCTTCAATAAATAAATAAACAAATAAAATAAAAATAAAAATAAAAATAGTGCCTTGCACTTGTTATGAACCTTTGGTTCTCTGAAACAAGGAAAAACTTGTTTAGATCAAGGGATCAAAAAGTGCTCTGCACTTCTGTTTTGGATCTAAAAAGATTTTTAGTGCTTTGCACAAACGCAATGCATTTCCTAAAGGGCCAGGCCCAAATCAAAAAGACCTAGTAGGCCTAATTAAATTGCAGTGCAATAAAAGGGGCAGAGCCCAAACAAAATAGATGCTCTGCATCATTTATAAAAGGGCAGAGCCCAAACAAAACAAAGGTAATGCAGTGCATTATTTAAAAAGGGGCAAAGCCTTAACTCAGGTCTAATAGGCCAAAGACAAAAAAAATGTTGAAACTGGACTTAGCCCAATTTTGGCCATAAGTCCTTAAATTAAATTGACTGAGCAAGATTGCTCTCTTAAATCAATTTACTACGGGTTCAAGGGTACATCTCTGAACTCCTCTGACACATGTCGTTGTAATCCTTCAACTTCGTCAGAGAGGTGACGGGTCCCGACAACCACATATCAATATCGGACCGAGACGTCCCTAAACTAATATCGGACCGAGACGTCCCTAAACTAATAACGGACCGAGACGTCCCTAAACTAATATCGGACCGAGACATCCTTAAACTAATGTCGGACCGAGACGTCCTTAAACTAATATTGGACCGAAACGTCCTTAAACTAATATTGGACCGAAACGTCCCTAAACTAATGCTGGACCGAGACGTCCTTAAACTAATATCGGACCGAGACGTCCTTAAACTAATATTGGACCGAAACGTCCTTAAACTAATAATGGACCACCACGTCCCTAAACTGGAACATGGACCACCACGTCCCTAAACTGGAGCACTAGAGCCCCCAAATGCTCTTTTTGCCGGATCCAAACGATCCCGTTTAAGTTGATCTTAGCCCCAAACATGGCTAACGTATCCTTAAACATTCAAATGGACTATAAAACTCCAAATTAACTCTGGTTCAAGGGTACATCCCCGAACTCCTCTGACACCTGTCGTTGTAATCCTTCAACGACGTCAGAGAGGTGACGAGTCCCGATGGCCATACATTAAATCGATCATCACGTCAAGTTGATCTTAGTCCAAAACAGGACTAACGTATCCTTGACGAACATTTAAGTTGATCTTAGCCGCAACGCGACTAATGCATCCTTAAACTAAAAACACCAAACCCAAATCTAAGTAAATACGGATTTGGACTAATCCACGTCCTACGGGCGATGGCATTACTCAGTCTCCGTATACAATCCACGGGCAACCACAAACAAAACAAACACACACGACACGAAGTGAAATTCTGGAGAAGGAGAAAGTTGTTACCGCGATGCGGTAGCGTAATTAACTGCAGGGGCTTGCGCCTGCAGGGAAGAGCGTCCCCACAATCAAAACCCCTCAAGCGAGGGGGAATCTGACGAAGTCTGCTACATCGGCCCCATCCGTCTAAACCCCCGATACACGATGCCATAAATCAACTTGGTATCTTCGGAGAGGTGGACGGATAAAACCACATAGCATCTGCCCCGAATCTCAGGCATAGACGCAAAGTCTGCGCCGTGTCGTTCGGAGGGGAACAGATTCTGGCACGCCCGGTGGAACCTTTTCCTCTTTCCACTCCATACTTCGTGTGTCGTCCTCACGAACCAATCGCGGTTTGTTAACGGTTGCCTTGGGATTTCCAAGTTACTAAGATTTGGTCTTTTGTCTGGCGCAGAACTCAAGCATCCATGGCTTCTAACTGCACCAACTGCGCGAAGTGCCACTGCAACGGACGCTCCACCTCACCTAGAGGTGTAGCATATGGGCCCCAAGAGGCCTCTTTCCTCGCTCTGCCGGTAGAACAGGTGACCCAGCCCACCACCGGCCTGTTTTTCGGGACCATGGTCCCACCTACAAGCTTCTCTATGCCGATACCTGCACCGGAAGTGAACAAGAAGTCGGTGTTCGACCGGCTCACTACTATGACGGCCCCTGTCAACAGGTCGCCCACTGCCAAACCAACAGCCTCTGTTTTCACCAGGCTAAATCAGAACGCTAAACTGGCTGTCCCAAGGAGGGCAACGGCCGCTGCTCCGGAAGACGTTAAGGCGGCTTCCCCTGTCAAAGAGTCAGTCTTTTCAAGACTGACGATTCCTGCTCCTATCCCTGCTCGAGGATCTGTCTTCGATAGGTTGGATATCACACCTCAGAAGACAACCTCAGTCTTTAAGAGGTTAACACCGGCGGCGCCTCATTCAGACAGGGAACAAAAAGAAGATGTCTCAATCTCCGAACTAGTCCCAACGGCTCGTCATGCTCGACGTCGCCATTGGCAACGAGTGAGGAAGGCAGGGGGCAACTCCTCCTTAGGGATAACTCCACCGGCTCCAGTGGTGGAAATCAACGCTGCTGTTCCAACTGGGAACAGCTTTGAACTGCTGAGCAGGGTACGTAAGAATTCTCCAACCGCTACACTGAAAAGATCTCCCCCACCTGCGGAGAGAGTTCCGGAAACAAAACAGGAACAGCCCCCTCAACGGCTGTCCTCAAGAATTTATAAAGTTTGGAGGAGGGTTCAAGACTCCGTGATCGACATGGATCACTCCCGTCAACGAAAGAAGATGAAGGTGCAAAAAGAAAAAGACCGCCCAATTAAACAGCAGGGGACAGCATCTGCTAGGCTGTCCCCTTCAACGGTTCCTTCAACCTCAATGGCCCACGAAAGGAGGAGGCCAGAGAAAACTCCCATGTCAGCGGTAAAAGTTAAAAATGGTGAACCTAAACGCCCCAAGTCATGGGGCATAACAGTTCATACGGTTTACATGGCATCGGGAAAAGAAGATAGCCGCATGTCAACATGTCATAGACCGCACACGAGGTCAGTGACCAAGGCTCAGGAGCAGCAGCAGAAGCTCCAAGAAATGATGAACACTATGGCCGCACTTACAGGGCCAAAAGAAACCCCGGAAACATCCTCAGACGAGCGTCAAGAACAAGAGACGGACGCCGAATTCCTTCGGCGCGTGCTAGAGAAGAAAGATAAAGAAGCTGCGGAGCAGGCAGCCAACATAAAGAAAATGGCCCTCCTGTTCCAGGATATGGTGGGTATGATGATTCAACAAGATCCACCTGCTGAAGATCCCCCGATCATTCTTGAAGACGATAGGGGAGAGACGTCGAATCCTCCACCGGCTCTATCCACAGCTAAGGAGGATACAATCTCAAAAACTGATTTGGATGAATACATCACCCAGCAAATACGGGTGCATCATGCGACCGAAGCGGCCGGTCAGATCGTAAAATCGGGGCGGCCATACCCAAGTTGGTACGATCAAATCAAGTACCCGCCAGGTTATACAATTCTTAAGTTCCATGTCTACAAGGGGACGGGCAATCCTCATCAGCATGTTGCCCAGTTCAGGGCACTCTGCGGCAACACCGGCGGTGACGACAAGCTTTTGCTTCGCCAGTTTGTTGGAAGCTTATCAGATACGGCGTTCAAGTGGTATTCTGAACTCCCAAACGACTCTATTAAAACCTTCGCGGAGATGGAGCTGCTGTTTACTCAACGTTTTGCAAGTGCCAGTGAACGTACCCCGATGACGACACTGATTAACGCCAGGGTAAAACCCGGCGAGACGTGGGTTCAGTACGCTATACGATGGCGGAATTTATGGTCAAAGTGTGAGCAGCGCATTGAAGAAGCTCCCGCAGTTGGTATGTTTGTGGGAACCCTCAATCCACAAGCAACCATCTCGCAGTTTATGATGTTTTTCAAGCCGAATACCTTCCAGGCCTTGAGCGACAAATTAGCACAGATGGATCAGATGGGCCATAAACCTCCTCTTCCAAGGCCGGACTCCCGAAATGACAAAGGGAAGGGAAAAGCGATCGTTGTCGCTAATGCTCAACAACAACCAAGCGACCCGAAGCCAGTGGCTCGTCAAAATAATATGCGCCCGTACGTACCCCTTGAGGATAGGATGGTACGTCCTTATTCCTTTCCCCGCGATAAAACGAGGAGGTTATTCGAGCTGGCGTTGCGCAACAGACTCATAAATCTGCCAGATCCAAAACGTCCGTTGCAACCAAGTGACGTCAACGAGCCCAACTACTGTCCTTATCATCGAGTACTAGGCCATCCGATCGAAGATTGCTACGTTTTCAAGAATTGTCTTGAAAACCAGTACCGACAGGGCAAGTTCGCGTTATCTGACAAATGGAAGGTGAATCCCCTGCAGCCCCACACCTCTAAGGGGACGAATACGCCGGGGGCAACCTGCTCCGTCATTGAAGAAGCTCCTTGGGAGGTTGTATTATCAGCCAAGACAAAGAGAATGCTAAACAATCTTCAGGTATGTCCAGCAATCAAGTGGAAAAACCTGTTGGAACCGCAGGTTATTGAAGGGATGTTGAAACTGCGTACAACTCCAAAGACTGATGGTGGTGGCTCAAACACTCGCAACCAGCCGTCAAAATCTTCGAAAAAGAAGAAGAAGAAATCTAAGAAACCCGTGAAGCCTGACGACAAGCGCACGGACTTACAAAAGCAAATTGACGCGCTAGATGAATACAACCAAAAGGCGCAGACTCCCATTACACTCCAAGAGTTCCTCAATCACGTCTTTCAAGAAGAAGATGAGGGAGAAAGTTCATCGGATGAATCCGAGGAATATGTAGTAAGTTGTCATATGATCTCCCATTCGATCACGAACAATGAGGAGACTTCTGGCACTAAAACGCTGGGGGCAGATACCGAATCAAAAATTCCGGAGCTATCAGTCGAAATGATTGACGCGTTCCTTAACGAGGCTCGACTGAAAAGTAAAGCTGATCGAGAATGCGAGACGGCTATATTTGAAAGGGCCAAGCGCCAGCAACTTGATGAAGGAGCTGAGACGATCCCGCTGGAGCAAAACACCCCCGCTGCCGATAAAAGCCAATTCAAGATGAGGAAAAAGTTTGCTAAGGCCGTATCAATGGGCATGAAGCTACCACCCTCTGAAGGAAACATCACCGGTGAAGTGGAAACGCACCCCTCCTATTGCTTATATCATCAGAAGATTTCGCACCCCACACAAGAATGCAAGACTTTCGATAGATGGTGGTAAGGATACGTTGCTCATCGACAACGCTTTAAGCGGGAGAAGCGCAAAACTCATCGGGAACGGAGAAATACGACCAAAGAGCTTAAAAGAACTACCGGCGATTGTCGCGTGGTTAACACCGGCGGGTCACAAGTGCCTACATTCGGGAGCGATTCTGATAATGAGCTGGAACTTGCCCCTCTCTTTAAAGAGTCCACTTCGGGAAAAGAAGAAGAGCCGAAGGTTTGCGAAAATATTCAACTGCGGAATCGGACGCTGCCTGAAAAGAACCTCGGACCCTCAAACAGAAAAGATAAAGGGAAAGAAAAGGTCTCTGAAGACATTGCCCTAGATGACCAAGTCATGGAAGAGCTAGCTGCCGAAGACCCGCCGAAGAAAAATAAGGTGGATTACAACGTCTTAGCGCATCTGAGGAAACTACCATCGCAGCTCAGCATTCTTGACGCCCTTTTACTATCAAAGGAGGCGAGAGATTCGTTAATTAAGGCACTACAGGACCCGGAGCAGTTCCAAGCTTTCCTGGCCGAAGAAAAAATGAAGGATGAATTGGAGGACGTGCACACGGCCGACGTTGCTTTTGGCGATGAAGACCTGCTCCTCGGGACGTGCGAACACAATCATCCCCTTTATGTCTCAGGATACTGCCATGACATAAAGATAGGTGAAATCTTGGTCGATAACGGATCGTCTGTTAATTTACTCAATGTGCGGGTGTTAAAGGAAGTTTGTATGAGTGTCCAACACCTCGCCCGAGACAAGATCACCATCTCCGGGTTCGACTCCCAGTCGTCAAAAACTCTTGGATCTGTGATATTGATGTTACGCTTCGGGTTGCTCGTCACAAATATTAAATTCCATGTCATAGATGCCAAGACATGCTACAATGCTCTGCTCGGTCGACCATGGTTACACGAGTACAATATCATCCCTTCTACACTGCATCAGTGTATGAAATATTGCAAGGATAGTCTCGAGTACACTGTGGCAGGAGAATTGAATCCGTTTTCCGTGAATGAAGTTCGTAAGTATGAAGATGCCAAATACTTCTTGCCGAGTTTTGAAGATACGGAAAGGTGTCACAAGCCTGAGAACAAAACTAATGCCACCATCCCTGTCTTCGGCAGCGATACCGAGGAAGAAGAGGAGATAGTTTATTTGGGTCCGCCCCAACACAATAAGCCGGGACCATCGGCTCCTACATTGACCTTTGGCAGCGACTCGGAAGATGAAGTCCATGCTGTATTCTCTGCTCGACCTTCAATACAAACGTCCGCTGACGAAGAGCAAAGTCTACAAGTCGCCATAGTGCCGCTTAAACACCATAAAGAACTGGACGCACTTAATATCTACAGTGTAGAAGAGTTGCGGACATTCTATATCCCTCCCGGGCGAGAAAGCGATTCTGTTCTACCGCTCTGAAGAAACCAAGGTAGAAAAAGAAATCTGGCATGGCGCGGATCCTACGCTCGACAGGCTTCAGCCTATCCGTCTTCCCAGATATTATACAGAGGGTTTGAAAAAGCTGCTGAAACGCCAGGGGATATCCTTCAAGCAGACCGTTCAAAAAGCCAAGTTCTATGACAAAGTCTGGAACGTTCCCGGGACTCAACGCAAACTGCCCAATGGGAGAATGGAGACGAAAGGACTTGGATACATCCTGTCAAAGAAACGAGAGCTACTAAACAGCTGCTATGTCATGTATGACTTCGATGAAGAAGCGGATGCTCAATGGGAGGACGCTAATCCTGAGACGGTGAAAGTTCCAAATGCAAAAGTGCCCAGTCCGTCGTTCGAAGAACAAATGGACAAGCTTATAAGGGAAGCGAGTCAAAAAGTCCGAGATGATCATAACCGCGAAATGGTCATCTATGAGAAAGCCAAGACGCAACGTCTTCTCCAACAGGCCGTGAAAGATGAAAATGCCACTCTTTGCCAACCTGTTATAAAGAAGGCTCGGCGCAAAAGCAGAAATAAGTCGAAAGGCCAAAAAGGCGCTCAACAACAACAAAGCAGGGCTAAGAAGCCACGCAAACGGGAGGAGAGCGTCGTTGATCTATCCCTCATGAAGAAAATGGGTCGAGCATACTCGTTTCCTCGGGACAAGACGAAGAAGATACTTGATCTTGCTCTAAAGCATCAAATGCTTACACTGCCGGAGTCCAAAAACCCCGAACGAGCAAGTGAAGTCTCTGACCCAAATTATTGCTCTTATCACTGAGTGATAGGACACCTTCAAAAATTGGGTTGAAGATCAGTACCAGCTCGGCAAGTTCGCTCTGTCTGACAACTGGAGGGTAGCGCCGCCACAGAAGCACGAACCCAAAGCCATGAGGATAGAGCCAACTCCACATTGGGATTGGAAGCGAATCCGTACTTGTCACGTGATAATGATATCAAAAGAAGAGCCCGAGAACATGGATGACCTTCCCTGGTGCTTCGAAAACAGCAACGATGAGGTGATCTCAGAATTCCCACCAGCGCCAAAAGAGCTGGAGGATGGAATCCATACCACTGCAGATAATCTCAAGAAAATTGAGTTAGGGACGACAAATGACCCGCGATCGACATTCATCCGCGAGCTGCTATCTGAAGAAATGGTGGCTGCGTTAAAGGATGTGCTTCTACAGCATAAAGATTGCTTCGCATGGAACTATTCCGAAATGCCGGGACTAGATCCAGAGATTGCTGTGCACAGATTGGCGATATCCCCGGACATCAAGCCAGTCAAACAGGCGCCGAGGAGAATGCGGCTCGAGCTTGAAATGAGTATCAATGCTGAAGTCAAAAAGCTGATCGACTCCGGCTTCATCTAGGAAGTTCAATACCCTGAATGGATCGCCAACATCGTCCCGGTGATGAAGAAAAATGGGACAGTGCGCATATGCGTGGATTTCCGGGATCTCAATAAAGCCTGCCCGAAAGACGATTTCCCAGTGCCAGTCACCGAACTAATGATAGACAATACGTCCACTCATGAGGTTTTCTCCTTCATGGATAGCTCATCAGGGTATAACCAGATAAAGATGCATCCAGAAGACCAGAAGCATACCGCCTTCAGGACTCCTCTGGGTATATTCTGTTACAAGGTGATGCTCTTTGGTCTAAAGAACGCCGGTGCCTCCTACCAAAGGGCCATGACGAAGATCTTCTATGACCTTATACACGAAATCGTCGAATGCTAGATCGACGATCTCATGGTTAAAAGCAAATCATACGAAGAACATCTCGAGCATTTGAAGACTGTATTTCAACGCCTCCGGCAATACAACTTGAAGATGAACCCGCTCAAGTGTGCATTTGGGGTTTCCTCAGGCAAATTCCTGGGATTCATTGTTCGACACCGAGGTATTGAAATAGATCCGTCAAAGATCAAAGCGATCATGGAAATGCATCCGTCGAGAACTATCAAATAGTTGCGATCTCTCCAAGGGAAGCTCGCATACATACGACGATTTATAGCCAATCTTTCAGGCAAGTGCCGTCCCTACAGCCACCTGATGAAGAAGGGGACCCCGTTCGTTTGGGACCAAAAATGCCAAAGCGCACTAGACGAGATCAAGCAATACCTGCAGAACCCGCCGGTGTTAGCTGCTCCAGTTAAGGGAAAGCCTCTCATTCTCTGCACGACCGCCCTCGAAGGTTTCTTAGGTGCATTATGGGCACAAGAGAACTATCAAGGGAAAGAGAGAGCACTCTACTACTTAAGTCGAGTTCTGCTGGGGGCAGAAAGCAACTACTCCCCCATTGAAAAACACTGCCTGGCGTTGATCTTTGCGATAACAAAGCTCAGGCACTATGCGTTGGCGCATGAAGTCCGTCTCATTTCAAAGGTGGACCCCCTTAAATACTTGATGTCAAAGGCCATATTGACGGGACGACTCGCTAAATGGACCCTGCTCTTGATGGAGTTCTCGATAACGTATCAACCTCTCAAGGCAGTGAAAGGCCAGGCCATCGCCGACTTCCTCGCTGAGCATCCGATACCAGCCGACTCTCCTCTGAATTGCGATCTTCCAGACGAACATGCGTTTGATGCGATCGACGGTGATGATACCCGATGGGAGCTTTATTTCGACGGAGCATCCTCCGTGAAGAAGCGCAAACAAAGTACCCCTATAATTAAATCGGGGGTAGGACTCATCTTTATAACTCCACAAGGAGGGATAATGCACTATGCGTTCTCCCTGACGGAGCCGAGGACAAACAACGAAGCCGAATACGAAGCTCTGATAACAGGCCTCGAGATCGCCATTGACATGGGAATTGAAGACCTCCTCATATACGGGGATTCTCAACTGGTCGTTAGTTAAGTAAACGGCGACTACCAAACGTGCAAGCCAGAATTGGTAAAGTACGGCGAAAAGGTGCAACAACTGTTGACCCAAATTCCCTCTTATACTTTGGAGAACATACCGCGCGCGGAAAACAGCAAAACGGACGCATTGGCCAAACTTGCTAAAGAACTGGCTAACGAGAACCTCGATGACGTTAGAATCGTGGTACAAAGCCGTCGAGTGCTTTCCCCAGCAGAAATATCTCCAGAATCATCCGAAGAAAAAGGAGCGAACGAGCAGACAACCCTGCAAGTAAAAGATTGGGAAAATACCGAGGACTGGAGAGAAGTCTTCATAGATTACTTCAAGTTCCACCAAATGCCTGAAGAAGCGTCCACAAGACATTAGCTCGTGAAACGAGCTCTGTCTTTCGCCTTCGTCAACGATACTCTATACAAGAGGTCATTTGATTCTCTGTGGCTGAGATGCTTAGGACCTGACGAAGCGAAAAGGGTCGTCCAAGAAGTTCACGACGGACTCTGCGGTTCTCACCAAGCAGGCCCTAAGATGAAGTTGAAGATAAAACGGATGGGCTATTACTGGCCCACGATGATTCAGGACTGTATCGAATATGCGAAACAATGCCACTCATGCCAAATTCATGGGGACTTCATCCACCAGCACCCAAATCCACTACATCCAATGGTGGCTAGCTGGCCATTCGAAATGTGGGGGACTGACATAGTTGGCCCTATCGAACCAGCATCGTCTAGGGGACATCGTTTCATCCTGGCGACGACTGACTACTTCTCTAAATGGGCAGAAGCGGTACCACTGAGGGAAGTGAAGACGGAAAATATCCTCCATTTCTTCAAGACGCGTGTCATATATCGGTTTGGAACGCCAAGGCGAATCATCTCCGATAACGGGCCAGCGTACAGAAGTCACAAAATCAGTCGCTTCGCGCAACAGCATAATATAGACTGGAGATATTCCTCGGTTTATAACCCGCGAGCCAATGGACTAGCTGAAGCCTTCAACAAGACATTGAATAAAATCATAAAGAAAACGGTGTCCCGTAATAAGAAAGATTGGCACGAAAGACTGCAAGAAGCTCTTTGGGCATATCGAACTACATTCAAGACGGCCACGAACACAACGCCGTACACGTTGGTGTTCGGTACGGAAGCAGTACTCCCCCTCGAGATAGAGTTACCCTCTCTACGAGTGGCAGTTCACCACGAGCTAACGGACGAAGAAAATGCTCACCTTCGGCTTGAGGAGCTTGACGCCCTTGACGAAACCCGGCTCATAGCACAGCAAAATCTGGAAGCTTATAAAGCAAAGATGACACGCTCATATGAAAGATTGACCCGACCAAGGACATTCCGCCAAGGCGAACTCGTGCTAGTGGTCAAAAGGCCTATGATCCCCAATCACGCCAAGCGGGGAAAATTCGAGCCAAACTATGAAGGCCCGTACATCATAGATAAAGTTTACCAGGGTGGGGCCTATCTACTCATGGACATGCACGGTGAAAGGCCTTTCAGGCCAATAAACGGTCGCTTCCTAAAGAGATACTACGCTTAATGAGCCATGGCCTAGGTCAATGATAGATGACGACGACTATGTCCGCTCGCTATCTTCCTAAGCTCAAGCTTTATAAGCAGTAGCCGGCCTTCTCAATGCCGGACCAAAATGTCCTTAAACTAATAGTAGACCGAAACGTCTTTAAACTACTACCGCAGCATCTTTAGGCTGACGAGATATAAAAAAAACATATAAAAATAAAAAGAATAAAAAAAACGGTATGTCCATGAGCAAAATGGCCACGGATGAAAACCCGAAAGGGCTCCGTGAGTAAAAACAGCAGGACTACCGGCGAGTATTTATGAAAACCCGAAAGGGCGCAACCTCGTTAAAGGACACTTACAAGGTCCCCTCGACCTTGTAAGGAGAAACCACCCGCGTGAGATCCTTACGACTCACAAGGGAGCAGCACACTTAGGGATCCCCACGATTCCTAAGGAGAAAATACACTTGCGAGATCCTCACGACTCGTAAGGAGAACTCTCTTATTGGGACCCTCACGGCTCATAAGAGTTGAAAGTCTTAAGTTACAGGGACCTAAACCTGTGCCTAAGCAACCCCCACAACTTTTGTTATTGCCCTACAAGTGGCTCAATACTGACCCTTGTATACAATCCACGGGCGCGAATAAACATTTCCCTAACCAAGTCTCATCCGTGACTGGGGATATGTTCGCATGACACTTGTAGGTCCTCTCAACTTACAAAAAGAAAACCCTACTGTAGGATCCTTACGACTTACAGAGGAAACGAACACTTAGGAATCCTCACGGTTCTTAAGGAGAAAATGAACCTAGAAGATCCTCACGACTTGTAGGGAGAAATAACTTCGCAAGACCCTTACGGCTTATGAAGTCAAAAGCTTTAGTCGACAGGACCATAACCCTGGTCGCTAAGCCACCTTTGTTCGACATTGACAGATGCAGAGGATGATTCGCTCCTGGTAATATCCCAGTTGTAGCAGTGTTGATGCCAAAATCGGTGTCCAATTTCAGGTTTACGGCGGAAAGCCGATAGGCTGCACATGTATACGAAATAGCTGAAATGATGGGGCAACTTGCAATAAAAAGCAGCAAGTAAAAATGTATTAATGCAAAATGCTCGAAATGATTGGGCAACTCGCAATAAAAAGCAGCGAGTGAAAATAAAATAAATAGCCGAAATGATTGGGCACCGCGAAAAATAGCCGAAATGATTGGGCAGTCGCGACCTTCGCGATATAAAAAAGCTGAAATGATAGAGCATCGCGGAAATAAAATAAAATAAAAAGAAGAGATGATAAAACTTTGGCCCTACAGTTAAGATCACATCGATCCCTATATACAATCCAAGGGCGTAAACAAAGAGGGAACCATACTTTCCCAGCAGGCTCCGCCAGAAGACGAAGCTAAATCTCGACGGTTCAGTCCAACTCTGAAGAAACCAGTATCTTCATCAAATTCCTCGACTCACGGATACAAACACTCCTTGACGAGAGCCTCCTGATCCGCGTCGACTCGCAGAGCCACCAGTGCCTCCGTGGGAATCCTCGACTCGTTTCAAACCCCAAGGAAACAAATAATCCTTGGCGCTTGGGAAACAAATAATCCCTAGCAAACTCCTCGACTCACGGATACAAACACTCCTTGACGAGAGCCTCCTGATTCGCGTCGACTCGCAGAGCCACCAGCGTCTCCATGGGAATCCTCGACTCGTTTCAAACCCCAAGGAAACAAATAATCCTTGGCGCTCGGGAAACAAATAATCCCTAGCAAACTCCTCGACTCACGGATACAAACACTCCTTGATGAGAGCCTCCTGATCCGCGTCGACTCGCAGAGCCACCAGCGTCTCCGTGGGAATCCTCGACTCGTTTCAAAACCCAAGGAAACAAATAATTCTTAGCGCTCGGGAAACAAATAATCCCTAGCAAACTCCTCGACTCACGGATACAAACACTCCTTGACGAGAGCCTCCTGATCCACGTCGACTCGCAGAGCCACCAGCGTCTCCGTAGGAATCCTCGACTCGTTTCAAAACCCAAGGAAACAAATAATCCTTGGCGCTCGGGAAACAAATAATCCCTAGCAAACTCCTCGACTCACGGATACAAACATTCCTTGACGAGAGCCTCCTGATCCGCGTCGACTCGCAGAGCCACCAGCGTCTCCGTGGGAATCCTCGACTCGTTTCAAAACCCAAGGAAACAAATAATCCTTGGCGCTCGGGAAACAAACAATCCCTAGCAAACTCCTCGACTCACGGATACAAACACTCCTTGACGAGAGCCTCCTGATCCGCGTCGACTCGCAGAGCCACCAGCGTCTCCGTGGGAATCCTCGACTCGTTTCAAACCCCAAGGAAACAAATAATCCTTGGCGCTCGGGAAACAAATAATCCCTAGCAAACTCCTCGACTCACGGATACAAACACTCCTTGACGAGAGCCTCCTGATTCGCGTCGGCTCGCAGAAAAACTAGTGTCTCCGCGGGAAATTCCCGATTCGTCTCAACATGCAAATGAAGCCTCAGGCAGCAGCGACTAAAAAACTTGCTTCCTGAACAGTGGGACCCTGCAAGCCAATCCAAAATGGTCTCTTGCATACTATTCACGGGTCTCACTCTCCAAAGTCGAATTTCGATGGGGAGGGAAACAACCGCTTGTGGGTCCTCTCGACTCGTAAGAGGGAAAAATTCTCTTATAGGATCCTTACGACTTATAAGAGAAAACCACACTTAGGAATCCTCACGATTCCTAAGGAGAAAAACCCACCTACGAGATCCTCTCGTTCCGTAGGGAGAAAAGTCTCTATGAGACCCTCACGGCTCATGGAGTTGAAAAGTCTTGGGCAGCAGATCTGAACCTGCGGCCTAAGCCATCGCTAATTCTTAAGAAAGTAAAGATGCGTGCTCTATTATCCGTCAACCATGGTTACTAAAGTGGCATGCTGATAACAAAAGAAAGAAAAGGGCGGAGAAATGACACAAGACGTTACAAAAAAAAATGTGTATCTTTTATTCATAGACTTGATTGAGTACAGGATACATTGTGCTAAAGAATAAAAAAATATACATATGCATTTTTTTTATTTACAAGTACAAACGACACAAGGAGAGTTACTAAGAAGGAAGCGCCTTCAGTAGCTTTATCAGTTGTTCGCACACTTCCTTCCATTCCTTTTCCTGATCGGCTACCACCGCCAGTTCGTCCTCTACTCGAGCCCGCTGCTGCATAAAGGATGCAAGCTGTTCCTCAACGACCTGCTGGGCTGCTTCACGGCCTCGGGCATCACGCTCGGCGGCATCAAGCTTCCGCTTCAGTGCTAGCCCATTAGAAATACGCTCCAGAAGGCCTTCAAAGACGACTTTCACCTCAGCAGCATTCGTCCTAACTTCAGCGCGCAGGCGAGCAGTTGCGCTTGAAGATTCCTGGCGTTCCTTCAACCGTAAAGCTGCTTCTTGCTCCAAATGGCGGAAATAAGAAGTTCTTTGCTCGAGCCAAGCTGTACGTTGGGTTCCTATGGCCAAAATTTCAGGAGAAGGACGCGTCGACTCCAGCCGATGTAGGCAGGCCTCGATCTCCCTGCTGTGGTTAACCCAAGATTCGACGACGCCCTCATTGTGAAAGTTTACGAGCGCCGCCAACATTGGGTTAACTTCCACAGCGAAATCTGCGGCAGAAGGGAGAGCGTCCGCATTAAGCTCTTCGATATACCCGCTCAGCATGCCCAAACTCATCACGGCACCCTTTGAAGATGGACGTTTTAAGAAAGGGCCTGCCGGTGAGAGGACACGAGACTCAAGAGGGACCGGAGCCGGAATGATAGCTGCAAAACAAAACATGGTTAAACGATGGTTCAAGAGATGTTAAAGAATCATCAAAAAGGAAATTTACTATACCAGCTGCAACAGATGGTAAAGCTGGAAGGGCCGGTGGCGTGACAGGTCTTGCGCCCCCTCCTTCAATTCGTGGCACTACAATAAGAAAGAGGAAGAGTCAGAAATCATCCCATTGCTAAAAAAGGGGGGAAATAAAGACATCAAAGTGGAAGTATACTCACCGGCACCACTAGAGGGAGAAGCGAGTTCGGATGGGAAGGAGAAGTGTGGAAGCAACACTTGATATAGATGATCAAAGAGCACTCCTGAAAAGACACAGTGGTACGGCGTTAGTACATAAGTTATGCGGTTAAAAGATAAACTAATGAATCGCAAATCCATACCTTCCAACATCCGTGATGGCACAAGGGAAGGCTGGGAGGTGACCACCGCCAAGGCAGTAATTGACGGTGCTCCTTCGAGCAATGGAGCATCGGCGTTGGCCGCGCCTGCGTTAAAAACAAAGACAGAATTGTTAGAAAAGATCGCAAGATATGTAAAAAAGAGGGAATGATGGTAACTCGAAGTTTACCCGACGAGCTGCCAGCCGAAACTGAGGCAATTCCTTCCTCCATCGACATGAGGCCACCATCCGTAACCTCATCACCCGACTCGATAAGGACCGTCGTCATGCTCGCGCGACCAGGAGACGGTAGAAGATCGTAGATGGGGAGGGCAATGATGGGAGCGTTGCCGGACTCTTGGAAGGAAGCGGCTGACTCTTCCCCAAGAGTCGTGCCCATCTCACCAGCTACTTCCTCGGGCTCCGCTGTCTCCATCGGCTCATCTGCCGTCATCACGAGGTCGCCAACCTCAAGTGCCTCGTCCGCCATCACCCCGGACTCAGTTGTAATGATCGTTTCATCTGCCGCCACTTCAGGCTCGGCATCAACGACCTTCTCGGCTATAGGCCCCTCAACCTCCGCACCAGGCTCCATGGCCTCAACGATGTTTCCCACTGTCGGCTCGAGTTCGGCAGGCACCGCCTCCTCTGTTCCCCTGGGTTCAACGGTCTCCGCCTCACCCTCGGTCAGATTTGGCCCTGCAAAATAAGAGATATAAGAACTGTCGGCATTATAACTCTCACAATAAAAATTCTGAAAGAAATTTTACCTGAAGTGGACTTATCATTTGCGCTTCGAACGGCGCGCGCCACTTGTCTGCGAGCAGTGGATAGGGCGACAGGGGCCTCTCCGAAAGGAGTATCTGCCCGAGGGACGGTGCTTGGGCCCACTCCCATAGCCAAAGCAGTCCGGCGCGCCTTCGCCTCGCGCCTCAGCCGCTTTCTCTCCTCCTGGGCCGTTGAGACGGACCTCACCAGAGCCTCTCTCATTGAGGCATCTTCGTCCATGTGTAGGGATGCCTCCAAGTTTTTCAGGGCATCCCTCGTCGTTTTGTCAAGTCGAGGCTCTTGCAGCAGCCCCGATGAGACCGGGACTTCAGTAACAGGCTTGGGGAGGATCCCCGCATCAACTGATATAGCTCCTACAAAGAAACAAAGGAAGAAGGTTAGGTTGACCATCAGAAGAGATAACAATTTTTTTTTCTTATAAAAGAAAAGGGGGTGGGACGCACCAACGCCCGCCAGAGCACGTTTCTCCTCCTCCTCTTGGAAAGTTTTCAAAGAGGCAGCAATAGCTTCTTCAGTAGAGACACCTGTTGAAAATGGGAAAAGTATTAGTCAAGAATAATGATAAAAAAATGCGATGAACTGATGAGGAAAGCGGCTAACGATCACCTGACTCCGTGAGTTTGCTTAACATCGCTTCGAGCCTTGCTGATCGCTCAGAAGCTACAATAGCGGCTGCCAAATTGGTGTCTGCAGGGTCTACCAAGAAGCCTTTATTGCTTCCATATTCACTTATTCCTTTGGTAAGAGGGGCCTCAGACTCTAAATTAAGGATTGCGTCGAGAGAAAGGATCGACTTCTTCTTCTTTTGCCCGCCAGCTTTAGATGCACCTAGAATTGATTTGCGCTTGGCAGTCACCTTAGGGCGGCGGGTCCCGATATCCGCTCCTGCACCGGACTCTGGCGATATTACATCAACCGTCTTCGTGGGAACACAGGGCTCCTGTGGTGCATTCACCGTAGAAAACAGCGGCAATCCACGCGGGGGGCTCAACACGCGTGGTCGGTCGACTCCGGCATCTTTCAACGGAGGAATGACCGGGATCCTTGGTTGCAAGGGGGCCTTGCGATCACCGCCAAGAGGCGCACCCCTACGGTCAATCAGTATACGCTTCTCCGTTAAGATAATTGGGCCCATCGCATGCGCATACCAAGCCACGTACGTGTTAAGCGTCTTAGGGACACAGCTGGGTTCACTAATGAAGAAATAGGAACCCGTGTTAAGCCGTGTGAAATGATGCATTGCGTTCTTCATCCCCTCTCGGCTGACCACAGGCTTTTCCAAGAAAGCTTCCATCGGGATCCCTTAGTTATAGCTCGATTGCTGAGCAAACCGGTGCAGGTTGTACCTCATGAAAAGTGCGGTCTCATTCTGCCTAAACACTAGATAGCCCGGCCGAATGGAGTAGAGGTGGAGGATTTCCCGAGCCTTCAATACGGAAGCCCTGTTCTTGAAATCATCGCGCAGTGGCACTACTGACTTAGCATTCTCTGAGCCTATGGTTATAACCTTATCCACAAAGGAAATCTTCGCTCCGACCAGATGTGGACGAAGGAGCAGCCCCCTAGACTCCCATGGGGATGCAAACACAATTGAAGCGCCGACCAACCGCATGACTCTCGGGAGTCTGCATTTCTCGAAGAACGGAGGAATCTTATGGACACCGAACACCCCTTGCACATGCATTTCCATCCAGGAGGTGAAATAATGCGTCGGGAAGTTAGCGGGCTGTATCCCCGGCTCACTAGCGTCCGCCGCTACGCTAAGTCCTTTATAAAGGTAGGCCAGCCCGGCGACTCCTACCGATAACTGTAAACCAGCCACCATCCGATGCGCTGGGTAAAAGACGGAGGGCCGCATGTGACGCGGGTGCATGGGGAGCGCAAAGCTGCATAGCCACAAACCCAAGAACCCAATAAAAAAGGTCTCCTCATCCATGCCCGGGACGGCAATTTCTGAGAAAGGGACGACGGCAGCGCCGGGGAGATAAAAATCCCTTTGATCATTCTCCGACAGGTCGGCGGTCTAAGCCGAAGCCGAAAGGGTCATCGAGCTGAGCAAACTTCTCACTCCGCTCTGATAGGAGCTCCGGGCGAATGAAGCGGGCAATAAAATCTGCGAAACTGACGCCCCGGTCGCCCAATTCCAGATGGAGTCCTTCGTAGATCTCCAACATCTTCACCAGGCCCTGATTAGTCCAAAAACTTGTATTTACCGTAATCAGAAACGGCGTTGCTTTGCAGCTAGCCGGTGAATACGGGTCGATCCACAGAGATGGGTAATTTCCTTTAATGTGTTTTAACGAGTTGATTCAAAATGATGTTTTGGTTGGTTTCTAAAATCTATAAAAACTGGATCTATCACTAAACTAAATTAATCTAAATTAAAGTCTTGCTAGGGTTAGGTTTAGGGGAAGTTTAGAGATTAAAGGTTTCCTCACCGCTTTCATTGCCCTATTTTAGATCTATTAGATGTTACGGTAATTATCAATAAAGTGGATCCGAATCTTTTGGGAAGATGTTTCTTCCTCTAGATTCGTATCCTTCCTTTATTGATAGTTACCCTAACCCCCATGGAAAACACGCGCAACCGGCCCTTTATACTACGGTTCATCGTTACCTCGTGGGGTAGGATGCCGTAGGGAGTGGTTGTGCGTGCATGCATAGAGTTCTAACTCTTAGGTGTGAATAGCATGAAAGGGGTGAGAGATCTCATCTCTCAAACCTTTTCCTGAGGCTAACCCTAACAAGCGAGGAGACTACTCGCTCATTAGGGGATGATAAAACATACTAATTAAAAGAATTAAAAGCATAGACATAAAATAACTTACTAGGTTGACGGCTCCCTCCAAGCAATATAGAACAGATCTGAATAATACTCCCAGCAATTCTGAATTTTATTGATTGAAAAGAGGCATGGGGTTTTACAATTTTCGATTACAATTTATAAGTAAACAGGAGAAATTAGGGTTACAGACTCTCGCAGATGTGCAATTATAGATTTGCCTTCGAAAAATCCCAACACCCGCACCGACGCACCGACACGAGAAACATCCACCGACACGGGCATTATACGGCCGCGGAACCGCGGCAATTGGGCGCTTGGGCCGCGGTTCCGCGGCCCTTTGGTGCGCTTGGCTCACCATTTTTCTGGGCTTGGTTCAGGATTTCTTAGGCTTCTTATTTTTATACTTCTTTTCTCTGTTGGGCTTCTTAGTATTCTCCAGATCTTCAGTGAAAACTTGTAAGGATCTTTTGACCGTTTCACTTTCGTATTTTTGGACCTTGCACTGTTCTTCGTCTCGGCTTGACTAGGATCCGTCTACTTGTTGGTCAAAAGTCTCTTTTCTGTATCAACTTTCGTCTTTTTCACTGTATTTGCTCCAAGAGCCTGTATCCTGTAACATGCAACAAACGTGCGTCAAGAGTACCTGTTTATTTATAAAACGGATAAGAATAGGGGGATGAAAAATGCAATATTATGGTCTGAACAAATACCCCCAAACTTACCTTTTGCTCGTCCTCGAGCAAACTTATTATTTTATTCTCTAAAATCCTAACCACACTTTCGCAGGGAAAACGCGATTGCACTGAGCACGTGCAACAAGCCGTTAAACCTCTAGGTGTCCCTAGTAGGAGGAGTGTTGTCTCCTGAGGGTTTTCAGCGGATTACACCCACAAAATCCTATCAACTCGGCCCATTGACTTTTGTTCTCCAATTAGGTTTTCTAACAAGGAATTCTATTATCGTCGACCCGTAAATTATCCACCCATATTCTTCATGCCTCCTCATTATTTAACATAAGATTATATATATCCTGTAGACTTACTTAGCTTTCGGCATTTCCTAAGTTTTCCTTCTAGGGTTTCATCTCCACTTAGGAATTTCTATCAACCCTACTAAAGATAAAAGTTTTATTCTTCATTCCTTTCTCTCATCTAAACTCTAATCACATATCCCCACGTGTGTGTAAATATCACCCCTACACTTGGAAATTCAAATCAAGCAATCGTACTCTCGTCCATTGTCCAAAGCACTTTTTATTTAGTGAATTTTTAAATGAAATTTGCTTACACATCCTTCATGCGACCGTTAATACTTCTTGAGGTACCAACGACCGATTACAAGATGTGTTTGCACTTTAAAGCGTACTTCCTAGTTTTGCAACACCCAAGGCTTTAGCAGTGACTCCCAAACCAGTTGGTCTAAGGCACTAGGTGATGAAGCACCCTCGCTAAATATTTTTCTATTTTTACAGCCTTAAGTAATCACAAAAACCAGTGTTCATTTTTTTTTCTTTATTCACCTTTT
The DNA here is from genome assembly GCA_030015575.1 of Agapanthus africanus. Classification (NCBI taxonomy): domain Eukaryota; kingdom Viridiplantae; phylum Streptophyta; class Magnoliopsida; order Asparagales; family Amaryllidaceae; genus Agapanthus; species Agapanthus africanus. The sequence continues at coordinate 85,387,756 of JASDDO010000024.1, forward strand.
TTCTTTTATTTTCATTGTACTAAGGACTTTAGACAAGAGCATTTTAAGGTCTCTTCTACTATTCCAAGTTTCAAGGTGCGTGATTGTGCAAATTGTAGGGTTTACGTTTTCAGAATCTAGACTTAAGCTAGGAACTATTTTTCAAACTTATACTCTAATAAGAACATCAATACTCTTCCCTTGTTTCGACTTAGCCCAAGAAGTGAACCTAAAATTTGCCTATTTCTAAATAAACTACAAGGCATATATTTTCTACCGTTAAACTTTAAGGAAGGTTATCTTTAGGGTTTTTAATCCACTAAGTCTAAGATCTAGTTGTTCCTAACCAGTTAACCTATTTGTCAAACTCAAGTCAAATAAGCCAAAATTGAATACAATAATTTTTATAATGTTTCAAATTTTTATGGGTTTTCAAATAAATATGCAAATGCAAAAATATGTACAAATGAATGCGTACCGAGCATATACCCCCAAACTTGAACTTGACAGTGTCCTCACTGTCATAGTCAAAATACCGACACTTCCCTATTTATTTATTTATAATTTTTATTATTGTTAAGAAAAACAAAAATATATACAAAAAGGCCCTCCCCCAAACTTCATTTAAACTATGTTAGACATTACTGCCAAACCTTGCATAGACCAAAAGTCAACACCAACCAGTTGAAAAATTTATCAGTACAGAGTATTGGTTGGTGGAAGAATAAGTTGTGGCGGTCCACAAAGAATTGGGGAAGATAGAAGTGGTGGTATGGACGGTGTGGAAGCAAATATACATGAGGTGGTGATGCATCAAAACGAGAATGTGAATGATCAGCAATCAGTGGAATGTTGGCATTCTCGTAGCTTATTAAAAGAAATGGGGGTGGTTCAACTTCTAAAGGAGGGGGTTGACTAACCACAATACCCCCAAACTGTTCATGTGCGTCCTCTATTGACTTGGCATCATCCATCAATTTCATATGATATTCAATTATAAGGGAACTGATCTCCTCGATGTCCGCCATAGTCCAACCGAAAACTTGCCGCCTATCTTGTAAGACCTTTAAAATAGCGTTCTCTTGCTCGAAAGCTAGAGAGGCTGATATTATAATGGGAAAAGTCTCATTCTCACCTATGTAAGCATATTTAAGGTGAGGCGGTAAGGACATGAGTTCGAGTTTCGGAGGCGAAAGAATCATTGCGGAATCTACCTCGAACTCAAAGGACTCCAACACAGGTTCGAAATCACTGCAAACAACCGATTCGGATGGTTCAACTAACTCATCCACAATTTCAAAAGACTCATATTCGGGCTGTGAGTCGTCATCATCCGAAAAAGTGAAACATTCATAATCAATATCGGTTGTGTCAACGGTGGTAGGCTCAAGGAGGGACGCACTAGTGGCGTCAAAACTGTTTTCATCAAACAAGAATCTTTCAAGCTCGCAGTCCTCTTGCGTGATTTCGTGAATAGAGAAAACTTCTCGTGTACTAGTTTTAGGCACGGGGGGCAGACTTCCCATCTTATAAATATTGAATTCACTAGACATCTTCCCAAAGGATAGAGTCATGGAGCCATTACGACAGTTTATTACAGCATTGGAAGTGGCCAAAAATGGTCGACCGAGGATCACCGGAATTTGGTTTCTTGGGTTAGCAACAGGTTGTGTATCCATAACAATAAAATCAACGGGGAATATGAACTCCCCAACTTTGATCAACACATCCTCTAGCTGACCTCTTGGATGGGTGATTGATCGATCAGCCATTTGGAGAGTACAACGAGTGGGTTTCAACTCTCCAACCCCTAATTGTTCGTACACGGAGTAGGGAATCAGGTTAACACTAGACCCAAGATCTAAAAGTGCTCGATTAATTTTCTTATCCCCAATTGTGATTGAAATCGTAGGACAGCCGGGGTCCTTTCGTTTTTGGGGTAAGGTTTGATGGTGGTTAATAGCATTGCTCACTGCACTAGCCACTAGCACTTTCTTGGGTACTTGAGATGCCTTTCTCTTCGAGGTGCATAAGCCCTTTAAAATTTTCGCGTATGAAGGGACTTGTTGGATTTCATCCAAGAGAGGTATATTTAGGCTAACCTGCTTAAATATCTCCACAATCTTCTCCACTTGTGCATTTGGTTTATTAGGACTCAACCTGTTTGGGAATGGAGCATTTTGAAAATTCGTTGAGTCAAATGTCTGTGGAGTAGAATGTGGAGTAGGAACGGATCCCGGTGTAGATGTGTTCATGTTGTGAGAAATGGGTCCGTTCGAGCTAGAAGAAGTAGAGCCGTATGAAGGGTGGAGAATAGGCTTTAAAGAAAAAGGTGAAGAAGAAAGTGAAGAAAATGAAGAAGGGGAAGATGACGATGGAGAAGAAGAAGAAGAAGAAGAACCGCCGGCGGGGATGTCATCACTAGTTCCCACATTATTTTGCAACACTCTTCCGGATCTCAACGTGGTCACCGCATTTACATTGTGATTGGGATATGCGTTTTGTGTGTGACCGGGATTTGGCAATGGTTGAGATGGAAGCTTTCCCTTTTCTCTCTCGCTCAACGCAGCAGTTAATTGTGCAATTTATGCCTCAATAGATTTGATACTTTGATCGTGTGAAGCATTGTTAGTCATCAAAGATTGAACATAATTTTCAAATCTCGCTGCGGATTCTGTAGATTGCTTGAGAAATGCATCTAGACTTTTTTCGAGCGAGATAACCTTATTATCATTTGTTTGAACCATATTGTTCGTTTGATTTGTATAAGGTTGTTGTTGGAAAGGTTGCTGGTTTTGAGTTTGTGAAGGTGCTTGTTGTTGTTGTGGAGGAGGTCTTTGAAAATTGTTATTCCCTTGGAACTGTTGATTTGGGTGACTCCTCCACCCCGGATTGTATGTCGAAGAGTACGGATCGTTTCTTTGTCGTTGCTGAAATGCAGCATTGACTTGATCCTGTCCTTGAGTAGATGCATTATAAGGACACTCTTCGGTTAGATGCGATGGATTCGAACAACAAGCACAAACAGTTCATGTGGGTAAAGCAGGGGCAGGAGAAGACGATGAGATTTTGGTCTCAATGGCTTCTAGCTTTTTCATAAGTGATGCCATCTCGGCCTTCATAGCAATCGACATATCTACTTGATGTATGCCTGCCCTAGATTGACCACTAGAAAATGATGTGGTCTTGGTACTCTCCCACTGAATTGTTTGCTCACTAAGATCCTCAAGAAACTGCCACGCTTCGTCGCTAAACTTGGAGAGAAAATGGCCTTGACATATGGTTTCTAGCAACTGCTTCGTTGCCGAGTTCAATCCCTCGTATAATGTTTGGCAAAGTTGCCAACTTTCGATCCCATGATGAGGGTATTGAACGAGTAGGTCTTTAAATCTCTCAAAGCACTTCCAAAATGGTTCGGAAGGAAGCTGTGAAAATTGTATAATCTCGTTACGGTAACTAGCAGTTTTGTGATGAGGATAGAACTTTTTCAGAAAAGCTCTCACAAACTCGTCCCAATTTCTAATGGAATGTGATGCGGTGCTGTATAGCCACTTCTCGGCTAGGTCACATAAGGTGAAAGGAATGACCCTTAGCCTTATAGCGTCATCACTTAATTGGGTCGTTTTCATCATAGCGCACACATTTTGGAATTTATTAATAAAAATATATGCATCTTCAGATTCCAAACCATGAAATTTTGGCAGCATATTGATGAAATGTGGTTTTATTTCAAAGTTGTCCCCATTTACTGGTGGGGGTGAAAGACATGTAGGTAAAGAAGTGCGGACGGGGTAGAAGAGATCCTGGAGTGCAACTCGTGCGGGCGCTACAACAGGCGGAAGATTCGGGTTATTCGCACCTGGCGGAGGTGGAATCATTCCCGTCGGTAAGGTATCGTTGGGGTTGAATTCCGACATACCTTCGAAAGAAGAAATTGAAAGTGGAGGTAAGGAAATGGAGGGAATTTCGACTTCGGTGTCGAAAGGTTCGTCGGTCGGTACCAACGAAATACGGACTAATCGGGCGTTAGTATCCCTAGTCCAAAGTGACATACACTAAAGGAGTAGTGTAGTCAGAAAAATAAAAAAACAGAATGTGGGGGTAAGATAACGTCAATGAAGGGAAGTGAGTGGAAGTGAGTTGCAAGTTTTCTTAGCGGCAAGTTGCAAGTTTTGAAAAGATTTTTTTTTTTTTTATGTGAGAGTTTTGCAAAGAAGTTTTTGGAAAGGGACTCGTGACACAAATCAACCACACATGCACAATCAGGCCTAAATCTAGGGTCGCCTAGGTCTGCTAGACAGCTCCTAACTGGGGCTAGAAATAGGACCTCAAACCGCCTCTTCACCGACAAGTACGGCCAGGTAAGTGTGAAGGAACCACAATAGTGGGCCTAATTAATAACCACTAGCCTAGACACCGCAAAGTCAGTTAGGATAAACGGTCGATGCCTATACTAGTCCTTTTCCTATTGAGCTCGATATCCTAAGGTCTGAGTCTAGTATTTTTTAATTAATTGTGGTTGATGCACATGCTTTAGGTGTTTTCTGGGGTCCTGGGAAGGGTGATGAAATCCCCACCCAATCTGAGTTTGGTCAATTAGCCCCTTAAAGTCCGATTAAATTATGCAAAACAATAAAATTCACTTGCAAGCAATTTTTAGCGCGGCGCAAAGAATTCCTGCAGAAAATCTTTACAGAGAGATATATGAGGTTGCAGAAGGAAGAACAAGGGAGCAAACCATGCAAAATTGATGTGCTGACGTGGCAGGAAGAGCGCTGAACCGCGGCGGGAGACCTCTTTTGCGGCGGCAGCGCGGCGGAGTAGTGGGATCAGGCTCTGGAAAAAATTCTGTTGTTCTGTGCTTGTAATTCTTCTCTGTTCTTATGTACCAAATTTTTTTTTGCCCTATGTAAATTTCCAGATTCGCTATTCCTGCAAGATTCAAAAGATACACCCTTCAAACAGATCAAAATTGATAATTTTTTTTTTTATTTTCAGATTTTTATAATTTTTTAAAATTTATATCAACCCGAAATTACACAAAAAGAAATTTTACGCCATCCCCGGCAACGGCGCCATTTGATTAGTCCAAAAACTTGTATTTACCGTAATCAGAAACGGCGTCGCTTTGCAGCTAGCCAGTGAATACGGGTCGATCCACAGAGATGGGTAATTTCCTTTAATGTGTTTTAACGAGTTGATTCAAAATGATGTTTTGGTTGGTTTCTAAAATCTATAAAAACTGGATCTATCACTAAACTAAATTAATCTAAATTAAAGTCTTGCTAGGGTTAGGTTTAGGGGAAGTTTGGAGATTAAAGGTTTCCTCACCGCTTTCATTGCCCTATTTTAGATCTATTAGATGTTACGGTAATTATCAATAAAGTGGATCCGAATCTTTTGGGAAGATGTTTCTTCCTCTAGATTCGTATCCTTCCTTTATTGATAGTTACCCTAACCCCCATGGAAAACACGCGCAACCGGCCCTTTATACTACGGTTCATCGTTACCTCGAGGGGTAGGATGCCGTGGGGAGCGGTTGTGCGTGCATGCATGGAGTTCTAACTCTTAGGTGTGAATGGCATGAAAGGGGTGAGAGATCTCATCTCTCAAACATTTCCCTAAGGCTAACCCTAACAAGCGAGGAGATTACTCGCTCATTAGGGGATGATAAAACATACTAATTAAAAGAATTAAAAGCACAGACATAAAATAACTTACTAGGTTGACGGCTCCCTCCAAGCAATATAGAACAGATCTGAATAATACTCCCAGAAATTCTGAATTTTATTGATTGAAAAGAGGCATGGGGTTTTACAATTTTCGATTACAATTTATAAGTAAACAGGAGAAATTAGGGTTACAGACTCTCGCAGATGTGCAATTACAGATTTGCCCTCGAAAAATCCCAACACCCGCACCGACGCACCGACACGAGAAACATCCACCGACACGGGCATTATACGGCCGCGGAACCGCGGCAATTGGGCGCTTGGGCCGCGGTTCCGCGGCCCTTTAGTGGGCTTGGCTCACCATTTTTCTGGGCTTGGTTCAGGATTTCTTAGGCTTCCTATTTTTATACTTCTTTTCTCTGTTGGGCTTCTTAGTATTCTCCAGATCTTCAGTGAAAACTTGTAAGGATCTTTTGACCGTTTCACTTTCGTATTTTTGGACCTTGCACTGTTCTTCGTCTCGGCTTGACTAGGATCCGTCTACTTGTTGGTCAAAAGTCCTTTTTCTGTATCAACTTTCGTCTTTTTCACTGTATTTGCTCCAAGAGCCTGTATCCTGTAACATGCAACAAACGTGCGTCAAGAGTACCTGTTTATTTATAAAACGGATAAGAATAGGGGGATGAAAAATGCAATATTATGGTCTGAACAGGCCCGGATACTGATGCTGGACGGCGTTTTCTGGAGTTGGGTCAAACACCAGCGGCTTGGTGACAAAGACGTATTCGTCAGGAGGTAGCAACTCTTCATAATGCTCCCCTCTCATCGGTAAACCCGAGAGCTCGGCAAACTCCTCCAAGGAAATTGAGACCTCCCTATCCGCCATCAGGAAAGTGTGGGTAGGGATATTCCATTGTTCAATGAAGGCTTTGATCCACCACGTTGGAGGAGAGGGATACTCAAAGAGCGAGACGTAGATGGCTGAATACAACCCAATCTTCATTAAATGAGTCCTTTTCGCCGATAAGATGTATCGGGCCCACTGCAAGTATCCGGCGGGCGGTCGCGGCACCAATCCAATATTATAGGCCTGTCCCCAAGGGCCTGCTTCACCCTGACAGATTCGCCTTCCTAAAATATCTATTGCCGGCGGAGGCTGCATGGGAATAGCACCAATTGCGGGTTGGAGGAGGTCATCCGAATTCCAATTTTTAACCTCCACGGCATACTTCACCGGGGGTTCGTCCGCATAGGGGATTGGAGTTATGGGCTCAGACGGCGTGGCAAAACTGAAACTGCGACGACCCTGGATGATCTGGCTGTACCACCTCCCCCACAGGTGGAGTTTTTTGCACTCGGGGTCATGATCCTTAATAAGAGCGAGCGCCACCCGGTCCACTGGCGAATGAGGGAACCCTCCTTCCGAGCGAACAAAGGGGAAAGACGAGTCGTCAGACATGTTTCCTGTGGAAAGACAAAAATAACCGTTTAGTGTTCTAACGCTTGGCATTTTAAAATCTTACTCCACACTGTGATGCAGTGGGTAGTGGACCAAAGGGGGACCCACAAAATCTGGATGACGGTGCATCATTTAATAAGACAATCCCATCATTAGATGAGACTGTCAATTCATGGAAAAAGATCCACAGAGAATATCCTCATTAATGGGAAATCCCTAGAGACAAGGAGAAAATCTCCTCTTTTAGAGCAAAGCTCTGTCACAGAGTGACATTTGTCAAACTCTGGTCTCAAGGAAACCAGATTCCTCAAAAGAGCATAGCTCTGTGGTAATAATGGAAAGGTCCATCAATTTTTTTTTAACACTTAAAAGAATTAAAAAATTTTAAAAACCTTGAAAAGTCCATGAAAACTTATAAAAAAAATTTCTTCATTTTTCAGATCTAAAAAGATCTACATTTGATCCAAGAGCAAAGCTCTGTTCATGGGTTAAAACCCATGGACCAGATCTCTGTAAATCTGTGAGTTCTTGAGAGCAAGGCTCTATTGAAGAAACCCCAAAGAGGTTTTCTTTAGATCAAAGATCTATAAGAGCAAGGCTCTGTTGAAGAAACCCCAAAGGGGTTTTCTTTAGATCAAAGATCTATAAGAGCAAGGCTCTGTGAATTAAAATTTAATTTAAATTAATTTAATTTTCTTACCTAGACTGATTCTAAGTTTTGAACTTTAAAATTCTTGGGAAGAAGCAAGAGCAAGGCTCTGAGAGTTCTTAAGCAAGAGCAAGGCTCTGAGTCAAAATTCTTGAAGTGGTAAAGAAATTAAAAGACCAAGGGTCCTATTTATAGGCGCATGCACCCCTTCAACTTACCCCGTTTGATCCAACGGCCAGGATCTTGCCACCGCTGCACTCACGTGCGCGCCACGTGAGCGCAACGGTGGGGGGGCATTTGTTTCCCTAATTAGAGCATGGCTCTGTTTGAATTTCAAAAATTCAAATTTTGAAGCAACGCTTCAAATCCCGTACGCTGCGCGCAACGCGCCACGTGTCAGAAGTTGATACGACAGCGCAACGCCCAAGGCGGTGCGTCCAATCAGAGCAGGGCTCTTTTAAAACCAAAAAGTAAAAGAAGCAACGTTCAGTTGCGCAAGCGCTGCGCAGCTGCGCAAGCGCTGCGCAGCTGCGCAAGCGCAGCGCAGCTGCGCAAGCACAGTTGCGCAAGCGCTGCGCTGCGCGACCCGTGTCTGCACAGTTGCGCAAGCACAGCTGCGCTGCGCGACACGTGTCTGCGCAGTTGCGCACACAGAATAAATCTTTTCTGTTCTTGTTAAAACAAGAAGATTTTCTTCTGTAAAGCAGGGGCCTTTGGATCAAAGATCTAACGGTGGGGAAAACTCCCCAAATCACTCAGAAAAAGATCTCTGTAACAAATTTAACTAATTTGTGAGCCCTATAAAAAGGACCCCAGACCTCATTTCAAAAAAAAGAACATCTGGTTAAAAAAAAAGAGAGAAAGATGACTCTGAAGAACTCCTCAAGAATAAAAAAAAAAGGTAAAAACCTTTGAAAGAAGAGAAATTTCTCTTATGAACAAGATCATGGATCTTCAATAAATAAATAAACAAATAAAATAAAAATAAAAATAAAAATAGTGCCTTGCACTTGTTATGAACCTTTGGTTCTCTGAAACAAGGAAAAACTTGTTTAGATCAAGGGATCAAAAAGTGCTTTGCATTTCTGTTTTGGATCTAAAAAGATTTTTAGTGCTTTGCACAAACGCAATGCATTTCCTAAAGGGCCAGGCCCAAATCAAAAAGACCTAGTAGGCCTAATTAAATTGCAGTGCAATAAAAGGGGCAGAGCCCAAACAAAATAGATGCTCTGCATCATTTATAAAAGGGCAGAGCCCAAACAAAACAAAGGTAATGCAGTGCATTATTTAAAAAGGGGCAAAGCCCTAACTCAGGTCTAATAGGCCAAAGACAAAAAAAATGTTGAAACTGGACTTAGCCCAATTTTGGCCATAAATTAAATTGACTGAGCAAGATTGCTCTCTTAAATCAATTTACTACGGGTTAAAGGGTACATCTCTGAACTCCTCTGAAACATGTCGTTGTAATCCTTCAACTTCGTCAGAGAGGTGACGGGTCCCGACAACCTCATATCAATATCGGACCGAGACGTCCCTAAACTAATATCGGACCGAGACGTCCCTAAACTAATATCGGGCCGAGACGTCCTTAAACTAATATCGGACCGAGACGTCCCTAAACTAATATCGGGCCGAGACGTCCCTAAACTAATATCGGACCGAGACGTCCCTAAACTAATATCGGACCGAGACGTCCCTAAACTAATATTAGACCGAAACGTCCCTAAACTAATGCTGGACCGAGACGTCCCTAAACTAATATCGGACCGAGACGTCCTTAAACTAATATTGGACCGAAACGTCCTTAAACTAATAATGGACCACCACGTCCCTAAACTGGAATATGGACCACCACGTCCCTAAACTGGAGCACTAGAGCCCCCAAATGCTCTTTTTGCCGGATCCAAACGATCCCGTTTAAGTTGATCTTAGCCCCAAACATGGCTAACGTATCCTTAAACATTCAAATGGACTATAAAACTCCAAATCAACTCTGGTTCAAGGATACATCCCCGAACTCCTCTGACACCTGTCGTTGTAATCCTTCAACGACGTCAGAGAGGTGACGAGTCCCGATGGCCATACATTAAATCGATCATCACGTCAAGTTGATCTTAGTCCAAAACAGGACTAACGTATCCTTGACGAACGTTTAAGTTGATCTTAGCCGCAACGCGACTAATGCATCCTTAAACTAAAAACACCAAACCCAAATCTAAGTAAATACGGATTTGAACTAATCCGCGTCCTACGGGCGACGGCATTACTCAGTCTCCGTATACAATCCACGAGCAACCACAAACAAAACAAACACACACGACACGAAGTGAAATTCTGGAGAAGGAGAAAGTTGTTACCGCGATGCGGTAGCGTAATTAACTGCAGGGGCTTGCGCCTGCAGGGAAGAGCGTCCCCACAATCAAAAACCCCTCAAGCGAGGGGGAATCTGACGAAGTCTGCTACATCGGCCGCATCCGTCTAAACCCCCGATATACGATGTCATAAATCAACTTGGCATCTTCAGAGAGGTGGACGGATAAAACCACATAGCATCTGCCCCGAATCTCAGGCATAGACTCAAAGTCTGCGCCGTGTCGTTCGGAGGGGAACAAGGGATCCGAATCTCCGGCAGCCGCGGACTAAGCTGCCGTTAATTATCTCTCGCCTTTGGAGCGAGAGAACCTCCGATTGACGGGTCAAACAGGTCATGTGAACTCAATATACAGTGTGTGTACGCATTTTGAAGGGGTTTTGGATATATCGGGGGGCCTCGCAGAGTTTTTACGGGAACAGTGTGGTGGAGTATGTGTGTGCGCGCATATATATATATATATATATATATATATATATATATATATATATATATATATATATATATATATATATATATATATATATATGAGATTAATGGAGGAAAGAAGCCATATGAGGGGATTTCTTCCTATGGCGTGGAAAAAATACAATCTCCGCTATTTTTTCCGACGATCGGCACCCATCATTGTTATCATCTAAGATGTGCGTACACCAAATTTCATGTGATTCCACAACCTTTTCACCGTTGATTTAGTGGGTTCAAAATTAACGGTTTACCGATAATAGAACTTTTTACATTGCTAAATCAACAGTGAAAAAGTTGTAGAATCACATGAAATTTGGTTTATCCACATCTTAGATGTTAACGATGAAGATGATGGGGGCCGATCGTCGAAAAAATTGGTGGAGGTTGCATTTTTTCCACGCCATAGGAGGAAATTTCCTCCTATGGCCTCTTTTCTCCATTATTCTATATATATATATATATATATATATATATATATATATATATATATATATATATATACACACACATATATATATAAGGAAAGGGCGTCCATAGGATGCGTGGGAGAAGGCGCCAGCGCCTCACGTGAGAGTCACGCGCACGCTTGGGCGCTAGCGCACCCACGTGCCCGGCATGCGGGCGCTCGGGCGCTGGCGCTAACGGCCTACGTGCCCGGCACGCGGGCGCTCGGACGCGGGCGCTCGGGCGCTGGCGCTGGCGCTAACGCCCTACGTGCCCGGCACGCGGGCGCCCGGGCGTAGGCGCTAACGCCCTACGTGCGATGCTAGCGCCCCACGTGCCCAGAACGCGGGCGCTCGAGCGCTGGCGCTAGCGCCCCACTTGCCCGGCACGGGCGCTCAGGCGTTAGCGCTTTGGGCTCTTGGGTTCTAGCGCTTTGGGCGCTCAGGCGTTAGCGCTTTGGGCGCTTGGGTGCTAGCGCTTTGGGCGCTCGGGTGCTGGCGCTGGCGCCAGCGCTTTGAGCACGGCACGCGGGCGCTAGCGCCCCACGTGCCCAGCACATGGGCGCTCGGGCGCTAGCGCTTTGTGCGCTTGGGTGCTAGCGCTTTGGGCGCTCAATACTGGGCGGCAAAAAGGGACTTGGTCCCTGCACTGAGAGTTGTACTCCCAAAAAGAAATACTTATTATTGTGTGTGTGTGTGTGTGTGTATTAGGAGTTAAACTCCTAAGATATTTTTGGAACTGATGAAGGGGCTTCTCCCTTGAGCCCTGGATCTCCTCCAAAGTGGGATTTTCGGAGATAGGTCTCCTTCTTCCTTCTCTGTTGGCCGGATCTTGAAGAACAAGAGATATGAGATTTAAAAATCTTCCCTTTTTGAGATCTAATGGAAGATCTGGGCTCCCCTTTGTGGGTTTTGTGGTGAAAAACTATTTAGTTTTGGAAAAAGAAGAGTAAAACTCTTGATTTAATTCAAAAGAAGGGAAGAAGGTTTTAGAACCTTTTGGAAGGAGGAGGCACAGGAACCCTAGTTTTTCGGGTGAATGAAAAGTGTATCTTTTATGCATCATCATGTTGCCTTATATAGGCTTACACATTTACATATAGCCCCTTGGGCTATACAAAATGGCATTTTGCCCATCCCATGCCTCATGTGCTTATTTCTTTTCACATAAGCCATGGGCTTTACAAAAATTTGGCTTTATGCCCATTTTGCTTACATTCATGCGCAAAAAATTACATCAAAATTATTTGTTACATGATTTTTATGTTGGCATGGGGAGACTGGCCGCGGGCTCGACTTGGGCATGGGCCTACTTGGCCCGGGCTTGGGCCCACCTGGCTTGGGGTTGACTTTGACCTTGACTTGTCAACTGGGGTGCAAATTTTGACCCCAACAAGCCCAAGAGAGGTAAACTAAATAAACTCTGAAATGAGTCCATAAACTAGAAACTCCGAAATGAGTGAATAAACTACAGGCTCCGAAACGAGCGTATAAACTACAAACTCTGAAATGAGTATATAAACTACTTTATGCCAAGTCAAGACATCAAGGGAAAGAAAAGTGCCAGTATGAAATGAAATATGTTTTTTTATTCATGAATCAAAATGAAAACAAGATACTCTTATTCATGAATCAAAATGAATACAATATACTCTTATTTATGAATCAAAATGAATACAAGTAAAAAAAAGGGGAGAGTATACGGCGACAAAATTGTCTAAGCCGGCGGACGGTTCAATAAGCCAGCAAGTTCGTCGCTTTTCCGCTGGACTTCTTCTTTGAGCTCTATTAATGCCGCAAGACGAGTCCCTGCCTGTGCATGTTGACTCTGGTATGAAGCGAACCGACTTTCAAGCTCTTTCTCGGCGACTTTGTGGGATTCAATCATCTCACAGGTAAAAATAACGTCTTTATCGAGAGCCACCACTTCTGTGATGGCCTCTTGAAGCACCCACCAAATTTTATATGCACGGGTGGTCTTGGTAGTGAGCTGAGCTTGAAGCTCCTCTAAAGATTTTGAAGCCAACTCCCTCGTCGAAAACTTCCGGTTGAGCCTCTTCTCACATGACTGGAGATTGGCTGCATATCGTTCGACCCATCCACGCTGGCTCGCTTTTACAGACAAGAGGTCAGAAGGAAGGCGTATGCATTCAATCCTATGTAGACAGGCCTCCACTCTGCGGCAATACTCAACCCAGGTGCGCACCAATGCCTCGTCATGATAAGTGGCAAGAACAAATAAGGAAGCGTTGGCTTTAGCAGCGAATTCTTCGGCCGCGACAGAAGTACCGGCGTGAAGATCTTCGATGAGAGCCGCCAGGGAATAAACGCTCTGTCTTTCCATCCTCTCAGATGCACGTCAGGCGTAAGGACCTGGTGGTATGGGGATCCAAGACTCTAATGGGGTCAAGACTGGCAAAGCTGTGAAGATATGTGTGCAGTCATTTATATTTTCGAATATAGAGTAAGCAAAATGAAGCCAGAAATAAAGTGTCACTTACCCACGATCATGCACGGCGGGCTTGAGAGATCCCAGGTCCATCAAGAATCTCGACTTCGTCATCGGCTTCTACATCGGCTTCTAGAACTGTGGTTTAAAATGAAGGGCGTATCAGCATCAAGATAAAAATATAAAACAAAAAGGGCGAAAGAATACCGACCTTGGCTAGAAGAGAGTGCTATGCTTTGTGGAGGTATCTCTTGGGGGGCCGCCATGTCAAGCAATCGCTGGAAGGTTTTCCTCGGGGAAAGATCCACGATGGAAGCCGCCAGCTCCCGCAATTCCGAGGAAAGGAAAAGTTCAGATAACGAAGGGACCGTTAAACAAAATGTGTATGTATTGAAGATTATCTTCGATGCTCCGCCCGCCCTGAACTGGAGGGATGAAAGCTTCGGAAGCCTCCTCTACACCCCCAGGCGCATCAATGAGGTTATGTGTGAAATATATAGCCGGCATGGCAGCCTCTAATGAGGGGAAGAAATCTTCCGCGGAAGGCCCCGAGACGAGGTTAACAGTTTCAGCCATCTCTTCTACATCCTCCGGTGCGTCGCTAGAGATATCCATGGGACCTATGACCAACAAGACCACCTCTGCCGGAGGAGTAGATGCGGAAGGGACACAAGCCACCACCAGGAGCTCCACAGCAAGGGTAGAAACTTCAGTAATCTCCTCTGCACCCTCCGATGCGTCACGGGAGACATTCGTAGAATCCGCAGCTATGGCTCAATCTAGGCTCAAACCCACTTCCGCTGCAGAAGTCCCTACAAGGTTTTTTGCAAAAATAAGGAGACGTGAAAGCAATACAAATTACTCGCCAAAAGAAAGACACGAAAAATACGCATACCAATACGCCAAGAAGCTTGAAGTATAGCTTTTTGAGCCGTTGTTCTTTTCTGATCAAATGCACTCGCCGGGTTTCAATCGCAAGTGAATGGCTGCCCGTTTTCAGTGCAAGCTCATCTTCAGAAACAATCGAGATGGGTTGTTTGAGAGCTCGTTCCTTTTCCATTAACAGAGGACCCATGTGTACCCTTCGTAACAATGGGTCAACGTCGTAGAATACAACGGAGGGGAAGGCTTTCTTCGGGATGCACATTTTTTCAGTTTCATCTTGTGAGCGCCTTAAAGCCTCGGCCAACTGCACGGCCTCCTTGGCAGACGAACCAGGAAAGAGAAGACCGTCGTCCAGCTCCTGCATGGATATCGGCTAGTCCTGAATAAAGGGCTCGGATTCAAGCAAAATGTCAAATAGGCCGGCGACCGATTTCTTTCTCCTTTTGGAGCCTGTGCTAACACTAGCGGAGGAGCGCTTCCTCCCCCTTGTTGCTTTGGCTCAGCGTTGCCCAACTTCGATTTCAGTATCACCCTTTGGTGACACCACCATGGGTGCTTTATCAAAAACTTCCGCCTGGGCTCTAGTACGCACCGGCATACCAACAGTGCGAGGGGCTGATCTATTTCTGCGACTTTAGGGATAAGCACCGAACCGCTATCCCTCAGAGGAGGGCGAACCACCGACTGCGGCCGCAATGGGGAGCTGGTGACCTGAGCCGGAACGGGAGCTCTACACTCGAAAAGCATCCGTCTCTCCTCTGTAATGACGGGACCGACCCGATGACGGTACCAACCCTTGAAAGACCCCACAGGCCTCAGAAGATAGTCGGGCTCCGGGATCATGAAGAAGGAGCAAGTGTTTAACCGCATGAAATGGTGAATGACATCGCGAGTAACCTCCAGGGAGAGGGCAGGCTCAACAAAAATTCCTCTAAAGGAACGCCCTGGTAGTTGCCTAACTGCTGGGCGAAGCGATGCGGATTATACCGCATGAAGAAAGCAGTGTCATTCTGGAGGAACACCAAATAACTCGGCCTGATCGAGTATAGATGCATAATCCACTTAGGCTTTAAAGCCTGAACCCCACCCTTCGACAAATCAAACAAATGTTGAACGGGCCCCGCTGGAGCAGAAAGGACTCGATCGCTGAAAACCATTCCGCCTTCATTTGAGTATGGATTCAGCAGTACATGGAGAGCCCCTAACTGGGTCGGATCGGGAGTGGAAGTATCAACCAACCTCATGATTCGTGGAAAAGTATATGATTCATAAAAATCTGGTCGTTGGTGCACAGCAAACGCTCCCAACACATGCATCTCGATCCACGACATGAAGTAGTAGAGGGAGAAATTCACGGTATTTGCACCCGAGTTCGAAGTATTAGCAGCAACGCTTAACCAGTGATATAGATGCGACAACCCCGTGACGCCAACAGTTAATCGTGCTCCTCCAGCTATGGATGAGCAGGATAAAGGACGGAGGCTCTCCTAAAGCGGCGATGCATCGGTATGGCAAACCAGCTGAGCCAAAGACTGATAAAGCTGACAAAGAAAGTTTCTTCATCCATGCCAGGGGCCGCGATCGCATCAAAATCCACGGCCGACAAGTTTGGAATATAAAACTGCGGCAGGTCTTCTTCTTTGGTTGGCAGTTTCTTTAACCCGAATCCAAAGGGATCATCAATTTTTGCGAATTTTGGAGCCTTCTTGGATAAGACATCCTCGCGGAGAAAGTAGGCAATGAAAGCGTCAAAAGTGACACCTTGCCCTTCCGATGTCACAAAAAGTTTTTCAAAGATGTCGCGGGCCTTGATTAGACTTAGGTGCTTGTGACGAACGGCGTTCTTAGTCGTCAGGCCATCAAGAATAGCGGGCACCGTAGCAAACACGTATTCATCAGGAGACAGTAACTTTTCGTAATACTCTCTCCTAATCAGCAGCCCTGAAATGTCCCGGAAGTCCTCCAGCGAAATAGAAACTTCGCGGTCCCCTATCAGAAACATATTCGTTGGAAGGTTCCACTGGTTCAAGAAAGTCTTGACCCACCAGACGTGAGGGGCGTAATAGTAAAATAACAATGCATACACTGCTTGGTATAACCCAATCTTCTGCAGCCGTGTACGTTGGGCAGAGAGAATGTATCGAGCCCAAGAAAGATAGCCTACTGGATGGCGTGGGGTAACCCCTAACTTATACACCTGCCCCCAGGGTCGAGCTTCACCCTGACATATACGGCGCCCCAAAATATCAATAGCCACCGGGGGCTGGTTGGGTATCTCGGTCGTTGATGGCTCGAGCCGGCCCGTAAGAGCCCAATTAGTCGCCTCCACCGCATAAGCAGTCCGTAGGCGTTCCATCAATGAGATCGAGCGGATGGGTTCTATTGGCACTTCATATATAAAGGTACGGCGGTCCCTGATGATATGACCGTACCATCCCCCATAAGAGAAGACTCGTACGGTCCTTGCCATGCGCCCTAATCATCGCCATAACTTCCTCATCTAACGGCGACTGCGGAAAAGTGGCTTCTGAGCGAGTGTAAGGGAAGTCGAGAAGTGGGGCCATCGTTCTTGAAATAAGAGGGAAAAGAAAAAAAAATCATTTAAAAAAAAATATATATAATAATAATAAATAATAATATAATAATATAAAATAAAAAACGTGATGTTTGTTTCACGGGACCATTGCCTGCAAAACTAATGGACCCCACAAAATCAATATGGCGGCTCACCAATGATGAAACAAGATAATCATGGTGAGAATCAAAAAAGATTCTCATTGAATAGACACTGGAGTTTAAACAACTCTTGACATCCTCGAAGTAAAATGAATTCTGTTAAAGTACCCAACAAATTTAAATTTGTGCAAATAAGGGTAAAACCCTATGAAAATATTCTCAAGAACACCAGGGAATGAAATTCCCGAAGGGCCCTCTTGATCTTTCAGAGCTAAGCTCTTTGATGAAGAATTAAATTCATTTTAAAAAGTGGAATTAAATTCCAGAAACCCCCATGATGGGGAAACGAAAAATAGAATTAAAATTCCATAGACCCTCAAAGATCAGAAGAGAAATGCCCGATCTTCGAAGACATTGGGGTTTACTACTCAAAGATTATGACTTTTTGGATCTCTAAAAGATTGGTTGCAGAAGAGAGCAAAGCTCTTACGGTGGATTTAAAATCCAGAAAAAAAGAATTACAGAAAAGGGTTTTTTGTTCCTAAGAAAAAAATGTCGTTTAAGATCTTTACCTAAAAAAGTTCTTTCTGACATAGTTTAATTTTGAAATTTCAATGGGCAGAGAATTAAGCTCTGAAAGGAGAATTAAATTCTCAAGAGAAGACTAAAGAAGAAGATGAAGAAACGGTAGCCCTTTCAAGAGCCAAGCCTTCTCATTTATAAGACGTGATGGGGAGCGGTTCGTCTCCCCGTTCCCCTAGAAAATTGTTCAGTCGAAAATATCGCACTTTTGATATAACATTTTCCTTACTTTTCTTAAATATCTAAAGGTGTTTATTATAAATATAGAACATATTTGGGTTTATCTGTAAAAATACTATTTACCGTATGTTTATATATTATAATTAATATTATGAAGGAAAATATATGCATATAATATTTATATAATATTTTTATTATGCATATCATATCAAATATTCTAATCAAGATTCTTTAAACGATATAACATCATATAAATGATTAGAATAATATCTCTATAACAAATATTACTAACATTATTCATGGAGATATTGTGCAAGATTTGGATCAGGAGATCGGGATATCGAGATGTCGGGAATAAAAAATCTGCCGATGAAGTTAAATAAAATCGAAGAATCAATACTGGCAGAGACTCAGAAAAGATATGAAGATTCCACACATCAAATAAATCTCCATGTGTCACTATAAAGAGGCCCCAGAATTTTGAAACAATGATCCCACGAAACGGCCGCGGTTCTGCGGGTAAAACAAGCAAATCGCGGCGAATCCGCGGTCGATCCACCGAGTTAGGGTTTTGGATTTTAGGCTTGGATCTTCACAACAACCCCTAATTCATGGGATCTAGAGTTTCTGGTTTTGGGACTATATAAAGGACCGAGAGCTAAACTTAGAAATGATCAACCTTTTACACGAAGCAAATCACCGTCAAAGAACAAGTGATCCATGACAGGTCCACGATTCGACGTGATAAGGCGACCTGAGATTTGACGGAACATCTACTTCCTACGAAGCAGAGATCGAAAGCAACTTTTGCTTCCTCTTGTAATCTAAACTCGAAAGTTTTGTAATTGTGAAGTTGATTAATAAAGGTAGATCATTAGATTAATTATTTAGTATTTAATTTCTGTATTTACATTATGATCTCATTCTCTATCCGTTCTTCTATGTCCATCATGCGCGAGTAATTCTCCGCTTGACAGGGTTCGTAGGATTATGGTAGAACAATGGATGAGAAAATATTTTAACTTCTTTTAAATCTTATGAAGTTTATAAACTTTAGCAAAAGAATCGTTAACATCCTAATCGGGCTCGCTACCAATTTATTGCTAGTCTCGACCGCGGTTTGAGATTAGATTAACAATTATTTTGTTAAGGGCTAGACATGAATAGAGATCAATGAAAGGACAAGGGTCAATAGTGTGGAAACCCTAGTTTCTTCCAAGAACACTAATCCTCGTTCATCAATATCTATCTAGTTTTAAATCTATCAATAGATAAAAAAAAAGTCATTTTTATTAGTCATCCATGACTACTAAATCCTAACGAACCCTACAAACCTTCTTCTTATATATTCTATATCAGTAATTAAACATAGATCTATAATCTATTCTCCCCTATTCTTTTACTCTAATCAACTCGTCTAAAGCAAGATTAGAAGTTCCATGCATCCCTGAGGACGACTTGTACTCATCTCGGCTTGGTACACGCGACACCGTTATTGATTGCAGTTACTACACTCTTTCAAAAGAATCAATCAAATGGCACCGTTGCCGGAATACATGCGAATTTTTTTCTTACTATTCGTGTTGAATTCCTATTCGATACATATCATAAAAATAAAACAAAACAGCAAATTATGTATTTAACGATTAGTGTGCGATTTTTGCGAGGGAATCTGGAGTCAGTTGAACGAGGAGATAAAATTTCAGAGGCATCAAGTAAATCCCAGAGGAGCAAAGGGGGCAAGTGAATAAATTTTTTTCAAAAGAACCCTAAATAACGCGGCGGAACCGCGGCTATTTCGTGCAAACGGCAGCGGAACCGCGGCAGTATTGTTGAGTTGTGCATCCAAACTCCTCTGGTATATTTCTCAACTCTTTCTCTCTTCTTTGAAAATCCTATAATATATTTTTCTGCAGGATTCTTTGCAAAATATCGCCGCTCAAAAATCATTTTGTGTGTTTTGTTTTGCGGGTTGTTTTTGCATATTTTAATATGGACTTTAAGGAGCAAGACCAAAATTCAGATTAGGTGGGGATGTCATCACCTTTCCTAGGCCCCACAAATTACAAAATGAGGATCCGCATCACCCTATATTAATTAAAAAATATCTAGACCAAGACTCTAAGGACCGTCACGCTCAATTAGGACAAAGGAGGGTCGTGGGTAATCTATCGCTTATCTGCATTACTTTTATAGTGTCTAAGGCAAGTGTGACTACGGAAAGTGGTTACTTAATTAAACCTGCTATTTTCGGTGATTTGTATAGCGGATACCTCCCACTTACCTGGCACTTACCTGGCCACAAGAGTTATAAATAGGTGGTAGAGGATTGATCACACGGCTTGTCCTTTGGAAGTTTAGGAGCGGTCTAGTGCTTGACCTAGGTAACCTTAGTTCTAGGGTTGCTTGTGCATTTTGTGATTTGTTGAGTCAACCCTCAAGTCCCACTTTTCAGAGCAAAAAAATCTAACTGGAGCTTAAATCTTTCTCCTTCCTCTTTCCTCTTTCCTTCTTATAATGGGTAACCCAAATAAAAGAACACTTGCCGAGCTTTGCTATCCAGAACCAAATATTTCTTTTTTTCATAATCGCTTCCGTATACCATCCGACTCTACCATGTATTTAAGAGATCGGATAGAGCAAGCGGAAAGAAACAGTTGGGCACCTCACTCCAGACCCTATCAACCGCATCAAAATTCTATATCTTCATATGTTGATACTCCATTTAAAGTGTGTGAGGGAACTCCTAAACGCATGTTCATCGCTGAGCATATGGCGAGGGCTAAAAGCCAAAGTTTCAATCCGGTCAAACCGTTAGGATAACAAACACCATCACTTTCTAAGAAAGATATTGTTACTCGTTTTGCGGCATATATGACATTTGTTGCCAGTCGCCAACCAACCAACCAATATCAATATTCTTCTTATCACAATGTTGATCATACTCCCGTCCAATTTTCACAACCATTCGATTCCTATCAATCCTACCCGACTTTTACACCTTCTCTAGACAATTCTTCTAATCAGTCATTTGAAAGTTTTACCTATCCACAAGAATTTCAGTCTTAAGCTGAAACCCCTTACCGACCCATGTCTAGTCTTGAACGGACAGTTGAAGAATATCGGGTAGCGCCGCGCCACGCCATAGAGGAATTGAATGTGTCCATGGCCGCCCTCATACAACCCAATGAACGAGCAACTAGTTTACAACTAGCTCAAAAAATTTCAATGTATGATACGGCAATGGGACAAATTGAGAATTTGGGTAGTAAGAGAGAGCAGTACACCCTTCCAAATCAAACCTCCCCATCCCAAATTGAAATTCACAACTCTAGTTTCACAAATCTATCGAGTACACCAAATAATTCACCAATTGAAGATAGAATGTTTGATGAGTTGTGCGACTTTGTAGTGTTTGATTTACCCGATTGTGAAGGGTACATTTCAAGTGAAACCACACCCAATACTTGTGATCTCTACACCTCCACTCTATATCCGAAATTGATTGAAGACTATGCTTTTGATGAGGTGTCTGAGAATTTTAATTTTCACTTAATTGAGGATATTGACGCTGAGGATATGTTGGATTATAAACTCACGGTTTTGTATGAATTTTTCTCACCAATTCATCAGGTCTTTTCATTTCCGTGTGGACATCATCTCGAACCTTTAATTGTTTTTCCCGAACCCCATATGCGTCTGGAAATTGATGATAAATGCATGACCGAAAAGCAGAACGAAATTCAGTCTTTATTTCCCACATCTGGTTCAGCAATACTCGACACACAAATTTGTTTGCCCATTTTATCACCCACTTTCTTTGGTTCTTCTTCTAATCTTCCTTTAATTTTAGCGAGTGTTGATGAATCACAATCCAATAATTCGAGTTCGATAATTCTAGAAAGACAACTTGATTTAGATACTTTTGAGAATGAGGTAGATGAGTTTTTTGAGTCTCCTACCTCGATAATTTTTGACAAATCAAGTGTGTTGAATTCTGGCGCGACCCTTATTGACATTGAAACGTTCAATCGGACCATCGATGAAACATTCGAAGATATTTCGCCGACGAACTCGCATTCCTAAATGACACGGATTTTGTGATTAATCAACCTCCACTTGAAGAAGTTGAACCACCGCCATTTCTTCTTATCCCATACGAGAATGTGACTATTTTTCTCATTCCTAATCATTCACATTCTCATTGTCATTCACCGTTATTGTTTCGTCTCTATCAACCGAGACGTAAACCATGCCACCTCTTATCTCCTCCCCACTTCTTCAAATCTCTGATCCTCTACCAACCAGTGCATTATATCGATAAAATATTTGAATGGTTGGTGTTGACTATTGGTCTTTGTAAAGCTTTATATTGACCAATAACTTTAACCCCCTTCATAATTTTAAATGCTTAATACTATTTTACTCAAGTTTGGGGGAGGGGAATATTTTGGCTCTTGAAAGAAAATAAATTTTTACAAAATTTTAAGCCAAAAAAATAAGTTTGGGGGAGGATTTCACTGTCATTTATTCATGTCCCCTTTTATAATTTTTCCTCCCAAGTCTACAGGTTTTTTCTAAGCTTAACATGTGACATCAGTGAGAACACTGCTGGGGAGGTTTGTGTTTATTTACGCATTATTTTGCAGTATACTATATATAGGCACAAAAAAATTTGATAATGAAAGTTTGAAAGTGAAAAATTACATATGAAAGATAGGAAAAGTTTAAGAAAAGTAAAAAAATTATATGTTTTCTTAAACGAAACTAGTAATAAGTAGTTATAAGCCGTTGTCCCAAGGGTTGGTAAGATGAAGGAAATTACTAATCTGGGGATAGATCTGAGTCTGAAATATAGTACCTACTAGTGAGTCCAAACTTTTGAACGTTGATACCCTACTATACTGTAACAACCCTAAACCTTCTGTATAAATTTTTCTAAAATACAGAAAGGGATACCTTAGCTTGAGCACAGGTTATAAATTTGTTTTTCTTTTGAACAGTAAGAAAGCACTTGTAGCTCATTGGTAAAGCCTTGCACTGCTGGGACATAGCCCCTGTGATCGAATCCCCCCATCCACATATATTTTTATTAGTTTTTCTTTTAATCTTTTTAGAAGCCCAAAGGTTTGCACATGTACAATACGTAAAATGAAAAGACACAGAATAAACAAACATGTGGAAAATGTTGCACATACAGCCTAGGACGCGTGGCCCTAATCCAAGCTCCATCCTCTCCAAGATGACCGGTGAGATCATGATTTGGGCCGGCACCATCGGTCCAAACCATACCAAATGCTCCTAAAATTTAACCCTAGTACCCCTTGGCCTACCCCATTACCCCCATGTTGTTTGATTTCTCTGCATTTATCCAGAGAATGATAAATCCCCTCTTTAATCCATTTTTAATGCACATTTTAATTCTATTCTTCATTACCCCAAAACCCTAGTTTTCCCTATAAATACCACACTCCATTTCACCCCTCCTCATTCAGAATTTCCTCACAAAAACTCTATAAAATTATCAAGTCCTTATAGTGTGCAAGTGGAGTCAGCAAATGGCGAAGTTCCGACGAAGTTCCGAGGAGATTCCGGCGACGAAACGACACCCCAACTCCTTCCTTAGTTTCCCCTCTCTCTTCACTTGTTCCCTAGCCTGTAAGTCCCCTCTCTCACTCTCATCTTCTATTCTAAAAACTTAAATTTCTGAAAACCCGACGGAAGCGGAGTTAATCTGACTTCCGATTCGGTTTTCCTGTAAAATTCTATTTTTCTTAAGCAATAAAATACAATACTCACATATAATGTTTAACAAACATTAACAAACACTTTGAAACAAGTTTCATCTCAAACTAATCTTTTATCGTACTTTTACGGTAAAATACGGTATACTTTATTTTCGATATAAAACGACATAATACTTGTATTACCTTTAGATAACTCATGATGTAATGACCTATCTCCTCACAACACACATCTTTTACATAGCACGATGAAAGTTTGGGACATTAGTTATGGGATAATACGCCATTACAAATAAATACCATCAAACTTACAAAACCATTTCTTTAAAAGGTGTATTATCTAATTCCTTGCAATTGCGCCTCTACAACCCATTTTGGGGAACCCTGTTCAGGATAGTATGGGTTATCGCATGTCCTCGGTCTTAATAGAGCGAGATGCAGACCTCCGAAAGGAGCATTCGATCTCGATGGAATTTTTAATGCATTTTTCTTTAGAAAATGAGATTTCTACAAAAATAAATAAAATTTATTTTTATTAAATATATATATATATATAACTATAATCAAAATATCTATTTTAATTATATTATATAAATATTCTAAGTTTTCCAAATCAAAGGAATCACCATTACATGAAAATACCATCCAAATACAAAACAATACCGATATTTCATTTTAATACCATATACTGTGAAAACTAGGTTCTACTTACTAGAAATTTCACTTCTACAAAATATACATCTATGAAAAACCTAAAGACGATAATTAAATGCTTGAGGTATATTTTAAAATTATACCAAAACTATTTTTACATTAAACCCCCTCAAGTTATACTAAATTACAATAAGGACCCTAGTAAATATAGATTTAAGCGGGACCAGTTCTCTTGAGCCTCAGGGAGCCAGAGAATATGGATGCTTTCCTATCTAAGGTAGACAATCTAGCAAACGGTGTTATCGACACGGTAATTATCTTGGAAAAAGACATAAATTCCACCGTCCATGTGCAGCAGTTACCGATAACATCAAAACTAATTTAGGATTTCAAGTTCTTTTCAAAGTGTCTGACTCAGACTGAGTCACGGTCTAATCAATATGACTTGAATGTGATTTAAATATAAACTATAATACAACATGAATCCATGAATCCGTCTATTCAATCTATATCAATCTATATTGACTGAACCAAACCATGGATATACTTCGTTTACATGACTATCCATTTATATCCATTCCATTTACTGATATCATGGTTTCAGCAAGTCTTCCATTTACTACAAGACAATACAATGCAATCAGTACAATCAATACAATCAATACAATATACATTACGGGGTTTATAAAGGGGTAGACTGGTACAGAACATGTTAAAGGTGGCACGAGATGGTCACTTAAGACGTAATTACATCCATGTCGTTATTCCGTGGTATTTTCGACGGAGCCTTGTACTATGGGTTACCAAAGTCCACGGTATAGGTTGGACTCCTATCGTATACACCGGCATCTTCTGTACCAAGCTACAAACAACTGCGTTAATATTATAATCAAACATTATTAGTTATACTCAATTTTCTGTCTATTCTACTTCTCTCATTCTTTGGGACTTACCGAGCGATTGTTCGCTGACGGCATTCCTATTTCTCTTCTTCTTTGGAATGTTGTCAGGTGGATTGGACGCACTCGAGATCGAGACCAACCAGGAGCACTTGGAGCAGTTCACAGAATACCCTGAGCATTAAACTTAACTTGTACATATTTTCATTTCAGTTATGCCATTGTTTAGGCATTGCTTTATATTCATGTATTTACATTTTCAATTGTAATTGTAAAGAATTTTAAATAAATAAAAGTTGATGTTCATTTATATTCATGTCTCTTGTGTACATTTTACTTTATATTGCTTAGTTACGCTTAGCATGTTTACTTCAGAGTAAATACGTCGTGTGACCCGTCGTGTCTCCTTACCGTACATCGGGAAGTGGGGCGTGACAGGCACTTATACACATCTTGAAACTTGGGATAGTAGAGGATACCTTGAAATGCTCTTGTCTAAAAGCCTTAGTATAAAATAAAAAATATAAAAAAGTATAAGTGGTGAAGAAAGAAAAAAAATGAACACTGGTTTTGTAATTGCTTAAAGCAGCATAAAAAATATAGCGAGGGTGCTTTATCACCTAATGCCTTAGACCAACTGGTTTGGGAGACACTGCTAAGCCTTGTGTTGCAAGACGGGAAATTACGCCTAATGCGCGAACACATTTAGTAATCGGTCGGTTAGTACCTCAAGAAGTATAAACGATCGCATGAAAGATGTGTGAGCAATTCCATCTAAAATATCCACTGACTAAAAAGTACTTTGGAAGATGGACAAGTGTATGATAGCTTGAATTGAATTCTCTAAGTGTAGGGATGTCTTTACACACACGTAGAGGTATATGATCGATGTTTGGAAAAAAGATAGGGAGGAAGAATAAAAATGATGTTTTTTTAGGGATGATGTGATTTCTGACATTTTTTCTTGACCATTAAGATAGGGTTCATGGCAACCGAAAAGCTAGTGTAGTTGGAAACTTTTATTTT
The DNA here is from genome assembly GCA_030015575.1 of Agapanthus africanus. Taxonomy (NCBI): domain Eukaryota; kingdom Viridiplantae; phylum Streptophyta; class Magnoliopsida; order Asparagales; family Amaryllidaceae; genus Agapanthus; species Agapanthus africanus. The sequence goes on from JASDDO010000024.1 coordinate 85,413,892, forward strand.
CAAGTTCTTTCTTTTATAGTTCTTATCTTTGTACGTAACTTTCATCTTCTTTCTTTTATTATAGGATTTTGTGGGTGTAATCCGCTGAAAACTCTCAGGAGACAACACTCCTCCTATTAGGGACACCTAGAGATTTAACGGCTTGTTGCACGTGCTTAGTGCAATCGTGTTGCCTACGAAAGTGTGCTACGTAGGTTTTTCTTTTTATTTTTCTCCCTCTTTTGAATAAATAGTTTTCTCGGAACGATCAAAGTTAAGTTTGGAGGTTTTTGGTGGGGAGCGGTTCATCTCCCTGTTCCCCTAGGCAATCCAATGGTTATAAGGGCAGACAGCGTTGCACTCACGTGCAAGCCACGTGAGAGCAACACTGGGGGCATTTGTTCCCTTATAAAAATGGGAAGATGGAAAATTCCTTACTGTTTAAGCCTCGCGTGTTAAACACGTGAGCGCCTATATGCAATGGATATAGGCGCTACAAATCAAACAACATATAGGCTAAATAAGCCTAACGTGTTAAACACGTGAGCGCTTATATGCATGCAAATCAAACAACTATAGGCTAAATAAGCATCACGTGTTAAACACGTGAGCGCCTATATGCTTAACACATGAGCGCCTATATGCTACAATCAAACAGCTGACAAACTAAATAAACCTCACGTGTTAAACACGTTAGGGCACCCCCTACGAAGAATTAAATTCTGCTCAACAAGTGATCGTTGGATCAAAAATCCAATGGTGATTAAACGCAGAGCTTTCTAATAAGGAGGGAAATTCTCAGTTAAACAGAAAGTTGGTGGATCAAAAATTCTATGAGATGGAAAATATTTTCCATATCTTTCTAAACAAAGAAAGATTGTGCTCTGTTAAACCGAGCACCCTTGGATTAAAATTCCAATGATGATTAAAATTCACTATTTTTACAGAATAAGATTCTGCATATGCGAAAATATTTCCTCAATCTTGTTAAAAAACAAGAAAAATATGTTTTGTAAAACAAAAACTCTTGGATCAAAGATCCAATGATGGGCAAAATTTCCCAAATCAATTCTGAAACCAATTAAATTAATTAGAATCTCTCAATGAGAAATGTTCTCAGAATTAAATAAACTTCTCTCTACTATATAAAGAACTAAAGACTTCAAGTCTCGGGGGGAGAGTGAACAAAAAAGGAACCCCCTCAAAAGCTTTAAAAAAATAAGAAAGAGAGAAGAGCTTCAAAAGAAAAAGAGAATTTAATTCTCACAGAAGAAGATTTGTTTCATTGAAACCCTAGGTAAAAAGAAAACAAAATTCAGAGATCATCTTGCCTCTCTTTTGCCTCTCTAAGAGGTTAACCCTTCATGCAAGAACTTCGTTCTTCCTTTGGTTGAGATCTGCAGAAGTAGATCTCCCTACAAGTTGGGAATTTAATTCCTATCGGGGAGATTCTGTCATGCAGATTCAAAACCTGGGGGAAATAATTGAGTTCAAAGAATTTGATTCTTACAAAACATATGAAAACTAGGATTTAACCCTATAAAAAGAATTTAATTCTTACAAAATAAGTGACATGAGATCCTCCAAATCCTAGGGTCATTAACATGAGATCAAAATCTCCAAACATCCAGAAAGAAGGACTGATGATCCATTAGTGTTTAAACACTATAACGAGGCTGCACGTGTTTCCCACGCAAGCGCTTAAAAGAAGAACAAGAAGTGCCTCCTAGGGCGGTCACGTATTTTGCACACGATTTCCAATCAAGTGCTTAGCACTTATATAAAAAAGGAGGGGATAAAACCCAAAAGTCAGTACCCAACTTCGCGGAGCCTCACGTGTTCACACGTGAGCGCCACAAGAACCCAGTGCTTAGCACTTATATGCAAAAAGGGAATAAAACCCAAAGAATAGTGCCTACTTTGGAACGTCTCACATGATTCACACGTGAGCGCCTCTAAAGTTCAGTGTTTAACACTGGTCTAATGCCTCACGCGGGATACACATGAGTACTACATTTACCAGTGCTTAGCACTACAGGGGTAAATATGAAGACCCAAACCTAGTCACAAATTGGCTAAATCTTCCCGAGGTCAAAACTTTTTTGATCTCCAAATCGACCGAGCCTCCGTGCTTATATTTTCACAAATTGATCTTAGTCCCAAATATGACTATTGATCTTCCGACTGATGATATCCAAAACGATACTCATCCCATATCCTCCCGAGGAAATTTTGTCTCAAAATATGACTAATGATTTCCGAGTTTATCACTAACTCCTTTTTCCCTCAAATACGGGAATTGGTTCAAGGGTACATCTCTCCATACCTCTGATCCACGTCGTTATAATTCTTCAACGTCTTCAGAGAGGTGGCGGATCCCGACAACCAACAGTTTTTTGGTGCACTGATGTATACACCTCAAATCAGACCGCACCCCAAACTGGGTGCATCCCATATTATCGTTGTTCATCCCGTCACGTAACAAATACACGTGCGCGCAAGATGATCAACAGACTGAGACGTCCTTAAATTAAAATCTCACCTCCAAAATGGAGATCAACGGACCGAGACGTCCTTAAATTAAAATCTCACCTCCAAAATGGCGATCAATGGACCGAGACGTCCTTAAACTAAAATCTCACCTCCAAAATGGTGATCAACAGACCGAGATGTACTCAAACTAGAACTTCGCCCCCCAAAATGGCGATAATGGACCGAAATGTCCCTAAACTAAAACAACAGAGCCCAAATGCTCTCTTGTTAGATCTGAAACAAAAATGAACCTAAAACCTTGTTAAGTAGATCTTAGTCTCAAATTGGACTAACGTATCCTTAACAAAAAACCAACCGAGCCCCAAATGCTTACATACGTTTAAGTCGGTCTTAATCTCAAAATAGATTAACGATCCTTAAATAAAAAAAACCCCAAATCTAAGAAATACGGATTTGGACTAATTCACGCCCTACGGGTGACAATATAAATTAGTCTCCGTATACAATCCACGAGCAACCTAAACAAAAAAAAACACGACATGAAGTGAATTTCCAGAGCAGGAGAAAGTGGTTATCGCGATGCGATAACGTAATTAACTGTAGGGGCTTACGCCTGCAGGGAAGAGCGTCCCCATAGTCAAAAAACCCTCGTAAACGAGGGGGAATCTGACGAAGTCTGCTACAACGGCCGTATCCGTCCAAACCTCCGATATACGGTGCTATAAATCAACTTGGTATCTTCAGAGAGGTGGACGGATAAACCCAAATAGCATCTGCCCCCAAAATTCAGGCCAGACGTCATAACGTCTCGGTCACGTCTTTCGGCGGTGAACAAGGATATAAATGGATAGTCATGTAGACAAGTCAATGTATATCCATGGTTCAGTCAAATCAAGTCATGTTGATATAGATGGATTCATGTTGTAATGGAATTATATCAAGTATGGATTGTATTCGGATTAAACTGCGACTCTGTCTGAGTCAGACACTTAAACAAAATTGAAGTCCTGAATTAAGTTTTGGAGTTATCGGTAACCACTGCACATGGACGGAAGGATTTGTGTTTTTTCCTAGACAATTACCGTATTGATAACCCCGTTTTAGTTGTCTATCTTAAATAGGCAAGCACCAACTTTCTCCGTCTCCGTGAGGCTCAAGAGAATTGGCCCCGCTTAAACCTATATTTACTAGGGTCCTTATTGTAAATTAATATAACTTGAGGGGGTTTTATGAAAAACAGTTTTGATATATTTTCAAATAAATACCAAGTATTTATTTATCGTCTTTAGGGTTTTCATAGATGTAATTTTTATAAGATGCGATGTTCTAGAGGATATAAATCTAAATTGAATAGTATATGGTATATTCATATAAATTGACTTGTATTGATTACTGATGGTAGTTTCATGAAATTTGAGATTCGTTTGTTTAAAAAACCTGGATATTTTTATGTATATTTAAAATAGATAGGTTGATAATATTATATAAAACTATTATAAAATAAATTTATTTATTAAATAGAAATCACTTTTTCTTAAAAATTGTAATATAAATTCCATCGAGATCGTATGTTCCGTGAGAAGATCTACATCTCGCCCTATTAGTCCGATAGATGTGCGATAACCCGCACCAACCAAATCGGATTCCCCAAAATGGGTTGTAAGGACATAATTGTATGGAATTTGATTAAAACAATTAAAAGAAATACAGTTTTGATAGTTTATGGTATTTGACTGTAAATTCGCCTTAGCCACAAAAATATTGTTTTCAAACCATCGTGCTATGTCATGATGATTGTTGTGATGAGATAGGTCATTACCTCGTGAGTTTTCTAAAGGTAATATGAGCAATATGATGAAGTAATGTCATAGGTAAATTTTGTGGTACTTAACCGTAAAAGTGAAATAAAAGTTGTATAACACTGTATTTTGAATTGAAACTTATTCTAAATATTGTTTTATGGTTACTAAATAATACATAAAGAGATGGTTAATTTGTTGTTAAGAAAAGTTGAGTTTTTTAATGAAATTAGAATCGGAAGTCGGAATAACTCCGCTTCCGACGAGTTTTAATAAGAGATTGTTTTAGAATAGAAAGAGAGGAGAGGGAACTTATTGGTTGAGAAGAAAGAGGGGAGGTGTAGGAAGGTTTTGAAGGCGTCTTGGAGTCGCAGTGTAGCCGGATTTGTCCCAAATCGTCGCCGGAACTTGACCTTGGGCTAACTCCACTTGTACAACTTTTTGGACTTGAAAAAATTTGAGAGTTTTAACAATGGATTTCAGAATAGAGAGGGATAGGGTGTAGGGTGGTATTTATAGGATAGAATTAGGATTCAGAGTATTAAAATGAGCATTAAAATTTATTTTTAAAGCTCATTTTAATTCTATGTTAATGTGCAGGAAAATCAAACAGAAGAGAAGTGGTGGGGGGCAAAGGGTTAGGGTAAAAAAATAGGGGCATTTGCTACGGTTTGGATCGGCGGCGCCGGCCCAAACACATCCCTCGCCAGCCGATCAAGAGAGGGTGGGGCTTGGATGCATGCCACGTGTCAGGGTCTGTGTGTACAACATTTTCCACATGTTTGATTTTGGTGTCTTTTTATTTTTAGGTGTATTGCACGTGTAAACTTTTGGGCTTTCAAAAAGTTTTTAAAAAAATCATTAAAAATAATATGTGGCTGAGGGGATTTGATCACACGGGCTATTCACATCAGTGCAAGGCTTTACCATTGAGCTATAAGGCTTTCTTGCTGTTCTAAAACAAATTAAATACTTATAGTATACACAGAGTTGCAAATACTCCATTTAGTACTTTAACTTTAAATAATTTTTGTACATTATAAACAGAGTCGTTACAATTTTAACACTTGCTTTATATTTCTACTATTTTATCTATTGGGCCATCAATGATTCGAATAGTAGTTATCCTTATCCGACCCGACCAGCAAGTTTAGAATTCAATATGGTACAAGATTGTATCTGAGATTTACCAGTAAAATGTATCTATGTGAATCTAGTATAATAGCTACATTGTATTTTTAGATCATTATATATCATATATCTAGATAATCATATATATTTTAATAACCACAAGTTAAGAATTAATTATATTTTGTTAACTGTCATCATATGGTTGTCATCCTACATCTTATTTTGCTTTTATCTTTTACATTTAAATCTCAAGATATCTAATATCAAATATTTTCTAAATCTAAATATATTTTTAGAATCCTTTTAAATCTTAAATTAGGAGTATAAGTTATTTAAAATATATTCTTGCATTATGGTTGGGAATTTTACATATGCGAATTATTTTCCAAAATATATTTTTGATGAGATTTTGGTGGAGATTGGTTGTAGTTTGATATTATCTATATACACTAAAACTAATATATATTTATAACCTAATTTAAACCATATTATATATATTTATATTAAACACGGAACGCCACTCTCTCTCTCTCTCCCCCACACAACATATATCTCCCTCCCTCGTCAATTTATATACTCCTTTTTTGTTCTTCAAACCCATACGCATTCTCACCGACACAACTCCAGCCGTATCCTAGAACCTTAACCGAGCCATTAAAACTTGGTGCTGATTTGTATAGCGTCATGTTGCTTCCGTTCATCGCGTTTGTTTCGAGGCAAGTTTACAACTTGCTACATGTTATGCTTTATGTAATTTACTTATATGTTGTCGTAATATTATTATTATCATTATCATACAGCTATATCTATATAATTTATACACCGTAGTTATTTAACGTTAATCAGTTTTATAATATACAATGCATGCAAGTTTACAACTTGCGACATTCTATAATTATATTTATAAATATATATATATCGTCGTAATATTTCTTATAATTATCATTAATTAGTTTATAATCTATATTTTATAACGTTATAAAAATATAGTGTGAAAATATTATAGTTTACACATTAAACGTCGTCGCAAAGCGGATACGACAAATCTGAAATTTACTGTATACCTTACCTTATAAAATTCATTATAAATCATAAAAAAATCATTAGCATACGTTCTTTAGTTTGTTATGAAGATAACTCAGAATAATATAACTCTATGAAATATTTACTTACAAAATAAACTGTTTAAATAACGTAAACTGTAAATGAAAGTACCTCTGAACTGCTGTCCAAGAAAATTCCAGCAGCAAACTTTCAATTTCGAACGTTCATAACTTTTTGTAGGAACAAACTGAGATACGTTAACTTATAAAAATGAAAACCTTATTGAATTAGCTTTATTTCGGTATATGACAAGTCCCTTTTGGAGGACGTTTGTTAGTTTTAAGCTATTTTACAAATCATGGTGACGCTGAATTTCTGAACGAGACTTTCTTATGCATGGTTAATCAATACCACTTTTATAGTTATTAATCGGTTTGAATATGTTATCCCTATCAATGTTATTATATCAATATCTATTTAATAAATAATAGTACATGTGTTTTAATATTTAGCAAATATTACCAATTTACAGTTTTATAGTATCCGTCTGTATCCGTACTGATAATAGCTTATCTAGTTGCAAACCGGAACGTCACAACGTTATCATACTACTATATTAGTTCAATATGTTATCTACATTGCGTCATACATAGTAATATAGGTATAATAGTTATTGCAGATAGATACATATTCATCCTGGCATTAGTCGTGTTTCGATATTGATTACAGTTTTATATTGGTATCTATTTTGGGTTAATATATATTACATGACATATTCACGACCCACTACCAGAATTGTTACTTGGATCTTATTACTAATTTTAACAATCCTAATTGTTGTCCTGACGGACGTGACTTGTTGTCTGCATAGACAAAACCTGTATTTACTTGATCTTGTGTTGGCATTAGACTTACATCATCAATACCTGACTTGAACACATAACCTTGGGGGTAAGGGAAAATCAATAATGAAACCAGACTTGCAACTCAACAGTTCGATGATTACACTGATCAGTCTTTACGGGCTTAGCCAGCCCCGGAATGATGCTGCTGATATCATTCGTCTGTACATGTTACATGTTTACTGCTTAGCGGCACGTCTCGGATTCAGCTCGAGAGTCTTGAACGTGGTCCCAGTCATGCATGGGATACTATTGAGTTACATCAACGATTCCATTAAATTAATTTTAAAGACTTCTAGAATAGATAACCTAGAGGCACAGACTTTAGGATCCGCATTACATATCTATATCTCACTGTTTTACACCTGTGTTATTTATTTACACTCATATTTAATCATAGCATCATATCCTGCTTATTACTATTATTTTGATATTTATGACACACTGACGTCTAGGTTTTGCATGGCCAAGATACTTGACATAGCATGCGAGTATTCGACGGGATCACCGATCCGTGAGGACCACCTCATTAATATAGCTCTTATGCGGGTTAGTTATTCCTTAGATTTTTATTGCTTCCGCTATCTTTTCCAGTTATTGTTCTTGCGGCTATTGGACATGTGATAGATAGATTTAATAGTTTATTGTTCTTGATATCTGATTGACGGTCGTAATGTGACTATTGAAGGATCTTTTCTCGCCATAAGTAGCATGGTTGGCTCTGTCACGTACCGTGTTTACGTATTTTGGGAAGCGGTATGTGACAGTCTTCTTGACCATGACTGCGTTGTCTAGCCAAGACGAATATTTTAGGTTCCTAATGAAGCCATCCGCGAGTAGTCGGTCCACTTACTCCTCGATCGCCTTTTGTTTGACAGGCGCAGAGCTTCTTTTCTTTTGTCGGACCGGTCGGGCCTCGGATTCACACCAAGCATGTGGGAGATCACCTTGGGGTCGATCCCCGGCATGTTCTTGGGAGTCCAAGCAAACACGTCAGAGTTGCTTTGGAGAAACTGGATAAGGTTGTACCGAGTTTCCCCGGTTAAGAGGGAGCCGATTTAGACAGTTCGGCTGTTGTCTCCCTCCTTGAGTGAAACCTCAGACAAGGCCTCCACTGGATAACCCCGAATTTCTTTTTTGTCATCACGTGTATCCAGAGATTTTCGAGGATCGCATGGTCCCTTGGAAACATCAACTTCCTTGTCCTCAAGAAGTGTCGAGGCAAGACAAACCCTGACGGTTTGTTGATCTCCGTAGACCCGACATATTCCCCCATCGCCCAGATGGAACTTGAGAGCGAGGTGGTAGGTCAAAATTTGAGCCTGGAAGGCGTTTAAAGTGGGGTGACCCAGAAGGATGTTATAAGACGAAGGAACCCGGGCGATGAGGAAACTCACCGACATGGTTCGGGTTCTTCTGACCTACCCGATATTAAAAGGGAGAGTGATCGTTCCCTCGGCTCGGATGAAGTGGTTCGTAAATCCAGAGAGGACGTGTGTAACACCCTAGTACGGTTATACGACATTAATTGGTATTTTAACACTTGCTTTATATTTCTTCTATTTTATCTATTGGGTCGCGAATGATTCGAAAACTAGTAGTCGTTATCCGACCCGACCCGCAAGTTTAGAACCCAATATGGTGCAAAATTGTATCTGAGATTTACCAGTAAAGTGTATCTATGTGAATCTAATATAATACCTACATTATATTTTAGATCTTTATATATCATATATCTAGATCATCATATATTTTTTAATAGCCACAAGTTAAGAATAAGTTATATTTTGTTAACTGTCATCATATAGTTGCCATCCCATATCTTATTTAGCTTTTATCTTTTACGTTTAAATCTCAAGATATCTAATATAAAATATTTACTAAATCTAGATATATTTTTAGAATTCTTTTAAATCTTAAATTAGGGGTATGAGTTATTTAAAATATTTTCTTATATTATGGTTGAGAAGTTTACATATGTGAATTATTTTCCAAAATAGATTTTTGATGAGATTTTGGTGGAGATTGGTTATAATTTGATATTATCTATATACATTAAAATTAATATATATTTATAACCTGATTTAAACTATATATATATATATATATATATATATATATATATATATTAAACACAAAATCTCTCTCTCTCTCCCTCCACATAACATATCTATCCATCATCAATTTATATATTCTCCTTCTTCGTTCTTCAAGCCCACACCCATTCTCGCCGACGCAACTCTAGCCGCATCCTAGAAGCTTAACCGAGCAATCAAAACTTGGTGTTTATTTGTATAGCATCGTGTTACTTCCGTTTATCGCATTTGTTTCAAGACAAGTTTACAACTTGCTACATGCTATATTTTATGTAATTTACTTATATGTTGTCGTACTATTATTATCATCATCATCATACAGCTATATCTATATAATTTATACACCGTAATTATTTAACATTAATCAGTTTTATAATATACAATGTATGTAAGTTTACAACTTGCGACATGCTATATATATATATATATATATATATATATATATATATATATATATATATATATATATATCGTCGTAATATTTCTTATTATTATCATTGATTAGTTTATAATATGCATTTTATAATGTTATACAAAATATAGTTTAAAAATATTATAGTTTACACATGAAAAGCCGTCGCAAAGCGGATACGACAAATCTGAAATTTACTGTACAGCTTACATTATAAAATTCATTATAAATTATAGAAAAATCATTAGCATACGTTCTTTAGTTCGTTACGAAGATAACTCAGAATAATATAACCCTGTGAAATATTTACTTGCAAAATAAATTTTTAAATAACGTAAACTGTAAATGAAAGTACCTCTGAATTGCTGTCTAAGGAAATTCCAGCAGCAAATTTTCAACTTCGAACGTTTATAACTTTTTATGGGAACAACCTGAGATACTTTAACTTATTAAAAATAAAAACCTTATTGAATTAGCTTTATTTTGGTATATGACATGTCCTTTTTGGAGGACGTTTATTATTTTTAAGTTATTTTACAAATCACGATGACGCTGAATTTCTGAACGGAACTTTCTTATGCATGGTTCATCAATATCACTTTTATAGTTATTAATCGGTTTGAATATGTTATCCCTGTTAATATTATTATATCAATATTTATTTAATAAATAACAGTGCATGTGTTTTAATATTCGGCAAATATTACCGATTTACAGTTTTATAGTATCCGTCTGTATCCGTACTGATAATAGCTTATCTAGTTGCATGCCGGAACGTCACAACGTTATCATACTACTATATTGGTTCAATATGTTATATACATTTCATCATATTTAGTCATGGACGTATAAAAGGTTATTACAGATAGATACATGTGCATCCGTAGATTAACCGTGTTCCGATGTTCGTTACAGTTTCACATTTGGGTATCTATTTGAAACATATGCATCACATGATATGTTCACGACACACTTCTTGACTTGTTACATGAATCTTGTTACTAATGCCAACGATATTGACGTGTTGTCCTGACGTACGTAACTTGTTGTCTGCATAGACAAGAACTGTATATACTTGATCCTTGTAGGGTGTTTTCGTCACCCCATTGAGATGGGAATACGTGCACGCTTGTCAGGCGCATTACAGATTCCCCCTGCCTAGGGCAGGCTGGGTTTTATTGATTGTGGGGATCCGAATCTCCGGCAGCCGCGGACTAAGCTGTCGTTAATTACCCCTCGCCTTTGGAGCGAGAGAACCTCCGATTAATAGGTTAAACTGGTCATGCGAACTCAATGTGCAGTGTTGTGTTTTGAAGGGGTTTTGGATATATCGGGGGCCCCACAGAGTTTTTACGGAGTCCCGCTACCCGGATAGCGGGCTGGAGGGCAAGGGGGCTAGCAGCCCCCTTGCGGGGTTCGGGGCAGCGTCCCGTTAGAATTTTTTTTTCTAACAGGGACAATGTCATGGAGTATGTGCGTGCGTGTGTGTGTGTGTGTGTGTGTATACAGTATATATATATATAAAAAGGAACGGGCATCCAAAGGATGCATGGGCCAGCGCACCACGTGCCAGGCACGCGGGCGTTGTGCGCCAGAGCGCCAGCGCCCCACGTGCCTGGCACACGGGCACTAGGTGTCAGCAGCAAAAGGGACTTGATCCCTGCACTAGGAGCTGTGCTCCCGATTTGACTTAAGATATTTTTGGAGCTAATGAAGGGGCTTCTCCCTTGAGCCCTGGATCTTCCCCAAAGTGGAATTTTATGGAGATGGGTCTCATTCCTCCTCTTCTGTCGGTTGGCCGGATCTTGGAGAAAGGGAGTGAGATTTAAAAATCTGGCCTTTTGAGATCTAAGGGAAGATCTGAGCTCCCCTTTGTGGATTTTATGGTGAAAACTATTTAGTTTTGGGAAAGGAAGAGTAAAACTCTTGATTTAATTGAAAAAGAGGAAGAAGGTTTTGAACCTTGAGGAAAGAGAAGGAGGCACAAAGAACCCTAGATTTTTTAGGGAATGAAAAGTATATTAGATATTTTCATCATGTTGCCTCTTATAGGCTTACACATTTACATATAGCCCCTTGGGCTCTACAAAATGGCATTTTGCCCATCCCATGTCTCATGTGCTATTTCTTTTTGCACATAAGCCATGGGCTTTACAAAAATTTGGCTTTATGCCCATTTTGCTTACATTCATGCACAAAATATTACATCAAAATTATTTGTTACATGATTTTTTATTTTGGCATGGGGAGGCCGGCCGCGGGGCTCGACTTGGGCATGGGCCTACTTGCTTGGGCTTGGGCCCGCTTACTTGGGGTTGACCTTGACTTTGACCCGGTCAACTGCGGTGTAAATTTTGACCCCAACAAAGTGCCCCCCATCAATGAATGCACACCACGTATATGAGTTGTGTGTATGAAATTGATGGATCTTGAAGTTGGACTTCGAGGTGGAACATCATTCCGGGGGCGGAGCATCCCTCGGGGAGCATGATTCCCAGGGATTAAAGCATCATTCCGATTTATGGAGCATAATTCCAGGGTCGCAGTATCATTCCGAAGAGTCGGGGCATAATTCCGAGAATCGGAGCATAATTCTGAAGGGTCGGAGTATAATTCCGGGGATCGGAGCATGATTCCTGAAGAGCGGAGCATGATTCTAGGGATCGGAGCATCATTCTGAAGAGCGGAGCATGATTCCAGGGATCGGAGCATCATTCCGAAGAGTCATTCCGAAGGGCGGAGCATGATTCCATGGATCGGGGCATCATTCCGAAGGGCGGAGCATGATTCCAGGGATCGGAGCATCATTCCGAAAAGCGGAGCATGATTCCAGGGATCGGAGCATCATTCCGAAGAGCGAAGCATGATTCCAGGGATCGGAGCATCATTCCGAAGAGTCGAAGCATAATTCCGAGGGTTCGGAGCATGATTCTGAAGATCGGAGCAAGATTCCAGGGATCGGAGCATCAGTCCGAAGAGCGGAGCATGATTCCAGGGATCGGAGCATCATTCTGAAGGGCGGAGCATGATTCCAAGGATCGGAGCATCATTCCGAAGGGCGGAGCATGATTCCAGGGATCAGAGCATCATTCCGAAGAGCGGAGCATGATTCCAGGGATCGGAGCATCATTCCGAAGAGCGGAGCATTATTCCAAGGATCGGAGCATCATTCCGAGGAGTCGGAGCATAATTCCGAGGCTTCGGAGCATGATTCTGAAGATCGGAGCATGATTCTGAAGATCGGAGCATAATTCCAGGGATCGGAGCATCATTCCGAAGAGCGGAGCATGATTCCAGGGATCGGAGCATCATTCCGAAAAGCAGAGCATGACTCCAAGGATCGGAGCATTATTCTGAAGAGTGGCAGACATTCTGACCGAAGCATAATTTCGATGCAGAGGTTGATTCCCAGGAGAAACATAATTCTGACAGGGAAGGCAGATACTCCGAGGCAAAGCATGATTTCAACACGGGGTGCACATTCTGAGACGAAGCATGATTCCGACGCAGAGCTTGCTGGTTGACTTGATTCCGAGGCGGAGTTTAATTCCGACGAGGAGGTCGCTGGTTGATTCCGAGCCGAAGCATAATTCCGACAGGGAGGGCAGATACACCGAGGCGAAGCTTGATTTCGATGGAGCTTGTTGGTCGACTTGATTCCGAGACAGAGCTTAATTCCGTTGAGGAGGTCGCTTGTTGACTTGATTCCAGGGCGGAGCATAATTCCGACGAGGATGTCGCTTGTTGACTTGATTCCAGGGCAGAGCATAATTTCGACGAGGAGGTCGCTGGTTGACTTGTCTCCGGCACGGAGTGTCTGTGGTCGACGTTTCCCCAGCACGGAGTGTCACTGGTTTTGATGTAGAGGATGATTCCCAGGCGGAGCATAATTCCGACAGGCCAGGTAGATATTCCGAGGCGAAGCATGATTTCGACACGGGGTACATTCTGAGACAAAGTATGATTCCGCCGCAGAGGTCGTTGATTTGATTTGATTTGGGTTGACATCAGCATCGCTACACTGGAATATAGTACCAGAAGCGAATCATCATATTCCATGACAGAGTTTGGGGATTTGGTTTTTTGGTCGGCATCAGCACCGCTACACTGGAATATGGTACCAGGAGCAAATCATCATTTGCCTTTCCCTGTTGGGAAGCGATGGCTTAGGAAACAGGTTTAGATCCCTATCACCTAAGCCTTTTCAATTTTATGGGCCGTAAGGGTCCCATAAAAGCATTTTCTCCCTACGGGTCGTAAGGATCTCGTAGGTGTATTTTCTCCTTAGGAGTCGTGGGGACTCCCAAGTGTGCTGCTCCTTTGTGAGTCGTAAGGATCTCACGCGGGAATTTTCTCCTCACAAAGTCGAGAGGACTTTGCGAGTGCATTTCATCTCTTTTTCATGAGTCTGCACTCTTTCTGGTTTTCACAAACTCGCCGGCAATCCTGTTGTTTTTACTCACGGAGCCCTTTCGGGTTTTCATCCGTGCCCATTTTGCTTGTGTACGTACCCTTTTTTTTAATCTTCACCGTCGGTGGGACTTTGAATGTGGTCTCGCCGGTAGGACTTGGGAGAGATTGGGATCGTTTTACGCCCGTGGATTGTATACGGTTTTGCAGGATGCATGATCCAGACCATAGGGCCGGAAAAAATTCAGGACTTTGTTGGCGTCTGCATCGCTGCACTGGAATATGGTACCAGGAGCGACTCATCATTCGCCGTTGGGGTATAGGATTTAGAATTTGATTAGCGTCTGCATCGCTGCACTGGAATATGGTACCAGGAGCGACTCATCATTCGCCACTTGGGGTTTGGAATTTTGTTGGCGTCTGCATCGCTGCACTAGAATATGGTACCGGGAGAGACTCACCATTCGCCATTGGGATTTAGAATTTAGTTGGCGTCTGCATCGCTGCACTGGAATATGGTACCAGGAGCAACTCATCATTCGCCATTGGGATTTGGAATTTGGTTGGCGTCTGCATCGCTGCACTGGAATATAGTACCAGGAGTGACTCATCATTCGCCACTTGGGGTATGGGGTTTGGAATTTGGTTGGCGTCTGCATCGCTGCACTGGAATATGGTACCAGGAGCGACTCATCATTCGCCATTGGAATTTGGAATTTGGTTGGCGTCTGCATCGCTGCACTGGAATATGGTACCAGGAGCGACTCATCATTCGCCATTTTATTTTTTTTATTTTTTTTGCCGCGATTGCTCTATCATTTCAACTTTTCTTATCGCGAAGGTCGCATTGCCCTATCATTTCTGCTCTTTATTCGCGGTTGCCCCATCATTTCGGCTTTATTTTCATTTTTATTTTTATTCGCTGATTTTTATTGCGAGTTGCCCCATCATTTCGGCTTTTTTTTATATATTTTAAATATTTTTTTGTTTTATTTACACATTTTTACATCCCCAGTTTAACGACTTAGAGGTCGATTATTCCCAGTTTAATGACGTGGTGGTCGATCGACGGGGAGCTTAGAGAAGATACCCGATTGAGCAGTTTTCAGGGACACCGCAGGAGCTTGCCCGAGATGCCTTATTACTTTGTCGGTGTTGATGGCCTTGCCCCCAGCTGGGGCCAAGGAAAGCCGTTCGAATACCGACTTGCCTTCGAAGATGGCAATTGAAAATTGTTAACCCCTGCACAAAGAAGCATGATTTCAGTACAGAAAATCAATGTATATTGATTGAGTTCGCATAAATATTTAACCCGAAATATGGGAGGAGAGATTAGGTCCCATCGGGCGTGCCAAAATCTGTAGGTTGTTTTTCGTCACCCCATTGAGATGGGAATACGCGTATGCTTGTCAGGCGCATTACAGATTCCCCATGTTTAGGGTAGGCTGGGGTTTATTGATTGTGGGGATCCGAATCTCCGGCAGCCGCGGACTAAGCTGCCGTTAATTACCCCTCGCCTTTGGAGCGAGAGAACCTCCGATTAACGGGTTAAACTGGTCATGCGAACTCAATGTGCAGTGTTGTGTTTTGAAGGGGTTTTGGATATATCGGGGGACCCGCAGAGTTTTTACGGGGTCCCGCTACCCGGATAGCGGGCTGGGGGCCCAAGGGGCTAGCAGCTCCCTTGCAGGGTGCGGGGCAGCGCCCCGTTAGAAATTTTTTTTCTAACAGGGACAGTGTCGTAGAGTATGTGCGTGCGTGTATGTATATATATACAGTATATATATAAAAAAAAAAGGAAAGGGCATCCAAAGGATGTGTAGGCCAGCGCACCACGTGCCAGGCACGCGGACGCTGTGCGCCAGAGCGCCAGCTCCCCACGTGCCTGGCACGCGGGCACTAGGCGTCAGCAGCAAAAGGGACTTGATCCCTGCACTAGGAGTTGCTCCCGATTTGACTTATGGAGTTGAACTCCTAAGATATTTTTGGAGCTGATGAAGGGGCTTCTCCCTTGAGCCCTGGATCTTCCCCAAAGTGGGATTTTTGGAGATGGGTCTCCTTCCTCCTCTTCTGTCGGTTGGACGGATCTTGGAGAAAGGGGGTGAGATTTAAAAATCTCCCCTTTTGAGATCTAATGGAAGATCTGAGCTCCCCTTTATGGGTTTTATGGTAAAAAACTATTTAGTTTTGGGAAAGGAAGAGTAAAATTCTTGATTTAATTGAAAAAGGGAAAGGAGGTTTTGAACCTTGAGGATGGAGAAGGAGGCACAAAGAACCCTAGATTTTTTAGGGAATGAAAAGTATATTAGATATTTTCATCATGTTGCCTCTTATAGGCTTACACATTTACATATAGCCTCTTGGGCTTTACAAAATGGCATTTTGCCCATCCCATGTCTCATGTGCTATTTCTTTTTGCACATAAGCCATGGGCTTTACAAAAATTTGGCTTTATGCCCATTTTGCTTATATTCATGCACAAAAAATTACATCAAAATTATTTGTTACATGATTTTTTATTTTGGCATGAGGAGGCCGGCCGCGGGGCTCGACTTGAGCATGGGCCCACTTGCTTGGGCCTGGGCCCGCTTACTTGGGGTTGACCTTGACTTTGACCCGGTCAACTGCGGTGCAAATTTTGACCCCAGCAATCCTGTGTTGGAATTAGATCTATATTGGTAATAGCTGACTTGAACACAAATATGGGGATAAAGGGAAAATCAAGAATGTAACCGAAATATAACTCAAAAGACTATTATTACATGTTTGCCGTTTTTCCGAGCGTTACGGAAAAATCATGTTTGTCGTTTTTCCGGGCGTTACGGAATAATTACATGTTTTTCGTTTTTCCGGGCGTTACGGAATAATCCTGTTTGCCGTTTTTCCGGACGTTACGGAATAAATCCTGTTACCGTGGTCCCGTGGGGAAAGAACGGGGCATAAACTGTTGGGTTACGATGAGAATTAAATTAATTGATTTCAAAGACTTTAGAATAGATAACCTAGAAGCACAGTTTTAGGTTACACATCATACCTCACATACACACACATACCTCACATACATACACATACCTCACTGTTTCATATCCGTGTTATTCATTTATGTTCATGTTTACTTATATCGTTACAACCTGATTATTATTTTTGTTTTGGTATTATGACGCACTGACGTATGGATTTTGTATGGCCCAGTTCCTCTACCTTTATCGCAGACTGAACATGAGTACTTTAGCCATCAAGCCGAGCAGTGAGGAATTGAACATGTGCTGTTTAGAGATGTTTAGTTAGTTTATTTCTACAGTTTTATTTTCTTGATGTGAGCCCATTTTGGGACAAGTTTCAGATGTTATTTATTGGATCTTAATTTGTTTCCGCTTATATATTTTCTTAACTTTTTTTACTGTGGCAAATGGACATTTACTAGATAGATTTTATATTTTACTATTCTTAGACAGCCGTAATATGACTGTGGAGGGATGTTTCCTAGCCACGGGTAGCATGGTTGGCTCTGTCACGTGTCGTAGTCTGTACATTCTGGGAAGCGGGGCGTGACAAAGTGCGAGGTCGGTTTGAGATCGGACGGGTTTAATCTCATACGCTGGAAACAATCGTAGAATAAGATGTCCGCCGAGCTTCCCGAGTCAACTAGGATTCTTCGGACTTCGTACTGATTTATTCGAGCCGTGATTACCAGGGGATCATTATGCGGGAGGGATATGCCATGAAGGTCTTCATCGGCGAAAGTGATGGGACCTTCTTGTATTTCTTGGAGGGGGATCATCTAAGGTCATGACCGGCCGGATACGGCGGGTGTCCTCATTGCTCGGAGCCGAGTCAACAGAGACGACCATGATCTGCCCGACCGTTAACTCTCCGGATGGAGGCTGGTCTGCTTTCTCCTGATCTGTGTGACGTTTGTCTCGTAGGTTCTTTGCTAGGTGACCGGAGCAGATCAGCTCCTTATTATAACCACGGAGTTGTTTGCAATTCTCGGTCGGGTGCCCCTACAACCGATGAAAGGTGCAATATGGGTCGCGGAGTCGTTTACCCAGCCTTTGTATCATTAGCGGGAGTTTAAAAAATCTCTCGCTCTTTCCCTCCTCTAGGAGTTCGACCTGAGAGACCTTCAGGGGGGTGTGCTCGTGAAACCTCAAGGAATACGTTTTCAGTCGATCTTTTCTTCTCCTCCCGGTCCCGTTTCTTTCGGTCCCTCTAGTCCCCGCGGGGTAGGTTGGAGTTCACTTCAGACTCGAGTTGGATCTCCTGCTCGGTCCAGACTTTTACCTCGGCCATGGTCTTAGGTTGAGCTAAGGAAAAAGAGCGGAGCCACTCTTTGTGCCTAAGACCCGATCTCAAAGTGGTGATGACCGTTTCGTCATAGTGCTCGGGCACTTCCAGAAGGGCATTATAGAATCGGGTGACGTAACGTTTGAAAGATTCTCGGTCCTCGCTCTTGATGGTGAACAGGTAGTCGACTGTCCTTTTCTGCCGTCGGTTGCCGATGAAATAACCGAGGAACTGAGTAGCCAGCTCGTTAAAAGTTAAGATTGAACGTGGAGCAAGGCCACGGAACCAATCTCGCCCGGCCCAGATAAGGGTGTTGGGAAAGGCCTGATATTGAGCCACGTCTGAATTGTGCTGGAAGCTCATGCCCGCCGTGAACGCATCCATGTGGTCTTTTGGGTCGGATTTCCCGTCGAAGAGGGCCACCTTAGGCGGCTTGTTTTGAGACGAGACGCGCTTACGTAGTAACTGCTCCATGAAGGGTTTCGTGAGAGAATTCGCGGAGTATTTCGCCAACCCTCGGTGCGAACGAGTGGCGAGCTGCATGTCCTCAATCTTCTTCTTGAGGACCGCGATTCGCTGTTGGTACCCCGAGGACTTTCTATAGTCGGAGTGCCTGCTATCTCTACTCCGGGCTTGCATGACGGAGCGGTTTCAGGTTCGTTCTATTACGTTCCTCTGATCCTTTGGGTGGACCCTTCGTGGTTGGCTCTGACGTTCGCCGTGTGCGTGGTGTCGTTGAGTTTGGTGGCGTCGGTCTTACTTGAAACCAGGTAACCTGACCGACATCTCTTCAGGGGGTGAGAAAGCGCGCCAAGCATTGAAGTGGTAGTCTAGTCGCTCCCGAGATCTCAGTGTCGAACTGTTCGGCGCCCAACGAGTCATGGAATCATTCTTAGTGTGGGGGTCGTGACTGCCGGAATCAGCACGCCAGTGTTCCATGACATTGAGATGGGTGTGAGCGAGGTCGAAGGCCTGAATGCCTCCCTCATCGCTCCACGCGGGTCGTCGTTTCGAGGAGTGGGGACAGTGGTTTAGCAGGCATCGCCGGCCATTTGAACACGAGCGAGCGCGTTCATCATCGCCGTGAGCCTGTTGATCCATGCAGATAAGGCGTCGACAATGTTGGGAGGGGGAGTAGAACCACCCCCGCCTCTGTTGTGAAGGACGGGACGACTCGTGCTGGGATCGTTGTGATTATCGCCGGCCATCGAGTCGAAGGCGGAAGATCAACTTTCTTAGATGGGAAAGCCGAGTTCCCACAGACAGCGCCAACTGATGGAGGTTAGAATCTCTCTCAGATGTTGTCCTTCGTCGATCTCATTGCCAGCGAGGCTGAACGGTTGAGATTTGAGGTGAGAGTTGAGCGTGTGAATCTCAATAGGTTGTTGGTTGTCGTTGACATCGAGCACCTGCAAGAGAAGTCTCGGGGTTGGAAACCACCGTAGGACCCTCCGACGATCAAATAAATACCGAGGAGTAATAATGGCAGGGCAGCGGCGTATTAAAATGAGTTCGACCTACTTGAGTAAACTGGAAGAAAGGGTTTATATAGAGATCGCATGGAGCGAACCGACACGAGATTTTCGCCGTCCGTTACGTCCCAGCCCAACGTTTATGTTGATGGCGGGATACGTCCATTAATGACGGGATACACTCATTAATGGAAAGACGCGCCAGCGTGGGATGCGGTATGTGGAGTGGCGGAGATCACATTTTGGTGAGATACACAGAGCCGTTACGGGGGCGCTTGGGCTCCGTGCTCTCGGTTGTAACAGAGAAGCCGAGGAAGCTCGATGGATAGCTCGGAGACGAGAGAGAAGGCTGAGAAAGCTCAACTCTATGACAGCTCGGAGACGAGCAATGATGCTGTGGAAGCTCGGCTGTAGGATTGCTCAGAGGTGAGCTGTTGGCGGGTTGCTAGGAAAATAGGGAAGGTAATCGGGAGAGGTCTCCAAAAGGTCGAATGCAACCTCGGACACTAGTAAAAAAGGGGGTTGCCCCTACGAATATTGGAATCCGTCGGGGCAGATTTAACTTGGCCCTACGGATTAATCCGTAGGGCTAAAGGGTTGCCCTACGGGCACAGACGTCCAAGAATAAAAATATTAATTCTTAATTTGGTGTTTGCCCCTACGGAGACGCAAACAAAGGACCTACGGGTATATCCGTAGGGGCAAGTAAATATCGATTTAACAAAACCCAGATCGATCGCCTACGCTCACTTTCTCTCTCTCTCTCGATCGCGCGCGAAAAAAATCCCCAAATCGCCACGCCGTCGTCGCCACCGTCATTCTCCTCGTCGCCACCGCCGGTTTCGTCGCCACCACAGTTCTCGTCGCCACCACGGTTCAGGTCGTCGCCACCGCCGTTCAGGTCGTCGCCCCAGCCCCAGCAGCAGCCGTTCAGGTGAGTAAATCTCGAGGTAAATTAAAGAATTTTTGGATTATTTTGGGCTTAGGGTTCATGGCTGGGTCTGGGGTTGCGCGCGCGAGTTGGGGTTGGGCAGGGATCGCGGTCGCGGTCGGGGTCGGGGTCGGGGTAGGGTTAGGGTTGGGGTTCGGCTGCTGCTGGGGTGGGGCTGGGGTTAAAGTTTGCCTTAGGGTTGGTGTTGGGGTTTAGCTGGCCGCGCTGGGGTTAGGGTCAGGTTGGGGCTGGGCTGGGGCTGGGGGCTGGGGCTGGGTTGGGGTTAAGTGGTGGGGAGTTGGAAAAAAACAAGAAAATAAAAGAGTAATGAATGTGAGAAATTAAGAATGAGAACAATTGCACAACAAATTTGTTGACAAGAAAATGAGAGAGTAATGAATGTGAGAAATTAAGAATGAGAACAATTGCACAGAAAAAGCTATGCTTGACTAGGGGGGATGGTTCTATGTGCTTTCATAGAGCAACTTGGGGATAGGATTAGGTGGATTGATGACAACAAAATACCTTAATTTATAACTATATTACTCATCTAATGTATATGGCATGTGAAAGCTAGATGAAGGTCGAGGCAAGCACAACAAATTTGTTGGATGGGACAATGTCAATAGGAGCTCAATGCTATTTGGAAAAATAATAATTCAAAGACATAGTGGAGTTTCCGATTGGTGGCATGGACTAGTTTGATGTATGTAGTTGGTTTGATTTATGAAAAAATGGGGAGACAACATGCATGTATGCATATAGGTAACATCTGCCAATATGCCATATCCAGACCGCAATCTATTTTTGCCTATTGGCTAATATGAAAATATCGGCCCGCGTATATGACATAATCAAAGTTGTTAAATCTTGATACGGTTTGTGTTTCGTTTTTTTATTTATCAGTTCTATCAATGTTGTGTATAACGCTTTATGATATCAGTATCCTACATTTGTAGTTTTAATTGTTGATTGTTATAGATGAATACCATTGCAATAATAGTTTTTGGTTGATAAATGCTATTGCAATGTAGGATGATCAGTTCTATCAATCTTAATCTCAATGGTTTAAAATCATGTTACACATACAACACGAATGCACAACAAACGCAAAATTAGAGAGCGACTCGAGATATTCAGGTTAAAACCAATATATGATACTCGATGATAATATGAAACCTTCATATTCCCATCGATACTCATATATGAAACTAAAAGCGCCACTTAGTCCCCGTCTATCGGTTAACATACGTGCGATGCTCGTCGTGACCTAGAACTATACGAAGGTTGTTAAATATCGGACAGTATAGCTCGATACTAACAACCGTCGTATAGTCTACGCGACGAGAAAATTCAATCGTATGGTAACCCATAGATTTGTCCCGTGTAGACAAGTTAAGAATGTATAAAGCAAACGCCTTCATTCACTTGTGTTTTCATCCGTTTCGAGATATTTCGTCGGTACCTTTCCGCTGGTTCTCCGTGTACAAAGATAGATTAGATGTTCATTTCAACGTTGTTTCACAGCTTTGAAATGATTATCTATTCTATTACAGTGTACTCGGAGAACAGCGGGGAGGTGCTGCCGAAATTTACTCGAAACGGTTGAAAGCACAAGTGATGGGCGTTCGCTCTATACATTCTTAATGGGATAGAAGCCTACCCCCGACAGCCGGAACACACACATACAACAAGAATACACAACAAACGCATAATTAGAGAGCGAGTCGAGATGTTCGGGTTAAAACCAATATATGATTCTCGATGATAATATGAAACCTTCATATTCCCATCGATACTCGTATATGAAACTAAAAGCGCCACTTAGTCCCCGTCTATCGGTTAACATACGTGCGATGCTCGTCGTGACCTAGAACTATACGAAAGTTGTTAAATATCGGACGGTATAGCTCGATACTAACAACCGTCGTATAGTCTACACGACGAGAAAATTCAATCGTATGGTAACCCATAGATTTGTCCCGTGTGGACAAGTTAAGAATGTATAAAGCAAACGCCTTCATTCACTTGTGTTTTCATCCGTTTCGAGATATTTCGTCGGTACCTTTCCGCTGGTTCTCCGTGTACAAAGATAGATTAGATGTTCATGTCAACGTTGTTTCACAGCTTTGAAATGATTATTTATTCTATTACAGTGTACTCGGAGAACAGCGGGGAGGTGCTGCCGAAATTTACTCGAAACGGTTGAAAGCACAAGTGATGGGCGTTCGCTCTATACATTCTTAATGGGATAGAAGCCTACCCCCGACAGCCGGAACACACACATACAAACGCATAACTAGAGAGCGATTCGAGATGTTCGGGTTAAAACCAATATATGATAATATAAAACCTTCATATTCCCATCGATACTCATATATGAAACTAAAAGCGTCACTTAGTCCCCGTCTATCGGTTAACATACGTGCGATAATTTATTCTTTTCAACGACAAACGCACACACAAAGCATATACACGGATTTTCTCCTTTGTCAGTAACTATCCCGTTCTTATATTTCTCAATATAGTCAGCATAACATACAATTTATATGTTATTCAGTCTAACATGGCCCATGAGTACGTCAGAGTTAAGGACTGGATGTATGTGGATTGGAAACAACGTATGCAAGCTAAGTTTGTCGCAGGAGTTGCTGCTTTCCTTGAATTTGCACGCGCACATAATAAGATCATAATAGAGAAGATTCTCTGTCCGTGCGATAGATGTGGCAATAAGTACTGGCAGAAGGTAGAATTGGCAGAGCTTCATATTGTAAAACATGGGTTTACTAGACTTTATTCAACTTGGAAATATCACGGGGAAGGAGAAGAATGCAGTACTGCGGTAGAAGAAGAAGGAGAACACGATAATGCGGCAGGAGAAGAAGAAGAATTCGGTAATACGGCAGGAGACGGAAATTTATTTCCATCAGAAGAAATGGGGGATATGGTAGAGGCTGCCCTAGGTGAATCTATTCGTACCGAAGATGACATTCCTTCCGGTCAAGGACCGCATGCGGATAAATATGAAAATTTCATGAATGATGCTAGGAAACCAATTTATGAGAATGCGAAGTATTCCACCCTCTCATGGTTCGTCCAACTTTTCCAGATTAAGTGCCTAAATGGATGGAGCAACAAGTCATTCACAATGCTTCTTTCGTTCTTGAAAGATTCTATGCCTCCGGGAAATAATGTGCCCGAAAGCTGGTACGAAGCCCAGAAGATGATGTCTGATTTGGGTCTAAAGTGCGAGAAGATTCAAGCATGTCCTAAAAATTGCGTGTTGTACCGGAAAGAGAATTCAGATTTGAAAGAGTGTCCAACATGCGGAGAGGCCAGGTATAAGCCGAAAGATTCTGATAAGAAGCCTGATATACCTGTGAAGATAGCACGATACTTTCCTATAACACAGAGGCTACAGAGGCTATTCAGGTGCAAGAAAACAGCCGAGGCAATGATTTGGCATCACCGTGCTCCTCCAAGCGAAAATGGAAAAATGGGCCATCCAAGAGATTCACCGGCATGGAAGGATTTCGATAGGAGGCACGCAATATTCAGTCTCGCAATGTCCGGTTCGGACTGGCTACCGATGGCTTCTGCCCATTCAACTATATGGCTGGAAGTCACAGTACATGGCCCGTTGTAATGATAATTTATAATCTGTCGCCTTGGTTGGCTATGGACCAATCATACTTTATGATGCCTCTTCTTATCGACGGACCAAACTCACCGGAGAACAATATCGACGTCTATCTCCGACCTTTGATCGAGGAGCTGAAAACTTTGTTCATTGATGGTGTAGAGACATATGATTCAAACACAAATACAACCTTCATACTGCGTGCGGCTTTAATGTGGACAATTAATGACTTTCCTGCATATGGAATGCTATCAGGTTGGTCCGTACATGGTCACAAAGCATGTCCTCATTGCCATGAAGACACAACATCAAAAATTTTGAATTTTAGCAGGAAGGTTTGTTATTGCGGCCATCGACGTTTTCTGCCTCCAGACCATCCCTATAGGTTAGACACGGTTCACTTTGATGGTCATCAGGAGCTTCTTGGGCATCCATCCCCATTGTCCGGAGAGGACGTGACTGCTAAATGGGATGGTTATAATAACGTGACCTTCGGGATGGATCCGACGAAACAGGTCAAACCACAATATTGGAACAAGTTAAGCATTTTCTTCGAGCTTCCGTACTGGTCTACAAATTCAGTGCGTCATTGTCTGGACGTCATGCATATAGAGAAGGGAGTATCAGAGCACATACTTAACTTGCTTCTGTGTAAAGACGGGAAATCGAAAGATAACATGAATGCCCGGATGGATCTACAAGAGTGGGGAATAAGAAGTGAACTACACTCTAAACCGGTAGCGGGTAAACCGGGCAAGTTTGTACTTCCCAATGCCGCTTATCATATGTCACAACCGGAGAAGAAAAGATTCCTGCAGGTGTTGCATGATTTGAAAGTCCCCACAGGTTTCTCAGGATCATTCAGCAAGAAAATAAAAATTGTGAAGGGCAAGATCGATGGGCTGAAAAGTCATGATCACCATGTTATCGTGGAGCACCTTCTTCCATTAGCCCTCAGGACTTCTCTCCCCGACTCGGTTGGTCTAGTAATCAACGACCTATGTTGTTTTTTCAGGGAGTTGTGTGCTAAAACACTGGAGGTTGCGACGCTGGATAAACTAGAAAATTCTATTGCGTTGATACTTTGCAAGTTTGAGCGTATTTTCCCACCGTCATTCTTCGATATCATAATACACTTGACGGTTCATCTTGCAACTGAGGCGAAGTTAACCGGACCGGTACAATATCGATGGATGTATCCCGTCGAGAGGTACGTGTAATTTTTCGTTTCGCGCAATTTATAAATTTATTGTTGTCCTGTATGCCCGTGTTTATTTATTCAACATATTCTTATTAGGTACCTTTACACTCTTAAGAAGTATATACGTAATAAAAATCGACCAGAGGGTTCTATCATGCAAGGTTATCTTCTTGATGAAGCAACCACATTTTGTTCCCGCTATCTGGACAAGAACATTGAGACAAGGCTTAACTGACCACGAAGAATTCAAGACGGGCAATATGGTAAAGCCGAGTATAAGAGGGTAGACACTATGTTTATCAACAAGATATACCGGTTTATCTTGCTTAATTGCGCATGTCTTGAACAAATTAGAGAGTAAGTTCTTTTGGATTAATTGTTATATCTGTGTTTGTGTGTGTATGAAATGACATAATATTAATGTTACAATTATTTGTCGAAAACAGAACTCATTTTAACGAGGTACGTGAGGGGCATCCTGATTGGAACGAAGAACGTTTGGAAAAATACCATCAGGATAATTTTTGTGATTGGGTCACAGAGCATGTAAGTTATTCGAAGTACATTTTATTGCTATCAGTTTTAATCTAAACTTGTATCGTTATGTATTTATCGTAAAATTTGTTTTGTTAGATCCACGATCCGAACGGGTCTGCATCATTTGAGAGTGATTCAAGATGTTTAGCTCAATTTCCTAGTATGGAGGTTGCATATTACAAAGGATTTAGTGTCCTTGGATACAAATTCGAAGTTAAGGACATAGAAACATCTAAAACCACTCAGAATAGTGGGATTGCGACGGTAGGATCGGACGGTGTGATTTACTATGGGTACTTAAATTGTATACTCGGCATCCACTATCCCGGACGATCAGAACCCTTTTATATATTCCAGTGTACTTGGTACGATCCGCGAACCAATACGGACAGGTGGAGAAGCAGTCTTGGGACTTGGAAAGATGAATATGGATTGACCAGTGTGAACACACTTCGATTTTACGGTCAGGACGATCCATTTATCTTTCCGAACCAAGCGTTCCAAGTATACTACTCACAGTGTTTGAAACATCCGGGGTGGAGTGTTGTATGCCGATGGAAACCTAGAGATGTCTACGATGTCCCAGAATACGAGGACAGCGATGAGGACGAAGAAGAGAGAAGGCTTAAAGTGCTCCGACCGTCTGTTTCGAAGGACGGGTTGTCTTCGACCGATCATGAAGTTACGTGGGTTAGAAATGACATCGACGATGAAATCCAA
Source organism: Agapanthus africanus (assembly GCA_030015575.1). Classification (NCBI taxonomy): domain Eukaryota; kingdom Viridiplantae; phylum Streptophyta; class Magnoliopsida; order Asparagales; family Amaryllidaceae; genus Agapanthus; species Agapanthus africanus. The sequence continues at coordinate 85,440,946 of JASDDO010000024.1, forward strand.
GTAGATATGTATAATGCGCCCACGAAACGAAAAAGGTTATCAGTAATGTTATATTATTACTTCACATTTTACGCTCTAGATCATATATAGTCAATACTTTTAATGATTGTCTAATGCGTTCACGAACCGTTTATCTAGATTTGATGACGATGTCGGGAGCAGCGAGGGGCGACAGGAGCTCCAGCCGCGGCAGAGGCAGAGGCAGAGCGGTTCTGCCGCCCGGAGAGCTCCGTAGGGAGCTTCAGAGGGCCGGTCTTGCACCCAGATCGGAGACCCCTTCGGATGCCTCCTTCCGTGTTGATTTGGCCACACCTCCAGGTATACTGCACGCATATCCATTTTGAATGTAATATTACAGATATTCATGCATGTTTATGTCAAAATTACTTATATTGTCGATGTTTGATTGTCTAGTTGTTGGTGATGCGTCTACATCTGGGACATAGGCCACCCCCGCTCCTCCAGGTATGTTTATATATCATATAGTGTATGTATATTGATTTAGAATGCTATATCATAAATACACACATTCCTTTTGCTCTTACTTAGCAATTTTTATTATTGTCTAGCTGTAGGTGGTGACACCACCGCACCTGCGGGTATGTTTATATATCCTATAGTGCATGCATATTGATTTAGAACGTTATATTATTGATCTACACATTCTTTTTGCAATTACTTATATAATCTATTTTTAATTGTCTAATTATAGGTGGTGCGTCCACACCTTCCACAGGGGCCACTCCTGCCGCTTCCATACCCTCCGCATCGTCTGCAGGTTAGTATGAATAAATTTAAAATATTTATTCATTTTACATATGCTCTATAGAATAAATATGAACTTCATGGAAATTTAGCGTCGATATTTATTTTATAGTTGGAGGGGATACGTCCGGGTCCGGGACCCCGATTGTTCCTCACCGGAGGAACTATCGTCCCGCTCGTGCTGCTGCTCGGGCCCAGGCTCGTGTGCTAGTCACCGGAGGTATATATCACACTTGAATTTTTGTTTAACCTTGATTTCTTAATACAACTTTGTCTCATTATTGATTGTCTTGATATTTCGTGCAGACGCAGGGCCTCTCCATCCCCAGAGGGGGACTCGAGGCCCGAATCAGTCCCATAGGCTGAGGCCTGATAGAGCTAGGGGGAGGCAGCATTCCCTCTATTTTTTACCCTTGACTATCGCTATACCGGTCCTCATGCCGAGAGGTTCGGCCGGTATTTGGGGGACGAGAGCCGGATCGTGAAGAACTATCCACTTCACGTTGAGTGGGGCGAGCAGCACCAGCGCTCATTCGCCCTCTTCTTTGATCAGGCTCGGGTATGTATTAATATATATTTTCATTTGATCTATCCAATATATTTATTATTAACACTTGCAATCTAATAACAATGTTTTTTTTGTATTTTCAGTTGGATTACGATTTTCAGCCTGTAGCCGACCCTAATCATCCGGGGAGGGTGCTCGACCTTCATGCTCTGTACAATGGCCTGATGAAGAACATGCAGGCCAAGGTCCGATACAAGAGGAATGAGCTGAAGGCCGACTGCTACTCCCTGTGGATGGCGACCCCCGAGGCAGAGAGAGCGGCCGTCCTATCTACTCCGGCGTTTGCGAGAATCGACGTAGAGACATGGCCTCTATTGTGCGCTTATTTCGACTCCGAACGCAAACATGTATGTATTTTAAATTTAATTCATTATTTATGATATTATTTATTTCTTTGTGTTTCTTAATTAGAAAACTAAATGTTAATGCGTTGTGCAGAAACAGGCCGCTCAGAATACGGAGAACAGGAAGTCGGCGAAGAGGGGTTGCCCTACTTACACAGGTGGCTCGAGGAACATTACTCGAGCCATGGAGTTATCGGTAAATTAAGAGTTATTCTCTAATATTCTGCAATATTAAGAGTTATTCTCTAATATTTCTAATATTAAGAGTTACTTTCTAATATTGCAGACATCTCAGACCGTGGCGTCAGGTGGTACACCGAGCGTGCTGTCCGCATATCTTGCCGTCCACGGCACCTCGACAGATCCCGCCACGGACGAGCTTCGATATCCCGACGTCGCTACCCAGGAGTACTGCGTAAGTGTTAATATTTTTTCTACCAAAATTTGAAATTTTAATTTTGGAAAGTTCAAGTTTAAATTTTATACTTATACTTTACTGCTTAATGTGGGTGTAGGACCGGGTGGTTGAGCAGGCCCAGGCCTCGGGGATCGATTTTACCGGACAGAACGATCCGAGGCTGCTGACCCCAGTTCTGGACGCCGCACACTGAGGGCACCACGGAGGTTGGGAGAGAGGCCGGGGATTGGGCCCTAGCAGGGCCCATATGAGGTTGGACTCCACCCCGGCGGTTACTTCCTCCGTCTCCAGTGACCGGCATGTCCATCAGGAACTGGATAGCTTGAGGGCCACCGTTCAGGAGTTGAAGAAGATGCTGGTATGTATACTACTTTATAGTAAAATATCATTTCATATTATATACATATCAACATATCCATAATTAGTACGTAGCTTGAGCTTATTTGGTTTTAGACTTAAGTTTGATTAATCATACATACATATGTAATTAAAATAAACAACGCTTTTCCAAACTAGATATCCAAACAGGATTTCGAAATAACTTAATAATGATACGAATTCGAATAATACACGGTTCTTACACGCTTCTTACACACGTTATGTCCAGACGCGACAGGGTAGATCGACCGAGCCTCCACATGCATCTCCTTCGGCTGCGGCTCCGCAAGCCACTACATCGGCTGCGGTTCCGCAGACAGCTCCTGTAGCTCCACCGCCCACTCAGACTCCCGCAGCCGCGGCTCCGCAAGCGACTATCTCGACGGCGGCTGCGCAGACCACATCGCCAGCTCCACATGCCGCTCAGACTCCCGCTCGCGACGCATTGCAGAGTTTATTGACCGAGGAGCAGGCGCGCGTTATTCTAACGTTATTCAGAGATGGAGCTGGACCGAACTAGGGTAGCTTTTTGGTTCTTATTTTTTGAAACATGTATTTATTTATATCACACATTGTACTACATTTTGAAACGATATTGATATTGGTTTGTATTTATATCATATTCAGTTTTTGGGTTTCTTTTGTATATTATATATATGCGTGAGATGTGATTATGAATACTGCAATATTTGATTTGATTGATGTATATAGTATTGTGCACAGGGCGGGAAAAAATCTAGCAGCCCATTTTTTTAAAAAAAAATACAGACAAAATGTACCTACGGATTAAGCCGTAGGTATATATGTTGCCCCTACGGAGTTATCCGTAGGGGCAAAATATCAGGAAACCTGATATTTTTCCCCCCTGATCTCAGTACAGGGTGTTGGGAGTGCCCCTACGGATATGTACGGTTATATCCGTAGGTACATATAATATATTCAAAAAAACCATAAAAAATATATGATTTGATTGCCCTACGGAGTAATCCGTAGGGGGAACAAGACCTACAGATATATTCGTAGGGGCAATAATTTGCCCGTAGGGGCAAGTTCAGGACCTCAACTTGCACCTGCGGCCTTTGCACCTACGGGGTATTTTTTCGCCCCTACGCATATATCCGTAGGGGCAACCCTTATCTGTAGTAGTGGGAGACGAGATGCCGAGGAATGTCCTTAATGCATCGTACTTATTCCAGCTCTGTATCCCCTAAGAATCTAGTGGGCTTAAGCGGTTGACACGTCTTCCACTACATGTCGCGATCTGGGGAATTCTCACTTATGAGTATCATCAGCGGGCCACCACTTGGATACATAGAGAGCATTTGATTTTCTTGCAAACCAGTTCTTGTCCGTGTTGGACTTTTCAATACTGAATATTAGTTATCCTTGCTAATATACAACTAACCCTGTCATTATTATTATTATGGTTACCGGACTCTCGATACTGAAACAATCAGTAGCCACCGATCGCTCGATTAGAAAGAAAAAGGATATTGCAATGTCTTTTGTCAAATCTTAATTACTCAACCTCACAGGCCATTTTGCAGCCTGCCCTTTTTTAGATCTTTTTTCCCTAGGAAAAGAATTTTCCTTCCTGAATGGAGTGGCATAAAAAATTTATCAAAAAAAAAGGCATTTCTATTTTCATGGGATGCCAAAGGTTGAGATATTTATTTGTTGGAGTAAATATAAAGGGACACAATCATATGGCCACAATAATAATCAACATCGACACGTTATGCAAAAATATAAGCAAAGTTCACAAGAAACTAGATATTGATTGCATGCTATGGCCCCACACTAAAACTCACACACCTGCTGACTAGGCCCCTAAAGCTGGGATGTTTTCGTTCGCAAGTCATGGTTTATGTATCAAGGAAAAATTCTTTCATGCCCAAAATTTGGACTTCATTTTCTTTTAAGCTCACTAACGAATGAAAACTAAAATAAATAAATAAATAAATTCTTTTTGATGAATAATACCATTATTATGTGTAGCATATTTTTTCAAAAGTGTTTTTAATTAACAATGGAAATTTAGTAGAACAACGGTACAATAGTGGGCTTTTATTTTAAACTTTTAGTATATCTATAATCAAACCCATCCATATTCGTTTAGGCCTGCTTCCTTTTGCTGTTTCGTTAGCTATAAGTTTGTAAGTAATACGACCTACCATATTTTTCTTAGGAAAATAGCATAACCAACAATCTCATCTTAAAAAGCACTGACAAGCGCACTTACTCCTCTCCGATGCATATAAGAGCAAACCATCTTAGTTTGCTTTGTTTATTTTTTACTTTTAAGAAAAGATATTCAATAATTTGTAAATTGCGACATCGTCTCTTTGAAAACGCTGCTTTCTTTTGAAAATGTTAAATCTTGAAATTCTATATACTATAAAAAAGCACTTGATCGAGATCCGTCCCTCTTGACCCTTGACAGAGGAGGGAAGTTTTTATGATTAAGCCAAGATCAACGTGTAAACTGACAATAGAAACAAGGATATATATATTTACAGCAAAATATCCTCTCAATAAATAAACAAGTACATTATTTGAATCCGAAACAAACCGCCCACATATTTTCCAATTCTTGTGATTTTTCTTACCTTACTTGGGCCTAGAAGAAAAGCATATCCTAACTTCGGACATATATGCAATTATATTAATTCCCTTAAAATAATTCAAACTTAGCAACTAGCTAGGTTTCCCTTGAGTCCTTGCCACCTTTTTGCCTTTCCTTCCAAGACTCCACAAAGGACTTTGGCCATCTCCTCAAGCCTCACAAAGCTATATTAGTTATATCATGTGGTCTTAATTTAAATCTTTAAACCTAAGGGCCCTTCAAATTAAGAGATATATGCACCTTCAAGATTCCACCACCTACTAACAATAACAGTATACATATATATATAGCACAAGTCTCTCTCTCTCTCTCTCTCTCTCTCTCTCTCTCTCTCTCTCTTCTTAATTCTTTGGATGCCATTTTTGTGATTGTTCCTTCATCTTTCAAGCATGAAGAAAATGGGTATGAAGTTTGGAATTTTCAGAGGCTGCATTCATCAAGATCAAACAGGCATATATCTTTTCTATGATCTATGTTAATTGTCCTTTTATATCCTTATTTTTTTGGCTTTTCTTCTTTTTATTTTTATTTTTACTTCTTTTGGCTAGCTTGCTCTATGGTTCAAAATGACATTAATTAATTATATTTACTTATGTCTTTGAATCGATATTTTTGTAATTAGGAGAGAGTGAACATATAATTGCTGCATGTCCCTTTAATATTGTAGGCCAAAGTTTATCAGCAATCTTTGAACAATACATATATATTAATTATTTGCTAGGGCAGAATCTTTGCTTGATATCTGCACAGCCTTTACATGCATATGGCAAAAACCAAATAAATATAGATTCATTCACTGAAATGCCAAAAAAGTAGAACATCTAAAGTTTAAAGGGAAAATGCAAAATATTTTGAATACAATATTGTTTTCTTTTTTAAATTTAGTATTTGAGATAAACAAAAAAAAAACTTTTGTTCATGCCAATAGGTATAGGGTTGCATATATTAGATGGCAATTTTTTTGTAGTAAATACTTTGAACAATACCAGTTTTCTAAAGCATATTTTATTTTGTGACCAGCAATATGCAATCCGGTGGCACCAATCTCATACACAAGCTTCAATCTTCATGAAGAATACGCCCATGCATTCCGTACCGAGTCATACACCGACTTCTGGTCTCGGGTCCCCGATCTAACCCTGGCTCACGGAGCTGGTCTCAGACCCAATTACAAGCCCGTTTCTCCTATTACCTCTCTCCCCTCTTACCACCATTTAACTGAACACCTCCTCGACCCAGACCAACCCACAATTAGCAAAATCCTAAACCAAGCCCAAACCAAAAACCGACCAGAAACCCAAACTCTCCTCACTAGCTTCTTCTCCGAAACCGCCAATGCTTCCTTCCTTTGCGGTCTCCTTTTAAAAGACATTGACCATATCCGTACCCGCTATCGCCCATTAAAATCCGCTATCCAATCCGATAACTTGCAACATGTTACCCAACTCCTAACGGATATAAACCCTTTTAATTCATTGACCGCAACCCAGTTCAAAGCAGTCCAAGCCGGTTCAACAAACTTACTCAAACAACTCGAATTAAGCAGGAGAAAAACCCGAACCAAACTTCGGTTCATAACCCGGGTCAAGCACGGGCTGGCTTTTCTCTTTATAGCTCTGGTGATTTCAACTTCACTGTTTGGTGCATTCATTGTGGTTCATGGGCTAATTGCATTGGTTGCACTACCCGGCCTAATATTGAACCCGGTTCGATTGAACCGGGTCTTGGCTCAACTCGACGCGGCTACTAAAGGAATTTATATTTTGAATAGGGACTTGGACACAATTAGTAGACTAGTTGCGAGGTTGAGTGATGAGGTCGAGCATATTGTTGGATTGATGAGGTTTTGGAAGGAGAAAAGTAAAGTTATCGACGAAGTCCGAAGAGAAATATCGAAAAACGATGCGAATTTCGACCAGAAAATGGATGAATTGGAGGAGCATTTGTATCTTTGTTTTATGACTATTAATAAGGCTCGAGGGATTGTGATGAAAGAGGTTTTGTGGCAAGTGGGATCAAGTTGAATGGATAATGAGTTCATTTTGTAGCATTTTTTATGTATATATGGGGGAATTTATAGAGAGTGCTACGTACATTTGTAAAACTATGGTCTTTGTTGTAATTATTTGTGCAAGTGATGTCAGATTTACATTTCCTTGTAATTTTATTCGGCATAGGTAATTTATTTACAGCATTTGTCAAATAACCATTTTGTTGAAAATTCGAAAATTACATTACATCAGTACAAGTTATTATTAACCTTCCCCAAGTAACCCCAAATAATTTTTTTTTGAAGTAAAAAGACAGAACAAGAGGTCTTACTCAACAAAATAAATTGAAATAAAATAAAATAATTACGCATCAAAACAATTATGCATCGAGATAACCAATTAATAATCGAACTAACGTCTTATGGTTTTTATATGTGAAAGAAGAATATTCCATTGTAATCTATCACATCAATACAACCATAGAAGAAAAATCTGCACAAAATGCTCACAAACTTTATAGTAAGGCATAGCATCTCATAGAAAACATAAAACATCCACCAAAAATTATTACAAAATTACATCTCCATTTATCAATGAAATGGGATGCTCTTTTTTAATATCCTCATATTAATTCTCCTCAAAGTTTCTTCCCCTCTTCCATCATTAGCAATTTTCTATGTTCAAAGATGCAGGGGGGGAAATGGTAACTTAATTACACTAAACTACCTCTAACTATGAGCAGCTTCACTAAACAATCTAAAAGATTTTTTTTGGATTACAGTAAACTCCGTTACACTTTGGAATTAAGGGTAATTTTTTTCACTAAAATACCCTCTAACTTCCTACTTTAAGGGAGCATACTGTCATAAAAAAATCCCTTTAAGGCAGTCGGCTGAAAAATACTCATTATTAAGGGCAGCTCAGTGTGTACAAAACAAAAAAGAAAAGAAAATGTTTTCCCCATAAATCGATGGACTCTAAGGGGCTGTTTGGTTGCAGGATTATGGAATTTGGATTCCAAAAATAGTACGGTTGAAATTTCTGGATTTGGTAATTTGTTGTTTGGATGGCTTTGGGTTCATAGTATTGGATTTGTAGATCCTTGTAATCTTTGTTTGGTTGGTGATAAAAGGTGGGATTTGGATTTGAGGATTTTAGAGAGAGATAGAGAGAGAGGATTGTTAAATAAATAAAGTGCATGGGCCCCATCTAAAAGTACAATGAATAGTGCCAAATCCTTGAAAATCCTTGAAATTTTTTTGGATTCATGAATCCTTGTTTTGTGGTGGGCCCCCCATATAAAAACAAAGGAATCCTAGAAATCCTAATCCCGCAACCAAACACAAAATTGTGGAATCCTAGGATTCCACAATCCAAAATCCAAATCCAAACTCATAATCCTGCAACCAAACAGGCCCTAAAGAGCGTACAATTTCTTATACTCCCTATCAAGTATCTCCGTATCCGAAGCCACAGACAACCCCAAAGACCGTTCATGAGTATCTAAACCCTTCCTTAAACTCCACAAATTCTTCTCCTCGGTCCGATGCACCACAATGCAATAACACATCGACCCAATCGTACCAATCATTATCGTCGCACCAATCGCCACCGTGCACCATGCCAACCACAAATCATTTTTACCCACCACAACGAATGTAAGGGAAATAAACGAAACTGATATAAACAAACAAGCTAACCACATAAGCTTATTCATCACAAACACCATCAACCTCTTCGCCTTCTGTTCCACAACTATAAGCGACGTCTGCACCACCACCACCGCTAGTGATATAAATAAGGCAAGCGAATCAAACACTAAAAATATGATAAATGCAGCATTATTGGCAATATAAGCTTGTCCGAGGGTGAATTCATTATTTTCGGTGTTTGCGTATTGCCCGGGCACGGTGAAAATGGCGGCGAAGGCAACTGTGGCTATTAGAACGGCGACTACGGTATTGGAGTTGATGGCGTTGTTTAAGCCCACGATGTGGAGTTTTTGTAGGCGCTTCTTTATTTTTTGAACACGGACCACAGTCTGTCGAGTCTGCTTGATTTGGGATTGGACGTCATGCTTGATTTCACTTACCGTTTGTTTTAATGGTTTTGTGGGGTTTTGGGGTTGGGAGTTGTCGCGAGGAGAGGCTAGGGCGCCGAGCTGTTGGAGGATGGGAGCGATTTCATCGATGAAGGATTTTTCGGCAATTCCTAGGGCAGTTTCACCTGCCCGGTTTACAGCGTTGATGTCGATGCCAGGAACAGATAGTAAAGCCTTTACAATCTACAGCGAGAAAAGATAAGATTTTAGTTCCTAAGGTTTTGAGCACTAAAAAAGAATATAAGTAGTCACAAAAAAAAAGCTGATTGTTAAAGGTAGTTTGCCGTAATTTTGCCTTCTATTGAAGAAAGAAGACCGATGCAAATTATTTGAATATCACAGATCACAATAAAATACACCAGCATAGATTTTAATACAGACCTCGGGACGGCCCTTTCTCGTCGCAATATGCAACGCGGTGTTTCCCTTGCTATCTTCCATGTTGATAATAGAGGTATCGGGCCTTAGCAGCTCTGCGACAATATCAACATTATTTCCTTTGACAGCCATGTGAAATGCTGTTTGTCCCTTTTTGTCTGTCCTAAAGCCGATGCTGGGGTCCTTAGTTAAAAGGGATTTTACGACATCTACATGCCCCATTCTCGCTGCTGAATGAAGAACAGTCTTTCCATTGTTACGTGCAATCTTGGCGAGTTCGACACCCGTGTCTAATAGAAGGTTGATGATGTTAATGTGGCCTTGCGTGGCCGCGGTGTCGAGGGCAGTAGAATTGGATGAATTTGTAGTCATCGCCAATGAAGGGAAAGACTGCAAAAGTTCCTTCACTACTTCTGCAAGAACCAAGAGAAAAAATAATGATAGTTTGAAACCAGAAGCCCGTGAAGAATTCAAGCACCTGAAAGGATTTGGATGCAAGTATAGGATTAAAATGTGAGATAAAACATATTTCATTCTTGTGACGGAAATTAAAAGAACCTTTTACATGTAAATATTTTCACACATTGTAGTATAGGGATGAAAACACATACATAATACAGCATAAATAGGCTTTTGGTATGTTTACGAGTAGATCCAAGAAGAATATCAATTGAATTTTGAAATCAAATCAATACGTGTTACAAATAAAAAGGATGCAGATTGGACAAAGTAAACTCCATATCCAAAGATAACTAAGATGTAAAGAGATTCTCACGGTATGGTTTCTAGACATATGAGCTTTTTTTTATTTAAAAAAAATACATATTCAAATTAGTCTTGTGTATTTATTAGTCACTCGAATCATTTAACTTGTATCAAATTAGTGTTTTAAGAATTAACGATCGATCACAGCGGAAATCCAAGATCGGTGTTTTAGGGTAAACTAAAAAAGACCACCAACGGATACCAAATCACACCGATACATAGTAAATGCATAAGTAAAAGACTGCAAACATGATAAATCTTATAAATGACGAGCTGCGATAGATCATTAACTTCGACATGCATAAAATCCAAATACATAGGGAATTCATAAGTACAAGTATGTTCATAAAACTCAATGCCTATTCTATCCGCCAGAAATTTGGAGTGCATAACCTTAAATATCTACTTATGATATGCAACCTACATTCAATTCAACTCAACTCTATTTATCATATAAGAGAGATTTAATTAGAAAGCCATAAAAGCAAATGGAATGCAAATATAGCATACCAAAATGTCCTTGCTTAGCAGCAATGTGAAACGGATCGAAGCTATTATTCGCCTTAATCGAAGCCGATTGAAGATCGGACGCCTTCAAAACCTCCCGAACAATTCCAACATACCCTCTCTCGGCCGCCACGTAAAGCACTGTCTCGCCATCTTGATTCTGCTTCGACATCAAATCCTTCAATTGATTATCATCACATTCACAAATAACCTTCTGAACATTGGCCAAGTTACCAGCTCTTGCAGCCAAATGGAGTGTTGTATCCCCTCTTTTCCCTGAGTTCTCTCTATTCTTTCTCTCCTTGAAACTCTTTTGCTTCTCCATTGCCCCCATTCGAAAACTCATTTGTCGAAAGCCCTGCAATCTCTCTAAAGCTCCCAATCTAAAACTTCGTTGCTTCTCCATCTCAATATAGAAAAATCACAGCAAAAGGCACAATTTAAGAGCAGCAGCTGAGAACTATCAATATTTATGCATCAATTGATCTCTTCAAACACTGTCCCTCATCACCAATCAATCCAAGAAAGGCTTTTTTTAGCCATTAAAAAAAGGACCCAGATCACCATTTCCAGAATCAAGCCCAGCGGAATGAAAAAGATAAAATTTTGATCAACTTTTTGAGAAGAAACAGCCCCAGTTTGCACTTGGGCGTCTACAAAAACCCCATGAGGAAGCACTGAGCAAGTTCTTGGAAGAAGGAAAGTTACCTTTTCACAGAGCCATGCTTCTTTCTTGAATCCAATACACAACAAATTGCTCAAAAAATTTCACGGATTTAGAAACTTACAGCAGAATCTAGCAATCGATGGAGCTTAGATAAAGAGAGCACCCTCTGCTTTAACTTTTTTCTTTTTAAAAAAAAAAGTAAATTGGCTTATTCTTTTTTCTTTTTGTTTATTATTATTATTTTTAAATTGTTCAGTGATTTTGCTTTTGTATTTTGTGAAAAGAACAGAATGAGGCGGCTAAAATTTGGGGAAGGGACATTGATATGGGACCAGGAGCAAGTGCTGCATCATAATATTATTCAAAAAAATTGCATAAGATTCTTTGGGTTGAGAGAAAGATGGGTCCTTTGCAAATTATTATTTTAGCACATTTACATAATTAAAGGGGTCCAATTAATATTAGCGCTGCTTATTAAATTGTTTAAATTGATTTTTTTTATTAGCAAAACAGCAATAGAACATATTATGAGAAAATAGCGCGTACCAATTACAGTTAACCGATATATTATATTGGTCGGAATAATCCATATCAAACTGTAATGACGAGATCGGACTATTGAGGAAGAAAATATTATTGGTTTAAATTTTGAGAAAGGATAAGTTTGGTATTACAAGCTGGCATTTTGATAATGCAATTACATGGTTGCATTATCAAAATTTGTATTATTAAGCCAAACAACTTTTCCACCTATTTCTTCCAACTTCCTAATTAACTAGGGTAAAACCTCACCCGATGCGGGGATTTGAGGATCGTTCTTAAGGTTGGGTGGCATTTATCTGCAATAAAACAAAATTCATGGTAATGTTTAAAATGTTGAAATTTCATTTATTTATAATAGTAAAGTCCCTGGCATTTATCTTACAACCATCAAAGTTGCAGTACTTATTTATAGCTGACAAATTCCATATCCAAAAATGGTTGAAATTTTGTGGTATTTATATGAAAAAATCAAAAGTTCTTGATGTTTATTTGTAGCGGATAAAGTCCATTGTATCTATCTGAAAAAATCGAAAGTCGGCGGAATTTTCTACACCTTAGAGAAAAGGTAAAAGTTCATGGTACTTACTTACCATAATTAAATTTTATGGTTAATAAACAATGATCAATGATATTTATTCCAAAAACCTTGAAAGTTCCTAGTATTTTATCTGAAAAACCTTCAAAGTCCATGGTTATAAATAACGATCTATGAATTGTCATAGCCGCCCTCAAGATTATGCGCATCCACATGTTTACCAACATATCCCAAATCTCTACAACACTTGATGTGAAAGGAAAAATGGGCATCCAAAAGTTTTGCCTATGGCTAAATCTACATGTTTGCCCACACCATCAAACCACATTCTCCAAAATGCCAATATGGTCAAAATTTGATGCAAGAGAGAATAGTCAAAGTCAAGGGGCAATTTTGGAAATTGTCAAAGTTCCGCTATGGTGTTCAACTGTCTATACAATACAATATACAGATAGATAGATAGATTGACTGTAGTATTAGATAGACTGCGGTGGTAATTTTGTGGGAAAAGACACTGCATTTGGCCCATTTCGGACTCTTTTGAGGGCTTGGCTGCAATGCTTCAGACTTGGGCCGGAGCCCCATAGATACAAGTCCGAGTTTGAAGTTTGGAGTCCGTATGCCATCCATTATTCAAGCTTCAGCAGCGGGACTTAGCCATGCACAACAATTTAATCAAAGTGCAAACTCGGCATCTAGTTTTCGAAGAAACCATGGGTCGGTGGAGCTCCGGGCAAGCATTTTGCCTGCGAAACCGAGACAAGCAGGCCGGTGGGCACCAGTCCGCTCCGGCTTGAGCCTGTGCTGGCTTTCACCAGCGATGGGCCTGCGGAGCTCCGCAGGTCCATAGCTCTTTTTCAGATATATCCATCCTTCAATTGTATTAAAATGAGGATGGAACAGAATGCCCCTCGTATTGAGAATAAACATGCCACAATCACATATTATAAATCTATCTTCATGTTATATTTACACGTTTACTAAGAAAGTTATTATTAAAGATGACAATACAATTAACAGTATTTTTCTGTTGGATGAGAACGGAAGGAAGGAAGGAAAAATCTTAATTTTTTAGGTACGCTTCTTTCAACAAGGCCCATGGTATCCCAACAATATTATATGGAGCTTTCAATGAGTGGATACAGATTTTGCCTTCAACACCCATAATTTTGCAATATACTCAAGTTTGGCTGCAGTAAATTATAGCAGTGTTTTTTTCATTGTACTTTTTTCCTGATTTTATGCATCGAGAATTTTTATTGTGAGACGTAAGGCTTTTATCTTATGGTTGTATTTGTGTGAAAGATAACAATAATATGTTCTGTTTTCACAAATAAAAACCATAAGATATGAATTCAATCACTAATTGTTTATCTCGATGTACGGCTGCTTTATTTTGTAATTATTTTATCGAGCAGGGCGTCCTTTTTACTTCAAAAACAAAAAAGAACGAAAGAAAGTTTTGGTTTCGCTTTTCAAAACAATCTTGCTGGCCACGTATATATGCAGAGTCCATTCCAAACAACAAAACTAGTTAGGGCCTGTTTGGTTGCAGGATTATGGAGTTGGATTTGGATTTTGGATTGTGCAATCATGGGATTCCATAATTTTGTATTTGGTTGATAGATTTGGATTTCTAGAATTCCTTTGTTTTTTATTGGGGGCCGCCACAAAACAAGGATTATTGAATCTTAAAAAATTTCAAGGATTTTCAAGGATTTGACAATATTCGGTGTACTTTTAGATGGGACCCGTGTACTTTATTTATTTAATAATCATCTCTCTATCTATCTCTCTCTAAAATCCTCAAATTCAAATCCCACTTTTCTTTCACCAACCAAACAAAGATTGCAAGCATCTACAAATCGAATACTACGAATCCAAAACCAACCAAACAACAAATTACCAAATCCAGAAATTTCAACAGTGCTATTTTGGAATCAAATTCCATAATCTGCAACCAAACAGCCAAGAATGTCCTAATCAATGGATTAGCTCTCCCACACACACATTTTAATGGCAGTCATTGTCTATCAATCACTGCAAGAATGTCCTAATGAATGGATTAGCTCTCACCAAGGGTAGATTATGAGTTTGGATTTGGATTTGGATTGTGGATTGTGGAATCTTAGGATTCAACAATTTTGTGTTTGGTTGCAAGATTAGGATTTCTAGGATTCCTTTGTTTTTAATGGGGGGCCACCACAAAAGAAGGATTCATGAATCCTAAAATTTTTGAAGTATTTTCAAGGATTTGGCACTATTCATTGTACTTTTAGATGGGGCCCATGTACTTTATTTATTTAACAATCCTCTCTCTCACTCTAAAATCCTCAAATCCAAATCCCATTTTTTTTCACCAACCAAACAAAGATTACAAGGATCTACAAATCCAATATTAGGAATCCAAAACCAACCAAACAACAAATTACCAAATCCAGAAATTTCAACCGTTCTATTTTTGGAATCCAAATTCCATAATCCTGCAACCAAACAGGCCCCAACAGTTAATATTTTCACATTGCAAAATGTTACTGTTCAGAATACGGAAATTATTACTTCAGGAAATAGCTCCAAAAACGGACGGCATCCATATCGGTATGTCCAACAAAGTTATAATTACGACTGTCAACTTTATGACCGGCGATGACTGCATTTTGTTAGGCCCTGGCAGCACAAATATTAACATCGATCAAGTCAAATGCGGACTTGGACATGGAATAAGGTGACTAAATATAGTTTGTGTTATGGCATATGCAATAGATTATTCTATTTAAAAATTACTGAAAATAGAATATAGTTAGTGTGCCGCAAAAAAATACTGAAAATAGAATATTTTATTTAAAACAAAATATATTTCAAGGGTTTATTATGGAAAAAGAATTATTTACATAATTACATATCCCAAAACGGATCTTATTGTGATTCCGTAAACTTTTAGGAATATACATAAAGGAAAAAAGTTTTCTCATAAATAAAATTAGCTTGCTATCATATATATAGAGAGAGAATAATGGAGGAAAGATGAAATAGAAAGGAATTTACTCCCGTGTCATCGAAAAAATACATACCCTCCACATCATATATATATATATATATATATATATATATATATATGAGAGTAATGGAGGAAAGAGGCCATGGGAGGGAATTTCCTCCTATGGCATCGAAAAAATACACTCCATCATTTTTACCGACGATCGGCACCCACAAACTTCATCTTTATCATCTAAGATGTGGGTACACCGAATTTCATGTGATTTTACAACCTTTTCACCGTTGATTTAGTGGGTTCAAAATTAACGGTTTACCGACAATAGAACTTTTTACATTGCTAAATCAACGGTGAAAAGATTGTAGAATGACATGAAATTTGGTACACCCACATCTTAGATGATAGCGATGAAGATGGCGGGTGCCGATCGACGGTAAAAATAAGGGAGGGTGTAATTTTTCGACACCACAGGAGGAAATTCCCTCCTATGGTATCTTTCCTACACACACATATATATATATATATCTTACTTCTGCTATTTTGATGCAATTTCTGGGGACTTCAAAATTTTGGAATTTTGGTTTTTCATAGCATACATCTCTTTAACTCTCATATGAACACTTAAATGCCTATCTCTTAAAAATATCTCAATTGATGGTGGGTCATCACTCTTTTAATAAAATTACTAAACGTATAATATTAAAATACAAATATTTTACAGGAAAATGCTTTCTTAATTCACATTAAATGTTAAGTAAATAAGCCTTAAAAACTATATATTTTACACAAATGTTTCATATAGAACTAAATGTTTTTAAAAAAAAAATAATAATATTACTAAATATAACTTGTTTTTTATTCCAAGTACACAGCATGTGCCAGAAAATCAAATTCAATGTGATAGGTATGAAAGACCAATTGAAAGGTTTGCATTAATTAAGGATTGCATTGGCCGCCCTTAATTCAACACAATTAATTAAATTGTTATTGATGTTATGCAGCATCGGGAGCTTAGCCGAATCATTAGAGGCTGGAGTCTCTAACGTGACAGTGAAAAGAGTGTTAATAATAGCGATGGAATTCCTTTTCGGGTCTCCGTCAGATATTGTCTTCCGTCGATCTCCCGGTGAATATTGGAGATGATCTCTTGTTGCGTGTGGGTCTCAATGGGTTTTGAGGAGATTGGTGGCTTTGAGAAGTCTACGCCGAGCACCTGCAAGAAAGTCTCGGGGTGGTTTGGTACCACCGAGGACCCTCCGACGATCAAGTTAGCACAAGATCCGAGCAGAGTAACGGCTAAGTGGGGTGAAAAGAGCTTACTTGACCCCTCTGTGATGGGGGTTTATATAATGGCGGCAGCACACAGTAGCAGGCGCGAGAATCTCGCCGGCAGTTACGTCCCCGACGTCACGCCCGCGTAATAAGCGGATCGCTCGTTAATGGGGATCGTGATGGCGTGAAACGCGGGATGTTGCCGGCGGAGAATCCGCGCATGGCGAGATTTGCGGAGCGGCGGTTACGCCTGTGAGTGGTGGAGTCGGTCGGTCGGAGGGACCGAGGAAGATGGCCTCGGCGGGAGAGCTCGGAGACGAGCGGGAGGGCCGAGGCATCTTGGTCCTGCGGTAGCTCGGGGCGAGCTGAGAGGCCGAGGAGGCCAATTTGTAGGGGGCTCTGAGAAGAGTCAGCTTGTGCTTGCAGGTCGAGTACAGGAGTAGCCTAGTCGGCCCCTGTGGGCCCTTTCTTCTGAGTTCTGGGACACGTCGTCTGCCACGTGTCCTAATCTGGGAGATCGTCAATATAGAGCATCATCATTAGCCCCCACTCTTGTTCCGACCAGCTGGCGGGTCAGGTCAAGAGTAGACTGCCGGGCCGCCCGGGATGAGCTCCCTCCTAAGATTTCGTCGGGTCGCGTCCCCGGGCTGTCAGCTATCTTTTCTGCCAGCGAATCAGGGTGAGATCTCTGTATTTAAGGAAGGTGCGCCGATTCGTGCATCCTTTCACTGAAGCGACGGTCCGCGTGTCAAGCGTCGGTTGGCCGACGCGGCGTGTGCAGACCTGCGGCGTCTGATGGGATGCCGCCCAGTGTGGGAACGACAAGTGGAGCGATCGGAGCCGTTGGACGTGAGGAGGCGCTTTGGCGGGAGATGAAGGGCGCCGTTGGACGAGGACGATTGCAGTGATAAATAAGGGTGAGGCCCACTCCAGGGCCCCTGCTCCTTCATATTTCCTCGCTCTAAGTCCTGATTGCTCGGCGCTCGTCTTCTTTCTTCTGCTTTCGTTTCCCGATGATCTCTCTTCTCCAGGTTAGATGTCTTCTTTCGTAGAATCTGTAGATGTCGTAGGAGTAGGTTCTAGGGACCCTTTAGTTGAGTCCGAGTCTTCCCGGGGAGCAGGGATCAGATCCTCTTCCCGGGATTGTGCGGCGGGAGCAGCCCCCAGGGAGGAGGCGGAAGACGCTGCCCCCGGCGCCTCGTGTTGGGTGAGACATGAGGACAAGCTTGCCTTTAAGTCCATGTCACGCACCCCACGAACTTGCGGGGAGGCGGAATATATGAAAAACGATTATCAAAGCTTCGTAACACGGACTTGAGCGCATGAATCGTGTCTAAACCGTTACTAGCAAACTACGAAAGGTTTAACTACTCGAATTCGAAGTTATACCTCACGTTACTTGTCCTTCGGGTCTTCATCGCTGTCCTCCACTCCTTGTAGGTTCCTTGGAACGTCGGCACCTTAACGGCCTCCTCGAGTCAAAGACGATCCACTCGAGAGCTCCTACGCCAAGCTTGATCTCTAACTTGAGATAACTAGGTTGCTCAAAGTGCTAATCTAAGCTACCTAGGGGATATAGAGTGAGATTATGAATGTATTAGTCTAGCTAACCCTTGATCTCAACACATGAGAGGTTAGGGTTAGGGTTTGAAGAGATAGAGCTTGAGGAGAGAGAAGATGAGAAAGTGAATCACTTTGGATGAATGATATCATATGTGTATATATGAAACATATCATATATATTAAATGAATAATAAATAATGATATATCATCATGTTTCATTAATACACTAAGTGATTCATCACATGAGTCATATAAAACATAAATGATTCATTAACTCCATGTATGAATCACACCATGACTCATTTATCCAATTAATACAAATGCCACCTTAACCCCCAAGTCACCATGCTTCTAGAAGCTTCCTGACAAATTACGAGAACGCCCCTCCTATCCGTGAAAACACGGAAAAACTTTAGACTGTATAAATCCAATAATCCGATACTAGAATCTGGCTTAAACCAAAGCCGACTAGTAAAAACTGTCCGAACTTCGTACGTGCGTAACCACACGTATGCGTCTGAACCCTTGTCGTAAAACCATACGACCTCTATATCGTTTCGCCTGAAGCAGGGAAACTATCTGTGTGGGACTCTAAAGACTCGACACTACGCTGGCAGTGGGTTTAACCACAGACCGCAAGCGGCACTAGCTGTACGTAACGGTCCCCAGGCAGATGTCGATAAGAAGGCCGATGAGGGAACCCATCCGAACTCCTACTGAGTCTGATGTGACAATCTCCGTACAGTCCGGTCTGTTCGTCTAGGACTATCGCATATCGGGCCTAGGGGCAGCAAGCGTCAGTCCCCTAAAAGCGGTATAAGTCGTGTCGGAGCGAAGCCCATTACACCTTGAGAAACTACTGGAACCTACCAGTAAATCTCGCTTGCCCTGGCCAGGGACTCTGCGTAATGGCTCTCTGACACAGCGCGATATCAACCCCCAATACCGGGAGAGACGAATCATGTCTAACCACCACTGCCTCCAAGTGCTTCGGGATTGCACCCAACTGTTACCTATTTGCACGACTCCTTTGAGCCGCGGTAGGGTAGCTGTTGGAGATAGTGCCCTCAGAGTCAATTATTGGATCACAGGCACGTGATTGCAATGATTGAGGGAGGACCTATCCCAGGAGGACGGTCTTACTCAAGATGATAGTATGCTATCTGGTTTACCTTTATCATCGTGTACTGCTTTAGGTGACCTGACAGGTCACTATTGCACATTGATAGAGCCCCTAGGATTCTTGCTTGACTGCCAACAGTATGAGGGAGATCATATACGTGAGAGCTGGTAGTCTATAAGCACATCCTTAAAAGGTCCCTAGTCGTGCGAGTTTCGAGACAGGGCATCGATTCTCCAGAGTAGACTAGTGTATACAGTCGAGACCCCGACGAGGGGCGGTGGCCGGTCTCACAAGCCACTGGTGTCAGTTGGTTCACCTAAGATGTATACAGGTGCTCATTGGGTTATGAGTACACCGGACAGGACTCGCCGGGAGCATGCTAGTTGGTCTTATACCTGACGTCAGATAGCAGTTCCCTGGTGACATGTGTACAGGTTAGTTCATCGACCTGAGGATCGTCATTTGTCTCGTGTGAGTTCCCACTGTACTTTGATTACTACCCTACCACGCTCAAAGGATACGTGCAAACAGGTTTTAGTTGGGTACAGTCCCGAACCACATGGAGGCAGTGAGCGGATCTTCAGGGGTTCGTCTCTCCCGGTATTGGGGGTGAGGTCGCGCTGTGTCTAGGAGAGCCAGAACATGAAAAGTCCTTGGCCAAGGCAGGAGATTTACTGGTAGGTATTCCAGTAGTATCTCAGGGTGTTCTGGGCTGATCTCTGACACGACTTGTACCGCTTTTGGGGGTTTAAATTTTACCAACCCCCTAGGCCCGCCATGCGATGCTCATAGACGAACGGACCGGACTGTACGGATATTGTCACTGACAGGCTCAGTAGGGTGTCAGGCTGAGTTCGCTCACAGACGTTCCTTTCGGTCAATAGCTGGTGGCCCGTCACGTATGGCTAATACCTCTGATGTGCTAGTGGTTAAATCCACAGCCATAGTATTGACGAGTCTTTAGAGTCCCCCACATTCAGTTACTCAAGTTTTCGGGCGAAACGCTGTAGAGGTCGTATGGAGATATGACAGGGTTCGATAAGATACGTGCGGTATTGCACGGATCAGGATCGGACGGTTAGTACTAGAGGCCGTATGGATATATGGCAGGGTTCGATCAGATACGTGCGGTATTGCACAGATCAGGATCGGACGGATATTACTAGCCGGCTTTGGTTTAAGCCGGATCCTAGTATAGTACAGTGTAGATTTTGTCTCATTGCATTTGTATTCGGTCGGAATACAGATGCGGGTGTGTATACACAGTATCGGGGTTTTCCTGTAATTTATTACGGGACTAGTTTTCTGGAGTTGCCAGTTTGCTTTCCGTTTCGGCTATATTTCTTTGTATCTTTCATTGGCCAAAGATTGGTGGAGGAGGGCTTATTTGATTTTGTGCAAATAAGCATTTGTGGAGGGTGTTCTTTGCATACTTTTGTATCATGATGGTTTCATGATGGAGCACCATCCCTTGACCTTCCATGCTTCATGATTGCTTGACTTTCTTTTTCATCATGGTTTACTTTTGGAGTCATCATACTTGATGATGATGTTTGGTGATGATGGTAGGTCATGGTTGTTGATGAGTGTGGTTGTGGTTATGATCATTTCTTTTGATCATAACCCTTTTCTCTCTCTTGCCTTATTGGACTCACTCACTCCCTCATCCTCTCACTCTATTCTCTCCCTCCCATTTATGCATGGCCGGCCACATTGGGGTGGGGCTGCCCATTCTTTTGTGGTGTGCGATTTTGGTTCTCTTGTGTTCTAAAATCCCCAAGTTCCTCTACAAAGTTCATGTATCATCCCTCCACCAAAATGGCAACCTCCACTACCCCAAAATGAGACATGAGTTCTACACACATTCTACAGCAAACCTTGGGCACGTCGGCTCGCCAACTTCATGCCCGAGTTGCCTCGGTATAGAGGTGGGAGCCCGTAAAAGAAGCAGGCGACGTGGTGCCCTTCCGGCGAGGAGGTGGAGACCGGACATTCTGCGGGAGATCGGGACGACGGCGAGAAGACCGGAGGACACGGATCGCTCGGTATATCTCTCTTCCCATCTTGTAGTTAGCTAGGACTAGTTAATGGCACGATCCGGGCTTAAAGTGCGCGGTGGTGCCGGTTTGAAAAATTAAAGTTTAGCATCGCTTCCGCATTCCGGCGTCGGATTGACGGCCGAGGCGCCGCCGTGCACTTACAGTAGCAATCTAAGAACAGTGGGAAAACACTCGAGGCGAAGCAGCAGTGTTAAGTCTGCGGACTATGCTGTACTCATGTCACCTGGGAACTGTTAACTAACGATGGGTATAATACCAAACAACAGTTCCCGGCGAGTCCTGTCCGGTGTACCTGTAACCTAACGAGCACCTGTATACTATCTCCAGTACGACGTACTGATGGCTGTGGGACAGACCATCTCCACAACTGGGATGAGAAGCGTACACACTAGTCTACTCCGGAGTATCGATGCCCTGTCTCGATAATCCTACGACTAGGGACCTGTATAGGATGTTGCTTATAGACTACCCAGCCCCCACTAGTGTGACTGCCATCACAACGCTGGTAATCAAGCAAAGATCCTAAGGGCTCTACTAATATGTATAAGCGATACGTTACAAGAAACATATGCACATATTGAAGTAGACATAAACCAAGTAGCATACTACCATTTTTAGCAAGACTGTCAATACAACTGTGAATATCCCAAGCTTCCATTAAGTAATATACAAGCTAGTATGATACAGTAATGGCCTTCTAGGGCATAAACACTAACAATCTTCCACTTGCACTAGGGCCATGTACTGGCATATCGCAGACCTATGATCTCGAATAGCCTCTCGAACTGCTGTTCCCCCAATCAGAGCAAGGCTCTGTTTGAATTTCAAAAATTCAAATTTTGAAGCAACGCTTCGGATCCCGTGCGCTGCGCGCAACGCGCCACGTGTCAGAAGTTGACACGGCAGTACAACGCCCAAGGCAGTGCATCCAATCAGAGCAAGGCTCTTTAAAAAACATAAGCAACACTCAGTTGCGCAAGCGCTGCGCTGCGTGACACGTGTCTGCACATCTGCCCAAGCACAACTGCGCAAGCGCATCACTGCGCGACACGTGTCTGCGCAGTTGCGTAAGCACAACTGCGCAAGTACACCGCTGCGCGACACGTGTCTGCGCAAAGACAACTGCGCAAGCGCACCGTTGCGCGACACGTGTCTGCGCAGTTGCGCAAGCGCTTCACTGCACGACACGTGTCTGCGCAGTTGCGCAAGCGCTGTTGCGCAAGCGCTTCACTGCGCGACACGTGTCACTCACTGGGGGAGTTGCGCAAAACAGAATAAATCTTGTTAAAACAAGAAGATTTTCTTGTATAAGGCAGTGGCCTTTGGATCAAAGATCCAACGGTGGGGAAAATTCCCCAAATCACTCAGAAAAAGATTTTTTTTAACAAATTTAACTAATTTTTGAGCACTATAAAAAGGACCCCAGACCTCATTTTAAAAGGGGGAGATCTGGTTTTAAAAAAAAGAAGAGAGAAGAGAACTCTTGAGAACTCCTTGAGAACACAAAAAAGAAGGTAAAAACCTTTAAAACAAGAGAGAATTCTCTTAGGAATAGATCATTGATCTAAGAAAAAGATCAGTGATCTTCAACAAATAAATAAATAAATAAAAATAATAAAAATAGTGCCTTGCACTTGCTATGAACCTTTGGTTCTCTGAAACAAGGAAAAACTTGTTTTTCTTTGATCCAAATCAAGGGATAAAAAGTGCCTTGCACTTCTGTTCTTGAATCTAAAAGATTCTTGGTGTTTTGCACAAATGCAATGCATTACTTGAAGGGCCAGGCCCAAATCAAAAAGACCTAGCAGGCCAAAATAAATTGCAAAGCAATAAAAAGGGCAGAGCCCAAATGAAATTGATGCTTTGCATCATTTATAAAGAGCAGAGCCCAAAACAAATTGATGCTCTGCATCTTTTTTGGGCAAAGCCCAAATAAAAATAAAAAGAAATGCAATGCAAAAGCAAATAAATGTTGGACATTTTTAACTGGACTTAGCCCAATCATGGCCATAAGTCCTTAAATTAAATTGACTGAGCAAAATGGCTCTCCTAAATCAATCTACATCCGGTTCGAGGGTACATCTCCGAACTCCTTTGACATCCATCGTTGTAATTCCTCAACGACGTCAAAGAGATGACGGGTCCCAACGACCACACACCCATATGGACTGCGGGGTCCTTAAACTCGTGGACCGAGACGTCCCTAAACTAATATCGGACCGAGACGTCCCTAAACTAATATCGGACCGAGACGTCCCTAAACTAATGATGGACCACCACGTCCTTAAACTGGCGATGGACCACCACGTCCCTAAACTGGCACAATAAAGCCCAAATGCTCTTTTGTCGGATCTAAATGATCCCGTTAAGTCGATCTTAGTCCCAAACTGGACTAACGTATCCTTAACAACCGTTTAAGTTGGTCTTTGCCCCAAACACGGCTAACGTATTCTTAAACACTCAAATGGACTATAAAAACCTAAATCAACTTCGGTTCGAGGGTACATCTTTGAACTCCTCTGACACTTGTCGTTGTAATCCTTCAACGAAGTTAGAGAGGTGATGAGTCCCGACGGCCATATATTAAATGAATTACGTTTAAGTTGATCTTAGCCTCAACGAGGCTAACGTATCCTTAAACTAAAAACACCAAACCCAAATCTAAGTAAATACGGATTTGGACTAATCCACGTCCTACGGGCGACAGCATTACTCAGTCTCCGTATACAATCCACGGGCAACCACAAACAAAACAAACACCCACGACACGAAGTGAAATTCTGGAGAAGGAGAAAGTTGTTACCGCGATGCGATAGCGTAATTAACTGTAGGGGCTTGCGCCTGCAGGGAAGAGTGTCCCCACAATCAAAAACCTCTCAAGCGAGGGGGAATCTGACGAAGTCTGCTACATCGGCCGCATCCTTCTAAACCTCCGATACACGGTGCCATAAATCAACTTGGCATCTTCGGAGAGATGGACGGATAAAACCAAATAGCATTTGCCCCGAATCTCAGCGTCAGGACATCGCGGTCCTGTGCGCCGCCTTTCGGAGGGGAACAGATTCTGGCACGCCCGGTGGGACCTTTTCCTCTTTCCACTCCACACTTCGTGTGTCGTCTTCGCGAACCAATCGCGGTTTGTTAAATGGATGCCTTCGGATTTCAAGTTGCTAAGATTTGGTCTTTTGTCTGGCACAGAACTCAAGCATCCATGGATTCTAACTGCACCAACTGCGCGAAGTACCACTGCAACGGACGCTCCACCTCACCTAGAGGTGTAACATATGGGCCCCAAGCGGCCTCTTTCCTCGCTCTGCCGGTAGAACAGGTGACTCAGGCCACCACCGGCCTGTTTTTCGGGACCATGGTCCCACCTACAAGCTTCTCTATGCCGATACCTGCACCGGAAGTGAACAAGAAGTCGGTGTTCGACCGGCTCACTGCTACCACGACCCCTGTCAACGGGTCGTCCGCTACCAAACCGACAGCCTCTGTTTTCACCAGGCTGAATCAGAACTCTAAATTGCCTGTCCCAAAGAGGGCAACGGCCGCAGTTCTGGAAGTCTTTAAGGCGGCTTCTCCCGCTAAAGAGTCAGTCTTTTCAAGACTGATGATTCCTGCTCCTGCCCCTACACGAAGATCTGTCTTTGACAGATTGGATATTACCCCGCAAGGAATAACCTCAGTCTTTAAGAGGTTAACACCGGCGGCGCCTCATTCAGACAGGGGGCAAAAAGAAGTTATCTCTATCGTTGAGCCAATCCTAACGGCTCGTCATGCTCGACGTCGCCATTGGCAACGAGTAAGAAAGGCAGGGGGCAACTCCCCCTCAGGGCTAACTCCACCGGCTCCAGCAGTGGAAGTCGACGCTGCTGTTCCAACTGGGAACAACTTTGAACTGCTGAGGAGGGTACGGAAGAACTCTCCAATCGCTACATTGAAGAGATCTCCTCCACCTGCGGAGAGAGTTCCAGAAACGAAGCGAGAATAGCCCCCTCAACGGCTGTCTTCAAGGATTTATAAAGTTTGGCGAAGGGTTCAAGACTCTGTGATTGACCCAGGTCACTTTCGTCACCAGAAAAAGGCGAAGGTGGAAAAAGACAAGGGTTGTCCCATTAAACAGCAGGGGACAGCAGCTGCTAGGGTGCCCCCTTCAATGGTTCCTTCAACTTCAATAGCCCACAAAAGAAGGAGGCCAGAGAAAACCCCCGCGTCAGCGGCAAAAGTTAAAAATGGTGAACCTAAACGCCCCAAGTCAGGGGGCATAACAGTTCATACGGTTTACATGGCGTTGGGAAAAGAAGACAGCCGTACATCCACGGGTCATAGACCGCTTACACGATCAATAACCAAGACTCAGGAGCAGCAACAGAAGCTCCAGGAAATGATGAACGCTATGGCCGCACTTACAGGGCCAAATGAAAGCCCTGGAACCTCTTCAGAAGAACGTCAAGAACAAGAAACGGACGCCGAATTCCTTCGGCGCATACTAGAGAAGAAAGACAAAGAAGCTGCGGAGCAGGCAGCCAACATAAAGAAAATGGCCCTCCTGTTCCAGGATGGTGGGTATGATGATTCAACAAGATCCGCCTGCTGAAGATCCCCCGATCATTCTTGAAGACGATAGGGGAGAGACGTCGAATCCTCCACCAGCTCTATCCACAGCTAAAGAGGATACCATCTCAAAAGCTGATTTGGATGAATACATCGTTTAGCAAATACGGGTGCATCAGGCGACTGAAGCAGCCGGTCAAGTCGTAGAAACGGGGCGGCCATATCCGGGTTGGTACGATCAGATTAAGTACCCGCCAGGTTATACAATTCCTAAGTTCCATGTCTACAAGGGGACGGGCAATCCTCATCAGCATGTTGCCCAGTTCAGGGCACTCTGCGGCAACACCGGCGGTGACGACAAGCTGTTGCTTCGCCAGTTTGTTGGAAGCTTATCAGATACGGCGTTCGAGTGGTATTCTGAACTCCCAAATGACTCTATTAAAACCTTCGCGGAGATGGAGCTGCTGTTCACTCAGCGTTTTGCAAGTGCCAGTGAGCGTACCCCGATGACGGCACTGATTAACGCCAGGGTAAAACCCGGCGAGACGTGGGTTCAGTACGCTATACGATGGCGGAATTTATGGTCAAAGTGTGAGCAACGCATTGAAGAAGCCCACGCAGTTGGTATGTTTGTGGGAACCCTCGATCCACAAGCAACCATCTCACAATTTATGATGTTTTTTAAGCCAACTACCTTCCAGGCGTTGATTGACAAACTAGCGCAAATGGATCAAATGGGCCATAAACCTCCTCTTCCAAGGCCAGACTCCCGGAATGACAAAGGGAAGGGAAAAGCGATCGTCGTCGCTAATGCTCAACAACAACCAAGCGACCCGAAGCCAGTGGCTCGTCAAAATAATATGCGCCCATACGTACCCCTTGAGGATAGGATGGGACGTCCTTATTCCTTTCCCCGCGATAAAACGAAGAGGTTATTCGAGCTGGCGTTGCACAACAGACTCATAAATCTGCCGGATCCAAAACGTCCGTTGCAACCAAGTGACGTCAACGAACCCAACTACTGTCCTTATCATCGAGTACTAGACCATCCGATCGAAGATTGCTACGTTTTCAAGAATTGGCTTGAGAACCAGTACCGACAGGGCAAGTTCGCGTTATCTGACAAATGGAAGGTGAATCCCCCGCAACCCCACACCTCTAAGGGGACGAATACGCCGGGGGCAACATGCTCCGTCATTGAAGAAGCTCCTTGGGAGGTTGTATTATCAGCCAAGACGAAGAGGATGCTAAACGATCTTCAAACATGTTCAGCGATCAAGTGGAAGAACCCGTTGGAACCACAGGTCATTGAAGGGATGTTGAAACTGTGTACAACTCCAAAGACCAATGGTGGTGGCTCGAACACTCGCAGCCAGCCGTCAAAATCTTCAAAAAAGAAGAAGAAGAAATCTAAGAAGCCCGTGAAGCCTGGCGACAAGCGCACGGACTTACAAAAGCAAATTGACGCGCTGGATGAATACAACCAAAAGGCACGGACTCCCATTACGCTTCAAGAGTTCCTCAATCACGTCTTTCAAGAAGAAGATGAGGGAGAAAGTTCATCGGATGAATCCGAGGAATATGTAGCGAGCTGTCATATGATCTCCCATTCGATCACGAACGATGAGGAGACTTTTGGCACTAAAACGCTTGGGGCAGATACCGAAGCAAAAATTCCGGAGCTATCAGTCAAAATGATTGACGCGTTCCTTAACGAAGCTTGACTAAAAAGTAAAGCTGATCGAGAACGCGAGATGGCTATATTTGAAAGGGCCAAGCGCCAGCGACTTGATGAAAGAGCCGAGGCGATCCCGCTGGAGCAAAACACCTTCGCTACCGACAAAAGCCAATTCAAGATAAAGAAAAGGTTTGCTAAGGCTACATCAATAGGCATGAAACTACCATCCTCTGAAGGAAAAATTACTGGTGAAATAGAAATGCACCCCTCCTTTTGCTTATATCATCAGAAGGTTTCGCACCCCACTCGAGAATGCAAAGCTTTCGATAAATGGTGGTAAGGATATGTTGCTCATCAACAACGCTTCAAGCGGGAAAAGCGTAAAACTCGTCGAGAGCAAAGAGATACGACCGAAGAGCTTAAAAGAACTACCGGCGATTGTCGCATGGTTAACACTGCCGGGTCACAAGTGCCTACATTCGGGAGCGATTCTGATGAAGAGCTGGAACTCGCCCCTCTCTTTAAAGAGTCAACTTCGGGAAAAGGAGAAGAGCCAAAGGTTTGCGAAAATATCCAGCTACGCAATCGGACGTTACCTGAAAAGAATCTCGGACCCTTAAACAAGAAAGATAAAGGGAAAGAAAAGGTCTCTGAGGATATTTCTCTAGATGACCAAGTTGCGGAAGAGCTAACCGCCAAGAATCCGCCGAAAAGAAATAAGGTGGATTACAATGTCTTGGCGCATCTGAGGAAGCTGCCCTCACAACTCAGCATTCTTGATGCCCTGTTACTGTCAAAAGAGGCGAGGGATTCTTTGATTAAAGCGCTACAAGATCCGGACCAGTTCCAAGCCTTTCTGGCCGAAGAAAAGATGAAGGATGAGTTGGAAGAAGTGCACACGGCCGACGTTGCTTTTGGCGATGAAGACCTTCTCCTTGGGACGCGCGAACACAATCGCTCTCTCTATGTCTCAGGATACTACCATGATATAAAGATAGGCAAAATCCTGATCGATAATGGATCGTCTGTTAATCTCCTCAACGTGCGGGTGTTGAAGGAAATCTGCATGAGCGTCCAGCACCTTGCGCGGGACAAAATCACCATCTCCGGGTTCGACTCCCAATCATCAAAGACTCTTGGATCTGTGATATTGACGTTACGCTTCGGGTTGCTCGTCACAGATATTAAATTCCATGTCATAGATGCCAAGACGTGCTACAATGCTCTGCTCGGTCGACCATGGTTGCACGAGTACAATATCATCCCTTCTACACAACATCAGTGCATGAAATATTGTAAGGACGGTCTCGAGTACACTGTGGCAGGAGAATTGAATCCGTTTTCCGTGAATGAAGTTCGCAAGTATGAAGATGCCAAATACTTCTTACCGAGTTTCGAAGACACGGAAAGGTGTCACAAACCGGAAAACAAAATTAACGCCGCTATCCCTGTCTTCGGCAGTGACACCGAGGACAAAGAGGATATAACTTATTCGGGTCCATCCCAATCCTCCAAGCCGGGACCATCCGTTCCTTCATTGATCTTCGGTAGTGATTCGGAAGATAAAGTTCATGCTGTATTCCCCGCTCAGCTTTCAATACGGGCTTCTGCTGATGAAGGGCGAAGTCTGCAGATAACCATGGTGCCGCTTGAACATTACAAAGAACTGGATGCACTTGACACCAACAGTGTGGAAGAATTGCAGACATTTTATATCTCTCCCGGACGAAAAGGCGAGAAGGCAATCCTATTCTACCGCTCTGAAGAAACCAAGGTAGAAAAAGAAATTTGGTATGGTGCGGATTCTACGCTCGACAGGCTTCAGCCCATCCGTCTCCCCAGATATTATACGGAATGTTTGAAAAAGATGCTGAAACGCCAGGGGATATCCTTCGAGCAGACCGTTTGAAAAGCCAAATTCTATGACAGGGTCTGAAATGTTCCCGAGACTCAACGCAAGCTGCCTAACGGGAGAATGGAAACAAAAGGGCTCGGATACATCCGGTCGAAGAAGCGAGAGTTACTACCTGGATGTTACGTCGTATATGACTTCGATGAAGAGGCGGATGCTCAATGGGAGGACGTTAATCCTGAGCCAGTGAAAGTGCCAGATGCAAAGGAACCCAGTCCATCGTTCGAAGAACAAATGGACAAGCTTATAAGAGAAGCGGGTCAAAAGGTCTGAGACGACCATAACCGCGAAATGGTCATCTACGAGAAAGCCAGAACGCAACGCCTTCTCCAACAGGCCGTGAAGGATGAAAATGCCGCTCCTTGTCAACCGCTACAAAAAAGGTTCGACGCGAAAGCAAAAACAAGTCGAAAGGCAAAAAAGGCGCTCAACAACCACAAAGCAGAGCTAAGAAACCACGCATACGAGAGTCAAGCGTTATTGACCTGGCCCTCATGAAGAAAATGGGTCGAGCATATTCATTTCCTCGGAACAAGACGAAGAAGATACTTGATCTTGCTCTAAAACATCAAATGCTTACACTCCCAGAGTCCAAACACCCTGAGCAAGCTGACGAAGTCTCCAACCCAAATTATTGCTCTTATCATCGAGTAATAGGGCATCCGCTTGAAGATTGCTTCACCTTCAAGAATTGGGTTGAAGATCAGTATCAGCTTGGCAAATTCGCGTTGTCTGACAACTGGAGGGTAGCGCCGCCACAAAAGCACAAACCCGAAAACACAAGAACAGAACCAACTCCGCATTGGGATTGGAAGAAAATTCGCACCTGTCATATGATAACAATATTAAAAGAAGAGTCCGAGAACATGGACAGCCTTCCCTGGTGCTTCGAAAACAACAATGATGAGGTGGTCTCAGAATTTCCCCCAGCCCCGAAAGAACTGGAGGATGGAATACATACCACTGCAGATAACCTCAAGAAAATTGAGTTGGGGACGGTAAACGATCCGCGACCGACATTTGTCAGTGAGCTGCTGTCTGAAGAGAGGGTGGCTGTGTTAAAGGACGTCCTCGTACAGCATAAAGATTGCTTCGCATGGAACTATTCCGAGATGCCAGGACTAGATCCAGAAGTTGTTGTACATAGACTGGCGATATCCCCGGGCGTCAAGCCAGTTAAACAACCGCCGAGAAGAATGCGGCTCGAGCTCGAAATTAGCATCAACGCCGAAGTCAAAAAGCTGATAGACTCTGGCTTTATCCAGGAAGTTCAATACCCTGAATGGATTGCTAATATCGTCCCGTTGATGAAGAAAAATGGGACAATGCGCATATGCGTAGACTTCCGGGATCTTAATAAAGCTTGCCCGAAGGACGATTTCCCAGTGCCAGTCACCGAACTGATGATAGACAATACGTCCACTCATGAGGTTTTCTCCTTTATGGACGACTCGTCAGGGTATAACCAGATAAAGATGCATCCAGAAGACCAGAAGCATACGGCCTTCAGGACCCCTTTAGGAATATTCTGTTACAAGGTGATGCCCTTTGGTTTAAAGAACGCCGGTGCCACCTACCAAAGAGCCATGACGAAGATCTTCGATGACCTTATACACGAAATCGTCGAATGCTATATCGACGATCTCGTGGTTAAAAGCAAATCATACGAAGAACATCTCGAGCATTTGAAGACCGTATTTCAACGCCTTCGGCAATACAATTTGAAGATGAATCCTCTTAAATGTGCGTTCGGGGTTTCCTCGGGCAAATTCCTGGGATTCATCGTCCGACACCGAGGTATTAAGATAGATCCGTCTAAAATCAAGGCGATCATGGAAATGCCTCCGCCGAGAACTCTTAAACAGCTGCGATCTCTACAAGGAAAGCTCGCATACATTCGGCGGTTTATCGCTAATCTTTCAGGAAAGTGCCGTCCTTACGGTCACCTGATGAAGAAGGGAACCCCATTCGTTTGGGATCACAAATGCCAAGGCGCACTGGACGAGATCAAACAGTATCTGCAAAACCCTCCAGTGTTGGCTGCTCCGGTTAAGAGAAAGCCTCTCATTCTTTATACAACCGCCCTCGAAGGTTCTTTAGGCGCATTATGGGCACAAGAGAATGACCAGGGGAAAGAAAGAGCACTCTACTACTTAAGTCGGGTTCTGCTGGGGGCAGAAAGCAATTACTCCCCCATTGAAAAACACTGCCTAGCGTTGATCTTCGCAATAACAAAGCTTAGACATTATGCATTAGCGCATGAAGTCCACCTCATTTCAAAGGTGGACCCTCTCAAATATCTAATGTCAAAGGCCATATTGACGGGACGACTCGCTAAATGGGCTCTGCTCTTAATAGAGTTCTCGATAACGTATCGACCCCTCAAGGCAGTGAAGGGTCAGGCCATAGCCGACTTCCTTGCTGAGCACCCGATACCTGCCAATTCTCCCCTGAATTGCGATTTGCCAGACAAGCATGCGTTTGACGCAATCGACGGTGGTGATACCCGTTGGGAGCTTTATTTCGATGGAGTATCTTCCATGAAGAAGCACAAACAAAGTACGTCAATGACCAAATCAGGAGTAGGCCTTATCTTCGTGACCCCTCAAGGAGGAGTAATGCACTTCGCCTTCTCCTTAACAGAGCCGAGAACGAATAATGAAGCTGAATATGAAGCTTTCATAGCAGGCCTCGAGATCGCCATTGACATGGGAATTGAAAGCCTCCTCATATATGGGGACTCCCAGCTAGTCGTCAGTCAAGTGAACGGCGATTACCAAACATGCAAACCGGAACTGGTAAAATACGGTGAAAAGGTGCAACAACTGCTAACCCAAATTCCCTCCTACACTTTGGAGAGCATACCGCGCGCGGAAAACAGCAAAGCGGACGCACTGGCCAAACTTGCTAAAGAATTGGCTGACGAGAACCTCGATGACGTTAGAATCGTGGTACAAAGCCGTCGAGTGCTTGCCCCAGCAGAAATATCTCTGGAATCATCCGAAGAAAAAGGAGCGAACGAGCAGACAACCCTGCAAGTAAAAGATTGGCAAAATACCAAGGATTGGAGAGAAATCTTCATAGATTACTTCAAGACCCACCGAATGCCTGAAGAAGCGTCCACAAGACATCAGCTCGTGAAACGAGCCCTGTCTTTCGCCTTCGTCAACGATACTCTGTACAAGAGGTCATTTGATTCTTTGTGGCTGAGATGCTTAGGACCTGACGAAGCGAAAAGACTCGTCCAGGAAGTTCACGACGGACTCTGCGGTTTTCATCAAGCAGGCCCTAAGATGAAGTTGAAGATAAAACGGATGGGCTACTACTGGCCCACGATGATTCAGGACTGCATCGAATATGCGAAGCAATGCCACTCATGCCAAATTCATGGGGACTTCATCCACCAGCATCCAAATCCGCTGCACCCGACAGTGGCTAGCTGGCCATTCGAAATGTGGGGAACTGATATAGTTGGCCCCATTGAACCAGCATCGTCTAGAGGACATCGTTTCATCCTGGCAACGACTGACTACTTCTCCAAATGGGTAGAGGCAGTACCGTTAAGAGAGGTGAAGACGGAAAATATCCTCCACTTCTTCAAGACGCACGTCATATATCGGTTTGGAACGCCAAGGCGAATCATCTCCGATAACGGGCCAGCATACAGAAGCCACAAGATCAGTCGCTTTGCGCAACAGCATAATATAGACTGGAGATATTCCGCAGTTTATAATCCGCGAGCTAACGGTCTAGCTGAGGCCTTCAACAAGACCTTGACGAAGATCATGAAGAAAACGGTGTCACGAAATAAGAAAGACTGGCACGAAAGACTGCAAGAGGCTCTTTGGGCGTATCGAACTACATTTAAGACGGCCACAAACACAACGCCGTACGCGTTGGTATTTGGGACGGAAGCAGTACTCCCTCTCGAGATAGAATTACCCTCTCTACGAGTGGCAGTCCACTACGAGCTGACAGACGAAGAAAATGCTCACCTTCGGCTTGAGGAGCTTGACGCCCTTGATGAAACCCGGCTCATAGCACAGCAAAATCTGGAAGCTTATAAAGCAAAGATGACGCGCTCATATGAAAGATTGACCCGACCGAGGACATTCCGCCAAGGCGAACTTGTGCTAGTGGTCAAAAGGCCTATGATCCCCAATCGCGCCAAGTGGGGAAAATTCGAGCCAAACTATGAAGGCCCGTATATCATAGATAAAGTTTACCAGGGTGGGGCCTATCTACTCATGGACATGCACGGTGAAAGGCCTTTCAGGCCAATAAACGGTCGCTTCCTAAAGAAATATTATGCTTAATGAGCCACAGCCTAGGTCAATGATAGATGACGACGACTATGTCCGCTCGCTATCTTCCTAAGCTCAAGCTTTATAAAAAGTAGCCGGCCTTCTCCATGACGGACCGAAACGCCCTTCAACTAACGACGGACCGAAACGTCCTTAAAACTAACGACGGACCGAAACGTCCTTAAACTAATAGCAGACCGAAACGTCTTTAAACTACTGCCGCAACATCGTTAGGCTGACGAGATATAAAAAAACATATAAAAATAGTAAAAATAAAAACGGTATGTCCATAAGCAAAATGGGCACGGATGAAAACCCGAAAGGGCTCCGTGAGTAAAATCAGCAGGGCTACCGGCGAGTGTCTGTGAAAACCCGAAAGGGCGCAACCTCGTTAAAAGACGCTTACAGGGTCCTCTCGACCCTGTAAGGAGAAACCACCTGCGTGAGATCCTTACGACTCACAAAGGAGCAACACACTCAGGAATCCTCTCGATTCCTAAGAAGAAATTACACTTGCGAGATCCTCACGACTCGTAAGGAGAACTCTCTTATGAGACCCTCACGGCTCATAAGAGTTGAAAGTCTTAAGTTACAGAGACCTAAACCTGTGCTTAAGCAACCCCCACAACCTTCGATATTGCCCTACAAGTGGCTCAATATTGACCCTTGTATACAATCCACGGGCGCGAATAAACATTTCCCTAACCAAGTCTCGTCCGTGGCTGGGGATATGTTCACAAGACCGTTGTAGGGCAGGTTAGGTTGACCATCAAAAAAGATGACGAACTTTCCCTATAAAAGAGAAAGGGTGGGACATACCAACGCCTGCTAGGACACGCTTCTTCTCCTCCTCCTGGAAGGTCTTCAAAGAGGCAGCAATGGCCTCTTCAGTAGAAACACCTGTTGAGAATGAGGCGAATATTAGCTAAAGATAATAATAAAAAGTGCAATAAAATGACGAAGAAAGTGGCTGATGATTACCTGACTCAGCGAGTTTACTTAACATCGCTTCGAGCCTCGCCGATCGCTCCGAAGCTGCAATGGCGGCAGCCAAATTGGTGTCCGCAGGGTCTACCAAGAAGCCCTCGTTGCTTCCGTATTCACATATGCCTTCGGTGGGAGGAGCCACAGGCTTTAAGCTGAGGATCGCATCGAGGGAAAGGGCGGACTTCTTCTTCTTCTGCTGTCCACCAGCTTTAGATCCACCCGGAGCAGATTTGCGCTTGGCAGTCACTTTAGGACGGCGGGTCCCGATATCTGCTCCTGCGCCGGACCCTGGCGATACCACATTAACCGTCTTCGTGGGAGCACGGGGCACCGGTGGTGCATCCACCGTAGTAAGCAGCGGCAATCCCCGCGGAGGACTCAACACGCGTGGTCGATCGATTCCAGCATCTTTTAGCGGAGGGACGACTGGGAGCCTTGGCTGCAAAGGGGCCTTGCGATCGCCGCCGGGAGGCGTACCCCTACGGTCAACCAGCATACGCTTCTCCGTTAAGATAATTGGGCCCATCGCGTGCGCATACCGGGCCACATATGAATTAAGCATCTTAGGGACACAGCTGGGTTCACTAATGAAGAAATAGGAACCTGTGTTAAGCCGTGTAAAATGATGCATCGCATTCTTTATCCCCTCTGGGCCGACCACGGGCGTTTCCAAGAAAGCTTCCAGCTGGATCCCTTGGTTGTAGCTTGACTGCCGGGCAAATCGGTGTGGGTTATACCTCATAAACAAGGCTGTCTTATTCTGCCTAAACACTAGATAGCCCGGCCGGATGGAGTAGAGATGGAGGATTTCCCGAGCTTTCAATACAGAAGCCCCATCTTTGAAGTCATCACGCAGGGGCACCACTGATTTGGTGGTCTCTGAGCCTATGGTTATGACCTTATCCACAAAGGAAACCTTCGCTCCGACCAGATGTGGACGAAGGAGCAACCCTCTAGACTCCCGCGGGGCTGGAACCACAATTGAATCCCCGACCAACCGCATGACTCTCGGGAGTCTGTATTTCTCGAAGAGCGGAGGAGTCTTGTGGGCACCAAACACTCCTCGCACGTGCATCTCCATCCAAGAAATAAAATAGTGCATCGGGAAGTTGGCAGGTTGTACCCCAGGCTCACTAGCGTCCGCCGCTACGCTAAGTCCATTGTAAAGGTAAGCCAATCCGGCGATCCCTACCGATAACTGCAAACCAGCCACCATTCGATGCGCCGGGTAAAAGACGGAGGGCCGCATGAGGCGTGGGTGCATGGGGAGCGCGAAGCTGCATAACCATAAACCCAAGAACCCTATGAAAAAAGTCTCCTCGTCCATGC
The DNA here is from genome assembly GCA_030015575.1 of Agapanthus africanus. Taxonomy (NCBI): domain Eukaryota; kingdom Viridiplantae; phylum Streptophyta; class Magnoliopsida; order Asparagales; family Amaryllidaceae; genus Agapanthus; species Agapanthus africanus. The sequence goes on from JASDDO010000024.1 coordinate 85,477,309, forward strand.
CAGGAACGGCGATCTCTGAGAAAGGGACGCTGGCAGTGCTGGGGACATAAAAATTCCGCTGGTCATTTTCCGATGTAGGTCGGCGGTCCAAGCCGAAACCAAAAGGGTCAACAAGCTGAGCGAACTTCTCGCTCTGCTCTGATAGGAACTCCGGACGAATAAAACGAGCAATAAAATCCGCGAAACTGACGCCCCGGTCGCCCGATTCCAAATGGAGTTCCTCATAGATCTCCAACACCTTCACCAAGCCCGGATGCTGATGTTGAATGGCGTTCTCCGGAGTTAAGTCAAACACCAGCTGCTAAGTGGTAAAGACGTACTCGTCAGGAGGAAGCAGCTCCTCGTAGTGCTCCCCCTCATTGGTAGACCTGAAATCTCAGCAAATTCCTCCAAAGAGATGGAGACTTCCTTATCCGCTATCAGGAAGGTGTGGGTAGGGATGTTCCATTGTTCAATAAAGGCCTTCATCCACCATGTTGGAGGAGAAGGATACTCGAAAAGTGAAACGTAGACGGCCGAGTATAAACCAATCATCGTCAGGTGAGCCCTTTTCGCAGCTAAGATGTACCGGGCCCATTGCAAATAGCCGGCAAGCGGTCGCGGGATCAGTCCAATATTATAAGCCTGTCCCCAAGGGCGTGCTTCACCCTGACAGATTCGCCTCCCCAAGATGTCTATCGCCGGCGGCGGCTGCACTGGGATGGCACCAATGGCAGGCTGGAGGAGATCGTCAGAATTCCAATTTTTAACCTCCACGACATACTTCACCGGGGGCTCGTCCGCATAAGGGATCATAACTATGGGCTCAGAGGGCGAGGCAGAGCTGAAGCTGCGACGGCCTTGGATGATTTGGCTGTACCACCTTCCCCACAGGTGGAGTTTCTTGCACTCGGGGTCATGATCTTTAATCAAGGCAAACGCCACCCGGTCCACTGGCGAATGGGGGAACCCTCCTTCCGAGCGAACGAAAGGGAAAGACAAATCTTCAAACATGTTTCCTGTAGAAAAGGCAAGAAAATAAGAACCATTAGTGTTCCAATGCTTCACATTTTAAAGTCCTACATCACACTGCAATGCAGTGGGTAGGGGACCAAAGGGGGACCCACAAAATCTAGATGACGGCGCATCATTTGATAAGACAGTCCCATCATTGGATGAGACTGTCAGTTAATGAAAAAGACCCCCAAGAGAATATCCTCATTGGGGGGAAATCCCTAGAGACAAGGAGAAAATCTCCTCTTTTAGAGCAAAGCTCTGTCACAGAGTGACATTTGTCAAACTCTGATCTCAAGGGAATAAAACTTCCTAAAAAGGGGGGGGCCTAGCTCTGTAATAGTAATGAAAACTATAACTCCTGAGGATTAAAAGAAAAATTTTGGGATCTTAAAGATCCATGAAAACTTTTAGGAGTTCCCCATTTGATCTATGAGCAAGGCTCTGTTCATGGGTTAAAACCCAGGAACAAGATCTCTGTAAATTTTTAAGAGCAAGGCTCTGTGGATGAAACCCCAAAGGGGTTTTCTTTAGATCAAAGATCTATAAGAGCAAGGCTCTGTTAATTAAGTTTAATTTAAATTAATTTAAATTTTTACCTAGAGTGATTCCAAGTTCTGAACTTTAAAGTTCTTGGGAAGAAGCAAGAGCAAGGCTCTGTGGATGAAACCCCAAAGGGGTTTTTCTTTAGATCAAAGATCTATAAGAGCAAGGCTCTGTTAATTAAATTTAATTTAAATTAATTTAAATTTTTACCTAGAGTTATTCCAAGTCCTGAACTTTAAAGTTCTTGGGAAGAAGCAAGAGCAAGGCTCTGAGAGTTCTTAAGCAAGAGCAAGGCTCTGAATCAAAGTTCTTGAAACGATAAAGAAATTATGGGACCAAGGGTCCCATTTATAGACGCCTGCGCCTCTTCACCCGACCTCCATGATCCAACGGTCGGGATCTTGCCACCGCTGCACTCACGTGCGCGCCACGTGAGCGCAACGGTGGGGGGGCATTTGTTCCCCCAATCAGAGCAAGGCTCTGTTTGAATTTCAAAAATTCAAATTTTGAAGCAACGCTTCGGATCCCGTGCGCTGCGCGCAACGCGCCACGTGTCAGAAGTTGACACGGCAGCACAACGCCCAAGGCAGTGCGTCCAATCAGAGCAAGGCTCTTTAAAAAACATAAGCAACACTCAGTTGCGCAAGCGCTGCAATGCGTGACACGTGTCTGCACAACTGCCCAAGCACAACTGCGCAAGCGCATCGCTGCGCGACACGTATCTGCGCAGTTGCGCAAGCACAACTGCGCAAGTACACCGCTGCGCGACACGTGTCTCGCCGTTGCGCAAGCACAACTGCGCAAGCGCACCGCTGCGCGACACGTGTCTGCGCAGTTGCGCAAAGACAACTGCGCAAGCGCACCGTTGCGCGACACGTGTATGCACAACTGCGCAAGCGCACCGTTGCGCGACACGTGTCTGCGCAGTTGCGCAAAGACAACTGCGCAAGCGCACCGTTGCGCGACACGTGTCTGCGCAGTTGCGCAAGCGCTTCACTGCGCGACACGTGTCACTCACTGGGGGAGTTGCGCAAAACAGAATAAATCTTGTTAAAACAAGAAGATTTTCTTGTATAAGGCAGGGGCCTTTGGATCAAAGATCCAATGGTGGGGAAAATTCCCCAAATCACTCAGAAAAAGATTTTTTTTTAACAAATTTAACTAATTTTTGAGCACTATAAAAAGGACCCCAGACCTCATTTTAAAAGGGGGAGATCTGGTTTTAAAAAAAAGAAGAGAGAAGAGAACTCTTGAGAACTCCTTGAGAACACAAAAAAGAAGGTAAAAACCTTTAAAACAAGAGAGAATTCTCTTAGGAATAGATCATTGATCTAAGAAAAAGATCAGTGATCTTCAACAAATAAATAAATAAATAAAAATAATAAAAATAGTGCCTTGCACTTGCTATGAGCCTTTGGTTCTCTGAAACAAGGAAAAACTTGTTTTTCTTTGATCCAAATCAAGGGATAAAAAGTGCCTTGCACTTCTGTTCTTGAATCTAAAAGATTCTTGGTGCTTTGCACAAATGCAATGCATTACTTGAAGGGCCAGGCACAAATCAAAAAGACCTAGCAGGCCAAAATAAATTGCAAAGCAATAAAAAGGGCAGAGCCCAAATGAAATTGATGCTTTGCATCATTTATAAAGGGCAGAGCCCAAAACAAATTGATGCTCTGCATCTTTTTTGGGCAAAGCCCAAATAAAAATAAAAAGAAATGCAATGCAAAAGCAAATAAATGTTGGACATTTTTAACTGGACTTAGCCCAATCATGGCCATAAGTCCTTAAATTAAATTGACTGAGCAAAATGGCTCTCCTAAATCAATTTACACCCAGTTCGAGGGTACATCTCCGAACTCCTTTGACATCCATCGTTGTAATTCCTCAACGACGTCAAAGAGGTGACGGGTCCCAACGACCACACACCCATATGGACTGCGGGGTCCTTAAACTCGTGGACCGAGACGTCCCTAAACTAATATCGGACCGAGACGTCCCTAAAATAATATCGGACCGAGACGTCCCTAAACTAATATCGGACCACGACGTCCTTAAATTGGTGATGGACCACCACGTCCTTAAACTGGCGATGGACCACCACGTCCCTAAACTGGCACAATAGAGCCCAAATGCACTTTTGTCGGATCTAAACGATCCCGTTAAGTCGATCTTAGTCCCAAACTGGACTAACGTATCCTTAACAACCGTTTAAGTTGGTCTTAGCCTCAAACACGGCTTACGTATCCTTAAACACTCAAATGGACTATAAAAACCTAAATCAACTTCGGTTCGAGGGTACATCTTTGAACTCCTCTGACACTTGTCGTTGTAATCCTTCAACGAAGTTAGAGAGGTGATGAGTCCCGACGGCCATATATTAAATGAATTACGTTTAAGTTGATCTTAGCCTCAACGAGGCTAACGTATCCTTAAACTAAAAACACCAAACCCAAATCTAAGTAAATACGGATTTGGACTAATCCACGTCCTACGGGCGACGGCATTACTCAGTCTCCGTATACAATCCACGGGCAACCACAAACAAAACAAACACCCACGACACGAAGTGAAATTCTGGAGAAGGAGAAAGTTGTTACCGTGATGCGATAGCGTAATTAACTGTAGGGGCTTGCGCCTACAGGGAAGAGTGTCCCCACAATCAAAAACCTCTCAAGCGAGGGGGAATCTGACGAAGTCTGCTACATCGGCCGCATCCGTCTAAACCTCCGATACACGGTGCCATAAATCAACTTGGCATCTTCGGAGAGGTGGACGGATAAAACCAAATAGCATCTGCCCCGAATCTCAGCGTAAGGACATCGCGGTCCTGTGCGCCGCCTTTCGGAGGGGAACAACTGCGTCTGAGGAATGGCCTTTGTGAATGGATCAGCAACGTTATTCTCCGTCTCTACTCTATTTACCTCGATCTCCTGGAGATCTACGATCTCCCTGATCAGGTGATACCGACTTAAGATGTGTCTGGACTTCTGATGGGACCTGGGTTCCTTCGCTAAAGCTATAGCGCCGTTGTTGTCGCAATACAGAGGTATTGGACCAACACTGGTAAGAACCACCTGAAGTTCTATGAGGAACTTCTTCATCCAGACAGCTTCTTTTGCGGCATTGCAAGCAGCTATGTACTCCGCTTCCATCGCTGAGTCAGCAATGGTCTCCTGCTTGGAACTCTTCCAACAGACCGCCCCTCCATTGAGGGTAAAGACATAACCCGACATGGACTTGGAGTCATCCTTGTCACTATGGAAGCTGGAGTCGGCAAAGGCCTCGATCTGGAGGTCTTTTCCGCCGTACACCAAGAACATCTCCTTAGTCCTCCTCAGGTACTTGAGAATGTTCTTTACTACTATCCAGTGCTTCTCCCCTGGGTTTGCCTGATACCGGCTTACAACGCTCAATGCGTATGCTACATCTGGTCTGGTACATAACATCGCATACATTATAGAGCCTACCGCAGAAGCGTAGGGTATAATCGACATGCGATCCTTTTCCAAATCAGTCTTGGGAGACATCTCTTTGGAGAGGGCGATTCCGTGACAAGCCGGTAGGTTACCGCGCTTAGAATCTTCCATACTGAATCTTTTCAATATGGTGTCTATGTACCTGGACTGTGAAAGTCCCAACATCCTCTTTGATCTATCACGATAGATCTGGATCCCCAGAATGTAGGTGGCATCACCCAGGTCCTTTATGGAGAACTTCTGTAACAAGAATCTTTTGACTGACTGTAGCATAGGAATATCATTTCCTATTAGGAGAATGTCATCCACGTACAAGACGAGGAATACAACAACTCTCCCTACAATCTTACTGTATATGCATGGTTCATCTGGATTTTTGATAAAGTCGAATTCATTGACAGTATTATCAAAATAGATGTTCCAACTCCGCGATGCCTGCTTTAGTCCATAAATGGACTTGTTCCCGCCAAAAATTTCTGCGCAAAAGAGCTCAAGGTATCAAATGGCAGTGATACGCTTATGAAAATGCGAACCAGTATTTTCCGGGCTGTTTTTTTTGACAAACTCCCGAATGAGAAACAGATAAATTCTGATGGTATTGAAAGCATCTCGAAAAACCCTTCGATTTGATATATTATGGGCTTCATAATTCATCCGGGATCAAAAGTTATGAGCAAATATGCTATGCACTGTTCCCTGATTAGAAATCAGGAATTACCTTAATGAGGTATCATGTGTTCACACGTGACCAATGGTCACATGTTGACATGTGATGGTTAAAACTGAAGCATAAATAAGCGCTGAGAAAAGAACCAATTGGGGGTCACGTGCTCACTCGTGACCAAGGGTCACGTGCCAGCACGTGACAGGTTTCGAAAGCCTTACAGTTTAATAGAATTAAAATTCTAAATTTCTCTAAATCTTTCCAAATAGTATTAAAATTCTAAATTTCTCTAAATCTTTCCAAATGGAAAAGGATTATGGGGACCGTTAGATTAAAGATCCAAGGGTGATTAAAAATCACCAATTTATAGAAAAATCTTAGACAAGGAAAGATTTCCCCTAAATCTCACCAGAAATAACAAACAGAATATCTTTGGTTTTAAAATCCAACGGTGAATAAAATTCACGGAATGATCTAAAGGCTCATATTAAATATGAAAACAAATCAAATCGTTCAATGAGAGATTTGCTAAACAAATCGATTCTTTTCCTCCGCCTATAAATAGGAGCCAAGAGAAGAGAATGAGGGAGAGAATTTGGAGAGAGAAAACTTTGGAGAGAATTCTGGGATCTTGAAATTGCAGAGAGAAAAGAAAGGAGAATTTAATTCTCAACAAAGAAAACCCTAGGTGAGAAAAGGGAAAAAGATCAACTTCAAAAAGAGAATTAATTCTCAAAATCTAAGAGTTTAACTCTTCTGCAAACAAAGAACTTGTTCTTTCTCTGGTTGAAGATCTGCAAAGTGCACATCTCCCCATAAATTGAGAATTTAATTCTCATTGGGTCGAGATCCTGCCATGCAGATCTAAAACACAGAGGAGGATTTGAATTTTGAGAATTTAATTCTCCCAAAACTATAGGAATTTAATTCCTCTAAGATAAAGTTAGGGTTTAACCCTATATGAGAATTTAATTCTCTCAAAACTCACAAGAATTTAATTCCTTCAAGATGGACAGAACTAGGGTTTAATCCTAATCAAGAATTTAATTCTTTTACATATATAGGAATTTAATTCCTCCAAAATAAAATTTGGGTTTAACCCTACAGAGAATTTAATTCTTAAAGATAAAGAGATCTTCATGCATGCAAAAGAACTACGGTCACGTGTCCCCACGTGACCCGTGAAAAGATCACCAAAAAAAATAAAAAAGGAAACAGTTTTGAGGCAATACCTCACGTGCTCCCATACGACTCCCAAAATGCAGAAAGAAAAAGTAAAAGAAATAAAGGCCTTGGGCGCTCTTACGTGCTCCCATGTGACCCCTTGGCGAACGCTTTAATGATCAGTGCATGAATCCCCATCACGTGTCAACAAGTGACGCTCGAAATAAAATATAAAAGTGTTTAACGCTTAATTGCAGAACGAAGAAAAGGGATCTGGTCCTACCCTTGGGCGCTCTCACGTGTCCACACGTGACCCCTCTTTCTTTAGTGTTTAACACTAATTTGGGGATTATATTTCCAGTGTTTAACACTGATTGTTTCTAGTGTTTAACACTAAATTGAAGATTATATTTCCAGTGTTTAACACTGATTGTCTTTTAGTGTTTAACACTAATTTGAGAGTTCTAACTCCAGTGTTTAACACTGTTGTTCTCTAGTGTTTAACACTACTTTTAGCCAAATTAACTAATTTTCCAGAGGTAAAAGTCCCTCCTCCAAATGAATCTAAAAATTGAGGAAATCAAAGACAAAATATTGTCAGAGCCCCCAAACCTCTGTTTAGCACCGCTGAATGATGAGAGGCTGAATCCAGACAAATGTCTAACGGCCCAAAGGGCCAATATTTCAAACATAATTGGACTTAGCCCAAACTGGCCATAAGTCCTCAAATCATCTTGAACTGAGCACATTTGCTCTTTCAACCAACATTGGTTCAAGGGTACATCTCTGAACTCCTCTGATATTTGTCGTTGTAATCCTTCAATATCTTCAGAGAGGTGACGGGTCCCGACGGCTATACATTCCATGGACCGCAATGTCCTTAAACTACCTATGGACCACTACGTCCCTAAACTGGAACAATAGAGCTCCCAAATGCTCTTTTGTCGGATCTAAACGATCCCGTTTAAGTTGATCTTAGCCTCAAATATGGCTAACGTATCCTTAAACATTCAAACAGATTTTAGTACCAAATTGGACTATAAGACCCCCAATCAACTTTGGTTCAAGGGTACATCTCTGAACTCCTCTGAAACCTATCATTGTAATCTTTCAACGACGTCAGAGAGGTGATGGGTCCCGATGGCCATGCATACAATGGACCACTACGTCCCCAAACTGGAACAATAGAGCCCCAAATGCTCTTTTGTCGGATCCAAACGATCCCGTTAAGTTGATCTTAGTCTCACATTGGACTAACGTATCCTTAACAAACGTTTGAGTCGATCCTAGACTCAAATACGGCTAACGTATCCTCAAACCAAAACCCCAAACCCAAATCTAAGAAAATACGGATTTGGACTAATCCACGTCCTACGGGCGACGACATAAATTAGTCTCCGTATACAATCCACGGGCAACCACAAACAAAACAAACACACACGACACGAAATGAAATTCTGGAGAAGGAGAAAGTTGTTACCGCGACGCGGTAGCGTAATTAACTACAGGGGCTTGCGCCTGTAGGGAAGAGCGTCCCCACAATCAAAAACCCCTCAAGCGAGGAGGAATCTGACGTACTCTGCTACATCGGCCGCATCCGTCTAAACCTCCGATACACGGTGCCATAAATCAACTTGGTATCTTCGGAGAGGTAGACGGATAAAACCAAATAGCATCTGCCCCGAATCTCAGGCAAGACGTCTCCACGTCGTCTTGGCCAGTCGTTCGGAGGGGAACAGATTCTGGCACGCCCGGTGGGACCTTTTCCTCTTTCCACTCCACACTTCATGTGTCGTGATTCGCGAGCCAATCGCAGTTCGCTAATGGATGCCCTTGGGTTTCGAGGTACTAAGATTTGGTGTTTCGTTTGCTGCAGAAAGCAAAAGGCTGGAGGTGTTACCGCAAATGCAACCGACGCTCTGCCTCACCTGGAGGTGTAGCCTATGGACCGCAGGCTGCTTCCCTATTCACTATGCCTGTGGAGCAAGTGACTCGGGCTACCACTGGTCTGTTCTTCGGGACCATGCTCCCGCCAGTGAACGTTAATATCCAGCTGCCAAAGGAAGCGCAAAAGAAGTCGGTCTTCGATCGGCTCACTACTACAACGGCCCCTCTCAACGGGTCGTCCAATGCCAACTCCTCGGTCTTCACCAGACTGAGCCTGAACTCCGATGGGCCTGTCAGGAAGCCCATGACCCCTGAAGTGGCCATCCTGAGGAAGATAGCCATATCGGCTCCTGAGGTCGTCAAGGCGGCTTCTCCTGCCAAAGAGTCGGTCTTTACAAGGCTGACTATTCCGTCTCCCGTTCCTACTCGAAGGTTTGTCTTTGACAGATTGGATATCGCTACTCAAAAGGCATCAGTCTTCAAGAGGCTGGCACCAGCGGCGCCTCATCTAGACAAGGGGCAAGACGAAACCATCCCCATCGCCGAACCAGCCCCAATAGCCCGACACGCTCGACGTCGCCACTGGCACCGAGTAAGGAAGGCCAGGTGCAACTCCTCCTCTAGGCTGACCCCACCAGCTCCAACGGCGGAAATTGATGCTGCTGTTCCAACTGGGAACAGTTTTGAACCACTTAGGAAGGTCTGCAAGAACTCTCCGACCGCTATGCTGAAAAGATCTTATCCACCTATGGAGAGCGCTACAAAGGTGAAGCCGGAACAGCCCCCTCAACGGCTGTCCTCTAAAATCTACAAGGTCTGGCGTCAAGTCCAAGACTCGGTAATTGATCAAGATTATCCTCGCCGACAGAAAAAGGTGAAAGTTCAGCGGGAAGAGGACCGTCCTATCAAGCCACAAAAGGTAATAGCTACTTGGGTGCCCACTGCAACGGCCCCCTCAACTTCGACCGCTCACAAGAAAAGAAGGCCGGAGAAAAGCCCGAGTCTGCGACGAATTGCAAGACCACTGAACCTAAACGCCCCAAGTCTGGGGGCATGGTGGTGCATACCGTTTATATGGCTTCCGGAAAGGAGGAAAGCCGTGCTTCGACGGGTCACCGACCGCTCACCCGATCCGTGACAAAAACCCAGGAGCAGCAACAGAAGCTTCAGGAAATGATGAATGCAATGGCTGCACTTACCGGGCCAAAAGAAAGCTCGGAGGCGTCATCAGAACAGCGTCACGAACAAGAGACTGATGCTGATTTCTTACACAGAGTCCTCGAAAAGAAGGACAAAGAAGCCGCAGAACAAGCGGCTAACATAAAACAAATGGCGCTCCTCTTCCAAGATATGGTAGGGATGATGTTACAGCCGGACTCTCCAGCTGATGACCTTCCAATCATTGTTGAAGACGATAGAAGGGAGACATCTAATCCTCCTCCGGCTCTTTCAGCAGCCAAGGAGGAAACCATTTCTAAGGCCGCACTAGACAACTATATAGCTCAGCAGATACGAGTTCACCAGGCGAATGAAGCGGCTGGGCAAATGGTTAGAACCGGACGACCCTACCCAAGCCGGTATAACCAAATCAGTTACCCGCCGGGATATACGATCCCTAAGTTCCACGTATATAAAGGGATAGGGAATCCACATCAGCATGTCGCTCAATTCAGGGCCTTATGCGGCAACACGGGAGACGACGACAAACTGTTGCTTCGCCAGTTCGTCGGCAGCCTGGCGGAAACAACCTTTGAATGGTATTCGGAGCTACCTAACGACTCTGTCAAAACATTTGCGGAGATGGAGCTACTGTTTACACAAAGATTCGCGAGTGCTAGTGAACGCACCCCGATAACATCACTGATCAATGCCAGGATAAAGCCAGGCGAAACATGGGTTCAATACGCAACACGATGGCGGAATCTGTGGTCGAAATGCGAACAGGGGATCGAAGAAGCACCGGCGGTGGGCATGTTCGTGAGCACTCTTGATCCACAAGCGACCATCTCACAATTCATGATGTTCTTCAAGCCAACTACTTTCCAGGCCTTGATTGACAAGTTGGCCCAAATGGACCAGATGGGTCATAGATCATCTCCTTCAAAGACGGATCCTCGGAATGAAAAGGGGAAAGGAAAAGCAACTTTCGTCGCCAATACTCAACACCAGCCAAGCAACTTAAAGCCGGTTGTCCGTCGAAACAATATACGTCCACGCCCATCCCTCGAGGAAAGACTAGGACGTCCTTACTCGTTTCCTCAGGATAAAACGAGAAGACTGTTCGAGCTGGCAGTGCGCAACAGGCTCATCAATCTGCCGAGTCCAAAACGTCCGTTGCAGCCAGGCGATGTCAACGATCCTAATTACTGCCCTTACCACCAAGCGGTAAGCCATCCAATCGAAGATTGCTTCGTTTTCAAAGGCTGGATTGAAGACCAATCCCAACAAGGCAAGTTCGCATTATCCGAAAAATGGAAGGTGAACCCGCCACAACCTCACGCCCCTAAAAAGGTGGACACGCCGGGGGCAACTTGTTCTTTTGTTGAAGAAGCTCCGTAGGAGATCGCTCTTTCGGCTAAAACTAAAAGAATGCTGAAGGATCTCCAAACGTGCCTGGCAATCAGGTGGAAAAATCCACTGGAACCCGAAATCATCGAGGGAATGCTGAAACCGTGCCCAACTCCAAAAATGGGTGGTGATGGTCAGAGCGCTCACACCCAGCCGTCAAAGTCTTCGAAGAAGAAAAAGAAGACCAATAAGCCCGTGCCGCCTGGTGACAAGCACACGGACATGCAAAAACAGATTGACGTGTTGGAAGAATATAATCAGAAGGTGCGGACCCCAGTCACACTCCAAGAATTTCTCAGCCACGTCCTTAAGGACGGAGATGATGACAATGGAGAAAACTCGTCGGATGAATCTGAAGATTATGTGGCAAGCTGCCATGTGATCTCTCACTCGTCAATAAATGACGAAGAAGCTCCTTACACAGAGAAGCTGGGGGCAGTTCCTGAGCCAGAACTTCTAGGACCATCAGACGAAATGATTGACGCATTCCTGAATGAAGCCCGTCTTAAAAGCAAAGCTGATCGAGAGCGCGAGATGTCCATATTCGAGAAAGCCAAACGCCGGCGACTGGAAAAAAGGGTCGAAACTCTCCCACCAGATCAAAGTACATCCACCGCAAATGAAAACAGGATCAAGAGAAGGAAACGATTCGCCAAAGCCATATCGATGGGGATGAGGTTGCCCTCTTTCAGAGAAAATTCTTCTGGTAGTATACATCTTGATGAAGCGGACGTACATCCTAACTTCTGCTTATATCATCAGAAAATCGCACATCCCACTGAAGACTGCGACTCCTTTAAGTGTTGGTGGCAAGGGTATGTCGCTCACAGGCAACACTTCAACAGGACAAAGCGTGAAGCTCGTAGACAGCGGAAGAATGCGATAGATGAGCATAAAAGAATTGCTGGCAATTGTCATAAGGTTGATCCCGAGGGACCGCGAGTTCTCACCTTCGGGAGCGACTCCGACGAAAAAGTAGCCCTCGGCCCTCTCTTCAAGGAATCCATCTCTAAAACGAAAGAATTGAGGAGTTGCGAGAACATTCAGCCGTGCAATCGCACGCTACCCGGAAAGAATCTCGGACCCGCAAACAAGGGATCGAACAAAAAGGATAAAGGGAAGGGAAGAACGGCCTTCATCGCCAACGCTCAACAACAATCGAGTGGCCCTAGACCGGTTGTTCGCCAAAGCAACAAACGGCAACCCTTCTATGAGAAGTTGAAACGACCTTACTCATTTCCCCGGGATGAAACAAGGAGGCTGTTCGAACTACCAGTGCGCAACAGGCTTATCACTCTACCGGAGCCGAAATACCAGCTACAACTGAATGATGTCAACAATTCTAATTATTGCCCTTACCACCAAGTATTGGGCCATCCGATCGAAAACTGCTACGTCTTCAAAAACTGGGTTGAAAACCAACACCAACAGGGCAAGTTTGCGCTATCCGAAAACTGGAAGGTGAGCCCGCCACAACCACACGCTCCGAAAAAGATGGACATGCCGGGGACATCGCGCTCTTTCATAGAGAAAGCCCCATAGACCGAAAAGTCAGTGAACTAGATATTCGCCTCAAATATGGCGACGGTGGACCGCAATGTCCTAAAACTTGCAAATGACCGAAACGTCGTTAAACTACTACCGGCCCGCGGCATCCTCAGGCTGACATGTTAAAAAAAACGGTATGTCCATAAGCAAAATGGGCACGGATGAAAACCCGAAGGGCTCCGTGAGTAAAAACAGCAGGGCTACCGGCGAGTGTTTGTGAAAACCCGAAAGGGCGCAACCTCGTTAAAAGACACTTACAAGGTCCTCTCGACCTTGTAAGGAGAAACCACCCGCGTGAAATCCTTACGACTCACAAGGGAGCAACACACTTAGGAGTCCCCACGATTCCTAAGGAGAAAATACACTTGCGAGATCCTCACGACTCGTAAGGAGAACTCTCTTATGGGACCCTCACGGCTCATAAGATTTGAAAGTCTTAAGTTACAGAGACCTGAACCTGTTCTTAAGAAACTCCCACAACCTTCGATATTACCCTACAAGCGGCTCAATACTGACCCTTGTATACAATCCACGGGCACGAATAAACATTTCCCTAACAATGTCCCATCCGTGACTAGGGATATGTTCGCACGGTGAACAACCCTTGTGAGTCCTCTCGACTCATAAGGAGAAAACACTCTTGTAAGATCCTTACGAATTATAAGAGATCATACACTTAGGAGTCCTCACGATTCCTAAGGAGAAAACGCACCTGCGAGATCCTCATGACTCGTAGGGAGAAACACCTTTATGAGACCCTTACGGCTCATGAAGTCAAAAGCCTTAGTCGACAGGATCCTAACCCTGTTTGCTAAGCCACCTTCGTTCGACATCGACAGAGGCAAATGATGATTCGCTCCTGGCAATATCCCAGTTGTAGCGATGCTGATGCCTAAATCGGTATCAAATTCCAAGTCCTTTCATTGGAAATGATGATTCGCTCCTGCCAATATTCCAGTCGTAGCGATGCTGATGCTAAGATTGGCATTAGATTCCAAGTTACACACTCGCGATAAAAAAATTAGCGAGCCAAAAATACATATGAAATAGCCGAAATGATGGGGCAACTTGCAACGAAATCAGCAAGTAAAAATGTATGCATACAAAAACAGCCGAAATGATTGGGCAACTCGCAATAAAAAGCTGCGAGTAAAATAAAAAAGCCGAAATGATTGGGCAACTAGCAATAAAAAGCAGCGAGTAAAAAGAAAAATAGCCGAAATGGTTGGGCACCGCGAAAAATAGCCGAAATGATTGGGCAATCGCGATCTTCGCAATATAAAAAGCTGAAATGATAGAGCGTCGCGGAAAGAATAAAAAAAATGATGAATGATGAAAGAATGAAACTTTTTTCCCTACAGGTGATATCACATCGATCCCTGTAAACAATCCAGGGGCACAAACAAACAGGGAACCATACTTCCCCACCAGGCTCCATCAGAAAGCGAAGCCTAATCTCGATGGTTCATAGACAACCTAGAGGCAACCTCGACATTTGTCGCAATATCGCAGACACAATGTCAACAAACGAAGCAAAGGAAGATCCCTAGATTCAGGGTCTCGACGTCAACATCGACAACTTAGAGATCACCAACGGTGTTTCTCCTCACTCCAACCAGATGCAGACGTGACGTCAACAACCGACCTTAGAGTCGCAACGAAGCGGAGCCATGGCAAAGTCCCTAGTTCCAAATCTCAATGGCCACATCTACAACCTGGGGACCAACAACGGTGTGCCTCCTCATTCCAGCAGGACATAGATGCTACACCATCAAACGGTGCCACGGCATAGCCCTTAGTTCCAAATCTCGACGGTTCACAGACAACCTAGAGACCATCTCAGCATTCGTCTCGATACAGCAGACGAGATGTCAACAAAGGCGTTCTTTCGCAGTCCAGCAAGATGCAGATACAACGCCAACAAAAGACCTCGCGGTCGAAACAAAGCGAAGCAACGACAAAATCCCAGCTTCACCTCGACGTTCGTCTTGATACAGCAGACGAGATGTCACTACAGTGTTCTTCCTCCAACAGGATTCGGGCACGCCAAAGCAAACGAAGCAAAGAACAAATTCCTAGCTTCAGGGTCTTGACGGTAACTCATATAAAACCTGAAAGACAACCGGAGATCGTCTCACACCAGTGTAGAATGGTCACCACCTCGACGTTCGTCTTGATACAGCAGACGAGATGTCACCTCAGCGTTCTTCCTCCAACAGGATTCAGACGCAACATCACCAAACAGCGGAGCCACGGCAAAGTCCTTAGTTCCAAACCTCTATGGTTCACCAACAACCTAGAGACAACCGCGACAGAGGACGCAATGCCAACAAACGAAGCGAAGGCCAAATTCCTAGCTTCAGGGTCTTAACGGCAAGTCATATAAAACCGGGAAGACCATCGGAGATCATCTCACGCCAATATGGAGTGGTCACCACCTCGACGTTCGTCTCGATACAGCAGACGAGATGTCACGACAACGTTTTTCCTCCAACGGGATTCGGAGGTGACAAAGCAAACGAAGCGAAGGCCAAATTCCTAGCTTCAGGGCCTTAACGGCAAGTCATATAAAACCGGGAAGACCATCGGAGATCATCTCATGCCAATATGGAGTGGTCACCACCTCGACGTTCGTCTCGATACAGCAGGCGAGATGTCACGAAAGCGTTCTTCCTCCAGCAGGGTTCAGACGCGGCAATCAAACAAACGGAGCCACGGCAAAATCCCTAGTTCCAAACCTCGACGGTTCACCAGCAACCTAGAGATAACCGCGACGTTCGTCTAGAAACAGCAGACACAATGCCAGCAAACGAAGCGAAGGCCAAATTCCTAGCTTCAGGGTCTTAACGGCAAGTCATATAAAACCGGGAAGACCACCGGAGATCATCCCACATGGAGTGGTCGCCACCTCGACGTTCGTCTCGATACAGCAGACGAGATGTCACCACAGCGTTCTTCCTCCAACCGGATTCAGACGCGACAATCAAACAACGGAACCACGGCAAAATCCCTAGTTCCAAACCTCGACGGTTCATCAACAACCTAGAGACAACTGCGACATTCGTCTCGATACAGCAGACGCAATGCCAGCAAACGAAGCAAAGGCCAAATTCCTAGCTTCAGGGTCTTGACGGCAACTCATATAAAACCTGAAAGACTATCGGAGATCACCCCACACCAGCGCGGAGTGGTTATGACTCATCGGGGCTCTCCAAAATGAGCCTAACCTCAAGTAAAAAGCGGCATGGCAAATTCCTAACGCTTGCTCTTCCGACGGTCAAATTGCCTAGGAAGATTGCTTGAAGACGTCTTGTCCAGCCCCCGAAGGGATCAGAGACACGGCAGTCGCAAGGCTACTCGAACGACAAGATTGCCTATCGAGGAATACATCAGCCAACGCGACGGTACGATGAGCAAAACCCTAGTACCACAGACCCTAACGGACCTTTGTAGTAAAGAGCAGAGGTTAACTGTGACGTTAGGACATCCTTGCGAGAACTTCTCGATTTGTCTCGACTCGTAAGGCAAAGCCTTAGGCAATGGGGATTAAAAAAAACTATTTCCTAAGCACTGGGGCCCTGCAAGTCAGTCCAAAATAGACTCTTGCATACTATTCACGGGTCACACTCTCCGAAGTCGAACATCGACAAAGAGGGAAACAACCACTTACAAGTCCTCTCGACTTGTAAGCGGGAACAATTCTCTTGTGAGATCCTTACGACTCTCAAGAGAAAATACACACTTAGGAGGTCCTCACGACCCCTAGGGAGAAAATACACCTACGGAATCCTCTCGACTCGTAGGGAGAAAAGTCTTTATGAGACCCTCACGACTCATAAAATTGAAAAGTCTTAGGTGGCAGATCCTATCCTTGTCTCCTAAGCCATCACTGCCCTGCAAAGAGGTCAAGATGGACCATTTATGGGCCGCACTTGCCGAAGCTACATGCCGCTGAAATGGAGAAGTTACTCATGAGCATATAAACTACTTCACGCCAGAGTATTACATACAAAAATGGAAGGGTGCGGCTCATGGGGATGAGGGTTTGGAACTATATCCCTTAAAAGTTGAGATTTGAGTCAATGATAAATGACGACGCTTGTGTCCGCTCGTTATCTTCTCAGATCAAGATTCTAAAAGTGATACACCAACCCGAAACTGGTCATACGCCATGCATAACTCTGCATAACTCGGCACTACTTCACCCACGTACATACTTATGTGGGCAAAGTAGTGGGGGGCATTTGTTCCCGCCAAAAATTTCTGCGCAAAAGAGCCCAAGGTATCAAATGGCAGCGATACGCTTGTGAAAATGCGAACCAGTATTTTCCGTGCTGTTTTTTGACGAACTCCCGAATGAGAAACAGATAAATTCTGATGGTATTGAAAGTATCTCGAAAAACCCTTCGATTTGATATATTATGGGCTTCATAATTCATCCGGGATCAAAAGTTATGAGCAAATATGCTATGCACATTTCCCTGATTAAAAAATCAGGAATTACCTTAATGAGGTATCACATGCTCACACGTGACCAATGGTCACGTGTTGACACGTGATGGTTAAAACTGAAGCATAAATAAGCGCTGAGAAAAGAACCAATTGGGGGTCACGAGCTCACACGTAACCAAGGGTCACGTGCCAGCACGTGACAGGCTTCGAAAGCCTTACAGTTTAATAGAATTAAAATTCTAAATTTCTCTAAATCTTTCCAAATAGAATTAAAATTCTAAATTTCTCTAAATCTTTCCAAATAGAAAAGGATTATGGGGACCGTTGGATTAAAGATCCAAGGGTGATTAAAAATCACCAATTTATGGAAAAATCTTAGACAAGGAAAGATTTCCCCTAAATCTCACCAGAAATAACAAACAGAATATCTTTGGATTTAAAATCCAACGGTGAATAAAATTCACTGAATGATCTAAATGCTCATATTAAATATGAAAACAAATCAAATCTTTCAATGAGAGATTTGCTAAACAAATTGATTCTTTTCCTCTTCCTATAAATAGGAGCCAAGAGAAGAGAAGGAGGGAGAGAATTTGGAGAGAGAAAACTTTGGAGAGAATTCTGGGATCTTGAAATTGCAGAGAGAAAAGAAAGGAGAATTTAATTCTCAACAGAGAAAACCCTAGGTGAGAAAAGGGAAAAAGATCAACTTCAAAAAGAGAATTTAATTCTCAAAATCTAAGAGTTTAACTCTTCTGCAAATAAAGAACTTAGTTCTTTCTCTGGTTGAAGATCTGCAAAGTGTACATCTCCCCATAAATTGAGAATTTAATTCTCATTGGGTCGAGATCCTGCCATGCAGATCTAAAACATAGAGGAGGAATTGAATTTTGAGAATTTAATTCTCCCAAAGCTATAGGAATTTAATTCCTCTGAGATAAAGTTAGGGTTTAACCCTATATGAGAATTTAATTCTCTCAAAACCCACAGGAATTTAATTCTTTCAAGATGGACAGAACTAGGGTTTAACCCTAATCAATAATTTAATTCTTTTACATATATAGGAATTTAATTCCTCCAAAATAAAATTATGGTTTAACCCTACAGAGAATTTAATTCTTAAAGATAAAGAGATCTTCTTGCATGCAAAAGAATTACGGTCACGTGTCCCCACGTGACCCCTGAAAAGATCACCAAAAAAAATAAAAAAGGAAACAGTTTTGAGGCAATACCTCACGTGCTCCCACGCGACTCCGAAAATGCAGAAAGAAAAGGTAAAAGAAATAAAGGCCTTGGGCGCTCTCACGTGCTCCCACATGACCCCTTGGCGAACGCTTTAATGATCAGTGCATGAATCCCCATCACGTGTCAACACGTGACGCTCGAAAGAAAATATAAAAGTGTTTAACGCTTAATTGCAGAACGAAGAAAAGGGATCTGGTCCTATCCTTGGGCGCTCTCACGTGTCCACACGTGACCCCTCTTTCTTTAGTGTTTAACACTAATTTGGGGATTATATTTCCAGTGTTTAACACTGATTGTTTCTAGTGTTTAACACTAAATTGAAGATTATATTTCCAGTGTTTAACACTGATCGTCTTTTAGTGTTTAACACTAATTTGAGAGTTCTAACTCCAGTGTTTAACACTGTTGTTCTCTAGTGTTTAACACTACTTTTAGCCAAATTAGCTAATTTTCCAGAGGTAAAAGTCCCTCCTCCAAATGAATCTCAAAATTGAGGAAATCAAAGACAAAATGTTGTCAGAGCCCCCAAACCTCTCTTTAGCACTGCTGAATGATGAGAGGCTGAATCTAGACAAATGTCTAACCGCCCAAAGGGCCAATATTTCAAACATAATTGGACTTAACCCAAACTGGCCATAAGTCCTCAAATCATCTTGAACTGAGCACATTTGCTCTTTCAACCAACATTGGTTCAAGGGTACATCTCTGAACTCCTCTGATATTTGTCGTTGTAATCCTTCAATGTCTTTAGAGATGTGACGGGTCCCGACGGCCATACATTCCGTGGACCGCAATGTCCTTAAACTACCTATGGACCACTACGTCCCTAAACCGGAACAATAGAGCTCCCAAATGCTATTTTGTCGGATCTAAACGATCCCGTTTAAGTTGATCTTAGCCTCAAATATGGCTAACGTATCCTTAAATATTCAAACAGATTTTAGTCCCAAATTGGACTATAAGACCCCCAATCAACTTTGGTTCAAGGGTACATCTCTGAACTCCTCTGACACCTATCGTTGTAATCCTTCAACGACGTCAGAGAGGTGATGGGTCCCGATGGCCATGCATACAATGGACCACTACGTCCCTAAACTGGAACAATAGAGCCCCAAATGCTCTTTTGTCGGATCCAAACGATCCCGTTAAGTTGATCTTAGTCTCACATTGGACTAACGTATCCTTAACGAACGTTTGAGTAGATCTTAGCCTCAAATACGGCTAATGTATCCTCAAACCAAAACCCCAAACCCAAATCTAAAAAAATACGGATTTGGACTAATCCACGTCCTACGGGCGATGACATAAATTAGTCTCCGTATACAATCCACGGGCAACCACAAACAAAACAAACACACACGACACGAAGTGAAATTCTGGAAAAGGAGAAAGTTGTTACCGCGACGCGGTAGCGTAATTAACTGCAGGGGCTTGTGCCTGCAGGGAAGAGCGTCCCCACAATCAAAAACCCCTCAAGCGAGGGGGAATCTGACGAAGTCTGCTACATCGGCCGCATCCGTTTAAACCTCCGATACACGGTGCCATAAATCAACTTGGCATCTTCGGAGAGGTAGACGGATAAAACCAAATAGCATCTGCCCCGAATCTCAGGCAAGACGTCTCCACGTCGTCTTGGCCAGTCGTTCGGAGGGGAACAGGACTTAAGCAGCTTGCACACTTTATCGCTGCTCCCACTCTGAATGAATCCCTCTGGCTGATCCATATAGACACACTCTTCCAAATTACCATTTAGAAAGGCCGTCTTTACGTCCATCTGCCAGATCTCATAATCGTGGAAGGCAGCAATAGCAAGAAGGACTCGAATGGATTTGAGCATAACCACTGGAGAAAAGGTTTCGTCATAGTCCAAACCAGGTCTTTGACGGAAACCCTTTGCAACAAGTCTAGCCTTATAGGTTTCAACATGTCCATCTACACCAATCTTCTTTCTGAAGATTCATTTGCATCCTACGGGTTTTACCCCATCTGGAGCAATGTCCAAAGTCCATACTTTGTTAGTGTACATGAACTCCATTTCGGTCCGCATTGCATCCAGCCATTTTACCGAGTCGCCGCTCTGAATGGCTTGCTGGAAGCTAGTAGGGTCGTCATTATCAATGACGCAATCCTTTCGATTCCCGTCTATGAGAAAACCGTAGTATCTCTCGGGCGGATGAGACCGCCTACTACTTCTGCGGATAGGCGCTGGTAAGTCCCTTTCTTCTGAAACCTCTGGTTCTACCATACTTTCAGTAACAGCTTGTGGTTCTGGAATTTCTTCCAGTTCTACTACGCTCCCATTCTTCTGATTTTCTAAAAATTCAGTTTCTAAGAATTGGGTATGACGAGAAACAAAAACCTTTTGTTCCTCTGCGTAATAGAAACAATATCCCATGGAGTTATTTGGATATCCCACAAACTTACACTCTACTGAGCGTGCCTCGAGCTTGTCCGGATGCTGCTTTTTTACAAAAGCTGGATATCCCCATGTCTTCAGGTACTGAAGATAGGGTTTCTTCCCACTCCACATCTGATATGATGTGGTAGGCACAGTTTTGGTTGGAACCTTGTTCAAAAGATATGCAGCTGATTCTAGTGCATAACCCCAGAAAGATCGTAGTAACTCAGCCTTACTCATCATGGAATGAACCATATCCAATAGGGTTCGATTCCTCCTTTCCGATACACCGTTGTGTTGTGGTGTGTATGGAGGAGTAAGCTGAGAGAGAATTCCATTCTCTTTTAAGTAACCCATGAATTCGGCACTTAAGTATTCACCACCTCGATCAGATCTCAGTGTCTTGATACTTTTGCCTGTTTGGTTTTCCACTTCATTCTTGTATTCCTGGAATTTCTCAAAGGCCTCGGATTTATGCTTCATCAAGAAGATATGTCCATACCTATAGAAATCATCCGTAAAAGTAATGAAGTAGGAATAACCACCTCACGCATGTGTAGACATTGGACCGCACACGTCACTGTGTACGAGTCCCAAGAGCTCGCTCGCTCTTACTCCGTGTCCAGTAAGCGGAGTCTTTGTCATCTTTCCCATGAGACAAGATTCACAAGTAGCATAAGATTGATATTCGAACGGATTCAAATATCCTTCTTTATGTAACTTAGTTAATCGTGTTTCATTGATGTGACCTAGTCTACAATGCCATAAGAAAGCCTGATTTATTTCTGGAGACTTTCTTTTAAGTGTGTTTTGGACATTGAAAACCTGAGCTTGACTTAATACGTATATACCGTCATCTAATGTACCGGACCCAATCAAAACTTGATTTAGGTGGATGTGAACTACATCGCTTACGAATGTAAAATCATATCCCTCTCTCGAAAGTGAGGACACTGATATGATATTACAAGTCAAACTAGGTACATACAGACAGTGACGTAGAATCAATTCACACTCATTCCGTTTGCAACTTTAAGAGACAAATCACCTACCTTTATAACTCTACGGTTTCTCAAAGCATGTAATGAATTACAGATATGAGATCCTGATCCGGTATCTAGTACCCAGAAAGTAGAGTTGATTGACAAACAGTTCTCAATTACAAACACACTTGAGGCCGAAGCCACAACATGCTTCGTATCCTGGCTACTGGCTTCCAAAGCCCTGCAATCCTTCTGACAATGCCCAATCCCACAACAATAGGAACATCCCTCCTTACCTACACCAAGTCCCGAAACTTTTGCTCTTCCCTTTCCTCCTACTTTACTGACACCGTATATCGGCTTTGTAGAGTTCTTCTTCTTTTCACCCTTTGCTTTCGCCCTGGATGTAGAAGAAGAAGGTCCCCCATTAAGCAGAGCTTGTGTCTCCCTGGTTTCTTTCAGGATGTAAGTAGAGGGTAGGGACTGTGGAAATAAGTCAGCATATGACCTGTTTCCCAACGTGGTCTCCAAGTCCTTGAGCTCATCAATATAGCTAGTCATCGTAAGGACGTCGTTCCCTACAGATGACCCGACAGCCAACCTCGCTTGAAATAATTCGTTCGAGGACTCATACCTTGCGATATGAGATTGCTCTCCATATAAATCTTTGTTATGGAGAAAGATGGAAACTGAGTCCATCTTCTCGTGCTGCTTCTGGTATACACCATCAATTGAAGCCAACACGAGGCACTTGGCTTTCGCTTTATCCTTTTCCCTTGTCTGACGGATATCCATATCCGCGACGGTGGAAACTGGACCTGGGACGGCGGGATCTTGAGTAGTAATAGGGTGGTCCAGCTTGTCATAGGCAATGGACATCTGGACAGACCTTTGCCAGTCATATAAGTCAGATTCAGTCAAATTGTTATCTAGATGTAACCTAGTCATGGTCACAAGGTCGCTGCAATGAGAGAGAGAGAGAAGAAAACACTTTAGCATGATGCTGTTGCAAGTTTAGATTGGTTTTTAGTTTATCTAAACTGGATGGCTCCCACTGTTTCTCGAATCCTTCCTCAAACCATAAAAGAAGAATTAGCCAGGACTATTCTCACTGTACAATACTCGCTTAACCGTTCAGCCAGGCTAGTGTCGATACTTCGAGAGAGGTTTTCCAACGCTATCGCGAAGTTCCTTAATTAAATAACCTCTTTTCTCTGGGGGCGTAGCCTCGCTGACACCTTTCTAGGCACCTACTTGGTTTATAGCATTGATCGTTAAGTGACGAATCTCCTGATAAGTAGCATATACTCACAGTAGGATCGGGATCCAAATATCATCGTATGATAATGTTGAAGGAATCCTACCAACATTCATCAAACTCCAAATGGTATGCAATACTAGCAAGTTTCAGTTTCTTTAGAAACTCCCGATGTGGATTTTTGCCCCATGTTCTTATGACCTTGACGAAAGCCAACAAATCTGTAGGGTTGCTAGGCACGTGCACAAGGGTCTACGAGGCATCAACCATGCCCGATTATAAAATTAGCCGTGCCGAACAACCCGAATACGGATCTTTAAACTAGAGATTAGGCGAAAACTAACATGCTAAACATTTTAACACTAAGTGAGAGGGATTACAACCTTTGTAGATCCGGTCCTTCACTTCATATGCTCCGTGTTGTGGTCCCTTCGCTGCGATCATCGGGTTCCGGACTCTCGAGAGGTTCCACGAAGAGAAAGATGCAACCTTTGCTTCCGATCTTCGATACAAAGATGATCTATCTTGAAGTTTCGTTAACACAAGCTAACACTCATGAAATGATGTAAACACCCTCATCTAAATGGCAAGTGAAGATGAGGATGATGAAGTAGGATTTTTTCTCTCTTTATTTATCTTTTTCTCATATTTATTCATCACTTGGAAAAAGCTAGTAAGCTTTTTCCATGAAGAAAGATGAAGGAAGAAGATGATGAATAAAAGAAAAATGATAGAATTATGATATATCCTTTTGTGATGAATAATGCAAAGGAGATAATGATGAATTATGCAACCATGGTTGACTAAACCTTTGTAGAGAATTAACCAAGGCTAGGGTTTGGGTTAGGTTAAGAATGAGTCATAAGTAAATATCTTTTCCATGACAAAACAAAATCTTCTAGAATCATCTAGAAATAATTAACCCAAATCAAACCCTAATCTTGTTTAATCTCTACTAAACATGTTGCATTATTTATCATATCATGTTACAATATTATATATCACATATATAATATTTATCGTAACAAAATAAAATAATACATTTAACATATATCGCATATATATCAATGTATTACCCGAGTGAGAAAAAGAATCTTTTAGTGAGCTAATATTAGTTAATGTAATTTAATATATCATATATATTATTATACATTAAATTATCGAATCAACACTTGATCCGACAATCCGGCTATATCGCATATAACCGACTAATATTTATCCGTACCGATTCATCGAATCAACACTTGATCCGATGACCCGGCTGATATCAAATATCGCGAGAATAGAATACGGTATCACATATCGCATTATCCTCGGTCCCGCACATATCACATATGTGTGTTCCCCCAATCTGAGCAAGGCTCATTTGAATTTTGAAAATTCAAAATTTTCTGAAGCAACGCTTCAAATTCCGTGCGTTGCGCAGTGCGCAAGCTGTCCACAGTGCGACACGTGTCTGCGCAGTTGCGCAAGCGCACCGCTGCATGACACGTGTCTGCGCAGTTGCGCAAACACTGTTGCGCAAGTGCACCCTTGCGCGACACGTGTCTGCGTAGTTGCGCAAACACTGTTGCGCAAGTGCACCGCTGCGCGACTCGTGTCTGCGCAGTTGCGCAAACACTGTTGCGCAAGTGCACCGCTGCGCGACACGTGTCTGCGCAGTTGCGCAAGCACTGCTGTGCAAGCCTTCCACTGCTCGACACGTGTCATTCACTGGGGAGTTGCGCAGAAACAGAATGAAAATTTGATGAATCTTTTCTGAAACAGAAGATTTTCTTCTGCCTTTGGATCAAAGATCCAATGGTGGGAAAATTCCCAAAATTATTCAGGAAAGATCCTGTTAACAAATTCAACAAATTGGTGAGCACTATAAATAAGACCCCAGACCTCTTTCGAAAGGCATCAACTTGAAGAATCAACTTCTGGCAAAAAAAAAAGAAGAGAAAGAACTCTTGAAGATTAATCAAGAACACAAAAAAGAGGTAAAAACTTCTTTTGGAAGAAGAGAAAAATCTCTGAAGAACAGAGGATAAAAAAAATGAATAATTCAATAAAAAGAAATAAATAGTGCCTTGCACTTGATATGAACCCTTGGTTCTGTGAAATCAGGGAAAACAAGAAGAAAAATTTGTTTTCCTTTGATCCAAATTCAGATCAAAAGTGCTATGCACTTTTGTTCTTGAATCTGGAAAATTCTTGGGGTTTTGCACAAATGCAACCCATTATTTAAAAGGGCCTGGCCCAAATCAAATTGCAAAAATAATAGAAGGGCAGAGCCCTGTTTGGAAAATTCTTGAATTTCTGCAGAAATGCAACTCATTATTTAAAAGGGCCTGGCCCAAATCAAATTGCAAAATAATAAAGGGGCAGAGCCCTGTTTGGACTGATTCTTTTAGTCAGGCAGAGCCTAAAATAAATAAAAAAATTAGACTTAACCCAATCCTGGCTGTAAGTCCTTAAATTAAATTGATTGAGCAAAATGGCTCTCCTAAACCAATTCACGACCGGTTCGAGGGTACATCTCCGAACTCCTTTGACACCCCTCGTTGTAATTCCTCAACGACGTCAAAGAGGTGACGGGTCCCAACGACCACACATCAATATCGGACCGAAACGTCCCTAAACTAATATCGGACCGAAACGTCCCTAAACTAATATTGGACCACTACGTCCTTAAACTGGCGACGGACCGAAACGTCCCTAAACTAATATCAGACCACCACGTCCCTAAACTGGAATATGGACCACTACGTCCTTAAACTGGCGACGGACCGAAACGTCCCTAAACTAATAATGGACCACCACGTCCTTAAAACTGGCGATGGACCGCCACGTCCATAAACTAGCGCAATCGAGCCCGAACGCTCTTTTGCCGGATCTAAACGGTCCCGTCTAAGTTGACCTTAGCCCCAAATACGGTTAATGCGCCCTTAGATCTTTATATAAACAATAAAACTCCGAATCAACTTTGGTGCAAGGGTACATCTCTGAACTCCTCTGACGCCTGTCGCTGTAATCTCTCAACGACGTCAGAGAGGTGACGAGTCCCGACGGCCAGATAATTAAATCAATCACCACGTTAAGTTTATCTTAGTCTAAAACAGGACTAACGTGTCCTTAACGAACGTTTAAGTCGATCTTAGACGCAACGCGACTAATGCATCCTTAAACTAAAAACACCAAACCCAAATCTAAGTAAATGCGGATTTGGACTAATCCACGCCCTACGGGTGACGGCATTACTCAGTCTCCGTATACAATCCACGGGCAATCACAAACAAAACAAACACACACGACACGAAGTGAAATTCTGGAGAAGGAGAAAGTTGTTACCGCGACGCGGTAGCGTAATTAACTGCAGGGGCTTGCGCCTGCAGGGAAGAGCGTTCCCACAATCAAAAACCCCTCACCCTGAGGGGGAATCTGACAAAGTCTGCTACATCGGCCGCATCCGTCTAAACCTCCGATACAAGGTGCCATAAATCAACTTGGCATCTTCGGAGGGGTGGACGGATCAAACCAAATAGCATCTGCCCCGAACCTCATGCCACGGACGCGAAGTCCGGGCCGCCGTTCGGAGGGGAACAGATTCTGGCACGCCCGGTGGGACCTCTTCCTCTTTCCACTCCACACTTCGTGTGTCGTCTTCGCGAACCAATCGCGGTTTGTTAAATGGTTGCCTTCGGATTTCAAGTTGCTAAGATTTGGTCTTTTGTCTGGTACAGAACTCAAGCATTCAATGGCCACCAACTGCACCAACTGCTCGAAATGCCACTGCAACGGACGCTCCACCTCACCAAGAGGTGTAACATATGGGCCCCAAGCGGCTTCCTTCCTGACTCTGCCGGTAGACCAGGTGACCCAAGCCACCACCGGCTTGTTCTTCGGGACCATGGTCCCACCTACAAGCTTCTCTATGCCGACACCTGTACCGGAAGTGAACAAGAAGTCGGTGTTCGACCGGCTCACTGCTACCACGACCCCTATCAACGGGTCGCCTGCTAATGAACCAACAGCCTCCGTTTTCACCAGGCTAGGTCAGAACTATAAGGTGGCTGTCCCAAAGAGGGCAACGGCCGCTGCTTTGGAAGTCGTTAAAGCGGCTTCTCCCATCAGAGAGTCGGTCTTCACAAGATTGACGGTTCCTACTCCTCCCCCAGCTGGTCAGAAGGCATCAGTCTTCGATAGGCTGACATCAGTAGTTACCCCACGCTCAAACAGGGGGCAGCAAGAAACCATCTCGATTTCCGAGCCAGTCCCAACGGCTCGTCGTGCGCGACGTCGCCATTGGCAGCGAGTAAGGAAAGCAGGGGGCAACTCCCCCTCAGGGCTAACCCCACCTGCTCCAGTGGTGGAGGTCAATGCTGCTGTTCCAACGGGGAACAGCTTTGAATTGCTGAGGAAGGTGAGAAAGAACTCTCCGATTGCTACATTGAAAAGATCTCCTCCGCCTATGGAAAAAGCTCCGGAGACAAAGCAAGAACAACCCCCTCAGCGGCTGTCGTCAAAGATTTATAAAGTTTGGCGGAGGGTTCAAAACTCCGTGATTGACTCAGACCACCTCCGTCGCCAGAAAAGGGCAAAGGTGGAAAAGGACAAAAACCGTCCCATTAAACAGCAGGGGGCAACAAATGCTAGGATGCCCATTTCAACGGCTCCTTTAGCCTCAATGGTCCACAAAAGAAAAAGGCCGGAGAAAGCCTCCGTGACACTGACAAAGTTTAAAAGCGATGAACCTAAACGCCCCAAGTCAAAGGGCATAACAGTTCATACGGTCTATATGGCTTCTGGAAAGGAAGAAAGTCGTACTTCTACGGGTCACCGACCGCTTACCCGATCAGTGACCAAGGCTCAGGAGCAGCAACAAAAGCTCCAGGAGATGATGACTACAATGGCTGCACTCACGGAGCCGAAGGAGAACCCTGGGACATCCTTAGACGAACGCCAAGAGGAAGAGACCGACGCCGAGTTCCTCCGCCGAGTACTGGAAAAGAGAGACAAAGAGGCTGCTGAACAAGCAGCCAATATCCAGCGTATGGGCCTCCTCTTCCAGGACATGATAGGGATGATGATACAACCAGATCCCCCAACTGAAGAACCCCCGATCGTCCTTGGGGATGATAAGGGAGAAACATCAAACCTTCAGCCCGTTCTATCAACGGCTAGAGAGGATACAATCTCTAAAACTGATCTGGAAGAATATATAGCCCAGCAAATAAAGGTTCATCACGCGGCCGAAGCAGCCGGCCACGTCGTAAAAACGGGGCGACCGTATCCGGGCTGGTATGACCAAATCAAGTACCCGCCGGGCTACACAATTCCCAAGTTTCATGTCTACAAAGGGACCGGCAATCCCCATCAACATGTCGCCCAGTTCAGGGCGCTTTGCGGTAACACCGGCGGCGACGACAAGCTTCTGCTTCGCCAGTTCGTTGGAAGCCTATCAGATACGGCCTTCGAATGGTATTCTGAGCTCCCCAATGACTCTATTAAAACCTTCACGGAGATGGAGCTGCTCTTCACCCAACGTTTTGCAAGTGCCAGCGAGCGTACTCCGATAACGGCACTGATCAATGCCAGGGTAAAACCCGGCGAGACATGGGTCCAGTACGCTATACGGTGGCGTAATCTATGGTCTAAATGTGAACAGCGCATAGAAGAAGCCCCTGCGGTGGGAATGTTTGTTGGAACCCTTGATCCACAAGCAACCATTTCACAGTTTATGATGTTCTTCAAGCCGACTTCCTTCCAGGCTTTGATCGACAAATTGGCGCAGATGGACCAGATGGGCCATAAACCCCCTCTCCCGAAGCCGGACTCCCGAAACGATAAAGGGAAGGGAAAAGCGATCATTGTCGCCAATGCCCAGCAACAACCAAGCGACTCGAAGCCGGTTGCTCGTCCAAACAATACACGCCCATACGTACCCCTTGAGGACAGGATGGGACGTGCTTACTCCTTTCCCCGTGATAAAACGAGGAGGCTATTTGAGCTGGCATTGCGCAACAGGCTCATAAATCTGCCAGATCCAAAACATCCGTCGCAACCAAGTGACGTCAACGAGCCTAATTACTGCCCTTATCATCGAGTGCTAGGACATCCGATCGAAGACTGTTACGTTTTCAAAAATTGGCTTGAAAACCAGTACCGCCAGGGCAAATTTGCGCTATCCGACAAATGGAAGGTAAATCCCCCGCAGCCCCACACCTCTAAGGGGACGAATACACCGGGGGCAACATGCTCCGTCATTGAAGAAACTCCCTGGGAAGTTGTATTATCGGCCAAAACGAGGAGAATGCTAAATGATCTTCAGACCTGTCCAGCGGTCAAGTGGAAGAACCCCTTGGAACCGCAGGTTATAGAGGGGATGTTGAAGCCACGTCCGACTCCGAAGACCGATGGTGGTAGTTCAAGCGTTCATAACCAGCCGTCAAAATCTTCGAAAAAGAAGAAGAAGAAATCTAAGAAGCCCGTGAAGCCTGGCGACAAGCGCACGGACTTACAGAAGCAAATCGACGCACTGGATGAGTACAACCAAAAAGCGCGGACTCCCATTACGCTCCAAGATTTCCTTGATCACATCTTCCAAAAAGAAGATGAGGGAGAAAGTTCATCGGATGAATCCGAGGAATATGTGGCGAGCTGTCATATGATCTCCCATGTGACCACGAACGATGAAGGGACTTCTGGCACTGAAACGCCGGGGGCAAATACTGAGTCAGGGGTTCCGGAGTTATCAGTTGAAATGATTGGCGCGTTTCTTAATGAAGCTCGATTGAAAAGCAAAGCTGATCGAGAACGCGAGACGGCTATATTCGAAAGGGCCAAGCGCCAGCGACTTGAGGAAAGAGCTGAGATGATCCCGCTGGAGCAAAATGCCTCCACCGCTGACAAAAACCAATTCAAGATAAAAAAGAAGTTTGCTAAGGCCATATCGATGGGCATGAAGCTACCACCCTCTGAAGAAAAAGTTACTGGCGTGGTAGAAATGCACTCCTCTTATTGCTTATATCATCAGAAGGTCTCGCATTCCACCCAAGATTGCAAAGCTTTCAATGGATGGTGGCAAGGATACGTCGCTAATCAACAACGCTTTAAACGGGAAAAGCGTAAGATTCGTCGGGAGAAAAGAAACACGACCAAAGAGCTTGAAAGAACTGCCGGCAATTGTCACATGGTTAACACTACTGGGTCACAAGTGCCTACATTTGGGAGCGACTCTGATGAGGAGCTAGAACTTGCCCCTCTCTTTAAAGAGTCAACTTCGGGAAAAGAAGAGGAGCCAGTGGTTTGCGAAAATATCCGGCTGCGGAATCGAACACTGCCTGAAAAGAACCTCGGACCCTAGAATAGAAAAGATAAAGGGAAAGAAAAGGTCTCTGAAGACATCGTTTTAGATGACCAAGTTCGGGAAGAGCTAAACGCCAAAAACCCGCCAAAGAGGAGTAAAGTGGATTACAATGTCTTGGCGCATCTGAGGAAGCTACCCTCACAACTCAGCGTTCTCGATGCCTTGTTACTATCAAAGGAGGTGAGAGACTCTTTGATTAAGGCGCTACAAGATCCGGACCAGTTCCAAGCCTTCTTAGCCGAAGAAAAGATGAAAGACGAATTAGAAGAAGTGCACACAGCCGACGTTGCTTTTGGTGATGAAGACCTTCTTCTCGGGACGTGTGAACACAATCGCCCTCTTTATGTCTCAGGATACTGCCATGACATAAAGATAGGCAAAATCTTGGTCGATAACGGATCGTCTGTTAATTTACTCAATGTGCGAGTGTTAAAGGAGATTTGCATGAGCGTCCAACACCTCGCCCGGGACAAGATCACCATCTCCGGTTTCGACTCCCAATCATCAAAAACTCTCGGATCTGTGATATTGACGTTACGCTTCGGGCTACTCGTCACAGATATTAAATTCCATGTCATAGATGCCAAGACGTGCTACAATGCTCTGCTCGGTCGACCATGGTTGCACGAGTACAATATCATCCCTTCTACACAACATCAGTGTATGAAATATTGTAAGGATGGTCTCGAGTACACTGTGGCAGGAGAATTGAATCCGTTTTCCGTGAATGAAGTTCGCAAGTATGAAGATGCCAAATACTTTTTGCCGAGCTTTGAGGACACGGAAAGGTGTCACAAGCCGGAGAACAAGACTAGCGCCACCATCCCTATCTTCGGCAGTGACACCGAGGACGAAGAGGATATAATTTATGCGGGTCCATCCCAATCCGCCAAGCCGGGACCATCCATTCCTTCATTGATATTTGGTAGTGATTCGGAGGATGAAGTTCATGCTGTATTTCCTGCTCGGCCTTCAATACGGGTTTCCGCTGATGAAGAGCGAAGTTTGCAGATAACCATGGTGCCGCTTGAACATTACAAAGAACTGGATGCACTCGACACCAACAGCGTAGAAGAATTGCAGACATTCTATATCCCTCCCGGACGAAAAGGCGAGAAGGCAACCCTATTCTACCGTTCTGAAGAAAACAAGGTGGAAAAAGAAATTTGGCATGGCGCGGATCCCACGCTCGACAGGCTTCAGCCTATCCGTCTTCCTAGATATTATACCGAAGGTTTGAAGAAACTGCTGAAACACCAGGGGATGTCCTTCACACAGACCATTAGAAAAGCCAAATTCTATGACAAGGTCTGGGACATTCCCGGGACTCAATGCAAACTGCCTAACGGGAGAGTAGAAACAAAAGGGCTTGGGTACATCCGGTCAAAGAAACGGGAGCTAGTAAATAGCTGTTATGTTATGTATGACTTCGACGAAGAGGCGGACGCTCAATGGGAGGACGCTAATCCTGAGCCAGCAAAAGTTCCAGATACAAAACCGCCCAGTCCATCATTTGAAGACCAGATGAGCAAACTTATAAGGGATGCGAGTCAAAAAGCCCGAGACGATCACAATCGTGAAATGGCAATCTATGAGAAAGCCAAGACACAGCGCCTCCTTCAACAGGCGGTGAAGGAAGAAAATGCCGCTCCTTGTCAACCTGCTACGAAAAAGGTTCGACGCGAAAACAAAAACAAGTCGAAAGGCAAGAGAGGCGCTCGACAGCCACAAAGCAGAGCTAAGAAGCCACGTATCCGAGAGTCGAGCGTTATTGACCTAGCCCTCAGGAAGAAAATGGGTCGAGCATACTCATTTCCTCGGAACAAAACGAGGAAGATATTCGATCTCGCTCTAAAACATCAAATGCTTACGTTGCCAGAGTCTAATCATCCTGAGCACGCAGGCGAGGTGTTCGACCCAAATTATTGCTTTTACCATCGAGTAATGGGACACCCTCTTGAAGATTGCTTCACCTTCAAGAATTGGGTTGAAGATCAGTATCAGCTAGGCAAATTCGCGTTTTCTGATAGTTGGAGGGTAGCGCCGCCGTAAAAGCACGAACCCGAAAACGCAAGGATAGAACCAACTCCGCATTGGGATTGGCAGAAAATTCGCACCTGCCATGTGATAACAATATTAAAAGAAGGGTCCGAAGATATGAACAGCCTTCCTTGGTGCTTCGAAAACAGCAGCGACGAGATAATCTCAGAATTCCCACCAGCGCCAAAAGAGCTGGAAGATGGAATCCATACCACTGCAGATAACCTCAAGAAAATTGAGTTGGGGACGGCAAACGATCCACGACTGACATTCATCAGCGAGTTACTATCGGAAGAAAGGGTAGCTGCGTTAAAGGACGTGCTTCTACAGCATAGAGATTGCTTCGCGTGGAACTATTCCGAAATGCCAGGATTAGATCCAGAAATTGTCGTACACAAATTGGCAATATCCCCGAACATCAAGCCAGTCAAACAGGCACCGAGAAGAATGCGGCTCGAGCTTGAAATGGGTATCAATGCTGAGGTCAAGAAGCTGATCGACTCTGGCTTCATCCAGGAAGTTCAATATCCTGAATGGATCGCTAACATCGTCCCGGTGATGAAGAAAAATGGGACAGTGCGCATATGCGTGGACTTTCGAGATCTCAATAAAGCTTGCCCGAAGGATGACTTCCCAGTGCCAGTCACTGAACTAATGATAGACAACACATCCACTCATGAGGTTTTCTCCTTCATGGACGGCTCATCGGGGTATAATCAAATAAAAATGCATCCTGAAGATCAGAAGCATACAGCCTTCAGGACTCCTCTTGGTATATTTTGTTATAAAGTGATGCCCTTCGGTTTGAAGAACGCCGGTGCTACTTATCAGAGGGCCATGACAAAGATCTTCGACGACCTTATACACGAAATCGTTGAATGCTATATCGACGATCTCGTGGTTAAAAGCAAGTCATATGAGGAACATCTCGAGCATCTGAAGACTGTATTTCAACGCCTTCGGCAATACAACTTGAAGATGAATCCTCTTAAGTGTGCGTTCGGGGTTTCCTCGGGCAAATTCCTGGGATTCGTTGTCCGACACCGAGGTATTGAAATAGATCCGTCAAAGATTAAAGCGATCATGGAAATGCCTCCGCCGAGGACTCTCAAACAGCTGCGGTCTCTCCAAGGGAAACTCGCATACATACGGCGATTTATAGCCAACCTTTCAGGAAAGTGTCGTCCTTATAGTCACCTGATGAAGAAGGGAACCCCATTCGTTTGGGACCAAAAATGCCAAGGCTCACTGGATGAGATCAAGCAATACCTGCAGAACCCGCCGGTGTTGGCTGCTCCGGTTAAGGGGAAGCCTCTCATTCTTTATACAACCGCCCTCGAAGGTTCTTTAGGCGCATTATGGGCACAAGAGAACGATCAAGGGAAAGAAAGGGCACTCTACTACTTAAGTCGAGTTCTGCTGGGGGCAGAAAGCAACTACTCTCCCATTGAAAAACACTGCCTGGCGTTGATCTTCGCAATAACAAAGCTTAGGCACTATGCGTTAGCGCACGAGGTCCGTCTTATTTCAAAAGTGGACCCTCTCAAATACTTGATGTCAAAGGCCATATTGACGGGAAGACTCGCTAAATGGGCCCTGCTCTTGATGGAATTCTCGATAACGTATCAACCTCTCAAGGCAGTGAAAGGCCAGGCCATCGCCGACTTCCTCGCTGAGCATCCGATATCCGCCGATTCTCCTCTGAATTGCGATCTTCCAGACGAACATGCGTTCGATGCGATCGACGGTGATAATATCCGATGGGAGCTTTATTTCGATGGAGCATCTTCCGTGAAGAAACGCAAACAAAGTACCCCTATAATTAAATCAGGGGTAGGACTCATCTTTGTAACTCCACAAGGAGGGATAATGCGCTACGCGTTTTCCCTGACGGAGCCGAGAACAAACAATGAAGCCGAATACGAAGCTCTGATAGCAGGCCTTGAGATCGCCATTGACATGGGAATTGAAGACCTCCTCATATACGGTGATTCTTAACTGGTCGTTAGTCAAGTAAATGGCGACTACCAAACGTGCAAACCGGAATTGGTAAAATACGGTGAAAAAGTGCAGCAACTGCTAACCCAAATTCCCTCCTATACTTTGGAAAGCATACCGCGCACAGAAAACAGCAAAGCGGACGCACTGGCCAAGCTTGCTAAAGAATTGGCCGACGAGAACCTCGATGACGTTAGAATCGTGGTACAAAGCCGTCGAGTGCTCGCCCCAGCAGAAATACCTCCAGAATCATATAAAGAAAAGGGAGCAACTGAGCAGGCAACCCTACAAATAAAAGACCATGAGAAGACCGAAGACTGGAGAGAAGTTTTCACAGATTACTTCAAGTTCCACCGAATGCCTGAAGAAGCGTCCATAAGACATCAGCTCGTGAAACGAGCTCTGTCTTTCGCCTTCGTCAACGATACTCTATACAAGAGGTCATTCGATTCTCTGTGGCTAAGATGTTTAGGACCTGACGAAGCGAAAAGGGTTGTCCAAGAAGTTCACGACGGACTCTGCGGTTCTCACCAAGCAGGCCCTAAGATGAAGTTGAAGATAAAACGGATGGGCTACTACTGGCCCACGATGATGCAAGATTGCCTGGAATACGCGAGGCAATGTCATTCATGCCAAATTCATGGGGACTTCATCCATCAACATCCCAATCCACTACATCCAACAGTGGCTAGCTGGCCATTCGAGATGTGGGGAACCGACATAGTTGGTCCCATCGAACCAGCATCGTCAAAGGGACATCGTTTCATCTTGGCGACGACTGATTACTTCTCCAAATGGGCAGAGGCGGTACCGTTGAAAGAAGTAAAGACGGAGAACATCCTCCATTTCTTCAAAACGCATGTCATATACCGGTTTGGAACCCCAAGAAGGATCATCTCTGATAACGGGCCAGCCTACCGAAGTCATAAAATTAGCCGCTTCGCATAGCAGCACAATATAGACTGGAGATATTCCTCAGTTTATAATCCGCGAGCTAACGGTCTAGCTGAGGCCTTCAACAAGACCTTGATGAAGATCATGAAGAAAACAGTGTCACGAAATAAGAGAGATTGGCACGAAAGATTGCAAGAGGCTCTTTGGGCGTATCGAACTACGTTTAAAACGGCCACAAACACAACGCCATACGCGTTGGTATTTGGGACGGAAGCAGTACTCCCTCTCGAGATAGAATTACCCTCTCTACGAGTGGCAGTCCACTACGAGCTGACGGATGAAGAAAATGCTCACCTCCGGTTTGAGGAGCTTGACGCCCTTGATGAAACCCGGCTCATAGCACAGCAAAATCTGGAAGCCTATAAAGCAAAGATGACGCGCTCATATGAAAGGTTGACCCGACCGAGGACATTTCGTCAAGGCGAACTCGTGCTAGTGGTCAAAAGGCCTATGATCCCCAATCGCGCCAAGCGGGGAAAATTCGAGCCAAACTATGAAGGCCCGTACGTCATAGATAAAGTTTACCAGGGTGGGGCCTATCTACTCATGGACATGCACGGTGAAAGGCCTTTCAGGCCAATAAAGGGTCGCTTCCTAAAGAAATATTACGCTTAATGAGCCACAGCCTAGGTTAATGATAGATGACGACGACTATGTTCGCTCGCTGTCTTCCTAAGCTCGAACTTTATAAGCAGTAGCTGGCCTTCTCCATGATGGACCGAAACGTCCTTAAACTAACAACAGACCGAAACGTCTTTAAACTAATACCGCAGCATCCTTAGGCTGACGAAATAAAAAAAATATATAAAAATAAAATAAAATAAACGGTATGTCCATAAGCAAAATAGGCACGGATGAAAACCCGAAAGGGCTCCGTGAGTAAAAACAGCGGAACTACCGGCGAGTGTTCGTGAAAACCCGAAAGGGCGCAACCTCGTTAAAAGACACTTATAGGGTCCTCTCGACCTTATAAGGAGAAACCACCCGCGTGAGATCCTTACGACTCATAAGGGAGCAACATACTTAGGAATCCCCACGATTCCTAAGGAGAAAATACACTTGCGAGATCCTCACGACTCGTAAGGAGAACTCTCTTATGGGACCCTCACGGCTCATAAGATTTGAAAGTCTTAAGTTACAGAAACCTTAACCTGTTCTTAAGCAAACCCCCACAACTTTCGACATTGCCCTACAAGTGGTCCAATATTGACACTTGTATACAATCCACGGGCGCGAATAAACATTTCCCTAACTAAGTTCCATCTGAAACTAGGGATATGTTTGCATGGTAAACAACCCTTGTAAATCCTCTCGACTCACAAGGAGAAAGCCCTCCTGTAGGATCCTTACGACTTACAGGGGAACAAAACACTTAGGAACCCTCACGGTTCCTAAGGAGAAAATACACCTACAAGATCCCCACGACTTGTAGGGAGAAATACCTTCACGAGACCCTTACGGCTCATGAAGTCAAAAGCCTTAGCCGACGGGATCCTAACCCTGGTCGCTAAGCCTCCTTTGTTCAACAACGACAGAGGAAAATGATGATTCGCTCCTGGTAATATCCCAGTTGCAGCGGTGCTGATGCCGAAATCGGTGTCCAATTTCAGGTTGACGGCGAAAGCCAGTAGGCCGCTCATGCATACGAAATAGCCGAAATGATAGGGCAACTTGCAATAAAAAGCAGCAAGTAAAATGTATGCATGAAAAATAGCCGAAATGATCGGACAACTCGTAATAAAAAGCAACGAGTAAAGATAAAATAAAAATCCGAAATGATTGGGCACCGCGAAAAATAGCCGAAATGTTTGGGCAATCGCGACCTTCGCGATATAAAAGCTGAATTGATAGAGCATCGCGGAAATAAAATAAAATAAAAAGAAGAAATGATAAAACTTCGGCCCTACAGTTAAGATCACATCGATCCCTGTATACAATCCAAGGGCGCAAACAAAGAAGGAACCATACTTCCCCAGCGGATTCCGTCAAACGACGAAGCCAAACCTCAACGGTTCATTTCAACTGAAGGAGCCAGTGAGTTCAACAGCAAAAAAAAAATTCCTCGACTCACAGATACAAACACTCCTTGACAAGAGCCTTCTGATCTGCGTCGACTCGCAGAGCCACCAGCGCCTCCGTGAGAACCATCGACTCGTTTCAAACCCCAAGGACACAAATAATCCTTGGCGCTTGGGAAACAAATAATCCCAGTAAATTCCTCGACTCACGGATACAAACACTCCTTGACGAGAGCCTTCTGATCCGCGTCGACTCGCAGAGCCACCAGCGCCTCCGTGGGAACCATCGACTCGTTTCAAACCCCAAGGACACAAATAATCCTTGGCGCTTGGGAAACAAATAATCCCAGTAAATTCCTCGACTCACGGATGCAAACACTCCTTGACGAGAGCCTTCTGATCCGCGTCGACTCGCAGAGCCACCAGCGCCTCCGTGGGAACCATCGACTCGTTTCAAACCCCAAGGACACAAATAATCCTTGGCGCTTGGGAAGCAAATAATCCCAGTAAATTCCTCGACTCACGGATACAAACACTCCTTGACGAGAGCCTTCTGATCCGCGTCGACTCGCAGAGCCACCAGCGCCTCCGTGGAAACCATCGACTCGTTTCAAACCCCAAGGACACAAATAATCCTTGGCGCTTGGGAAACAAATAATCCCTCGCAAAATCCTCGACTCACGGATACAAACACTCCTTGACGAGAGCCTTCTGATCCGCATCGACTCGCAGAGCCACCAGCGCCTCCATGGGAACCATCGACTCATTTCAAACCCCAAGAACACAAATAATCCTTGGCGCTTGGGAAACAAATAATCCCTCGCAAAATCCTCGACTCACGGATACAAACACTCCTTGACGAGAGCCTTCTGATCCGCGTCGACTCGCAGAGCCACCAGCGCCTCCGTGGGAACCATCGATTCGTTTCAAACCCCAAGGACACAAATAATCCTTGGCGCTCGGGAAACAAATAATCCCTAGCAAAATTCTCAACTCACGAATACAAACACTCCGTGACAAGAGCTTCTTTGACTCACATCTCGGGCAGTAAGGATTCAAAAACTTGCTTCCTGAACAATGGGACCCTGCAAGTCAATCCTAAATGGTCTCTTGCATACTATTCACGGGTCTCACTCTCTGGAGTCGATTCTCGACAAAGAGGGAAACAACCGCTTACGAGCCCTCTCGACTCGTAAGAGGGAGAAATTCTCTTATAGGATCCTTTCGACTTATGAGAGAAAACCACACTTAGGAATCCTCACGATTCCTAAGGAGAAAATCCACTTACGAGATCCTCTCGATCCGTAGGGAAAAAGTCTCTATGAGACCCTCACGGCTTATAGAGTTGAAAAGTCTTAGGCAGCAGATCTGAACCTGCGGCCTAAGCCATCGTTATTTCTTAAGAAGGTCGGGATACTCGTCCCAATCGTCCGTCAATCATGGTTATTAGGGTGGCCTACTGATAATAAAAGAAAGGAAAGACGGAGAAATGACACAAGACATTACAAAATGTGTATCTTTTATTCATAAATATTGATTGAGTACAGGATACATTGTGCTAAAGAATAAAAAAATATATACATATACTTTACAAAGACAAATGATACAAGGAGAATTATTGGGAAGGAAGCGTCTTGCACAGATGTAGCAATCGCTCGCATATGTCCTTCCATGCCTTCTCTTGCTCGGCTACCACCGTCAGCTCCGCCTCCACTTGGGCTCGTTGCCGCAAGACCGACGCAAGCTGCTCCCTCACGACTTGATAGGCAGCCTCCCGACTTGGGATAATGCGCTCAGCCACGTCAAGCTTCCGCTTTAAGTTTAGCCCATGGGAGATGCGCTCCAAGAGACCCTCAAAGATAGTCTTCACCTGGGCAGCATTTGCCTCAACCTCAGCGCGCAGATGGGCCGTTTCGTTCGAGGTCTTTTGGCATTCCCTTAGTCTTTGAGCTGCTTCTTGCTCCAAGTGGCGGGAGTGCGAAGTGCTTTGCTCGAGCCAGGTTGTGCGTTGGGTGCTCAGGGCTAAAACTTCGGGAGAAGGGCGCGTCAACTCCAGCCGGTATAGACAGGCCTCGATCTCCCTGCAGTGATTAATTCAAGATTCAACGACGCCTTCGTTGTGAAAAGTTACGAGCGCCGCTAACATTGGATTAACATCCACAGCGAAATCTACGGCAGAAGGGAGAGCATCCATGCTGAGCTCTTCGATATACCCGCTCAGCATGCCCAGACTCATCACAGCACCCTTTGAAGACGGGCGTCTCAAGAAAGGGCCTACCGGTATAAGGACGCGCGACTCAAAAGGGACCGGAGCCGGAACAATAGCTGCAAAACAAAACATGGTTAAACGATGGTTCAAGAGATATTTAAGGGTTACAAAAAAAGAAGGGGTATTTGCTATACCAGCAGCAACGGACGGCAGAGCCGGGAGGGCCGGTAACACGGCAGGTCTGGCATCCCCTCCTTCGATTTGTGACACTGCAATAAAGAAAGGGAAAGGTCAAAAATCATTCAATTACTAGAAAAAGGGGATGAACAGAGATATTGTATTGAACGTACACTCACCAGCGCCACTAGAGGGAGAAGTAAGCTCGGATGGGAAGGAGAAGTGTGGGAGCAACACTTGATATAGATGATCAAAGAGCACTCCTGAAAAGATGCGATGGCATGGCGTTAGTCCATGAACTACACGTTTAAGAGATTAACTTGTGAATCGTAGATCCATACCTTCCAACATCCGCGATGGCACGAGGGAAGACGGGGAAGTGACCACCGCCAAAGCAGTAGTTGACGGTGCTCCTTTAAGAAATGGAGCGTCGGCACTGGCCGCACCTGCAAAGACAAGCTTGTTAGAAGAGATCGCAAGATATATAAAAAAAAGGGGAAACGGTAGTAACCCGAAACTTACCCGACGAACTGCCAGCCGAGACGGAGGCAATTCCTTCCTCCATTGACATCGGGCCACCACCCGTAGCCTCGTCACCCGACTCGATGGGAACCGTTGTTGTGCTCGCAAGCCCGGGAGACGGCAAGGAACCATACGCGGGGAGGGCTATGATTGGAATATTGCCAGATTCCAGAGAAGGAGCGGCTGGCTCGTCCTCAGGAATCGTGGCCACCTCACCCGCTACTCCTTCGGGTCCTGCGGTCACAGCTGTCTCATCCATCGGCACCGTGACATCTCCGGCCTCAAGCGCCCCGACTTCTGCTGCCTTCGGCTCGACAATCATCTCATCTGCCGCCCCTTCAGATGCGGCATCGATGACCTTCTCGGCAGCGGGTCCTTCAACTTCTGTTTCAGGCGCCGTGGCCCCGATGACGTTGCTCACTGTCAGCTCGGGCTCGGCAAGTACCGCTTCCTCCGCTCCCCGGGGTTCGACGGTCTCCGCCTCCCCCTCAGTCGGACTCGGCCCTGCAAAAGGAATGCGTATGAGCCAACGGTTTGATAATTCTTACAACAAGGTTCTGAAAGAAGTGTTACCTGACGAGGACTTATCGTTTGCACTCCGAGCCGCGCGCGCCACTTGCCTATGAGCAGTAGACAAGACGGCAGGGGCCTCTTCGGAAGGAGTACTAGCGTGAGGAACGGTGCTAGGGCCTGCTCCCATGGCCAAAGCAACTTTCCGCGCCTTTGCTTCACGTCTCAACCGCTTCCGCTCTTCTCGAGCCGTTGAGATGGATGCCATCAGAGCTTCCTTGAGTGAAGCATCCTCATCCGTATAGAGGGATGCCTCCAGATTTTTCAGAGCATCCCTCGTCGTGGCGTCAAGCCGAGGCTCTTGCAGCAGCTTCGACGGAGCCGGGGCTTCGGTGACGGGCTCGGAAAGGATCCTTGCGCCGATTAATACAACCCCTGTAAAGAAACAAGAGAAGGTCAGGTTGACTATCATAAAAAGACAACAAACTTTCCGTATAAAAGAGAAAGGGATAAAACATACCGACGCTTGCTAGGGCACGCTTCTCCTCCTCCTCTTGGAAGGTTTTTAGGGAGGCAGCAATAGCCTCTTCGGTAGAAACACCTGTTGAAAAGGGAGCAAATATCAGCTAAAGATAATAATGAAAAGTGCAATAAAATGACGAAGAAAGTGGCTGATGATTACCTGACTCAGCGAGTTTACTTAGCATCGCTTCGAGCCTCGCCGATCGCTCCGAAGCTGCAATAGCGGCAGCCAAATTGGTGTCCGCAGGGTCCACCACAAAGCCCTCATTGCTGCCGTACTCGCATATGGTCTTGGCAGGAGAAGCCGCAGGCTTTAAGCCGAGGATCGCATCGAGGGAAAGGGCGGACTTTTTCTTTTTCTGCTGTCCACCAGCTTTAGATCCACCTGGAGCGGATTTGCGCTTGGAAGCCACTTTAGGGCGGCGAGTCCCAACATCTGCCCCTACGCCTGACTCTGGCGATACTACTTTAGCCGCCTTCGTGGGAGCACGAGGCGCCGATGGTGCATCCACCCGTAGCGGGCAACGGCAATCCCCGCGGAGGACTCAACACGCGTGGTCGATCGACTCCAGCATCTTTTAGCGGAGGGACGACCGGGAGCCTTGGCTGCAAAGGGGCCTTGCGATCACCGCCAGGAGGCGCACCCCTACGGTCGACCAGCAGGCGTTTCTACAGTAAAATGATCGGGCCCATAGCATGCGCATACCAAGCCACATATGAATTAAGCATCTTAGGCACACAGCTGGGTTCACTAATGAAGAAATAGGAACCCGTGTTAAGCCGTATAAAGTGATGCATCGCATTCTTTACCCCTGCTGGGCCAACCACGGGCGTTTCCAAGAAGGCTTCCATCGGGATCCCCTGGTTGTAGCTTGATTGCTGGGCGAATCGATACGGATTATACCTCATGAACAAAGCCATCTCATTCTGCCGAAACACCAGGTAGCCCGGCCGAATGGAGTAGAGATGGAGGATTTCCCGAGCCTTCAGTACAGAAGCCCCGCCCTTAAACTCGTCACGCAGGGACACCACCGACTTAGTAGTCTCCGAGCCTATGGTGATAACCTTATCCACGAAAGAAGTCGTCGCTCCGACCAAATGTGGGCGCAGGAGGAGTCCCCTAGAATCCCGCGGGGATGCAAACACAATTGAAGCCCCGACTAACCGTATGACCCTCGGGAGTCTGTACTTCTCGAAAAATGGGGGAGTCTTGTGGGCGCCAAACACCCCTCGCACGTGCATCTCCATCCAAGAAACGAAGTAATGC
Organism: Agapanthus africanus; assembly: GCA_030015575.1. Lineage (NCBI taxonomy): Eukaryota > Viridiplantae > Streptophyta > Magnoliopsida > Asparagales > Amaryllidaceae > Agapanthus > Agapanthus africanus. The sequence continues at coordinate 85,520,059 of JASDDO010000024.1, forward strand.
ATCGGGAAGTTAGCAGGCTGTGTCCCAGGATCATTGGCGTCCGCTGCTACGCTGAGTCCATGATAAAGATAAGCTAACCCAGCAATTCCTACCGACAACTGCAGACCGGCCACCATCCGATGCGCCGGGTAAAAGACAGAGGGCCGCATGAAGCGCGGATGCATGGGGAGCGCAAAGTTGCATAACCACAAGCCCAAGAATCCAATAAAGAAGGTTTCCTCATCCATGCCGGGGACGGCGATTTCCGAGAAGGCAACGATGGCAGCATTGGGGAGATAGAAATCCCTCTGGTTATTTTCCGATATGGGTCGGCGATCCAAACCGAAACCAAAGGGGTCGTCAAGCTCAGCGAACTTCTCGCCCTGCTCTGATAAGAACTCCGGGCGGATAAAGCGAGCAATGAAAGCTGCGAAACTGACGCCCTTGTCACCCGATTCCAAATGGAGTTCCTCATAGATCTCCAACACTTTCACCAAACCCGGATGCTGATGCTGAATGGCATTCTCCGGGGTTAAGTCAAATACCAACTGCTTGGTGGCAAAGACATACTCATCAGGAGGAAGCAACTTCTCGTAGTGCTCTCCCCTCATTGGCAGACCTGAAATTTCGGCAAATTCCTCCAAAGAGATAGAGACTTCCTTATCCGCCATCAGGAAGGTATGGGTGGGGATATTCCATTGTTCAACGAAGGCCTTTATCCACCACGTTGGAGGAGAGGGGTACTCGAAGAGTGAGACGAAGACGGCCGAGTATAGACCAATCTTCGTTAGGTGGGTCCTCTTCGCCGATAGAATGTACCGGGCCCACTGCAAATATCCGGCAGGGGGTCGCGGGATCATTCCAATGTTATAAGCCTGTCCTCAAGGGCGTGCTTCGCCCTGACAGATTCGCCTCCCCAGAATATCTATTGCCGGCGGCGGCTGCACGGGGATGGCGCCGATTGCAGGTTGAAGGAGGTCATCAGAATTCCAATTCTTAACCTCCACGGCATACTTCACCGGGGGTTCGTCCGCATAAGGGATCGTGACTATGGGCTCAGAGGGCGCGGCGGAACTAAAACTGCGACGGCCTTGGATGATCTGGCTATACCACCTTCCCCACAGATGGAGCTTTTTGCACTCAGGATCGCGATCTTTAATAAGAGCGAATACCACCCGATCCACTGGCGCATGGGGGAACCCTCCTTCCGAGCGAACGAAGGGGAAAGACAAGTCGTCAGACATCTTTTCTGTGGAAAGACAAAAAATATACATCATTAGTGGCCCAACGCTTGGCATTTCAAAAAAAAATATATAAAAATCTTGCTCCACACTGTGATGCAGTGGGTACGGGACCAAAAGGGGACCCACAAAATCCGGGTGATGTACATCATTTAATAAGACAATCCCATCATCAGATAGGACTGTCAATTCATAAAAAGGGCCCAATAGGATACACCCATTGGTGGGGAAGTCCCTGGAGACAAAGAGAAAATCTCCTCTTTTAGAGCAAAGCTCTGTCACAGAGTGACATATGTCAAACTCTGGTCTCAGGGGAACAAGATTCCTTAAAAGAGCTTGGCTCTGTGATAATGATGGAAATATCCATCAAAGGAAAATTAATTTTTAAAAATTAAAAATTAAAAAAAAAATTGGGATCTTACAGATCCATGAAAACTCTTAAGAGTTCTTCATTTTTAGATCAAAAGATCTATGTTTTGCCAAAGAGCAAAGCTCTGTTCATGGGTTAAGAAACCCTGAAACAGATTCTTGAGAGCAAGGCTCTGTTGGTGAAACCCCAAAGGGGTTTTCCTTAGATCAAAAGATCTATGAGAGCAAGGCTCTATTAATTAAAATTAATTTAATTTAAGATTAATTTTTACCTAAAGTTTTTCTAAAAAAGTTCTAACTTTGGAAGCAAGAGCAAGGCTCTGAAGTTCTTGAAGGCAAGAGCAAGGCTCTGAAAATGAGAAATCTTGAAGATGGTGATCATCTGTTGAGTACCAAGAGTCCTATTTATAGGCGCCTGTGCCCCTTCAACTGACCCTGGCCACCGTTGCGCTTACGTCGCGCCACGTAAGTACAACGGTGGGGGGGCATTTGTTCCCCCAATCTGAGCAAGGCTCATTTGAATTTTGAAAATTCAAAATTTTCTGAAGCAACGCTTCAAATTCCGTGTGTTGCGCAGTGCGCAAGCTGTCCACAGTGCGACACGTGTCTGCGCAGTTGCGCAAGCGCACCGCTGCATGACACGTGTCTGCGCAGTTGCGCAAACACTGTTGCGCAAGTGCACCCTTGCGCGACACGTGTCTGCGCAGTTGCGCAAACACTGTTGCGCAAGTGCACCCTTGCGCGACACGTGTCTGCGCAGTTGCGCAAGCACTGTTGCGCAAGTGCACAGCTGCGCGACACGTGTCTGCGCAGTTGCGCAAGCCTTCCACTGCGCGACACGTGTCATTCACTGGGGAGTTGCGCAGAAACAGAATGAAAATTTGATGAATCTTTTCTGAAACAGAAGATTTTCTTCTGCCTTTGGATCAAAGATCCAATGGTGGGAAAATTCCCAAAATTATTCAGGAAAGATCCTGTTAACAAATTCAACAAATTGGTGAGCACTATAAATAAGACCCCAGACCTCTTTCGAAAGGCATCAACTTGAAGAATCAACTTCTGGCAAAAAAAAAAGAAGAGAAAGAACTCTTGAAGATTAATCAAGAACACAAAAAAAGAGGTAAAAACTTCTTTTGGAAGAAGAGAAAAATCTCTGAAGAACAGAGGATAAAAAAAATGAATAATTCAATAAAAAGAAATAAATAGTGCCTTGCACTTGATATGAACCCTTGGTTCTGTGAAATCAGGGAAAACAAGAAGAAAAACTTGTTTTCCTTTGATCCAAATTCAGATCAAAAGTGCTATGCACTTTTGTTCTTGAATCTGGAAAATTCTTGGGGTTTTGCACAAATGCAACCCATTATTTAAAAGGGCCTGGCCCAAATCAAATTGCAAAATAATAGAAGGGCAGAGCCCTGTTTGGAAAATTCTTGAATTTCTGCAGAAATGCAACTCATTATTTAAAAGGGCCTGGCCCAAATCAAATTGCAAAATAATAAAGGGGCAGAGCCCTGTTTGGACTGATTCTTTTAGTCAGGCAGAGCCTAAAATAAATAAAAAAAATTGGACTTAACCCAATCCTGGCTGTAAGTCCTTAAATTAAATTGATTGAGCAAAATGGCTCTCCTAAACCAATTCACGACCGGTTCGAGGGTACATCTCCGAACTCCTTTGACACCCCTCGTTGTAATTCCTCAACGACGTCAAAGAGGTGACGGGTCCCAATGACCACACATCAATATCGGACCGAAACGTCCCTAAACTAATATCGGACCGAAACGTCCCTAAACTAATATTGGACCACTACGTCCTTAAACTGGCGACGGACCGAAACGTCCCTAAACTAATATCAGACCACCACGTCCCTAAACTGGAATATGGACCACTACGTCCTTAAACTGGCGACGGACCGAAACGTCCCTAAACTAATAATGGACCACCACGTCCTTAAAACTGGCGATGGACCGCCACGTCCTTAAACTAGCGCAATCGAGCCCGAACGCTCTTTTGCCGGATCTAAACGGTCTCGTCTAAGTTGACCTTAGCCCCAAATACGGTTAATGCGCCCTTAGATCTTTATATAAACAATAAAACTCCGAATCAACTTTGGTGCAAGGGTACATCTCTGAACTCCTCTGACGCCTGTCGCTGTAATCCCTCAACGACGTCAGAGAGGTGACGAGTCCCGACGGCCAGATAATTAAATCAATCACCACGTTAAGTTGATCTTAGTCTAAAACAGGACTAACGTGTCCTTAACGAACGTTTAAGTCGATCTTAGACGCAACGCGACTAATGCATTCTTAAACTAAAAACACCAAACCCAAATCTAAGTAAATGCGGATTTGGACTAATCCACGCCCTACGGGCGACGGCATTACTCAGTCTCCGTATACAATCCACGGGCAATCACAAACAAAACAAACACACACGACACGAAGTGAAATTCTGGAGAAGGAGAAAGTTGTTACCGCGACGCGGTAGCGTAATTAACTGCAGGGGCTTGCGCCTGCAGGGAAGAGCGTCCCCACAATCAAAAACCCCTCACCCTGAGGGGGAATCTGACGAAGTCTGCTACATCGGCCGCATCCGTCTAAACCTCCGATACAAGGTGCCATAAATCAACTTGGCATCTTCGGAGAGGTGGACGGATCAAACCAAATAGCATCTGCCCCGAACCTCATGCCACGGACGCGAAGTCCGGGCCGCCGTTCGGAGGGGAACAATGTGCTCCTACTCCGTTTTGCCTGAGCCAAGAAACCTCTGTGTAGGACTCTAAAGAATCGTCAATACGCCGGCAGTAGGTGATGATCATATCAAACACCCACAAGCTACAAGCGGTCAGCTAAACGTAACAGCTACCCAGGTATTGAGCGCTCAGAAGATCAACAAGCAAGCCTGTACATTCTCCTGTGAATCCAAATAGTAACACTCCCGTACAGTCCGGTCTCGTCGTCTGATATGTTGCATATCTCGCCTAGGGGTGGTAAACGTCAGACCCCGGTAGCTCGATAAGTCGTGTCGATATGAGGTCTATAACAGTTCAAGAAACTACTGATAACACTTACCAGTAAATCTAAGCAACCCTGGCCAGGGATTTCCGGTTATAGCCAATCGAACACAGCACAACATCAACTCCCTATACCGAGAGAGACGAATCCCCTCCTATCGCTCATTGCCTCCATGTGATTCGGGACTGTACCCAAAAGCCACCTTTTTGCACGCCCTCTTAGACGTGGTATGATGGAAATCAAAGCACAGTGGGAATCACACAAGGCTCTATGACGATCTCGGGTCAACAGACTACTCTGTACCAGTGTCACCGGAGAACTGCCATCTGACGTGAGGTATAATACCATCTGGGAGTTCTCGGCGAGTCCGTCCAGTGTACCCAGTCTCCACTGAGCACCCGTACACCATCCTTGATGTCAAACACCGATGGATATGGGATCATCCATCGCCCATCATATGGGTCAAGATGCGTATACGCTAGTCTACTCTGGTGTATCGATGCCCTGTCTCGATACACCCTCGACTAGGAACAGTTGTAAGATGTACTCGTCGACTACCGTGGCCCCACTAGTATGATCTCATCATAGTCCCAGTAGTCGAGTACACATCCTAAGGGCTTTATCAACATGTAACATAGAGACAATCAGAGTACATGTTAAGATAAAGTTCAACCAGATAGCATACTATCATGTCGAGCAAGAAAGTCCTCCCTATATATGTCCTAGCATCCACTACAATATGCATCGTATGTACAGTAATGGCCTCTAGGGCATACATATAACTAACAAAATCATAAGTCACATGTCAAGTTCTGCCCATCATTATCTTGTTAATTTGAACCCACCCGTACATACCCTTGACGAAAGCCAACAAGGTAATACGACTATCCCAAACCAACTCATCTATCTATTCAACAAATAAATACCCAGCAGCTACCAAACACTATGCCTTGACGAAAGCCAACAAACATAGCTTGAATACTACTGACCATCCATAAGAAATGACGGAGGGCTACGACTGGTTTTGGCGAAACCGTGAACGTAGTGAACTTGATATAATCGAAGGAACCTGATAGCTTTTTAAAAGGAGTGGTTAAAGCTCCACAATTTTAAAAATTCTGCTCTTTTAAAATAACCGAGTGGTTTCTTTTAAATTTGTTCCAACGATTCAACTTTGGTTTATTTTCTTTGCATTAATATAATGCGTCCCATCATTTAACCTATCATTGCAGAAAACAACGAAAATACCACGTCCTCTTATGCCATCCGCATTCGCCACGGGGTCCCGTCATCACCCGTTAGGTTACTTAACTAACGACAGAGCGGGGGCTGGGCTAGCGCAGGTGTAAAACATAAGTGACGTCTAATAGCTATCATATATAGATATTGTACATTCGTCAGACGCAATAATAGGCATTCCAGATTACTGATGAACATTATTGGATATACTAGCAATCCGCGTTTGCTTTGAGCCTGCAACAAAAGACGGATTACATAGTTGTGATGAATAGCCATTACCCCACCCTAGACCCCTACGGGTACGGCAAACTACCTGCCAAGTACCCGAAGTGAAGCGGTCTCCCTCAACGACGTGAGTAGGCCATTAAATACTTCAAAGTACCCGGTAGTTTATGCACCCCACCTTGGGTCTATCCTAGGAGCAAAAACAGTAAAAGAAATAATACAACGGTGGCTACAACCGCAAGCTAGATGCGCCCCGCAAAATAATATTACATCAAATTACAATTACATCGAATGAATGAATATAAAACCCATCTCAAACACCAGCTAATCATCACAACATTCCAATCAAGTTCATATACACAAACAGTAAACATTACAGAAATGTGCAACCCCCTGCCAACCGACATACTAGCAGTTAGGGGAGGTTTACGAACACATTAAACATTACAGATAAAAACCCAATTAGCAAATAACTTAGAATATCGATCGACAATCTTTTTCCGTGCCTACCCCAAATGCAAGCCAGCATAGAAGTAACCTGGGCAGAAACAGAATATACTGGAAAACAAAACACTATAAAATATGAATTTCTGTGAAACTCCAAGTCAACTCGGGGTTGACTCGGCGGCGGATCCGCGGCCAAAAGCACCATTTGGCCGCGGTTCCGCGGCCGTCTTGCCGAGTTGTGTCCTCGTATTTTTCCAGAATTCTTATAATACCCTGCTATGAATTTTAAGGCATATCAAATATTTTTTTTGACACTTTTAAAATCAACAGAAACTGATAGGGTTCCCGGGTTTCGTTTTCCTGTTTTCCGTCGATCGAACTTCTAATTAGTTGCTAACAAGCTAGTAATGGTTTAGTTGGCTCTGATACCACTGTAAGTCCATGTCACGCACCCCACGAACTTGCGGGGAGGCGAAATATATGAAAAACGATTATCAAAGCTTCGTAACACGGACCTGAGCGCATGAATCGTATCTAAACCGTTACTAGCAAACTACGAAAGGTTTAACTACTCGGATTTGAAGTTATACCTCACGTTACTTGTCCTTCGGGTCTTCATCGCTGTCCTCCACTCCTGGTAGGTTCCTTGGAACGTCGGCACCTCAACGGCCTCCTCGAGTCAAAGACGATCCACCCGAGAGCTCCTACGCCAAGCTTGATCTTTAACTTGAGATAACTAGGTTGCTCAAAGTGCTAATCTAAGCTACCTAGGGGATATGGAGTGAGGTCATGGATGTATTAGTCTAGCTAACTCTTGATCTCAACACATGAGAGGTTAAGGTTAGGGTTTGAAGAGAGAGAGCTTGAGGAGAGAGAAGGTGAGAAAGTGAATCACTTTGGATGAATGATATCATATGTGTATATATGAAACATATCATATATATTAAATGAATAATAAATAATGATATATCATCATGTTTCATTAATACACTAAGTGATTCATCACATGAGTCATATAAATCATAAATGATTCATTAACTCCATGTATGAATCACACCATGACTCCTTTATCCAATTAATGCAAATGCCACCTTAACCCCCAAGTCACCATGCTTCTAGAAGCTTCCCGACAAATTACGAGAACGCCCTTCCTATCCGTGAAAACACAGAAAAACTTTAGACTGTATAAATCCAATAATCTGATACTAGAATCTGGCTTAAACCAAAACCGACTAGTAAAAACTGTCCGAACGTCGTACGTGCGTAAACACACGTATGCGTCTGAACCCTTGTCGTAAAACCATACGACCTCTATATCGTTTCACCTGAAGCAGGGAAACTCTCTGTGTGGGTTTCTAAAGACTCGACACTATGCTGGCAGTGGGTTTAACTACAGACCGCAAGCGGCACTAGCTGTACGTAATGGTCCCCAGGTAGATGTCGATAAGAAGGCCGATAAGGGAACCCATCCGAACTCCTACTGAGTCTGATGTGACAATTGTTCACACCATAATATTGTATTATTATATTCCCCATTCTTATTCTTTTTATAAATAAACAGGTGCTTTTGACGCATGTCTGCTACATATTACAGGTTACAGGTTCTTGGACAGAAAACAGTGAAAACGATGAAAAGACGATGCAAAAGTGGACTTTGACCAACAAACATAAGACTCTTAATCAAGCCTACATCAAAAATAAAATTCACAAAGTACAAGGCAATGCAAGGTCCAAGATTACAAAGCAAACGGTTAAAAGTCCACCGCAATTATTCACTGGAGATCTGGAAGAAACATAGAAGCTATTTTAATAAAGAACCAAATAATAAGGAAGCCCAAAGATCCAAGGCCCAATACTTTCTTTTAAAGAGACAGAGACATAAAATTTTACCAAAGCTTGAAGTCTACTTTGACTAGGTCTTCCTAAGGATATTTTGGTAAATGTAGACATGCAAATCAATTGTAACCTAGGGTTTTCTATTCCCTATAAATAGGAACTCTACTCATTGTAATTTCTTATGCCTCCCTTCATTAATAAATTTCAGAATTCTTTTGGAGAGCATCAAGTTGTAAGTTCTTTATTTTCTGCCCTAGGTTAATTTTCTATTCTTGCCCTAGATAAATTTAATTCCTTGCCCTAGTTAATCTTTTATTCTCTGCCCTAGATAAATGTATTTTAATTCCCTAATGAGTGAGTAGTCTCCTCGCTTGTTAGGGTTAGATCTGGGGAAGGTTTGAGAGACGAAGATCTCTCATCCCCTTTCTTGCCCGTCATATATTTTCATTAGAACTCCATGCATACCTTCTTATTCCGCTCCCTACGGCACTCTACCCTCGAGGTAACGGTGATTCCGTAGTCTAAAGGCCAGGATTTTAAGGTTTTCCATGGAGGTTAGGGTAAAGATTAAGAAAGGAAGGACAAGGATCTAGAGGAAGAACAATCTTCCCAATCATCCTAATCCCTTTTATTAATATTTACCATAACTCCTCATAGATCTTCATATGGGTATAGAAAGCGGTGAGATTTATAGACTTTCCAAACTTAACCTAGACCTAACCCTAGGAAGACTTAGATATAGATTAATTAGGTTTTTAGATTTAATAATCAATCCGAACACCTTTCGGAATTAACTCGTTAGCGCGATTAGGAGATTCACAACATCCCTGTGGACCGACCCGTACTCACCAGCTAGCTTCATGCGACGCCATTCTTGATTGCGGTTACTAGAAAGTTTTTGAGACAAAATCAACAATCTCCGTACAGTCCGGTCTGTTCGTCTAGGACTATCGCATATCGGGCCTAGGGGGCGGCAAGCGTCAGTCCCCTAAAAGCGGTATAAGTCGTGTCGGAGCGAAGCCCATTACACCTTGAGAAACTACTGGAACCTAACAGTAAATCTCGCTTGCCCTGGTCAGGGACTTTGCGTAATGGCTCTCTGACACAGCGCGATATCAACCCCCAATACCGGGAGAGACGAATCCTGTCTAACCGCCACTGCCTTCAAGTGCTTCGGGACTGCACCCAACTGCTACCGGTTTGCACGACTCCTTTGAGCCGTGGTAGGGTAGCAATCTAAGAACAGTGGGAAAACACTCGAGGCGAAGCAGCAGTGTCAAGTCTGTGGACTATGCTGTACTCATGTCACCTAGGAACTGTTAACTGACGACGGGTATAATACCAACCAACAGTTGCCGGCGAGTCCTGTCCGGTGTACCCGTAACTTAATGAGCACCTGTATACTATCTCCAGTACGACATACCGATGGCTGTGGGACAGACCATCTCCACAACTGGGATGAGAAGCGTACACACTAGTCTACTCCGGAGTATCGATGCCCTGTCTCGATAATCCTACGACTAGGGACCTGTATAGGATGTTGCTTATAGACTACCCAGCCCCCACTAGTGTGACTGCCATCACAACGCTGGTAATCAAGCAAAGATCCTAAGGGCTCTACTAATATGTATAAGCGATACGTTACAAGAAACATATGCACATATTGAAGTAGACATAAACCAAGTAGCATACTACCATTTTTAGCAAGACTGTCAATACAACTGTGAATATCTCAAGCTTCCATTAAGTAATATATAAGCTAGTATGATACAGTAATGGCCTTCTAGGGCATAAACACTAACAAACTTGCCAATGCTCGGGCTCGCTTCCACATCCCCTCACATTATACGCTTCGTCTGGCCAAGGAGTGAGAGAGGGCAGACCAAGTACGGGGTAGGGAGATCGCCCTAAACTTGGAAGCTTTTTGGGGTGGAATGCGCCTGCCCTTCTCTCCCGAGGTCGTCGAAGCGCTGAACTTCTTCGGGCTAGCCCCTGGCCAGTTAGTGCCGAACTCATGGAGGATTCTCCTCAGGTTCCCGATCCGCCTGAAGCTACAGGCGATTCCCTTTAGCCTCTCCATCCTTGATTCTTCCCTTGTTTTCAAAAATCATCCTGGGGGTCGAGTGGACGACCCGAGATGGGTATACCTCTCTTTTAGGAAGCAACAGGGGGCGCCGCCGGGACAGGAGTTTGTTTCCTGATTTAAAATCAGGAAAGCCTACAGAAGAGGCTTCAGAAAAGGGTCACGTGCTCACACGTGACCAACAATCACGTGTTGGCACGTGACACCTAAAGCATCGGCAAGGCAGATTCAGCTTCCCGACTACATCAAAGAAAAGGGCTTCAGAAAGGGTCACGTGCTCCCACGTGACCAGGGTCACGTGTTGGCACGTGACATTTAAAAGCGGCTTCGAAGGCACATCGGTTCCCTGATCAAATCAAGGAAAAGGCTTCAGAAGAGGTCACGTGCTCACACGTGACCAGGGGTCACGTGTTGGCACGTGACATTTAAAAGCAGCAGACTCATTCTCCGGTTAAATCAAGAAAAAGGCTCTAGACAAGGGTCACGTGCTCACACGTGACCAGTTGTCACGTGGTGGCACGTGACGGCTAAGCAGCGGCCTGAAGGCAGAGCGCAAAAAGAAGAAGAGGGCTCGTTCCAAGGGGGTCACGTGCCCACACGTGACCAAGGGTCACGTGGCCACACGTGACCATCTTTCAAAGCCTATCTTTTAACAGAATTAAATTCTGAGAAAAGACCTCTCAAATCTTTCCAAAGCAACCGATTGAATTAAAAATTTAAAGGGTGATTAAATATCATCTATTTGTGGAAAATGCCTGAACTTGGAAAGATTTCCCCTTAAAATCTAACCGAAATAACAAAGGAGAATCTCTGGATTTAAAATCCAGTGGTGAATAAAATTCACCTAATAATCCAAAGGTCCAAAACGAATGGTGAATACAAATCAAATCTCTCAATGAAAGATTCATCAAAAACTAATTGATTCGGCTGCTTCTCCTATAAATAGGAGCCAAGAGACACACAGACATAGGCAGAAAGGGATCGATACATAAAAAAGAAGAGAGCCTTGATACTTTGGAGGAATTTGGATCTTCTGCAAAAGAAAACCCTAGGTAAGAAAGGGAAGGCTTTTTGAAAGGAAAAGAGAATTTAATTCTCAACAGAGTTTAACTCTGATATAAAACAGAAGAACATAGTTCTCTCTTTGGTGGAGGATCTGTAAAGTGCACATCTCCCCTTGAATTGAGAATTTAATTCTCATTGGGTTGAGATCCTGCCATGCAGATCCAAAGCATAGAGAGGGAATGGAAGCTTGAGAATTTAATTCTCACAGAACTATAGGAATTTAATTCCTTTAAAATAAAATTAGGGTTTAACCCTATGTTATGGGAATTCAATTCCTTCAGAATGAACAGAATCGGGGTTTAACCCTAGTTAAGAACTTAGTTCTGTTAAAATAACAGGAATTTAATTCCCTTAAGAAAGAAGAAATTAGGGTTTCACCCTATGAAAGAATCTCATTCCTCAGAATAATTCTCTAAAAAGAGAGTGGGAATTTAATTCCTTAAAGCTTTTATTAGGGTTTAACCCTATGATAGAATTCAGTTCTTCACATATATGAGGAATTTAATTCCTACAGAAAATTCAGAGTTCAACTCTATTCCAGAATATAAATCTTCAAAAGGAAATAGGAATTTAATTCCTCTAAAATTATTGTCAGGGTTCAACCCTACGAAGAATTTAATTCATGAAAGGGATTAACAGATCTTCTAAAAAACATACATAGAGGCAGGGTCACGTGCCACCACGTGACCCCCGAAAAGATCCACAGAAAAGGCCCTTTGAGGCAGTGCCTCACGTGACCCACGTGACCCTTGGCAGAGGCTTTAACATACAAGCATTTAAATGCCCGTCACGTGATGGCACGTGATGCTCCAAAAGATGCGATATTCTCAGCAGAACAAATGAAGGGAGGGCGCCCTCACGTGCTACCACGTGACCCCTCTTGCCTTAGTGTTTAACACTAAATTGGAACCCCTGAATCCAGTGTTAAAACACTGTTTGGCCTTGGTGTTCAACACTAATCAAAGAACTTTATTTGCAGTGTTTAACACTGAATTTCTTAGTGTTTAACACTAATTTGAAGCCTCTGCTGCTAGTGTTTGATACTGATTTGCTCTAGTGTTTAACACTAATTTGGACCCCCTGTTGCTTGTGTTTAACACCAACTGTCTTTTAGTGTTAAAACAATAACTTGATCCCAGTGTTCAACATTGTTGAATTAACGTTAGCCCAATTGGCTAAATGGACAGAGGCAAAGCCTCTCCTTCAGTGGACCAACAGGAAGCCAATATTCCAAACATGATTGGACTTAGCCCAAGATGGCCATAAGTCCTCAATTCAGACTTAACTGGGCTAATGGGCTCATAACATAATTAATTGATCTTGATCCCAAATTTGGCCAAAGACTATTTAATCCACCCCGGTTCAAGGGTACATCTCTTCACTCCTTTGATACTTGGCGTTGTAATTCCTCAACGTCTTCAAAGAGGTGACGGGTCCCGATGACCACACATTGACACGGACTGTGGGGTCCCTAAACCCATGGACTATAAGGTCCTTAACCTTGACCGAGATGTCTTAAAACTAACAACGGACTGTGGGGTCCTTAAACTCATGGACTATGAGGTCCTTAACCTGGACCGCAATGTCAAACTATCCATGGACCGCAATGTCCTTAAACTACCCATGGACCGCAATGTCCTTAAACTACCTACCGACCGCAACGTCACTAAACTAAACAACAGAGACCCCTTTTATTGCTCTCTTGTTGGATCTAAACGATCCTGTTAAGTTGATCTTAGTCTAAAAACTAGACTAACGTATCCTTAACAAACGTTTAAGTCGATCTTAGGCTCAAATGAGGCTAACGTATCCTTAAACCCAAACCCCCCAAACCCAAATCTAAGATAATACGGATTTGGACTAGTCCACGCCCTACGAGCGACGGCATAACTCAGTCTCCGTATACAATCCACGGGCGACAAAACACAAAACAAACACACACGACACGAAGTGACCATCTGGAGAAGGAGAAAGTTGTTACCGCAATGCGGTAGCGTAATTAACTGCAGGGGCTTGCGCCTGCAGGGAAGAGCGTCCCCACAATCAAAAACCCCTCAAGCGAGGGGGAATCTGACGAAGTCTGCTACATCGGACGCGTCCGTTCAAACTTTCGATACATGGTGCCATAAATCAACTTGGCATCTTCGGAGAGGTGGACGGATAGCACCAATTAGCATCTGTCCCGAATTTCAGGCAAGACGTCCAGTCGCGTCGTCCTTCGGAGGGGAACAGATTCTGGCACGCCCGGTGGGACCTTTTCCTCTTTCCACTCCACACTTCGTGTGTCGTGTTCACGAACCAAACACGGCTCGCTAATGGTTGCCCTTGGGCTTCAAGGTACTAAGATTTGGCGTTTTGCTTATTGCAGAAAGCAAAGAATCGATGGCTTCTACTTCTGCGAAATGCTCCAACTGCTCGGACTGCAATTGCAACCAACGCTCTGCCTCGCCAGGAGGTTAGCCTACGGACCCCAAGCTGCTTCGTTATTCACAATGCCCGTGGAACTGGTCACTCGAGCCACCACAGGATTGTTCTTTGGGACCATGCTCCCGCTGACAAGCTTCACCTCTCCGGTGCTGACAAAGGAAGCTCCCAAGAAGTCGGTCTTTGATCGTCTTACCCCTGCAGCGGCCCCTCTCAACGGGTCGCCCAACACCAGCGTCTCGGTCTTCTCTAGATTGGGCCAAGACTCCTGTGGACCCACAATGGGGCCTACAATCCCAGAGAAGGCTGCTTCTAAGAAAGTGACCAGTCCTGCTCCTGAAATCGCCAAGGCGGCTTCCCCGGCCAAAAAGTCGGTCTTTACAAGATTGACGGCTTCAGCTCCCGCTCCTGCTACCCACAGGACATCGGTCTTTAACAGGCTAACACCAGCAACGACCCCCCACCTACACAGGGGGCAAGACGAAGCCATCCTCACCGCTGAACCAGCGCCGTCCGCTCGACACGCTCGACGTCGCCACTGGCGCCGAGTAAGGAAGGCTGGGGGCAACTCCCCCTCTGGGCTAACTCCACCAGCCTCAACGGTGGAAGTTAATGCTGCCGTTCCAACTGCGAACAGCTTCGAGATGCTAAATAAGGTGCGAGGGAATTCTCCTACTGCGGTGCTAAAGAGGTCTCCTCCCCCACTAAAAAAGGTTGCGGAAACAAAGCCAGAACAACCCCGATCCCCTCAACGGCTGTCTTCCAAGATCTATAAGGTTTGGCGGCAGGCCCGAGACTCGATGATCGATCCAAACTTCTCCCGCCAGCACAAGAAGCTGAAAATCCAACAGGAAGCCAGTCACCAGGCTAAACCACGAAAGGCTGTTTGGGCGCCCACCTCAACGGCCCCCTCAACTTCTACTGCTCATAAAAGGAGGAAGCCAGAGAAGATCCCCCAGCCTGCAACGACAGCTAAAGGCGCTAAGCCCGGACGCCCTAAGTCTGGGGGCATGATGGTCCATACCGTATACATGGCGTCAGGAAAGGAAGACAGCCGTGCGTCTACAGGTCATAGACCGCTTACACGGTCGGTGACCAAAGCTCAGGAGCAACAGCAAAAGCTCCAGGAAATGATGAATGCTATGGCCGCACTTACCGGGCCAAAAGAGAACCCAGAAACGTCCTCGGACGAACGCCAGGAGGAAGAAACCGACGCTGAGTTCATTCGCCGAATATTAGAGAAGAAGGACAAAGAGGCTGCCGAACAAGCAGCCAACATACAGCGTATGGGCCTTCTCTTCCAAGATATGATAGGAACGATGATCCAACAGGACCCACCCGCTGAGGATCCCCCGATCGTTCTTGAAGACGGCCGGGGAGAAACGTCAAATCCACCGCCGGCCCTCTCAACGGCCAAGGAGGAGACAATCTCTAAGGCTGATTTGGTCGACTATATAGCCCAGCAAATCCGGGTTCATCATGCGACTGAGGCAGCTGGTCAAGTCGTAAAAATGGGACGGCCGTATCCAAGCTGGTACGACCAAATCAAATATCCGTCGGGTTATACAATACCAAAATTTCACGTGTAAAAGGGGACCGACAATCCCCACCAACATGTCGCCCAGTTCAGGGCCCTTTGCGGTAACACCGGGGGTGATGATAAACTGTTGCTTCGCCAATTCGTGGGTAGCTTATCAGAAACAGCGTTCGAATGGTATTCAGAACTACCGAACGATTCTATCAAGACGTTCGCTGAAATGGAGTTGCTATTCACTCAGCGATTCGCGAGCGCCAGCGAACACACTCCAATAATGGCATTGATTAATGCCAGGGTGAAACCAGGCGAAACATGGGTCCAGTATTCTATACGCTGGCGAAATTTGTGGTCGAAATGCGAGCAACGCATTGAGGAAGCGCCCGCGGTGGGCATGTTCGTGGGAACCCTAGACCCTCACGCAACTATGTCCCAGTTTATGATGTTTTTTAAGCCAACCATATTCCAGGCTCTAATCGACAAGTTGGCCCAGATGGACCAAATGGGTCATAGACCGTCTCCCCCGAAGCCCGAGCCTCAGAGTGACAAGGGTAAAGGAAAGGCAACCTTCGTCGCGAATGCCCAGCAGCAACCCAATGCCCCAAAGCTGGCGGATCAATTGGAAGAAAGACACCGGTATTATAATGAGAAGATGAAGCGTCCTTACTCGTTCCCACGGGACAAGACGAAACGGTTATTCGAGCTGGCAGTACGCAACAGACTTATAAACCTGCCAAATCCAAGGCGACCGCCACAACCCACTGAGGTGAATAACCCTAACTATTGCCCTTACCATCAAACGGTAAGTCATCCGATTGAGGATTGCTTCGTCTTCAAAGGATGGATTGAAGATCAATACCTCCAGGGGAAGTTTGCGCTGTCCGAAAAGTGGAAGGTGAACCCACCACAGCCGCATGCTCCTAAGAAAGCAGATACACCGGGGGCAACCTGTTCCTTTATTGAGAAAGCTCCATGGGAGGTCGTGCTGTCAACTAAAACCAAAAGAATGCTGAAGGACCTTCATGCATGCCCGGCAGTCGAATGGAAGGACCTGCTGGAACCCTAGATCATTGAAGGAATGCTGAGGCCGCGCCCAACTACAAAAAGCGGTGGTGATGGCCCAAGTACTCACGCCCAACCGTCAAAATCTTCGAAGAAAAAGAAGAAGAAATCCAAGAGGCCCGTGAAGCCTGGAGACAAGCGCACGAACTTGCAGAAGCAAATCGACGCGATGGAAGAGTACAATCAAAAGGCGCGAACTCCTGTCACGCTGCAAGAGTTCCTCAACCACATCCTTCAAGAGGAAGATGATGGAGAGAGCTCGTCGGATGAATCCGAGGGATATGTGGCGAGTTGTAACGTAATCTCCCACTCGTTTACTGACGATGAAAAAACTCCTGGCACTAAGAAACTGGGGACAGAGCCTGAACCAGAGCGCATGTGGCCAACAGATGAAATGATCGACGCCTTTCTAGATGAGATTCGTCTAAAGAGTAAAGCGGATCAGGAGCGTGAGATGGCCGCATCGGAAGGAACCAAATGCAGGCGACTGAACGAAAGAGTTGAAGTACTCCCGCCAGATCGAAAGGCATCCGAGGCAGACGAGAAGATATTCAAGACGAGGAAAAGGTTTGCCAAAGCCATGTCAATGGGAATGAAGCTACCACCCTCGGAAGAAAACACGCTCAATGGGGCCGAAAGGCACCCTGATTATTGCGCATATCATCGGAAAATTTCACACCCCACGGAGGAGTGCGACGCCTTTAGGATATGGTGGCAAGGATATGTTGCTCATCGGCAACATTTTAAACGCATGAAACGCAAGACTCGTCGGGAACGAAGAAGTACTGCCGACGGGCACAACAGAACCACTGGCAACTATTACATGGTTAACGCCGGAGGGTCACAAGTTCTCACCTTCGGGAGCGACCCTGATGAAGAAATGGCTCTGGGCCCTCTCTTTAAAGAATCCGTTTTAGGGAAAGAGGAGGAACCGGAGGCCTGCGAAAACATTCAGCTGCGCAATCGCATGCTCCCGGAAAAGAATCTCGGGCCCGCAAATAGAAAAGATAAGGGAAAGGAAAATGTCACTGAGGATATCACTTTAGATGACCAAGTCATGAAAGAGCTGACTACCAAAGACCCTCCCAGGAAGGGTAAGGTGGACTACAATATCTTGGCGCACCTAAGGAAGCTACCTTCTCAACTTAGCATTCTCGATGCCCTCCTATTATCAAAAGAAGCGCGAGATTCACTAATTAAGGCGTTACGAGAACCTCAGCAATTCCAAGCCTTCCTTGCCACTGAAAGAATGAAGGATGAACTGGAGGAAGTGCATACGGCCGACATCACTTTCAGGGACGAAGACCTCCTTCTCGGGACGTGCGACCACAACCGTTCCCTATATGTCTCTGGATACTGCCATGATATCAAGATAGGCAAGATCCTGGTGGATAATGGATCCTCCGTCAATCTCCTTAACGTTCGGGTGTTAAAGGAAATCTGCATGAGTGTGCAACACCTCGCTCATGACAAAATTACCATCTCCGGTTTTGATTCACAATCGTCACGGACTCTCGGATCTGTAATACTAACATTACGCTTCGGACTGCTCGTCACGGACATCAAATTCCATGTCATTAATGCCAAGACCTGCTACAACGCCTTGCTCGGTCGCCCTTGGTTACACGAGTACAACATCATCCCTTCTACACAACATCAGTGTATGAAGTACTTTAAGGATGGTTTCGAGTATACCGTAACGGGTGAGCTGAACCCATTTTCCGTGAACGAAGTCCGCAAATACGAAGATGCGAAGTACTTTTTGCCAGATTTCGAGGATACAGAAAGGTGTCGCAAGCCAGAGAACAAAGCCGCCGCCACCATCCCTCTTTTCGGGAGCGATACCGAAGAAGAAGAAGAGATAGTTTATGCTGGGCTATCTCAACGCAACAACCCGGGGACGTCCGCCCCCATGTTGGTCTTCGGAAGTGACTCGGAAGATGAGGTTAATGCCGTGTTCTCCAATCGGCCGTCAATACAAGCACCCCCTAGCGATGATCAGAGTTTGCAAATCACCATGGTGCCGCGAGAACACTACAAGGATTTCGACACACTTCAAGCTTACAATGTGCAGGACCTGCAAACGTTTTACGTCCCTCCCAGGCAAAAGGGTGAGAAGGTAATCCTATTCTACCGATCCTCAGAGTCGAAAGTAGAGAAAGAGATCTGGCATGGCGCGGATGCTACACTCGACAGGCTCCAACCCATCCGTTTGCCCAGATACTACACAAATGGACTAAAGAGGCTATTGAAGCGCCAAGGAGTACCCTTAAAACAGACTGTTCGACAAGTTCGGTTCTACAACAGGATTTGGGATGTCTCTGGGACTCAACGCAAATTGGCCAACGGGAAAATGGAAACACTTGGGCTTGGATACGTGAGAGCCGGAAAACGGGAACGGGCCCACAGTAGCTACGCCATATATACCTTTGATGAAGAAGAGGACGCCCTGTCAGGAAATGCCAACCCCTCATCAAAACTAGATCCCGCGATTGAAGGGCCGAGTCCGTCGTTTGAAGAACGAATGGACAAGCTTATCAGGAAAGTGGATCAAAAAGCTCGGGAAGACCACAACCGCGAGATGGCCATCTACGAGAAGGCCAGGACGCAACGTCTATTTCAACAGGCTGCAAAAGACAAAGATGCTCATCCCTGTCAACCCGTTGTACGAAAGGCACGACGCAGAGGCAGAAATAAATCAAGAAGCGGAAAGAGGAGCCGACAACAACGACGCAGGATTAGAGAGTCGTGTGATCGGGCGTTGCGTGGTCCGGATTTGTCCTTCATGAAGAAGATGAGTCGAGCGTATTCCTTCCCTCGAGACAAGACCGAGAGGTTACTCGAGCTCGCTATAAAACATCAAATGATCGCGCTTCCAGAGTCTAGACACCCTGAGCAAGCTAACAAGGCTTCTCATCTGAGCTATTGCTCTTATCACCGAGCCATAGGACATCCTACCGAAGACTGCTTCACCTTCAAGAACTGGGTCGAGGACCAGTACCAACAGGGCAGATTCGCTTTATCCAACGGCTGGAGGGTAACGCCGCCACAAAAGCACGAACCCAAAGCCGCAGGAGCAGAACCGGATCCACCTCAGTCCTGGAAGCGGATTCGCACCTGTTACATGATTACGATATTAAAAGAAGAACCCAAGAACATGGGTGACCTTCCCTGGTGCTTTGAGAACAGCAATGATGAGGTGATCTCAGAATTTCCGCCAGCTCCGAAAGAACTGGAAGATGGCATACATACTACTGCAGATAACCTCAAGAAGATTGAGTTGGGATTGGCAGATGATCCGCGACCGACATTCGTCAGCGAGCTGCTATCTGAAGAAAGGGTGGCTGCGTTAAAAAACGTGCTCCTACAGCATAAAGACTGCTTCGCGTGGAACTATTCCGAGATGCCAGGATTAGATCCGGAGATTGCTGTACATAAATTAGCAATATCCCCGAATATCAAGCCAGTCAAGAAGGCGCCGAGAAGGATGCGACTCGAGCTTGAGATGAGCATCAACGCCGAAGTCAAGAAGCTGATCGATTCTGGATTTATCCAAGAAGTCCAATATCCCGACTGGATCGCCAACATCGTCCCGGTAATGAAGAAAAATGGGACGGTACGCATATGCGTGGATTTCAGGGACCTCAATAAAGCTTGCCCGAAGGACGATTTCCCAGTACCGGTAACCGAGCTAATGATAGATAACACGTCCACTCACGAGGTTTTCTCCTTTATGGACGGTTCATCAGGGTACAATCAGATAAAGATGCATCCCGAAGACCAGAAGCACACCGCTTTCCGGACCCCTTTGGGTATATTCTGCTACAGGGTCATGCCCTTTGGTCTAAAGAACGCCGGCGTTACCTATCAAACTGCCATGACAAAGATCTTCGACGATCTCATACATGACATCGTCGAGTGCTATATTGATGACCTCATAGTGAAGAGCATGTCATACGAAGAGCATTTAAAGCATCTGGAGACTGTATTTCAACGCCTTCGGCAATATAATTTGAAGATGAATCCCCTCAAATGCGCGTTCGGAGTCTCCTCGGGTAAATTCCTGGGATTCATCATCCGACACCGAGGTATCGAAGTAGATCTATCTAAGATCAAGGCGATCATGGAAATGCCTCCGCCAAGAACCCTCAAACAGTTGCGGTCTCTCCAAGGGAAGCTCGCATACATCCGGCGATTTATCGCCAATCTTTCAGGCAAGTGCCGCCCTTACAGCCACCTAATGAAGAAGGGAACTTCATTCGTTTGGGATCACAAATGCCAAGGTGCACTGGACGAGATCAAGCAGTACCTGCAAAATCCTCCGGTGTTGGCTGCGCCGGTCAAGGGAAAACCCCTCATTCTTTATACAACCGCCATCGAAGGTTCTTTAGGCGCATTATGGGCACAAGAGAACGATCGAGGAAAAGAGAGAGCACTCTACTACTTAAGTCGAGTTCTGCTGGGGGCAGAAAGCAACTACTCTCCCATTGAAAAACACTGCTTGGCATTGATCTTCACGATAACAAAGCTCAGGCACTATGCGTTGGCGCACGAAGTCCGTCTCATCTCGAAGGTGGACCCTCTTAAATATTTGATGTCAAAGGCTATATTGACGGGTCGACTCGCTAAATGGGCTCTACTCCTGATGGAGTTCTCGATAACGTATCGACCTCTCAAGGCAGTGAAAGGCCAGGCCATCGCCGACTTCCTTGCTGAGCATCCAGTACCTGCCGGTTCTCCTCTGAACTGCGATCTGCCAGACGAGCATGCATTTGATGCGATCGACGGCGGTGGTACCCGATGGGAACTCTATTTTGATGGAGCATCTTCCATGAAGAAGCGCAAACAATGTACCCCCATAATCAAATCGGGAGTAGGCCTCATCTTCGTAACTCCACAAGGAGGGATTATGCGCTTCGCCTTCTCCTTAACAGAGCCGAGGACGAATAACGAAGCCGAGTACGAAGCTTTGATAGCGGGCCTCGAGATCGCCATTGACATGGGAATTGAAAACCTCCTTATATACGGGGACTCTCAACTGGTCGTTAGTCAAGTAAATGGTGACTACCAAACGTGCAAACCGGAGTTGGTGAAGTACGGCGAAAAGGTGCAACAACTGTTGACCCAAATTCCCTCCTATACTTTGGAAAGCATACCACGCGCGGAAAATAGCAAAGCGGACGCGTTAGCTAAGCTCGCTAAAGAATTGGCTGACGAGAACCTCGATGACGTTAAAATCATGGTACAAAGCCGTCGAGTGCTCGCCCCAGCAGAAATATCCCCGGAATCATACGAAGAAAAGGGAGCGACTGAGCAGATGACCCTATAAATAAAAGACCGTGAGAAGGCCGAGGACTGGAGGGAAGTCTTCATAGACTACTTTAAGTCCCACCGAATGCCTGAAGAAGCGTCCTCAAGACATCAGCTCATAAAACGAGCTCTATCTTTCGCTTTCGTCAATGATACTCTGTATAAAAGGACGTTTGATTCTCTGTGGCTGAGATGTTTAGGACCTGACGAAGCAGGAAGAGTCGTTCAGGAAGTTCATGACGGAATCTGTGGTTCTCATCAAGCAGGCCCGAAGATGAAGTTAAAAATTAAACGGATGGGTTACTACTGGCCCACGATGATCCAGGACTGCCTCGAGTATGCAAAGCAATGTCACCCATGCCAAATCCACGGGGATTTCATCCACCAGCATCCGAACCCACTACTTCCGACGGTGGCTAGCTGGCCATTCGAAATGTGGGGGACTGACATAGTCGGCCCCATCGAACCAGCATCGTCCCGGGGACATCGTTTCATCCTGGCGACAACTGATTACTTCTCCAAATGGGCAGAAGCAGTACCGCTGAGGGAAGTGAAGACAGAGAATATCCTCCACTTCTTCAAGACGCACGTCATCTATCGGTTTGGAACTCCACGGCAGATTATCTCCGATAACGGGCCAGCCTACAGAAGCCATAAGATTAGCCGCTTCGCGCAGCAGCACAATATAGACTGGAGATATTCTTCAGTTTACAATCCATGAGCTAACGGTCTGGCCGAGGCCTTCAATAAGACCTTGACAAAGATCATAAAAAAGACGGTGTCCTGAAATAAGAAAGACTGGCACGAGAGGCTGCAAGAGGCCCTTTGGGCCTATCGAACTACGTTCAAGACGGCCACGAACACAACGTCGTACGCGTTGGTATTTGGAACGGAAGCAGTGCTCCCCCTCGAGATAGAGTTACCCTCTCTACGAGTGGCAGTCCACTACGAGCTGACGGACGAAGAAAATGCTCACCTTCGGCTTGAGGAGCTTGATGCCCTCGATGAAACCCGGCTCATAGCGCAACAAAATCTAAAGGCCTACAAAGCAAAGATAACGCGCTCGTACGAAAGATTGACCAGGCCGAGGACGTTCCGCCAAGGCGAACTCGAACTAGTGGTCAAAAGACCTATGATCCCCAATCGCGCCAAGCGGGGAAAATTCGAGCCAAACTATGAAGGCTCGTACATCATAGATAAGGTCTACCAGGGTGGGGCCTATCTACTCATGGACATGCACGGTGAAAGGCCTTTCAGGCCGATAAACGGTCGCTTCCTAAACAAATATTACGCTTAATGAGCCACAGCCTAGGTCAATGATAGGTGACAACGACCATGCCCTCTCGGTATCTTGCTAAGCTCAAGTTTTATAAACGGTAGCCAGCCTCTCAACGACGGACCGAAACATCCTTAAACTAACGACGGACCGAAACGTCCTTAAACTAACGACGGACCGAAATGTCCTTAAACTAACGACGGACCGAAACGTCCTTAAACTAATAGCGGACCGAAACGTCCTTAAACTAATACCGCAGCATCCTTAGGCTGACGAGGTAAAAAAAAATAAATAAGGAAAAATATAATAAATAAGAACGGTATGTCCATAAGCAAAAAGGGCACGGATGAAAACCCGAAAGGGCTCCGTGAGTAAAAACAGCAGGGCTACCGGCGAGTGTTCGTGAAAACCCGAAAGGGCGCGGCCTCGTAAAAAAAAGGAGAAAAAGAAAATGAAAAGAATAAAAAAAAGGTATGTCCATAAGCAAAATGGGCACGGATGAAAACCCGAAAGGGCTCCGTGAGTAAAAACAGCAGGACTACCGGCGAGTGTTTGTGAAAACCCGAAAGGGCGCAACCTCGTTGAAAGACACTTACAGGGTCCTCTCGACCTTGTAAGGAGAAACCACCCGCGTGAGATCCTTACGACTCACAAAGGAGCAACACACTTGGGGATCCCCACGATTCCTAAGGAGAAAATACACTTGCGAGATCCTTACGACTCGTAAGGAGAATTCTCTTATGAGACCTTCACGGCTCATAAGATTTAAAAGTCTTAAGTTACAGAAACCTAAACCTGTTCTTAAGCAAATCCCCCACAACCTTCGATACTGCCCTACAAGTGGCTCAATACTGACCCTTGTATACAATCCACGGGCGCGAATAAACATTTCCCCAGCAAAGTCACACCCGTGACTAGGGACATGTCCATATGGTGAACAACCCTTATAATTCCTCTCGACTTATAAGGAGAAAACCCTCTTGTAAGATCCTTACGACTTACAGAGGAACATACACTTAGGAATCCTCACGATCCCTAAGGAGAAAATACACCTGCAAGATCCTCACGACTTGTAGGGAGAAATATCTTTGTGAGACCCTTACGGCTCATGAAGTCAAAAGCCTTGGTCGACAGGACCCTTAACCCTGTTTACTAAGCCACCTTTGTTCGACATCGACAGAGGCAAATGATGATTCGCTCCTGGCAACATCCCAGTTGCAGCGGTGCTGATGCCGAAATCGGTGTCTAAAATCCAAGCTTGCGGCGAAAAAGCTAACAAGCCACACATGCATACGAAATAGCCGAAATGATGGGGCAACTTGCAATAAAAAGCAGCAAGTAAAAATGTATGCATGAAAAACAGCCGAAATGATGGGGCAACTCGCAATAAAAAACAGCGAGTGAAAATGAAATAAATAGCCGAAATGATTGGGCACCGCGAAAAATAGCCGAAATGATAGGGAAATCGCGACCTCCGCGATATAAAAGCTGAAATAATAGAGCTTCGCGGAAAAAGAAATAAAATAAAAAAAAAGTTTTAATTTATGCCCTACAGGTGATGTTCCATCACACCCTGTACACAATCCAAGGGCGTAAACAAAAAAGGGATCATACTTCTCCCCCAGGTTTCATCAGAAGAGGAAGCCAAGTCTCGACGGGCCAAAGGAGACCTGGAGATCGTTTCAACACTCGTCTCGTAACAACGGACACAACTCTAAGCTAAGAGGAACAGCGGCAACTCCCAGTTCCATGGCTCGGTGGTATACATATCGCCAACAGTCAAACCTCCATCCCGTGAAATGCGGATACAATCAGCAAAATTCCTGGTTAAGTGGAACGCGGATAACGTCACTCTTTGATCCCGTGGAAAACGTCCAGAGCGGATCCTGGTCTTCGCGGAGCACGGCAGTGAACCCGTGTGAAGCATCCAGAGCGGAGCCTAGTCCTCGCGGAGCACGGCAGTGAACCCGTGTGAAGCATCTAGTGCAAAATTCCTGGTTACGTGGAACGCGGATAACGTCACTCTTTGACCCCGTGGAAAACGTCCAGAGCGGATCCTGGTCCTTGCGGAGCACGGCAGTGAACCCGTGTGAAGCATCCAGAGCGGAGCCTAGTCCTCGCCGAACACGGCAGTGAACCCGTGTGAAGCATCTAGTGCAAAATTCCTGGTTACGTGGAACGCGGATAACGTCACTCTTTGACCCCGTGGAAAACGTCCAGAGCGGATCCTGGTCCTCGCGGAGCACGGCAGTGAACCCGTGTAAAGCATCCAGAGCGGAGCCTAGTCCTCGCCGAACACGGCAGTGAACCCGTGTGAAGCATCTAGTGCAAGATTCCTGGTTACGTGGAACGCGGATAACGTCACTCTTTGACCCTGCGGAAAACGCCCAGAGCGGAGCCTAGTCCTCGCCGAACACGGCAGTGAACCCGTGTGAAGCATCTAGTGCAAAATTTCCGGTTACGTGGAACGCGGATAACGTTACTCTTTGACCCCGTGGAAAACGTCTAGAGCGGATCCTGGTCCTCACAGAGCACGGCAGTGAACCCGTGTGAAGCATCCAGAGCGGAGCCTAGTCCTCGCCGAACACGGCAATGAACCCGTGTGAAGCATCTAGTGCAAAATTCCTGGTTACGTGGAACACGGATAACGTCACTCTTTGACCCCGCGGAAAACGCCCAGAGCGGAGCCTGGTCCTCGCCAAACACGACAGTGAACCCGTGTGAAGCATCCAGAGCAAATACCGGACTGTGGAGTCCTTAAAATCCACGGACTATGATGTCCTTAACCTCGACCGCAATGTCTTAAAACTAACAATCAACCACCCTGATTTTGTACTGAGTCTACTTTGGTTTAAGGGTACATCTCTTCACTCCTTTGATGCCTGACGTTGTAATTCCTCAACGTCTTCAAAGAGGTGATGGGTCCCTGCAACCAAACATCGGACTGTGGAGTCCCTAAATCCACGGACTATGAGGTCCTTAACCTTGACCATGATGTCTTAAAACTAACATCGGACTGTGGAGTCCCTAAATCCACGGACTATGAGGTCCTTAACCTTGACCGAGATGTCTTAAAACTAACATCGGACTGTGGAGTCCCTAAATCCACGGACTATGAGGTCCTTAACCTTGACCGTGATGTCTTAAAACTAACATCGAACTGTGGGGTCCCTAAACCCATGGACTATGAGGTCCTTAACCTTGACCGAGATGTCTTAAAACTAACATCGGACTGTGGAGTCCCTAAATCCACGGACTATGAGGTCCTTAACCTTGACCGTGATGTCTTAAAACTAACATCGGACTGTGGAGTCCCTAAATCCACGGACTATGAGGTCCTTAACCTTAACCGTGATGTCTTAAAACTAATATCGGACTGTGGAGTCCCTAAATCCACGGACTATGAGGTCCTTAACCTTGACCGAGATGTCTTAAAACTAACATCGGACTGTGGAGTCCTTAAATCCACGGACTATGAGGTCCTTAACCTTGACCACGACGTATTTAAACTACGATGCCTTGAGAAACCCCTGACTCCGTGAAACACGGACAAGGGCGACCACATCCAGCACTTGCAGGCCCTCACGACCTGTAAGGAAGAAAACTCTCTTGTGAGATCCTTACGACTCTCAAGGGAAAACCCGCTTAAGAATCCTCACGATTCTTAAGAAGGACTCACACCTATGGGATCCTCTCGACCCGCGGGGAGAAAAAAAACTCTTTATGAGACCCTCGTGGCTCATAAAATGCAAAAGTCTTAGGAAGCAGATCTTAACCCTGATCCTAAGCCATCGTTGCCCTGCAAGTAGGCCAAGATGAATTGTCCGCAGAATACATTCAATGAAAAGAGACACGCCGTCAAGAAGAAAAATGTATCTTTTATTCATAAACCAAAATGGATACAAAGAAACAAAATGAAGATACTCTCATTCATGAGTATGTACAAAAAAAGGGGAAAAGATACAAGTCCTCAAGCCAGCGGGCGGTGTAGTAATTTTACTAGCTCATCATTTTGTTGTTGAGCCACGGCTTCATGACGCAAGATCTCCAGAAGACGAGCCTCCTCCTGAGCTTGCTGAGCCTGATACGAAGCAAGCCGAGCTTCGAGCACTTTCTCGGTGGCTTTATGAGCCTCGACCCTTTCATGAGTGAACGCGGCAGCTTTGTCGAGAACCACCACCTCTTTGATGGACTCCTGAAGCACCCGCCAGAGTTCATACGCTTTGTTGTCCTTGGCGGTAAGAGTGGCGCGAAGCTCG
Source organism: Agapanthus africanus (assembly GCA_030015575.1). Taxonomy (NCBI): domain Eukaryota; kingdom Viridiplantae; phylum Streptophyta; class Magnoliopsida; order Asparagales; family Amaryllidaceae; genus Agapanthus; species Agapanthus africanus. The sequence continues at coordinate 85,547,419 of JASDDO010000024.1, forward strand.
CTCAGCGCCTTGGAAGCTAGCTCCCTCTCCGAAAATTTACGGCCGAGCCCTTTTCTCGCACAACAATATGTTCGCTACGTGTCGCTTTATCAGGCCACGTAAGCTCGCTTTCGTGACCGCAGCCTTGGAAACAAGACATTTACAAGACCGTATAAATGGGCTTCCAGTCGACGGGAATAATCGATCTAAAACGCGCTCACATCACCTGATGTGAAAAGCAACAAGAAAGATTTCCGACGTATTTCAAGCATGCATTCGCAATCATATGAGTATTCAAAAAATAATAATAGCATTTGCAATCGTATGAACATTCATAATGCCCAAAAAGGTCTGATACGCATGAAAGTGATGATAGCATTTGCAATTAAAGAAAGTTCTCATAAGAAGAATACAAAGTTTATTTATGCAAGTGGAAACATACATACTAGTACCAAGCCTGCATGGAAGTTCGGCATAAAGCATAAAAAAGGAGGGACTAATTTAAAAATGCTACGCTAACGGGAAAAGGTCACCAAACACGGGATCAATGGCACAAGGGTTAACAAAACAAAGAACAAGGTTCTCCATCTCTCTCTCTGGTCTCTCCAACACATCAAAGCGACGGTTCTCGCGAGGAGTCGCTCCCCATCGATTGGCGCCATGATCATCTGCAAAAGCAGACATAACAGCCCGTCGGGCTCTTATTTCGCTCAAAAGATGAACTGAGCGATCTTTCAGAGCCTGAGTAATCATGCATGCCTCGTGAAAACCTTCGAGCTTCTCTTCAGCCGCATCGAGCATCGCTAGGGTCATCTCCGCCGGGTGAGGAGGGACGTCGGCAAGCACGGCAGCAAGAATCATCCGGAGCCAGAGGGAGCCCATTGGAAGAGGGGACCCCCTACGAATCGAGAGCTCATATGCCGCTGAGTCGCATTCGTCGTCGGTAAGGAGAGGGTCCACCAATCGTGCAGCAAAGCAAGGAATCATCTCCTCGATAGGCACTACCCATGGCTGTCGACGAGCGTGTGGACGATTGCAGGCCATGGCACTTAGTTGTTCTCAAATTGAATCGCGTCAAAATGGGAATAAAAGTTCTCTGTGAAGAGAAAAGGAAGGCCATTGCCTCAGATATAAAGAGGTGCATTAAGTACTATGCGCGGAAAATCTTGCATGTGAAAGCTGTTTCCAAGGCCCAAAAAAGGAAAGGCATCGAAAATCAGGGAGATGGAACTATTTCCAAGGCTCCTTTTCTGCATCTGATATTGTGCACTAAAGATACGGCATGGGAAAATTTTGTGAATAGTCCCATCAAATGATCCCACGTGCGGAACACGTGAGGCCCAAATTTGACGTGCACTAAAAAATGGAGCAGCACCATGCATATTAAAAGCATCAGCAACAACAATAGTGAAATGATAAAATCCCACAGAAAGGCATAAAAACATACAAAGACATAAACTTATCATTCATACTTCAAGAAGGTCATACAAAATAAAGAGAACATGTTTACAATGGTAAGACTTCAGACGCGGGGCACGGATTGAGAAACTCAAGTTTAACTTTGTCCAAGATCCTCCAAGCATTTTGAACCTCCCGAGTATGTTTTCTCTCACGATCACAAGCGTCGGGGTCCTCACGAATGTCCTCCACCCTCCGATAGGCGGCAAGTATGGCTGACTGCTGAAAGGCCTGGTGCAAGAGATCAATAAGGTGATCTCGCCTCCTCTTTGAGATCAAGCTCATCAAGTACACCGAATGTATCTTGTCCTCGGCAGCGTCTAATGCCCTGAGCGGTACACCGGCACAGAAGAGAGGAAGCGCCTCCCAAATTGCCAGCACGATGAGTCTTAAAAGAGAAGAGCGACGGGGGAGTAGCCGATGGTTGTACTCGCCAAAGCGGCTCATGATCTCGGCGCATTGAGCATTGGTGAACTCCCGAGTCTGACTGCGGCCCAGTGCACGAATGTTCCCGTAGGAAATGATTTCGTCAAGGCCATACATATGAGCATCCATAATACCTGAAATAAAGGTCATGAGAATTGTTACAAGGCTTCTGTTGCATTGATTACAGAAGGACGGCTTAGGGCAGAGAGACCCCAAGAAGCCTCCATGTGAAGAAATTGAGTTCTTCATAGGAATTAAATTCCTTATTAAGAAAAAGGGAATTAAATTCCCAAAAGCATTTTTTCTGTGAACGGGGTTAAGCTCCATGGATTATCACCATTATTTCCCTAAAGACCATCTAAACCCTAAGAGATCTACTTTTGAAGGCAAAAATGGTTTCATACTTCGGTTAAAAAGCTTGAAGAAAAATGGGTTCTTTGTTAAAAAAGGGTAAAAACCCTTGTTTTGGATTTAAAATCCAGAGGAATGTGAGAGTTCATCGTTCATATGGGAGCATTACCTGAAGAGAAAAGTCTCTTCGGACAGAGTTAAACTCTGGAAGATTTTCAAGGCAGAGAACTAAGCTCTGGGGGAAGAGAATTAAATTCTCAAAAGAAGAAAGTTTGCAAGGAAGAAGATGAGAAAAGTGGAGGCGTCTCTGAAATGACCCCAATATTTATAGGAGGTGATGGAAACGTTTCATCTCCCCAAATCCCTAGAGGAATCCAACGGCCACAAAAGGTGACAGCGTTGCACTCACGTGCAGACACGTGAGAACAACGCTGTGGGGGCATTTGTTTCCTGATTTAAAATCAGGAAAGCCTACGGAAGAGGCTTCAGAAAAGGGTCACGTGCTCACACGTGACCAGCAGTCACGTGTTGGCACGTGACACCTAAAGCATCGGCAAGGAAGATTCAGCTTCCCGACTACATCAAAGAAAAGGGCTTCAGAAAGGGTCACGTGCTCCCACGTGACCAGGGTCACGTGTTGGCACGTGACATTTAAAAGTGGCTTCGAAGGCACATCGGTTCCCTGATCAAATCAAGGAAAAGGCTTCAGAAGAGGTCACGTGCTTACACGTGACCAGGGGTCACGTGTTGGCACGTGACATTTAAAAGCAGCAGACTCATTCTCCGGTTAAATCAAGAAAAAGGCTCCATACGAGGGTCACGTGCTCACACGTGACCAGTTGTCACGTGGTGGCACGTGACGGCTAAGCAGCGGCCCGAAGGCAGAGCGCAAAAAGAAGAAGAGGGCTCGTTCCAAGGGGGTCACGTGCCCACACGTGACCAAGGGTCACGTGGCCACACGTGACCAGCTTTCAAAGCCTATCTGTTAACAGAATTAAATTCTGAGAAAAGACCTCTCAAATCTTTCCAAAGCAACCGATTGAATTAAAAATTTAAAGGGTGATTAAATATCATCTATTTGTGGAAAATGCCTGAACTTGGAAAGATTTCCCCTTAAAATCTAACCGAAATAACAAAGGAGAATCTCTGGATTTAAAATCCAATGGTAAATAAAAATCACCTAATAATCCAAAGGTCCAAAACGAATGGTGAATACAAATCAAATCTCTCAATGAAAGATTCATCAAAAACTAATTGATTCGGCTGCTTCTCCTATAAATAGGAGCCAAGAGACACACAGACATAGGCAGAAAGGGATCGATACATAAAAAAGAAGAGAGCCTTGATACTTTGGAGGAATTTGGATCTTCTGCAAAAGAAAACCCTAGGTAAGAAAGGGAAGGCTTTTTGAAAGGAAAAGAGAATTTAATTCTCAACAGAGTTTAACTCTGATATAAAACAGAAGAACATAGTTCTCTCTTTGGTGGAGGATCTGTAAAGTGCACATCTCCCCTTGAATTGAGAATTTAATTCTCATTGGGTTGAGATCCTGCCATGCAGATCCAAAGCATAGAGAGGGAATGGAAGCTTGAGAATTTAATTCTCACAGAACTATAGGAATTTAATTCCTTTAAAATAAAATTAGGGTTTAACCCTATGTTATGGGAATTCAATTCCTTCAGAATGAACAGAATCGGGGTTTAACCCTAGTTAAGAACTTAGTTCTGTTAAAATAACAGGAATTTAATTCCCTTAAGAAAGAAGAAATTAGGGTTTCACCCTATGACAGAATCTCATTCCTCAGAATAATTCTCTAAAAAGAGAGTGGGAATTTAATTCCTTAAAGCTTTTATTAGAGTTTAACCCTATGATAGAATTCAGTTCTTCACATATATGAGGAATTTAATTCCTACAGAAAATTCAGAGTTCAACTCTATCCCAGAATATAAATCTTCAAAAGGAAATAGGAATTTAATTTTTCTAAAATTATTGTCAGGGTTCAACCCTACGAAGAATTTAATTCATGAAAGGGATTAACAGATCTTCTAAAAAACATACATAGTGGCAGGGTCACGTGCCACCATGTGACCCCCGAAAAGATCCACAGAAAAGGCCCTTTGAGGCAGTGCCTCACGTGACCCACGTGACCCTTGGCAGAGGCTTTAACATACAAGCATTTAAATGCCCGTCACGTGATGGCACGTGATGCTCCAAAAGATGCGATATTCTCAGCAGAACAAATGAAGGGAGGGCGCCCTCACGTGCTACCACGTGACCCCTCTTGCCTTAGTGTTTAACACTAAATTGGAACCCCTGAATCCAGTGTTAAAACATTGTTTGGCCTTGGTGTTCAACACTAATCAAAGAACTTTATTTGCAGTGTTTAACACTGAATTTCTTAGTGTTTAACACTAATTTGAAGCCTCTGCTGCTAGTGTTTGACACTGATTTGCTCTAGTGTTTGACACTAATTTGGACCCCATGTTGCTGGTGTTTAACACCAACTGTCTTTTAGTGTTAAAACAATAACTTGATCCCAGTGTTCAACATTGTTGAATTAACGTTAGCCCAATTGGCTAAATGGACAGAGGCAAAGCCTCTCCTTTAGTGGACCAACAGGAAGCCAATATTCCAAACATGATTGGACTTAGCCCAAGATGGCCATAAGTCCTCAATTCAGACTTAACTGGGCTAATGGGCTCATAACATAATTAATTGATCTTGATCCCAAATTTGGCCAAAGACTATTTAATCCACCCCGGTTCAAGGGTACATCTCTTCACTCCTTTGATACTTGGCGTTGTAATTCCTCAACGTCTTCAAAGAGGTGACGGGTCCCGATGACCACACATTGACACGGACTGTGGGGTCCCTAAACCCATGGACTATGAGGTCCTTAACCTTGACCGAGATGTCTTAAAACTAACAACGGACTGTGGGGTCCTTAAACTCATGGACTATGAGGTCCTTAACCTGGACCGCAATGTCCTTAAACTACCCATGGACCGCAATGTCCTTAAACTACCCATGGACCGCAATGTCCTTAAACTACCTACCGACCGCAACGTCACTAAACTAAACAACAGAGCCCCCTTTTATTGCTCTCTTGTTGGATCTAAACGATCCCGTTAAGTTGATCTTAGTCTAAAAACTAGACTAACGTATCCTTAACAAACGTTTAAGTCGATCTTAGGCTCAAATGAGGCTAACGTATCCTTAAATCCAAACCCCCCAAACCCAAATCTAAGATAATACGGATTTGGACTAGTCCACGCCCTACGGACGACGACATAACTCAGTCTCCGTATACAATCCACGGGCAACAAAACACAAAACAAACACACACGACACGAAGTGACCATCTGGAGAAGGAGAAAGTTGTTACCGCAATGCGGTAGCGTAATTAACTGCAAGGGCTTGCGCCTGCACGGAAGAGCGTCCCCATAATCAAAAACCCCTCAAGCGAGGGGGAATCTGACGAAGTCTGCTACATCGGACGCGTCCGTTCAAACTTTCGATACATGGTGCCATAAATCAACTTGGCATCTTCGGAGAGGTGGACGGATAGCACCAATTAGCATCTGCCCCGAATTTCAGGTAAGACGTCCAGACGCGCTGTCCTTCGGAGGAGAACAGAGTTGTAGCCCTGCCTTCTTCCATTCACGACTGGAAGAAGAAGTTTTTCTTCGTCACGCCGCCCGAGGGCGAGGACTGGCTGGTGCCCACCAAGTGGTCGAGGGAAAAATTCTAGCCAGGGAACCAGTCCAATGACCCCGCCGCGGTGAGAGTGGCGTCGTGGGAGCCCGTCCCCCGATTTGACGTGCTGCTGTCTGAGAGGGTCCTGATTTGTGCCGGGCTCAGCCCCGTTGAGTTTGTCGGTAAGTTAGGCTTGCTTTTTGGGTTTTATATTGCATGTGTCGCTGACTTATTTGCATTTGGTTTTTTGCAGGACCCATGGATATGGACGAGCTCCGAGCCTCCATGCGCCAGCCGAGGAAGGTCATGAAGGCTGGAGGCGCCAGCTCTTCCCGTTCGAAGCCTATCCGGGCTCCATCGGCCTCCGTCCCAGCACCTCCGGTGGCCGCGTCCCTTGAGCGTTCGGGGGCGGATCCTACCCCGGGGCATAGCAGAGCGTCGGGCCGGAAGCGGGCTCTAATTCTGGAGGACCCGGTCTCGGAGGAGGAGACCGACTTTCCATCGGAGCCACTCAAGAGGGGTTCCGGAGGTCTTCTCGGGGCCCGCCCTCGCCGATCATGGTGGAGGAGGGGGACCTCCGGTTCGCGGTGCCCTCGGGGCTATCTGTCGCGGATAGCCTGCTGCACGAAATAGAGAAGTCGGCAGGGGGCAGGGTCCCCGGGGGGACCTACAAGGCCCAGATGGCGTCCATAGCCCAGGAGTCCATGCAGGTAAGTGCTCGGTTGTTTGTAGGATTTGGTGCTTCCTTCGTCTTCCTGACCTCTTTCTTATTTTTCAGGTCCTCCAGCACGTCGCCCTTGCCTTACGCATGGAGGCCGAGGTGATAACCCCGGCGATGAAGGTCGCAGACCAGCTTACCTCGCCAGAAGAGAGCTCCAAGCGGGCGCTGGAGGCGGCGATGACGAGGGTTGCCGCCCTGGAGGGCAAGGTGGAGGCCGGGAAATGGAAGGTTGCACGGCACCGCGAGGCCACCGTGGCTACTGAAGTCAAGCTTGAGGACGCTCAGGCGCTCGCCGGCAACATGAAGAAGACGGTGAGGACCCTCCGGAAGGAGCTGGGGGCGGCGGTCGAGGCGGCAAAGCGGGCCGACCTCTCGGCGGCAAAGGCGGTGGAGAGCTACAAGAAGTCGAAGGACTTCTACAATGACTTAGCCGTGGCCACCACCCGCATCTAGCACGAGGCCCTCGACGTCGTTAAGGCCCGGATGCCGGAGTTCGCCGATGAAGAGTTCCAGGCCGAATACCCCCTCGCGGACGCCGATGAGCAAGGGGAAAAGATTCCTGACGAGGAGTTAGCCGAGGACCCTGCTCGACTCGTGGTAGATATCGAGGACCACGAGGTCGTGCCTGGCCCCGAGGCCTAAACCCCCCGTCTTCCTCCTCCTTTTATTTTGCCGCTTCTGGAATTTTTGTAAGCCTCCGGGCAATCTGTAAGGCTAGGGAGCCCAAAATACCCTTTGTAAAGACTTCGATTTTGGTAGTAAAACGTTTTGTTTCATCAGCTTGCACTTTATCTTCTGTTTGTGAAGAATGCTCGTAAAATATCCTTTCTTGCACTGTTGGGCTTCTATGTCAGGTCGGCTATCTGTTTAGCGATCATTCGTCGAGTTGATTTCGATCACTTGACAAGCGCGCCAAGCGCTGCTGAGAAGGAGGCATCTCCGTGGCCCTGAAGTCGAGGGGGATCACTCAGACTTGAACAGACCTAACGTCTCTCAATGGTGTTTCGGGTCTGTGGCATTTGATGAGCAGCATGCTGCCTGCCGCAGATTTGCCGAGCAGAAGGGAGCTCAGTGGGAAGTCCTCGTGTTGCATCTCCTCAGTGGCCTCGTTATGAGGGCTTCAAACCAGCAGCGTCTGGTGGGCAGGAGGACGCCCGCTGGGTATAACCGAGCAGGGAAGTTGCTCGGTTGCCTCTTAGCGAGGGCTTTGATTTCTGGCGTTGCGAGTAGGGAAGCTACCGGCCAGGGATAGCCGAGCAGGGTAGCTGCTGAGCTGCCTCTAAGGAAGACTTTGATCCTTAGCGTTGGAGGGGCCGTAGGAGGCCTGCTAAGGATAACCGGGCAGTGAAGCTGCGCGGTTGCCTCTTGGCGAGGGCTTTGATATCTGGCGTTGTGAGTAGGGAAGCTACCGGTCAGGGATAGCCGAGCAGGGAAGCCGCTCGGCGACCTTTAAGGAGGACTTTGATCCTTAAAGTTGGAGGGGCCATAGGAGGCCTGCTAAGGATAGCCGGGCAGTGAAGCTGCGCGGTGGCCTCTTAACGAGGGTTTTGATCTCTGGCGTCGTGGGTAGGCAACTACCAGCCTGGGATTACCGAGCGGGGTAGCCGCTCAGATGCCTCTTGCGAGGGCTTTGATCCCTGGCGTCATGGGTATGGAGCTACCAGCCGGAGATGACCGAGCAAGGGTTGGGCTCGGTTGCCTCTTGCGAGGGCTTTTGATCCTTCAGGACGGGGACCGAGCAGGGTTACTGCCCAGTGCCTCTTGGCGAGGACTTTGATCCCTGTCGGTTGTGGTAGGAGGATACCAGCCGGGGATAGTCGAGCAAGGGTCGGGCTCGACCGCCTCAAAGGAGGACTTTGGTCCTTGGCGCGGGAGGGGCTGTAAGAAGCCTACCAAAGACCCTTGGCCGAGCAGGGTTACTGCCCGGTGCCTCTTGGACGAGGGCTTTTGTCCTGGAGGATAGCCGAGCGAGGGTCGGGCTCGACTGCCTCTGGAAGGGCTTTTGATCCCTGTCGGTTGTGGTAGGAAGCTACCAGCCGGGGACAGCCGAGCAGGGTAGCTGCTGAGCTGCCTCTAAGGAGGACTTTGATCCTTAGCGTTGGAGAGGTCGTAGGAGGCCTGCTAAGGATAACCGGGAAGTGAAGCTACGCGGTTGCCTCTTGGCGAGGGCTTTGACCCCTGGCGTTGCGAATAGGGAAGCTACCGGTTAGGGATAGCCGAGCAGGGAAGCCGCTCGGCTGCCTATAAGGAGGACTTTGATCCTTAGCGTTGGAGGGGCCGTAGGAGGCCTGCTAAGGATAGCCGGGCAGTGAAGCTGCGCGGTTGCCTCTTGGCGAGGGCTTTGATTCCCGGCGTTACGTGTAAGGAAGCTACTGGCCAGGGATAGCCGAGCAGGGTAGCTGCTGAGCTGCCTCTAAGGAGGACTTTGATCCTTAGCGTTGGAGGGGCCGTAGGAGGCCTGCTAAGGATAACCGGCCAGTGAAGCTGCGCGGTTGCCTCTTGGCGAGGGCTTTGATCCCCTGCGTTGCGAGTAGGGAAGCTACCAGCGAGGGATAGCCGAGCAGGGAAGCCGCTCGGCTGCCTATAAGAAGGACTTTGATCCTTAGCGTTGGAGGGGCCGTAGGAGGCCTGCTAAGGATAGCCGGGCAGTGAAGCTGCACGGTTGCCTCTTGGCGAGGGCTTTGATCCCCGGCGTTGTGTGTAGAGAAACTACCGGCCAGGGATAGCCGAACATGGTAGATACTTGGTCGATTCTTCATGAGGTTTCGCCCGACCATCCCGTTGCAGGTATGGGGAATAGGAATGGCCGCGGCAAACGTGCGCATAGCATGCGTGGGGAGGCGAAGCGCCAGAGTCGCGTCATTTCGATTCCGCCAGAGAAGGCTCAATCATCGCCGCGTGGCAGCAACTTCGTGGGTGAAAACGGGCGACTGTTGGGTCCCGTTGGGACGCAGTGGGCTATATAAAGCTGAGGGAGCGATGGTCCTTCCTTTCTTCACAAACAGATCGTTGAGAATGGAAGGCTTCCCCTTTACCATCCCCGAATCATCCACTTCGAAGACGTATACCTCTACGACCAGAACTGTGCCGAGGACACGGTGCAATTGGTCTATGGGAGCATCGAAGATCACTTCTGCCGGCTACTCCCCCGGCGCTCCCCTCTGCTGCAGCTGCTGATGTACTCCATCTGGAGGGCGTCGCCGGGGCTCTACAACCCCCTGTCCGAGCAGCTCTACGACGAGGCCATGGGCAAGCTGCGGTCTCTGAGGCGCTTCGGCTTGATCTCCGCGGGTCGTCTGGCTCGCTCGGTGGCACTCGTCCGTGAGTGCTAAGAACTGAGGCTCGAAGTCAACGCACGCGGGGGCAATCGAGGGTAGAGGATGGATCTCGCGAGGCCTAGGCTGGCGGAGATCTTTATGGAGTACCATGAGCAATGCTCTCTGCACCCCCTTCCCCCGTTGCTGTAATTTTCTTTTTCTTTTTGTATGTATGGCTGACGAGCTCATAATATCTTTTTGAATAAATAAGACTGTAGGGTGTTTTTCGTCACCCCATTGATATGGGAATACGCACACGCTTGTCAGGCGTACTACAGATTCCCCCTGCCTAGGGTAGGCTGGGGTTTATTGATTGTGGGGATCCGAATCTCCGGCAGCCGCGGACTAAGCTGCCGTTAATTACCTCTCGCCTTTGGAGAGAGGGAACCTACGATTGACGGGTCAACTATTTATGCGAACTCAAAGTGCAGTGTTATGTTTTGAAGGGGTTTTGGACATATCGGGGGCCCCGCAGAGTTTTTACGGGGGTCCCGCTACCCGGATAGCGGGTTGGGGAGCAGCCCCCTTGCGGGATGCGGGGCAGCGCCCCGTTAGAAATTTTTTTCTAACGGGGAGGTGTTTTTAGTGTGGAGTATGTGTGTGTGTGTGTGTGTGTGTGTGGGTATATATACATATATATATATATATATAAAAAAGGGAAAGGGCATCCAAAGGATGCGTGGGAAAAAGCGCAAGCGCTTTGGGTGTTAGCGCTTTGAGCGCTAGCGCCCCACGTGCCAGGCACGTAGGCGCTCGGGAGCTAGCGCCCCACGTGCCAGGCACGTAGGCGCTCGGGAGCTAGCGCCCCACGTGCCAGGCACGTGGGCGCTCGGGCGCTAGCGCTTTGGGCGCTAGCGCTCGGAGAGCAAGAGCGCTAGCGCCCCACGTGCCAGGCATGTGGGCACTAGCGCTTTGGGCGATCGCACTCTGGGCGCAAGAGCGCTAGCGCCCCACGTGCCAGGCACGTGGACGCTCGGGCGCTAGCGCAAGAGTGCTAGCGCCCCACGTGCTATGCACGTCGGCGCTCGGGAGGCAGAAGGGACTTGGTCCCTGCAATGGGAGTTATACTCGCAAAAAGGAGCACTTATTATTTTGTGTGTGTGTGTGTGTGTGTGTGTGAGGAGTTAAACTCCTACGATATTTTGAAACTGATGAAGGGGTTTCTCCCCTTGAGCCCTAGATCTTCCCTAAAGTGGGATTTCTGGAGATGGGTCTCCTTCTTTTTCCTTTGTTGGCCGGATCTTGAAGATCGAGAAGTATGAGATTTTAAAAAATCTCTCCTTTCTGAGATCTGATGGAAGATCTGAGTTCCCCTTTGTGTGTTTTGCGGTGAAAAACTATTTAGTTTTAGAAAAGGAAGAGTTAAACTCTTGATTTAATTCTTAAAGAAGAAAAAGGTTTAGAACCTTGAGGAAGGAGAAGGAGGCACAAAAACCCTAACCTTTTTGAGAGGAATGAAAAGTATATTTTTTATTCATCATCATGTTGCCTTATATAGGCTTACACATTTACATATAGCCCCTTGGGCTTTACAAAATGGCATTTTGCCCATCCCATGGCTCATGTGCCATTTCTTTTTCCACATAAGTCATGGGCTTTACAAAAATTTGGCTTTATGCACATTCATGCATAAAAAATTATTTATTACATGATTTTTTATTTGCATAGGGGAGGCCGACCACTTCATGTTCAGGCTCGACTCGGGCATGAGCCCACTTGATCTGGTCTTGGGCCCACCTAGCTTGGGGTTGACCTTGACCTTGACTTGGTTAACCAGGGTGCAAATTTTGACCCCAACAAAGACATTTCCTTCTTTTTCGCAATGCTCCATTGATCTTTTATTAAATTAACAACAGCCTTAGGAAGAGTTTACATTGCCCCTAAAAAAGGACATGCTAATAGATGACCATATTAACGTGACCCGAGCTCCCCGGAGGCTTGTTGGTCTCCGTGCTCGGCACCGGGTACGGGGCTTCCTGGGCTCTGGACTGGTCATCTGCCGAAACAAGCATGATCTGACCGATGGTCAGCTCGGCGGGAGGGGGACGCTGCTCCTGCTCGCGGTCAGCTTGCCGCTTATCCCTCAAGTAGGCGGCAAGGTGCCATGATCGGATGAACTCCTCGATGTAGTCCCGGAGTTGCTTACAATCCTCCGTGGAATGGCCCAGCGTCCGGTAGAAGGCGCGGTAGGGGCCCCGGGTTCGCTTCGAGGCCTGACGCGGGATTGGAGGGAACTTGAAGAACCCCTCGCCCTGGGCCTCCTCTAGTAACACTGCGAGGGAGACGTTGAGCGGGGTGTACTCCTGGAACTTCGGGTGATAGGGCTGCTGACGCTCCGGCCTCTCTTCCCGAGCTTTCTTCTTCTGGTCGGACCGTTCTGCTCGAGGGAGGTTCACGTTCACCTTGGACTCGAGCTGGACCTCGCGCTCGGTCCACGCCTTGACCTCGGCCATGGTCTTAGGCTGCGCCAACGCAAAAGAGCGCAACCACTCCTTGTGCCTAAGACCAGATCTGAACGCCGTGATGACGGTCTCGTCCCGGTGCTAGGGACCTCGAGGAGGGCGTTGTAGAAGCGGGTGACGTAAGCTTTGAACGTTTCCTTGTCCCCACTCTTAATTGTGAAGAGGTAGTCGACCGTGCGCTTCTACCGACGGTTCCCGATGAAGTGGCCGAGGAACTGAGTAGCCAGCTCGTCAAAGGTCGAGATTGAGCGAGGCTCGAGTCCTCGGAACCAGTCCCGACCAGAGCGGATGAGGGTGGCTGGGAAGGCTCTGCACTGGGCGGCGTCGGAATGGTCCTGGAAGCTCATCCCAACGGTGAAAGCATACAAATGGTCTTTCGGGTCGGTTTTCCCGTCGAACAGAGAGACCTTCGGGGGCTTGTTGCGCGAAGAGACGTAAACAACAAGCAGTCTCTCGGTAAACGGCTTGGTGAGCGAGTCAGCGGCGTACTTAGCCCCGTCGCCCAAGTGGTGACCTTCTCAGCGCATGCCCTCTATCTTCTTCTCGAGGGCATCGAGTCGGCCGTGGTACCCCGAGGATTCGGCGCCTTGTGATCCTTGGCCTCTGCTGTGGGAGATCTGCGTCTGGGCGCGGCCCTGGTTCCTCTCGATAAGGTTCCTCAGATCCCCGGGCGAAGTGGCCCTCGAGCCGCCGTGGCGAGCCCCTTCTGTGCGACCCCGTCGAGGGAGGGGGTGTCAGTCATGCCTGGGGACAGGCGAGGTGATCGACATCTCCTCAGAGGGGTGGGGGTCGCGAGGAGGCTCGAGGCGAGGCGTTCTAGCGGCGGATCTTGGTGTGGAGCCGTGGGGCGCCCAGCGGGCTTCAGAGAGTATCGGCCCGTGAGATTTGTGGCCATGGGACATAGCCTGCCGGTGGTCAGCCGTGCCGACGATAGCAGAGTCTTCTGGAGGTGGAGGAGCGGCGATCTGGGGCCCTGGCCCGACCGTTTGGACGTGGACGAGCGCCTCCACGATGGACTGTAGTCGATTTATTCGGCCAGCGAGGGCATTGATGACGGTCGCCGGAGGAGGTTCATCCGTGCCTCTGGTGAGGGGGAGGCGGCGGCTGGTACCTGGATCTTCAGGGTGACCGCTTGCCATGCAGACAAAGATCGGAATGCCAACTTTGTTTTTTTGTGGAGTATAGTTTCCCACAGACAACACCAACTGATGGAAGTCATTTTCGGGTCTCCGTCAGATGTTGTCTTCCGTCGATCTTCCGGTGGATCTTGGAGGTGATCTCCTGTTGCGTATGGGTCTCAATGGGTTTTGAGGAGATTGGTGGTTTTGAGGAGTCTGCGCCGAGCACCTGCAAGGAAGTCCCGGGGTGGTTTGGTACCACCGAGGACCCTCTGACGATAAAGTTAGCACAAGATCCGAGCAGAGTAACGGCTAAGTGGGGTGAAAAGAGCTTACTTCACCCCTCTGTGATGGGGGTTTATATAGTGGCGGCATCACGCAGTAGCAGGCGCGAGAATCTCGCCTGCGTAATAAGCGGATCGCCCGTTAATGAGGATCGTGATGGTGTGGAACGCGGGATGTTGCCGGCGGAGAATTCGCGCATGGCGAGATTTGCGGAGCGGCGGTTACGCCTGTGAGTGGTGGAGTTGGTCGGTCGGAGTGACCGAGGAAGATGGTCTCGGCGGGAGAGCTCGGGGACGAGCGGGAGGGCCGAGGCATCTTGGTCCTGCGGTAGCTCGGGGCGAGCTGAGAGGCCGAAGAGACCAATTTGCAGGGGGCTCTGAGGAGAGACAGCTTGTGCTCGCAGGTCGGGTACAGGAGTAGCCTGGTCGGCCCCTGTGGGCCCTTTCTTCTGAGTTCTGGGACACGTCATCTGCCACGTGTCCTGATCTGGGAGATCACCAATATAGAGCATCATCAAATAGGTACCACAAATGGGTTTCGTATCAAATCATATGGACGGACTAGTAATGGGTTTGTGAACGGAGTATCATTCCGACATGGTATCTTGATAAATGTTTTGAATCCCATCCTTATCGATCAAAATTATTGCTCTAGCAAATCAAATTGTCCCAAAAATGTAAGGAAAATAACATGTAAATAATCCAAGTGCAATTTATTCTTATTCCACTAATTAGCTTCATTAATTTTGTTTTTGTCATTGCAAAGCTCAGGCATTAGAATTAGCAATGTGGAATTTAACAAAATCCAAGGGACCTCAGCAACACCAATTGCAGTAAAATTGGATTGTAGCCCAAAACATCCATGCATTGGAATCAAATTAAAGGATATAAAGCTTACTTATGGGGATGAAGGAGCTCAATCATTTTGTAGAAATGGCCATGGAAGCAAATTTGGCTTCATTATTCCCCATGTTCCTTGTTTATGATTCATAGAAATTATGGGAGGTAAACAGCAGCGGACCAAAAAATCTAGATCAGAAGAGGAGGCACCGCATGTAGCAACGTTCCGTTGAAAATTATAAGAGCGTGATGTATAAGATAAGTTTAAGGGTAAATTGTCAAAAAAAAAAAAACCAAGCATTTTTTTCGGTTGTCAAAAACCCTGGTCGCGAAATAGTAGTCAAAACCTTCTTAGAAAAGTTTTTAGCGGTCAAGAAATCTTCTACCTGTGATATCTAGTAGGTGCTTGCTATGTCTAGTTTTCTGCGATATCTAAGCAGTAGTCAGCGATATCTAAGCAGTTGTCTGTGATATCTAAACTGTTTCCTGCGATATCTAAATAGTTTATATGAATTGGTTAGATCTAACAGGCTACTATGTAGATACTGAAAAAAAAAATCATGGGGTTTTGACTGCCATTTCGAGGCTAGGGGGTTTTTGACAACAGAAAAAATTGCTTGGTTTTTTTTTTGACAATTTGCCCTAATTTTAATTGAAAAATAATATAATATAATTATAAATTTATTTAATAAAACCCACCGTTGCCGGTCCCAAGTCCGGATGAGAAAGGGTGAGAGTTGTAGTAGACTTGTGACAGCTAACATAAAACTTTATCACATTCTATGACATGAACCATAATAAGAATATCGTAGGGGCGTCCCCTACTCAGCGACGCGCTACATCGGATCCCGGGTGTGGTGTTAAGTATGTAAGGGCTTCTAGGTCGTCGTCCAAAAACGGCGCGCTATATCGGACCCCGGGTGTAGTGACAAATAAGCAAGGGTTTCATAGGATCCGTCTAGCTTCGTGGAACATAGGTTCCCTTACGGGTAGAATAATAGAATTAGTGGAGGTGATGATTCGGAAGAGAGTTGGTATTATGTGTTTGCAAGAAACTAAGTGGGTAGGTGAAAAGAGTGGAGTCATAGAGCCTTGGGGTTATAAGATTTGGTATACAGGTAGAGATAAAATTCGTAATGGGATAGACATAATCATAGATAGACGTTTGCTTGAGAATGTAGTTAAGATTAGAAGAAAAGGTGATGGAATTTTACTGGTTAAATTTATTCTAGGTGGAGAGATACTTAATGTTATTAGTGCTTATGCACCACAGATAGGTCTTGATGACGCTAGTAAGTGTCTATTCTGGGAGGATTTAGACGAGATGGTGCAAAGTATACCTAGTGGAGAGAAGTTATTTATTGGTAGTGATCCAATGGACATGTAGGTACTAGTCGTAGCGGGTTTGATAAAATCCATGGAGGTTTTGGTTTTGGACAAAGGAATGAAATAGGTGTCTCGATTCTAAATTTTGCCTTATCTTATGACTTGATCTTAGCAAACACCGGGTTTAGGAAAAGAAAGTCCCACCTTATCACTTTTAGGAGCGGATCAAGTGCAAGTCAAATAGACTTTTTTCTGACGAGAAGAATAGATAGAGCTTGTTGTATCGACTGTAAGGTAGTGCTGGGTGAGAGTGTAACCACTCAACGCAGACTTTTAGTTCTAGATTTTTGATTTAGAAGAGGACCTAGAAAGATTAGACGTATGGTAGAGCCTAGAATTAAATGGTGGCGATTGAAAGAAGGTAACCAAAAGGCTTTTATAGATCGTGTAGTCCAAGAAACGGATTGGCAGTCGGAAGATAATTCAGACAGAATATGGAACAAAATGGTTAGTTGTATCAAGAAGATAGCCAGAGATTTACTTGGTGACTCGAGAGGTGGTGCGCCACCATCTAAGGACACATCATGGTGGAATGAAGAAGTAAATGCTACTATTAAAATTAAAAGGTATTCTTATAAAGATTTGAAGAAAAGCAAAGATATGGAGAGATTTGAGAAGTATAAAATGGCTAAAAAGGAAGTTAAGAAAGCTGTTCAGGAAGCTAAATCTAAGGTCTACAAGGAGGTGTACGAGAAATTAGACACTAAAGAGGCTGAAAATGATATATACTGGATTGCTCGGATTCGGGAAAAAAAGACCAGAGACTTATGTACGGTGAAGTGTGTCAAAAATGAAAATCAGAAGGTTTTAGTTCGAGATGAGAATATCAAGGAAAGGTGGAGAGATTATTTTGACAAATTGTTCAATGAGAGCTTTACTAAGAATTTGGATGGACTTGTCATTCAATCTCAAGATATAAACCGTGATTTTATGCGTAAAATAAGACTACTTGAGGTTAAAGAAATTTTGAACAGAATGAGTTTAAGAAAAGCGGTTGGTCCTGATGGGATTCCTATAAAATGCTTACAAGAAATATGTGTTAAATGGATGACATATCTGTTTAATAAAATTTGGCAAACAAAAAAGATATCAAATGAATGGAGGAAAAGTATCATTATACCTATCTATAAGAACAAGGGTGACATTCAAAGTTGCTCAAACTACCGTGGAATAAAACTTATGTGTCACGCCATGAAACTTTGGGAGAGAGTAATTGAACACATGCTAAGCAAAGATATTAAGATAACAGAGAACCAGTTTGGGTTCATGCCAGGACAATCGACGACAGAGGCTATTCATTTGCTTCGTCAACTTGTCGAGCGTTTTCGAGAGAGAAGAAGAGATTTGCATATGATATTTATTGATTTAGAGAAAGCATACGACAAAGTACCTAGAGAGGTATTATGGGGGACAATGATGAAGAAGGGGGTCCCCGTCAAGTATATTGACATAATCAAGTATATGTACGATAGAGTAGTGGAAAATATCAGAACTTGTGGCGGCCTAACGAGTGATTTTCCGATTACAATTGGTTTACATCAAAGATTTGCATTAAGTCCATTCATGGTTACCATCGTGATGGATGAGTTTACTAGAACTATCCAAGATGAGCTACCTTGGTGTATGCTATTCGCTGATGATATTGTTCTAGTAAATGAGACGAAAGCAGGGGTTAATGCCAATTATGGAGGCAAACATTGGAATCTCGGGGGTTCAGATTGAGCAGGTCCAAGACAGCATATATGCATTGCAAATTTAGTAAACAGAGAAGTCAAAACCATATTGGTATAACATTCGAAGGGCAAGAGATATCACCGAGCGATCAGTTTAGATATCTAGGTTCCATCATCCAAAAGGATGGGGAGATCGATAGTGATATTAATCAAAGGATCCAAGCTGGTTGGTTGAAATAGAGGAGTGCAACAGGGATTTTGTGTGATCGTAACTTTCCGTTAAAATTGAAAGGGAAGTTTTATCGGAGCGCTATTCGGCCTACCTTATTATATGGTACGGAATGCTAGCCTCCTAAGAAGTATCAGACACAGAAGATGCACGTAGCGGAGATGCGCATGTTTCGTTGGATGTGCGGTAACACTAGAAAAGTAAGGTGCGAAATGAGGATATTCGTGCAAAAATTAGTGTAGCACCTATGGAGAAGAAGATACGGGAAAACCGGCTAAGATGGTTTGGTCATGTGCGACGCAGACTTATGTAAGCACCGGTTCGACGAATAGATACTCTCGATATGGGCAATGACAAAAGGGCAAAAAGGAGACCGAAGAAAACATGGATGGAGGTGATACGAAAAGATATGGTTGCTAAAGGTCTCGATGAAAGTATATAGTTCGATAGGAGTGAGCGGAGGCGGAGGATTCATGAGCTGGACCCGGCGTGATTCTTATATTGGTTCATGTAGCCTACCCCATATGCTTGGGATAAAAGGCTCAGTTGTTGTTGTTGTTGTTGTATTCTTGGAAGAGTTCCAAGCTAGATACCGTGGCAGACTAGACGATAAAGGCTGGTAACATCGCTATTAAAGATACTACCAAAGAGACAGTTTGGGTGTATATTGGTTCATGAGATGAACTAGGTTCCTACCATTGTATGACAATGGAAGTTTGGCTTTGGCCAAGGAACCATGATCCCATCAGTGACCCAGACATATTCTGAGGCAGCATCACCTGATCAAGGAGATAGTTGATCTCCAGGGTGATCGAGGTTAGGAGAGTAGACTTAGAGGACAACACGGCGGATCCACTCACAAAGGCTTTTTCCCAAAGAGAGACTTATATGGGATGGTTGAGTATGTGATACTGCAACCACTGCTACAGATGGCCCTAGTGCAAATGGGAGATTGTTAGTTATATGTATGCCCTAGAGGCCATTACTGTACATAGGATGTATACTGTAGTGTATGCTGTGACATATATAGGTAGGACTTTCTTGCTCGACATGATAGTACGCTATCTGGTTGCTCTTTATCTTAACATGTATACTTTTTGTCTCTCTGTTACATGTTGATAAAGCCCTTAGGATGTGTACTCGACTTTCAGGAATATGATGTAGATCATACTAGTGGGGCCTGGGTGGTCCATGAGTACATCCTTCAATGTTCCTAGTCGTGGGAATATCGAGACGGGGCATCGATATTCCAGAGTAGACTAGCGTATATCCTCTCGACCCATGTGATGGGCGATGGATGATCCCATATCCATTGGTGTTTGACATCAGAGATGGTATGCGGGTGCTCAGTGGTGACTGGGTACACTGAACGGACTCGCCGAGAACTCCCAGATGGTATTATATCTCACGTCAGATGCCAGTTCTCTGGTGACACTGGTACAGCTTAGTCTGTTGACCCGAGATCGTCATAGATTCTTGTGTGTCTCCCACTGTGCTTTGATTTCCACCCTACCACGGCTCTACTGAATTGTGCAAACAGGTGGTTTTTGGGTACAGTCCCGATTCACATGGAGGCAATGAGCGATAGGAGGGGATTCGTCTCTCCCGGTATTGGGGGTTGGTGTTGTGCTATGCTCGACTGGCCATAACTGGAAATCCCTGGCCAGGGTTGCTGTGATATACTGGTAAGAGTTATCAGTAGTTTCACACTTGTTATAGACCTTATATCGGCATGACTTATCGAGATACTGGGGGTCTGACGTTTACCACCCCTAGGCGAGATATGCGACATATCAGACGAACAGACCGGACTGTACGGTAAGTGTTGCTGGTTGGATTCACAGGAGTGTGAGCAGGCTTGCTCGTTGATCTTCTAATCGCTCAATACCCGGGTGGCCGTTACGTTTAGCAGACCGCTTGCGGCTTGTGGGTGTTTGATATGATCATCACCTGCTGCCGGCGTATTGACGAGTCTTTAGAGTCCTACACAGAGGTATCCTGGCTTAAGCGAAACGAAATAGGAGCGCATATGAGATATGTGCGGGACCGAGAATAATGCGTGTATGTGATACCGTATTCTATTCTCGCGATGAATGTATCGATTGGTTGTATGCGATATAACCTAGTTATCGAATCGAGTATTGATTCGATAAGTCGATACATTGGATATTAGTCGGTCATATGCGATATGACCGGATCGTTAAATCAAGTGTTGATTTAATGATTTAATGTATAATTATATATTTGATATATTACTTTACATTAACTAGTATTAGTTCACTTAAGATGGATTTTCTCACTTGATTGTGCACATTGTATATGTTTGTGCACTAGTTTGTATCATGTTTGATGATACATGCAAACTTGGGTGTGTGTATGCTTTAAACTATGATTAGGTTAATGGTTAGGATTTGTTTTATTTATTTATTCATTTATTTATTTATTCATTCTGGCAAGAAATGAAATGGTGGCTTTCTTTGGATTTTTGTGAAGCTTCATGAAGCTTTGACCATTTTGTTCATTTCCTAAACCTAACCATTCACCTAAACCCTAGTTTAGTCTCTACACTAGTTAAACTCACCCATGGTTGCATTATGATAACCATCACTTGATTTTCCTTTTGGAAATAATTCATTATTCATTTTTCCTTCTTCTTCTTCTTCATGAAGAGAAGAAACCATTGCTAGATTTTTCAAGTGATGATTCCAAGTGAGAAATCCAAATCCAAAGTGAACCCACTTCCTATTTCTTCATCCTCTACCACTTGCCATGTAGTAGAGTGTGTTATCTTCACAAGTTTTATGACCTAGTGAAGGTGGAGCTTGATCTTGAGATGTCTCGACGTAGATCATCTTCGGCATCGAAGTCGACGCCTAGCCCGGTCATTTCTCCGACGAAACCATCGCCAGAGTCCGGGATCCGATGATCGCAGCGGAGGGACGTCATCACGGAGCTAAAGAGGTGGAGGACCGGATCTACAAAGGTTGTAGTCACTTTCACTTTCTAGTTAAGTTGTTAACTTGCATGTTTCGCCTTACCTCTAGTTACGATCTTGCTTAGGGTTCTTTGGCACATAGAAAAATTTTGATTTTGGCATGTTTGATCTGTTGTGGAATCTCATGTGAGTGCCTAGGAACCCTGCATGTACATCCCACATTACCATTTTATAGTTTTATAACTTTTCGGATACCCGTTTGAATCCATCGCATTTAAGATACATATAATTGCATCCATAGATCACATTACTACATAATACTGTGATATTAACACTCCATCTTTAATAAATTGCATCCTAATTAATATTGAAACTATAAATGTAACCCTAATCGATAACTGTGCATCTGTATGCCTTAATCTGTACCTGATTGCATATCACATTACAATGTTCCATTTTATTGTTCTATTAGTACCCATACTTGTTTTGTATACACATACTTATGCTAGTTGATTATGAGCACCCACATAACATTTTATGCTTCCTGACATGACATGTTGCATTTCCTACCTAATAGGACATGGTACCGTACACTCTTGACATGACCTGACACCTAAATACACTACTTGACTTGACCTGATGTACCATGGCTTGACCTGTTACCTGATCTTGTGTCTAATGCCAACAAACCTAACATGTAGTCCTTACGGACCGTTCCTGTTGTCTATCCAGACAAACCTGCACCTACCTGATCCTGAGTTGGCATTAGTTCTTGATTACTTAAAATACCTGACTAGACACTTATAACTTGGGGTATGGGGAAATCAATGTTGAAATCCTGACTTGTCACTCGCAGTTGCTTGCTTATACTGATCAGTTTTTAGAGGCTAGGCCCGCCTCGTGACGATGCTGCTGACATCATTGGTATGTACCCTTTTCCTGTTAGTGCCTAGCGGCACGTCTCGGTTTCAGCCCGAGAGTCTTAGACCGTGGTCCCGGGCATGCACGGGATACTATTGAGTTACATCGACGATTCATCAAATTGATTTCAAAGACTTGAGAGTAGATAACCAACTGACCAGTTTAGTTTACTCACTGCACGCTACCTTTCACTGCCCTGATTTAGATTGCTTTACACCTGCTTTACTATTTATGATTATACTTGCATGTCTTGCTACCCTGTTTACATATTGTTGCTGTATGTTATGACGCGCTGACGTCTGGGTTTTGCATGGCCCAGATCCTTCTACCTTTGTTGCAGACTGATCAGGAGTATTGCCGCTGTTAGACCGAGCGGTGAAGTTCCTGTCGGTATGTAGTTTTACTTTCCAGGTGTTTCATTATTGTATCTTTTGCTTCCGCATATCATTATTTCTTGACTCATTCATTCTGGCTCATGGACATGTACTAGATAGTTTAGTTTACTTTCCTGTTCTTGATATCTCTACAGCCGTAATATGACTGTGGAGGTATTTTTCCTATCCACAGGAAGCATGGTTGGCTATGTCACGTGCCCATCTTAGCGTACTCTGGGAAGCGGGGCGTGACATGGTTCTTTTTGTATCAGAGACATGGGATATAGGTTAATCGGGTTTGATTCTTTTGTAGTTGAGTATTGGACCCAATACACGAATCAGAATACTCGTGATTAGGAACATGTCCTGCCATCTTGATTATTGTGATTCTTGAATCATATTCTTCTTTTATCCTTCGCCTTGACGATATGCAAACCACTTTGCATCTCGACTTGAAACCCTTTTGGTTTTCTGTTGTCTCTCCCTATTCTTGATTCTGATACTAGGATTTGGGCGACTTGAGTGGAGTTATGTAATTGTACCCATGAACTGCAGCATGGTTACAATGCGGTACTCTATTTAAGTAACTTTGAGTCCTGGTCTTGATTCACTTCCTTATTCCATGATCGTTATACTACCTTGCTTCTCTCGGTTTCATTGCTTACCAGTTATTGTTTTATTACCAGCTTGAACCCTATTTACCGTGCTTAATCCTCTTCGGTATCTTGATTTCGGATGAAGTCATCTTGGTATCCTACTTGTTCTTATCTTTCCGCATTGGAATTATTCAATTCTGGTGCACTCCTTGTTTGTTGCGGTCTTGGGAATGGATTTTTTCTTGGCACCTTCCACGCTCACAGTGATTGTAGAGCAAGGAAAGCGAACTTCCAGATTCCCAGACATCCGGAGTTTGTTTTGATGGAGGAAGTAGTTCGGTCGGGCCAGTCGAATTTAGGGCTAGTCCGACAAACAGTGTTCTTTCGTCGATGGAAGTTATTAAGGAAGAAGCGTCGGCTATATTACGAGAGTTCATGGACGTGTTCGAGGACATCTCGGGTTACCGCAAACGAGATGTGGAGTTCGCGATTGATCTTGTTCCTGGTGCAGCGCCAATCTCAAAGGCGTATTATCCAATGGCATCGGTGGAGTTGGAAGAAGTAAAGAAGCAGGTTACCGAATTGCTAGAGAAGGGTTGAATTCGCGCAATTCACCTTGGAGAGCTCCAGTTCTTCTAGTCAAGAAGAAAGATGGCATAAGGAGGATGTGCATCGATTATCGACAATTAAACCGGGTGACTATTAAGAACAAGTACCCGATCCCTCGCATTGGCGAATTGTTCGAGCAGCTTAGTGGCGCAAGGGTATTCTCGAAACTGGATTTGCGATCCGGATATCATTAGGTCCGAGTTAAATCAGAAAATATTTGCAAGACGGCGTTCAGAACTCGGTATGGACATTACGAGTACTTAGTGATGCCCTTCGGAGTAACGAATGCACCGGCGATATTCATGGACTTGATGAACCGAATCTGTTCACCATTCTTGGAATAGTTTATAGTGGTGTTCATTGATAATATTCTGGTCTACTCAAAGGAGTATTGAAGAGCATGCAGAACACTTGAAGATTGCACTGCAGACATTGGGGCAAGAAAGATTGTGTGCAAAAATGAGCAAGTGCGGGTTTTGGCTTAAAGAAGTGAAGTTTTTGGGACATGTCGTATCCAGAGATGGAATCGCCGTTGATCCCGAGAAGATTTCAGCAGTTCGAGATTGGCAGATTCCGAAGAACGTTGCAGAGATCAGAAGCTTTCTTGGACTTTCCGAGTATTACAGAAGGTTCGTGCAGAATTTTGCTCGTTTGGCTGAGTCTTGACCAAACTTACGCGCAAGGACGTACCGTTTGTATGGACGGATAAGTGTGCGTTAGCTTTTGAGGCATTGAAGCAGAGTTTGATAGCCGCTCCTATTCTGACCGTGCCAGACAATTCCAGAGGATTGGTGATTCACAGCAACGCACCGGAGAAAAGATTGGGATGTGTTTTGATGCAACATCGAAAGGTTATAGCTTACGCATCGAGACAGTTGAAGACCCATGAGAAGTATTGCCCAACTTCTGACTTGGAGCTAGCAGCTGTGAAGTTCGCTTTGAAAATTTGGAGACACTACTTATTGGGCGAAAGGAGCGAGGTTTTCACCGATCACAAAAGCCTAAAGTACGTGTTCACACAAAAGAAGCTTAGTATGAGGCAGCGTAGATGGTTGGAGCTGATGGCTGACTACGATATCGATCTTAAGTACCATCCGGGGAAGGTTAATGTTGTACTGGATGCGCTTAATCGGTTGCCAGCAATTCAGATGTTGACTGCACAGAAGGGACTTATTGAAAACTTTCGAAGATTCGATTTGGAGGTTGTGATGCCGCATTCTTCGGGGCAGTTGGTGCAGCTATAAGTACAGTCGTCATTGATTGATAGTATTAAAGCAAAGTAATTGCAGGACCCAAGATTGCATAAGTTTCGAGAACAGGTTGAAGCTGGACTTCGAACAGACTTATTGATCCATGAAGATGGTTCGTTACGATATGGTAGCCACTTGTGTGTGCCTGTAATACCCAGCCCCTTTTTGTACGCTTATGTTTGTATTTCTTTTCACCTATGATTTGTATTTATAATTATTGTTTATTTTAAAATTTTCCCAACCTATTTTAGTTTATCCCCTCCCCTTCCTCAAACCCAAAATCCCCACACCATAACACTCCCTATATTTTTCCATTTTGATTTTCTTTAAATTCTCTGGTCCGTTCTTTTTCCATTCCCTTATATTCTCTTTCCCAATTAAATCAAATTATTTTTCCTTTTAATTTATTTGGATCAGCCATCTTAGCAGCCCACTCCTTTCTCATCAAATTTCTTCTTTATTAAATCCCACAACCCAAACTTTAATTCCCTCAGCCCACTAAAAATTTTCTTAATATTTTCCTTATAAAAATTTCCTCGGCCCGTTTCTATTTTTCCATTTTATTCTTCTCCATTAAATTCTGCAGCCCTCGGCCCACTTAGTTTTTATCCTTTAAATAAATCTTTAGCCGGCTCGTTCCCCTACTCAGCCCATTCAAAATTCTTTATAAATAAATCCTTAATAAGTTTTAGCCCCGGCCCACGCTTCTCATTCCTCAGCCACATCCCTTTTTTTTAATAAAATTCCTTAATCTTTCTTCCGGCCCACTCCCTGCGGCCCGTGATCAAATCCCCACTCACCCGACCCCATTACTGTTCCTCTTCTTTAATCTTCCCAACGGTAACCCCCTTTTTCCCGCTCGATCCATTTTCCCCGCCTCCTCCTTCGCCTCCGCCTCCGCTTGCGTGCGTTACCCCCACGACACGCGCGTTTCCCCTACGACCCGTTCCCCAACCGTCCACACCTCCCCACCTCCTTCGTTTCCTCTCATCGCCTGCCCCGAGCTCCACCGCATCCAACTTCCCGCTACCCTCTGTCTAACACCCATCACCCACCGAGCTCGCCACTCCGCCGGCCAGCTCGTCGAACCTTCATCACCACTACACCCACTTCCTCGCTCGCTCGCTCCCTCCCTCGTTCTCATTTTCCCCCTCTCCTCGCTACACTCCCGACCCTCGCACCCATCACCGACCTCCTCCTCTCTTCACCCACCTCCTCCCAACACCTCGACCCCCCATAACTACACATTCCTCGTCGTCGGCAGCACCACCATCACCTCGTACAACCCACACCCGAGCACCCCTGCCGATCACCCCTGCACATCAACCCTGCACCGAGCTCGACCACCTTGCACCCTCACCGCCGGCGTCCCGTCTTCCCGACGACCACCATCGTCGACCACCAACTCCATCGACACCCTTCACCCTCCTCATCAACATCATCTCCTTCGCCGTCGTCTCTCCCTGCATTTCTTCCTCTGTTTCTCTCTTTCCTCTCTTTCTCTCTCATTTCTCTCTCTCTCTCTGTCTACACTCTTTCTCTCTCATTTCTCTCTCTCTCTCTGTCTACACTCTCTCTCTCTCATTTCTCTCTCTCAGCTCTCTAACTCTCTCTCCCTCTGTAACTCTCTCACTCACTGCCTCTCTCTCTCTGTCTACACACTCTCTCTCTCATTTCTCTCTCTCTCTCTCTAGTACTCTCTCCCTCTGCAAATCCCCCACCCTCGGCCTCGACAGCATCAGCGATCCCCAGCCCCGACACCGCCTGAGCTCGCAACAACCCCCTCTAGTTCGAACCAAGCCCGTGCCAACCAGTTCAAGCCGAGGTCAAATCTTGACGTTGCCGCTCGCGCGTGTGTCACTGCCGTGCCGCACGTGTGTCGTGTCGCTGCCGTGTGCCCCAACGTCTCCAGGCAAGTCCCCACTTGCTACATGCTATTTATTATTAGTTTACAAATTATAATCGTATATATATCCCATGTTTTGCCTTATGTTAAATATTGCAACAAAATCGTTCGATGTGTGATCCCAATGGAATTACTTGTCTAATTTGACGGAACCAGATTGTTCTTCTTGGCCCTTGGTGTGATGAATATCTTGTACAAATTTCGTTCGATAATATGACTGCTAATGACCAAAACGACTACCCCCAAGGTTTAATCGTAAAACTGTAATTTTACTGTACCTGAAAACCGTTAAATTCACTATAAATCATATACACACTGGATTGATGCGCTCGAGGGCTCAAATCTAAGCCAACTCGGCGAACTATAACCCCATACTAGTTTCTAGATATTCCTGTACTCAAACTGTGTTAATTTTTGGATCGGAGTGCGACTCTGGACTGCAGTCCAGAGCGACTCCAGTCGTTGCTTGCTGTTCCGTATTGGGGACCACAAGATCTCCTTAACTCGTAGATTGCGGAACTCTGCTGCTTATTATAGGTAAATCTGTTATCTAGACAACACAATTAGTTTCATTCTATTTCGTTACCGTTTGATATTTAATCTGTAATTTAATAGATCGGGACGCATAACAGTCCCAACAGAATCAGAACTGACATATGGGTATTAAATAGTGTATATCTCCTGACGTACAGATGCGATCGAAGATCCGTCTATTGCGTTGAAAACCTTACTAAAAACCCTAGATTTCATTAAACTGTAGCGTCGCTAAATTCTGATCTCAATTGGGATTAAAATGCATTGCGAAACGGACATCTGATTCTGAAACCGGATTTCCAGCCGCGAACGCTTAAAATGAAATGGTTATAATTAATGATCCTGGAACCCGATTGGCTTGAAACTAAATTCGATGGATGGACAACTGAACATACTAATTACTATCTGTTTATCATTTCGCTAAATTATATACGTACGTTTCATGATAAATCGTGCAAGTGATAGAATACTATTTTTGTGACACCTTAATCGTGCTTATATACTGTTCACGCATCATATCATACCCATATCATTGTAGTGATAACCTAGTGATATCATGCATTTACCCAGTGTTAGATTTTAGTGATGATTGTGGCAAGTACGTCAGTGTTCGTGTATCCGTGATTAAGTGAAAGTGATACGTACTTGTACACAATCAGTGACCCATATTATTCTATTGCATTGTCGACGTCTGTGGGATGCGTGTACGTGTGACTATAAGTGGTATGGGACACTTATGGAAGCGCTTGCCCGGGTGTCACAGATAAGGCACCAGACACTGCCATTTATCTTAGGTATTAGTCGGGACGTGCTTGATGGTGGTCCTGCCTCCAGTTCTCGTGCAGACTTGTCACGGATCGATTAGTATTTAGGGTTATGGCTAGCGTTTGATGTAGACCACGGGGTGTGGGGTAGTTTAAGTGTGAATTCAACAGAATCTCGGGAGTCCCATGCCGGCTTATATATTTAGGGAGATATATGGAGATTTACAGGGTATGTGATATACACCGTGATATACATGTTACATGTTGGGCCCGTGGTCCCTTGCCCTTGGGTTCTACCCTTGGGTGGAGGACACTCGCGAGTGGTTGACTCTCACACTTGGACTGACGATAGGCTTAGTGACCTGTGCAGTGAGACTTAGAGACTGATAGGGATACTGGCATTTATATTCCTTATATAATGTGTTGACATACGTGACATATCGTTCTACTGCTTTACTGTTCCGCTGCATTGATTACTGCACATTCATATTCATGATGTCATTGATTTACTGCTTCACATATCTATTATCACTGTTAGAACTGTCGCTTGATTTTATATATATTACTATTGTGTCGCTCTGACGACCTGAGTATGCATGCTCAGTGTGAGGAGAAGATTTAGCCTGGACCAGTGCATCACAGACTTCTTGACTTGCCATTCCGAGTTACATTCGTTGTTCCACTTCAGGTCAGTCTTTACATTGTTCCTTTCAGTTACTGCATTTCTCATTACCTGCGCATCATTTACTGTTTACCATGAAAAACTAGAAGCCGAAGTGTGACTACGGCAGGACTTTTCCTTGACCGTAGGAGCATGGCTGGCCTTGTCTACCCCTCGTATTCCGTATTTTGGGAAGCGGGGCGTGACAGTGCCAAAGGGAGATATTCATGAAAAACTTATGAAGGAGGCGCACAGTTCAGCATAATCCGTACATCCAGGAGGCACAAAGATGTACCGAGATATACGACAGCATTTCTGGTGGGAAGGCGTGAAACGGGAGATTGCCCTCTTTGTGGCAAAGTGCTTGGTGTGTCAGCAAGTTAAAGCTGAACATCAAGGGTTGCTGGTTTATTGCAACCAGTTCCGATTCCTCAGTGGAAGTGGGAACATATGACCATGGATTTCGTCACAGCTCTACCGCGGAGTCCAAAAGGCAACAATGCAGTTTGGGTGATTGTTGATCGATTGACCAGGGCAGCTCACTTCATACCGTTTCGAGTTGGTCAGTCAACGGAAGCGTCAGCAGAACAGTACATGCAGGAGATTGTGAGATTGCATGGAGTACCTGTGAGCATCGTGTCCGACCATGACACCCGATTCTTATCACACTTCTGGAGGAGCTTACAGGAAAGTTTGGGGACTCGATGGAAATTTAGCACAGCTTATCATCCTCAAACAGATGGCCAGTCGGAGAGAACGATCCAACCTCTTGAAAACATGTTGAGAGCTTGCATGTTAGACTTCAAGGGTTCATGGGAGGATCATCTATACTTGGTAGAGTTTCGTACAACAACAGCTTTCAGGCGACTATTCAGATGGCTCCATTCGAAACATTATATGGTCACAAGTGTCGTTCACCTGTTTGTTGGGACGATGTTGGAAAACGAAGATTGTTGGGACCGAATTTGGTCGTGCAAACAGTTGAGAAGGTTAACACTATCCGAAATCATGTGAAGGCAGCACAAGACCGACAGAAGAGTTAGGCTGATACGTCGAGAGAACCTCTAGAGTTCGCTGTGGGTGATTTAGTATTCTTGAAGATGTCACCGACTAGAGGGGGATCCGTTACGGAAGTCGAGGAAAGTTTAGTCCTCGATTAGTTGGACCTTTTAAGATTTTGGAGCGTATTGGAGAAGTGGCGTATCGTTTGGTGTTACCGCAATCTTTGGAGAATGTTCATGACGTGTTTCTTGTATCCCAACTCCGTAAATATGTTCGAGATGAAACACACGTGCTGGATCATTCGGAACTGACTGTACGAGAAGATTTAACCTTTAAGGAACGACCGATGTTGATTGTGGATCGAAGGGAAAATGTTCTTAAGAACAAGGTTATCCCTCTCGAACTTGTTTCTTGGGAAAATCGCTCGCATGGAGAATCGACTTGGGAACGAGAAGATAAAATCCGACAGAAGTTTCCACATCTATTCTTGTAGTTTGTTGATTGTTTATCCTTCGTTGTTCTTGGAATTTCGAGGACGAAATTCTTTTGTAGTTGGGTATAATGTAACACCCTAGTTCATTTATACCAATTCCAGTTCTCGTATTTCCTTAATTGTGGTATTTTCCTGATTTATCGTGTTTTGGGTGCGAATAGTATTTTACATTTTACATTGCATTCGACCCGACCCGCTTGCTTGAACCTGTTTGATTCATATTTATTGATTACCCTGACTTGTTACATAGACACGTGCATCTCATGTATACTGCATACTGGCATTTTACCATATAACATTTTAGGTCATGTAAAATAATTTAAAATTGCATTTCATAGCCTGCATGATACCCCTGACCCCGTGGTAGCATCCGCGCATCTTGTTCTCGTCCCGTTCAGTGAAACGGACGTGTTTGGATGGCTACACGCATGTACGTGCATCCGTTCTTAGGGGTATGCATTTTCGTTACCTGAGCATTCATTTTGAATTTTGAAAGTCGCACATATTTTTCGTATTTTAAATCTGAAGTTTTAGACCCGACCCGGGCGCGTTTTGAAATATTTTGGTATCCCGCCAAAATTTAATTTATTTAATTTTAAAATTTAGTTTAAATATTTTCATACGATTTCTTTAACAAACTGAAACCTCTTATCTAAAATTTTAAATCTAAAAATGTTTTAAAATTTTAAATCTAATTTCCTAACAAACTAACTCATTTCTCTCTCTCTCTCTCCTCTGCATATATATATTTATATATTTTTTATTTATTTAATTTTTCTTTCCTTATTTAATACATAGCCTCTTCTTCTTCTTTCTTCTTTCTTCTTTCTTTTTCTTGATCTTGTTTCTTGATTCTAGTGATCACCGCCGGAACCGTGCTCGTCGCTGACGATTCGAGTGATCCACTGAACATACCTAACTTGCGTGATCACCCTCATGCATTTTTTGGAACCGTTCCGTGTACCGTGCGCGCGTCGCGACATTTCGCCGACGAAGGACGTTCCGTACACATCCGTTCTTGTTCCGTCTAAGCAAGTTAATCTTGCTACATGCTATATAATTCATTTTATACCTATTTAAATAAATACCATACCTATAGTTTAAATCTAGTACCCCATGTTTAATTTTATAACGTTTCGATATTTCGTTTGCATCCGTTTATATCATTTTAAATCTAGATCATAAAAACTTATCTTGTGACATACTAGTTTATATTATACTGCATCCATATCATTTAAAATATATATCTTCGTAATATTTCTTATTATTATCTTTAATTAGTTTATAATCTGCATTTTATAATATTATACATTTGAAAATATTATAGTTTACGCATGAAACGTCATCGCAAAGCGGATACGACAAATCTGAAATTTACTGTACACCTTACCTTATAAAATTCATTATAAATCATAGAAAAATAATTAGTATATGTTCTTTAGTTCGTTGTGAAGATAACTCAGAGTACTATAACTTTATGAAATATTTACTTACAAAATAAATTGTTTAAATAATGTAAAATGCAAATGACTATGTATCTAAACAGCTGTCCAGGGAAATTCCAGCAGCAAACTTTCAATTTCGAATGTTCATAACTTTTTGTAGGGACAACCTGAGATACTTATACTTATAAAAATGAAACCTTATTTAATTATCTTTGTTTTGGTATAAGACACGTCCCTTTTGGAGAACGTTTGTTATTTTTAAGCTATTTTACAAATCAAGGTGACGCTGAATTTCTGAACGAAACTTTCTTGTGCATGGTTAATCAATACCACTTTTATAGTTATTAATCGATTTGAATATGCTATCCATATTAATATTATTATATCAATATTTATATCAAATATTGCTTAGTTTTACATCCCACATTACCATTTTATAGTTTTATAACTTTTCGGATACCCGTTTGCATCCATCGCATTTAAGATACATATAATTGCATCCATAGATCACATTACTACATAATACTGTGATATTAACACTCCATCTTTAATAAATTGCATCCTAATTAATATTGAAACTATAAATGTAACCCTAATCGATAACTGTGCATCTGTATGCCTTAATCTGTACCTGATTGCATATCACATTACAATGTTCCATTTTATTGTGCTATTAGTACCCATGCTTGTTTTGTATACCCATGCTTATGCTAGTTGATTATGAGCACCCACATAACATTTTGTGCTTCCTGACATGACATGTTGCACTTCCTACCTGATAGGACATGGTACCATACACTCTTGACATGACCTGACATCTAAATAAACTACTTGACTTGACATGATGTACCATGGCTTGACCTGTTACCTGATCTTGTGTCTAATGCCAACAAACCTAACATGTAGTCCTTACGGACCGTTCCTGTTGTCTATCCAGACAAACCTGCACCTACCTGATCCTGAGTTGGTATTAGTTCTTGATTACTTAAAATACCTGACTAGACACTTATAACTTGGGGGTATGGGGAAATCAATGATGAAATCCTGACTTGTAACTCGACAGTTGCTTGCTTATACTGATCAGTTTTTAAAGGCTAGGCCTGCCTCGTGACGATGCTGCTGACATCGTTGGCCTGTACCCTTTTCCTGTTAGTGCCTAGCGGCACGTCTCGGTTTCAGCCCGAGAGTCTTAGACCGTGGTCCCGGGCATGCACGGGATACTATTGAGTTACATCGATGATTCATCAAATTGATTTCAAAGACTTGAGAGTAGATATCCAACTGACCAGTTTAGTTTACTCACTGCACGCTACCTTTCACTGCCCTGATTTAGATTGCTTTACACCTGCTTTACTATTTATGATTATACTTGCATGTCTTGCTACCCTGTTTACATATTGTTGTTGTATGTTATGACGCGTTGACGTCTGGGTTTTGCATGGCCCAGATCCTTCTACCTTTGTTGCAGACTGATCAGGAGTATTGCCGCTGTTAGACCGAGCGGTGAAGTTCCTGTCGATATGTAGTTTTACTTTCCAGGTGTTTCATTATTATATCTTTTGCTTCCGCATATCATTATCTCTTGACTCATTCATTCTGGCTCATGGACATGTACTAGATAGTTTAGTTTATTTTCTGTTCTTGATATCTCTACAGCCGTAATGTGACTGTGGAGGGATTTTTCCTATCCACAGGTAGCATGGTTGGCTATGTCACGCGCCCATCTTAGCGTACTCTGGGAAGCGGGGCGT
Source organism: Agapanthus africanus (assembly GCA_030015575.1). Lineage (NCBI taxonomy): Eukaryota > Viridiplantae > Streptophyta > Magnoliopsida > Asparagales > Amaryllidaceae > Agapanthus > Agapanthus africanus. Next base: position 85,580,600 of record JASDDO010000024.1, read on the forward strand.
GACACAGCGACACGCTGTATCGGATCCTGGGTGTAGTGCTAAGTATGTAAGGGCTTCTAGGTCGTCGTCCAGAAACGGCGCGCTACATCGAACCCCGGGTGTAGTGACAAATAAGCAAGGGTTTCATAGAATCCGTCTAGCTTCGTGGAACATAGGTTCCCTTACGGGTAGACTAATAGAATTAGTGGAGGTGATGATTCGGAGGAGAGTTGGTATTATGTGTTTGCAAGAAACTAAGTGGGTAGGTGAAAAGAGTAGAGTCATAGAGCCTTGGAGTTATAAGTTTTGGTATACGGGTAGAGATAAAAATCGTAATGGGATAGGCATAATCATAGATAGACGGTTGCTTGAGGATGTAGTTGAGATTAGAAGAAAATGTGATAGAATTTTACTGGTTAAATTTATTTTAGATGGAGAGATTCTTAATGTTATTAGTGCTTATGCACCACAGATAGGTCTTGATGACGCTAGTAAGCGTCTATTCTGAGAGGATTTAGACGAGATGGTGCAAAGTATACCTAGTGGAGAGAAGTTATTTATTGGTGGTGATCTCAATGGACATGTAGGTACCAGTCGTAGTGGGTTTGATACTATCCATGGAGGTTTTGGTTTTGGACAAAGGAATGAAGTAGGTGGCTCGATTCTGGATTTTGCCTTATCTTATGACTTGATCTTAGCAAACACCTGGTTTAGGAAAAGAGAATCCCACCTTATCACTTTTAGGAGCGGATCAAGTGCAAGTCAAATAGACTTTTTTCTGACGAGAAGAATAGATAGAGGTTGTTGTATCGACTGTAAGGTAGTGCCAGGTGAGAGTGTGACCACTCAACGCGGACTTTTAGTTCTAGATTTTCGATTTAGAAGAGGACCTAGAAAGATTAGACGTAAGGTAGAGCCTAGAATTAAATGGTGGCGATTGAAAGAAGGTAACCAAAAGGCTTTTATAGATCGTGTAGTCCAAGAAGCGGATTGGCAGTCGGAAGATAATTCAGACAGAATATGGAACAAAATGGTTAGTTGTATCAAGAAGGTAGCTAGAGATTTACTTGGTGAGTCGAGAGGTGGTGCTCCACCATCTAAGGACACATCATGGTGGAATGAAGAAGTAAAGGCTGCTATTAAAATTAAAAGGGATTCTTATAAAGATTTGAAGAAAAGCAAAAATGTGGAGAGATTTGAGAAGTATAAAATGGCTAAAAAGGAAGTTAAGAAAGCTGTTCGGAAAGCTAAATCTAAGGTCTACAAGGAAGTGTACGAGAAATTAGACACTAAAGAGGCTGAAAATGATATATACCGGATTGCTCGGATTCAGGAAAAGAAGACCAGAGACTTATGTGCGGTGAAGTGTGTCAAAAATGAAAATCAGAAGGTTTTAGTTCGAGATGAGAATATCAAGGAAAGATGGAGAGATTATTTTGACAAATTGTTCAATGAGAGCTTTACTAAGAATTTGGATGGACTTGTCATTCAATCTCAAGATATAAACCGTGATTTCATGCGTAAAATAAGACTACCTGAGGTTAAAGAAATTTTGAACAGAATGGGTTTAAGAAAAGCGGTTGGTCCTGACGGGATTCCTATGAAATGCTTACAAGAAATATGTGTTAAATGGATGACAGATCTGTTTAATAAGATTTGGCAAACAAAAAAGATGCCAAATGAATGGAGTAAAAGTATCCTTGTACCTATCTACAAGAATAAGGGGTGACATTTAAAGTTGCTCAAACTACCGTGGAATAAAACTTATGTGTCACACCATGAAACTTTGGGAAAGAGTGATTGAACACAGGCTAAGGAAGGATATTAAGATAACAGAGAACCAGTTTGGGTTCATGCCTGGACGATCGACGACAGAGGTTATTCATTTGCTTCGTCAACTTGTCGAGCGTTTTCGAGAGAGAAGAAAAGATTTGCATATGATATTTATTGATTTAGAGAAAGCGTACGACAAGGTACCAAGAGAGCTATTATGGGGGACAATGATGAAGAAGGGGGTCTCCGTCAAGTATATTGTAATGACCCCAAAATCCTATACCTTCGTTATATCGTTCTAAAATACTGTATTTAACTTCTTTTGATATTTTTATATATTCAGTTTTCTATTAAATATATTATTTTCCTAAAGCCATTTTACTATTTTATTATTTCTCAAACCCATTTCTTTTTAACCAAAAACTTAAACCCATTTCCAATTTAAACCAAATATTCTTAACCCAAACCCATTATTTCCATTATTTCCTCTTCTTTAAATTTTTCCCTACAACCCATAACCCAAACCCACAGGCTCAAAGAGAAAAAAAAAACACAACCCATTTATTTTTATAAACCCAATCCTTAACCCTCTAACCCCACTAAACTCCCCAAATTCTAAACGCCTCAATTCCAACCCAATTAATTAAACACATTTTTTTCATGCACTGTTCATCTTCCATTGAAAAAAAAAACTCACGAGCCTCTCTCATGAACCGGCCATTTTCAACTCCTCCCCACGTTCCTTCTACGAATCGTCTTCATCCATTCCCCTACTTCTTCCCGTAACTGATCAAGCCCATTATATGAATTCACCATCTTCCCTTCTTCTATCTTTATTTCTTCCTCTTTCCTTCTTTGTCTTCTTATCAGCCCAAAACCTTAACCCCCTTGCTGCCCATGCCCGAACCCAACTCCAAGATGTTAGCCCCTCCTCCATCACCCATGGCGGAGCATCCCAAGCTCCCCTTTGACACCACCCTTCACCTTCTTCAGCAACAACAGCATCTTTCCGAGCCTCCTCATCCATCTACTCGACACGTTCTGGGCCGGGAAAAGAGATTCCAAGGCCGGTCCTGAGACTGCGGTAACGGCATAATTCGTTCGCTGCCTTTGGATCTCTGTTTTGTCGATATTTCAATGTTGCGCGCAACAGTGTTCGATGAAATGCCGCAATGGAATTTTCCGTCGTTCTTATGCCCTAACTGCGGGTAAGTCCCCGTTCCTCATTTCTTGTTGAATCTCATCTCGATACGTAGGCATTCCTGCGGCCATAAATCCCTAACTTATGTTTTTCTCATTTTGCAATATTGCATTAATTACAATATTTAATTCATTATGTTTCGGTAGAGATAATTTTTATATATTTACTGAAATTAAATAGAAATTATTTATGCAATAATTTTCCAACAAACTTAGAAATGATCAGGAACATCATAAATTGGCTCTGTTAGTTGCGATTCTAGGAGTGTTAGAACCATTTGATTGCAATTGTTAATTTGTAGCTGACTAGATTAGTTTCTGCAATTTAAATGTATTTGTATGGGCACGTGGATATAGAAACCTACTACTACTATTATTGTTGTTGTTGTTGCTGTTGTTGTTGTTAGGTTGGTTGCAGGACTTAGTGATTTTCTTTGAAGTGCTCTCTGTTCTTTAAACAAATTTTAATCTTGATATTTTGTGCCCCTTTAAATTACCTTACTAGGGCATATGTTGAACTATAATTTATTTTGTTTCAAACATTTTTCTTATTGATATCTATTAACATTAGTATTGATCCATTTTTTAAATAAATATATCTTATTATGAAAATACGATAAGTTGTGGACATCGGTCGTTTATCTAAACCTGACTTTATGGTGTCTAGGTTAGGCAAGTGAGAAAGGTAACTTTAAAAGACCCGTCTCACGGTGATTCGTGAGCGGATCCCTCCTTTCTTCACTTGTACTTATCTGACCACAATTGGCGGTGAAGAGGTGATTTGAGGCATCTTACGACTTGTCGTTTTGACCATTTAGAAATAGTCTAGTTGACTTAGGAAACCCTAAAACCTAAAATACGGAAAATTGACATTTTTACCAATAAATACCATTTACTTTATAAAACCGTTTTCTAAAAAATTTAGTATTTTACAATCTTTGTAAAGCGCCGCTACAACCCACTTTGGGGAACCCATTCGGGATGGTGCGGATTATCGCACATTCTCGGGCTTAATAGTGCGAGATTTAGATCTCCGCAAGGAGCATTCGGTCTCGAAAGATTTAAAATACGACATCTTAAGAAAATGAGATTTTCTAGAATATAAAATATTTATTAAAATTATTTTTGTATAAATATATGTATATTTATCATTTAAATATCTATTTTGTTATGATATAAATATTCCACCTCTTTCTAAAAATCACAAGAATAAATTTTACACTAAAATACCCTAAATTCCACATAAATCAATATTACAAATAAATACCTTTATTTATAAAACTAGGATATTTTCATTAGAAAGATCACAGTATAAAATCCACATTTATTACAACTCTAAACACGAATACTAAATACTTGAGGTGTATTTTGAAAGGTATATAAAAGTATTTTTACATAAAAACCCCTCAAGTTTTATAAATTATCCTAAGGACCCTAACAATCATAGGTTTAAGAAATAATCAAGACTTGATTTACTTTTCTAATTGTCTGACTCGGGTTTGAATCTGATTATATCTGACTTGAATATGATTCAAGTACAATCTACAATCTACAATATTCCAATTCAATATGAACACATGAATTCATGAATCCAATTATCAATCTATACAACTTGACTGAACCGAATCATGGATATACATTCCATTTACATGGTTCTCCAGTTATTCCATTTACATGATTCTACGGTTACATCCGTTTACTGATATCATGGTTTCGGTCAGTCTTTCAATTATACATTCAATACAATTTACAGTACAAAACAATACAAATAAAACACTACGGGGTTTAAGGGGTAGATTGGTACGGAAGGTGTTAAAAGTGGCACGAGACGGTAAGATTAAGACGCCTAACATGAATCCAATTGCCGTTGTTCCGGCTTGTATAACGGAGCCTTGTACTTCCATTTGCCCTGGTCTTTAGCATACTGAGACCCTTCTCGTATACACTGGTATTCTTCTGTACCAAGCTACAAACAACAGCGTTAATACAACATTACAACAATATAATACAACATTAAAAGCTACTATCTCTCTCTCTTTCTTCTTTTCTACTTATCTCTTATCTTTGGGACTTACCGAGCGATCTGTTCGCTGACGACATTATATTTCTTTCTTCTTTGAATATCGTCAGGTGGTTTGGACCCGACAGAGATCGAGCCATCTGCAGAAGACTTGGATCGGCTTGCTGAAGAACCAGAGCTCTAGTTTCATTGTACATTTTCCATTCAGTACTTTTCATTTCCTGTCATGTCATTGTTTATGCATCATTTTTATTTCAGTTGTATTTCCTTTTCATGCATTGTACAAAAAAATGTTAATAAATAAAAGTTGATGTTTTTATTATACCTTACCTCTTATGTATTTTCTTTTATATTGCTTAGTTACGCTTAGCGTATTTGCTTTTGAGTAAATACGCAGCGGCCTCGTCGCGTCCCCTTCGCCGTATACCGGGAAGCGGGACGTGACATATATTGACATAATCAAGGATATGTACGATAGAGTAGTGGCAAATATCAGAACTTGCGGCGGCCTGACGAATGATTTTCCGATTATAATTGGTTTACATCAAAGATCTGCATTAAGTCCATTCATGTTTATCATCGTGATGGATGAGTTTACTAGAACTATCCAAGATGAGGTACCTTGGTGTATGCTATTCGTTGATAATATTGTTCTAGTAAATGAGACGAAAGCAGGGGTTAATGCCAAATTGGAATTATGGAGGCAAACATTGGAATCTCGGAGGTTCAAATTGAGCAGGTCCAAGACAGCATATATGCATTGCAAATTTAGTAAACAGAGAAGTCAAAACCATATTGGTATAACATTGGAAGGGCAAGAGATATCACCGAACGATCAGTTTAGATATCTAGGTTCCATCATTCAAAAGGATGGGGAGATCGATAGTGATGTTAATCAAAGAATCCAAGCTGATTAGTTGAAATGGAGAAATGCAACAGGGATTTTGTGTGATCGTAACTTTCCTTTAAAATTGAAAGGGAAGTTTTATCGGAGCGCTATTCGGCCTGCCTTATTATATGGTACAGAATGCTGGCCTCCTAAGAAGTATCAGACACAGAAGATGCACATAGCGGAGATGCGCATGTTTCGTTGGATGTGCGGTAACACTAGAAAAATAAGGTGCGAAATGAGGATATTTGTGCAAAAATTGGTGTAGCACCTGTGGAGAAGAACATACGGGAAACCTGGCTAAGATGGTTTGGTCATGTGCGACGCAGACTTATGGAAGCACCGGTTCGACGAATAGATACTCTCGATATGGGCAATGACAAAAGGGCAAAGGGGAGATCGAAGAAAACATGGATGGAGGTGATACTAAACGATATGGTTGCCAAAGGCCTCAATGAAAGTATATAGTTCGATAGGAGTGAGTGGAGACGGAGGATTCATGAGCTGGACCCGGCGTGATTCTCATTTTGGTTCATGTAGCCTACCACATATGTTTGGGATAAAAGGTTCAATTGTTGTTGTTGTTATATAAATTTATTTAATAACAAATGAAAATATTGTTTGTAATAATGTTTTTGCAAGATGGTATATCTTAAAATGTATAGAATCAGAGTTGTGCACGGACGAATAATTGCAAAGTGTAAATTTATATATTAAATAAACACAGTAGCAATGTTCTTAATGTGAAGCACTTGAAGCTGTATAATCTTTTCGATTTTTAATTTATTCTTATCTTGGAAAACAGAGAAAAGAACATATTAAGAAAAGCAAAGTAGCATATTAAAACTTCAGTTAATCAAAAGAAATATTAAATAATGGTGGGAATTGAAGCCATGAGCATTTGCTTCAAAAATATCTCGTGCAACCCCTTGAGAAATAGTTTCATTGTTGTGTGTTTTATGAACTTGTATATATATGTTATTGCATTAGTGGATCAAAATAGAGATTTATTTAGTTTCCAAAGAATCTAGGCATGTGTCCCTGCTGAGCTCTAAATTGGTCCGCCCCGAGAGCTGAATAAAACTTACCAAAATATTAGATCTATATATATGTCCAAGCATCCACTATATCATATAATAATGGCCTCTAGGACATACATATTCCTAACAGTTATAACCTTTAATTGGTGGTCAATTACCAATGAGCGGTAGCTCAGTCGGTATGGGCTCTTCTCCTCTTGAGGGGAGTGTGTGGTTCGAGCCCCGAGAATCCCACGAGGGGAAGTGGCCACAAATTAATACTTTCATGGCAAATTTGTGAGCCCCCTAGGTGCTATGCGTGTTATGTGCATAGATTATGGCTTACGGGCCAATGCAAAAAATAAAATAAAATCAGTGGTCAATTGAGAATTTGTGAATCTATATCCTTCAATAGAGTTCCGCCTAAAATAAGATACCTAAAATAAGATACACTAAAACACTTAATTTCAAATTGGACAAAAGGAAAATTATCTTTTACTTTTATAATACAATTTTTTATTTTTTTGGGCATTGACCCCTGAGCCTTAACCTATGCACACAACACGCACACCGCACACAACACGCACACATAGTGATGATGCTCTATATTGGCGATCTTCCAGATCAGGACACGTGGCAGATGACATGTCCCAGAGCTCAGAAGAAAGGGCCCACAGAGGCCGACCAGGCTACTCCTGTACCCGACCTGCAAGCACAAACTTGCTCTCCTCAGAGCCCCTGCAAATTGGCCCCCTCGGCCTCCCAGCTCGTCCCGAGCTGCCACAGGACCAAGATGCCTCGGCCTTCCCGCCCGTCCCCGAGCTCTCCCACCTAGGCCATCTTCCTCGGTCCTTCCGACCGACCAACTCCACCACTCACAAGCGTAACTGCCGCTCCGCAAATCTTGCCATGCACGGGTTCTCCGCCGGCAACATCCCGCGTTCCACGCCATCACGATCCCCATTAACGGGCGATCCGTTTATTACGCGGGCGTGACGTCGGGGGCGTAACTGCCGGCGAGATTCTCGCGTCTACTACTAGTTGCTGCCGCCACTATATAAACCCCCATCACAGAGGGGTCAAGTATGCTTTTTTTCACCCTACTTAGCCGTTACTCTGCTCGGATCTTGCACTAACTTGATCGTCGGAAGGTTCTCGGTGGTACCAAACCATCCCGGGACTTCCTTGCAGGTACTCGGCGCAAACTCCTCAAAACCACCAATCTCCTCAAAACCTATTGAGACCCACATGCAACAGGAGATCACCTCCAAGATCCACCGGGAGATCGACGGAACAATATCTGACGGAGACCCGAAAAGGACCTCCATCACATAGGCATCATGAGGACCCACGAATTTGCCATGAAAACGTTAATTTCAAATTACGCAAAAGGAAAATTATCTTTACTCCTATTTTACAAACCCGATTTTGAATTAGGGCATCTCTGAAAATCAATTGGAGATGCCATATAGAATTTGAATTTAAATCGAGAAAAATCACAGGAATATATTTTTTGAAGATAAATCATGCGGAATGTTAGGACTTGTTTTTCATCTTCATTTCCTTATTTGTAGAAAAAAGAAGAGAACTAGGTTTGATTTCATATTAAAAAATAGTTGGAAGTAAACAAAAGGCAGATGCTATTCAAATTTCAAATCCAAAACAAAAAAAACAAAATTGATTGTTTTCTCGATTTTCTGGGACGTCCTTCTTTCTACTTGGCTTCAAAAATATCCTACCACGTAAATCACTCATCATATATGAATCGATTCTAAATATATCATTTCTAACCATATTCCACATGTTTTGGTATATGCAAATCATCTAGTTTAAGATAAGCACAACCTAAGTAATTGATTCAAGTTACTGGAATTCAAATAAGTTAACCCCCCCCCCCCCCCCCCCCCCTCCATTTTAACCGCAGACATTGTCTATCAATCACTATAAGGATGTCCTAATCAATGTATTAGCTCACCAACAGTCAATATTTTCACATTGCAATCTCCGCCAGTGAAAATGTTAGTGTTTAGAACACGGAAATTATTGCTCCTGAAAACAGCCCCACACCAACGGCATCCATGTCGGTATGTCCAACAAAGTTACAATTATGACTATCAACATTATGACCGGCGATGACTGCATTTCGTTAGGCCTTGGCAGCACAAATGTTAACATCGATCAAGTCAAATGCGGACCTGGACATGGAATAAGTTGACTAAATATAGTTAGTGTCATGGCATATGCAATAGAATATTCTATTTAAAATTTACTGAAAATAGAATATAGTTAGTGTGCCTTAAAAAATTATGGAAAATAGAATATTTTATTTAAAACAAAATATATTACAAGGGTTTATCATGAAAAAAGAATTATTTACATAATTACATTTTCCAAAACCGATCTTATTGTGATTCCCTAAACCACTAGTAAAATAAGGGGTTGCCCCTACGGATAACAACATCCGTAGGGGCAGATAAAGTTTGGCCCTACGGATTAATCCGTAGGGCCAAACGGTTGCCCCTACGGTCCTTCAATATTTATTTAAAAATTATTAAATCTTAAAGTGTTGTTTGCCCTTACGGAGACGCAAACCAAGCACCTACGGTTATATCCGTAGGGGCATATAAATAGGGATTTAAGTAATCGATCCCTACGCTGATTATTTCTTATTCTCTTTATCGTTCGCGCGAATCCAAATCCCCAAACCGATTCAAGGGATCGTCGTCGCCACCGCCCTGCAGTGATCTCGTCGTCGCCGAATCCAAGCCGAATCGTCGTCGCCACCGCCTGCAGTGATCTCGTCGTCGCCTCAGCCCTCCGTTCTCGTTGTCGCCACCGCCCTCGTCGTCACCGATTGCGTCTCCGTCGTCTCCTCCACCGCCTAGCCTACAGGTTAGTTAATTAAACATTATTTTAATGATGTTAGGGTAGCGATGAGGGTTAGGATTAGGTATCGGTTGGGGTTAGGGTTAGGGTTAGGATTAGGGTTAGGGTACGGGTTCGATCGGTTGGGGTTAGGGTTAGGGTTCGGTTAGGGTTTGGTGTTGGGGTTGGGGTTCGGCTGGGGCTGGGTTGGGGTTAGGGTTAGGCCGGGTTAGGGTTTGGTGTTGGGTTGGGGTTCGGCTGGGGCTGGGTTGGGGTTAGGGTTAGGCCGGGTTAGGGTTTGGTGTTGGGTTGGGGTTCGGCTGGGGCTGGGTTAGGGTTAAAAGGTGAAATTTTAGGGGATTGATCTGGAAAATAGTGAAAGTCGATACTGTTTATTTGTGAATAACATAGTCCATGGTTTTTATATGAGAAAAAGGTCCATGAAAGTCTATGGGATTTATCTAAAAAACGATGAAAGTTCATGTATTTATTTGTAAACAACAAAGTTCATGGTATTTATCTGGAAAACGTTGGAAGTCAATGGTATGTATTTGTAAACAACAAAGTCTATGGAAATTATGTGAAAACGTTAAAACTTCATGGTATTTATTTGTAACAAACAAAGTCTATGGTATTTGTTTGAAAAATATTGAAAGACCATGACATTTATATGTAATGGGTCAAAGTCATTTGGGTTATGTCAATCTTATTGGCGATGCTTTCTTTTTGTGCATATCCAAAAACTTTGAAAGTTCTTGGTACCTATTAGAAAATATAAAAGGGTTTTGTAGTGAAAGGAAAGAATTGGATTTAGAAAAGCCGTGTGTAACTTTTAGAAATTCTATACACCCAAATATATAGAAAATGGTTAATTGCGGATACAGCCTATGTACTATGGGGGTCAAGCACTTATAACCTCTGAAGTATAATAATAAGCACTTTTGTTTGTTTTTCATTAGTGATTAATTTTTAGTTTGCTAATTATTCTTTTTCAGTATGGATACTTGATAGAATTACAATTGCTTTATTATTGTTTGCCTTTTTCCTTTTATGTAGAAAATATATCCATTGTGTCATATGGACACTATTAATTTCACATCGATTCAAGGGAAAAATTGAGGAAGATTGTGCTTATTATATCAAAAACCTTTTTGTTGAACCCAACAGGTAAAACTTTAGAGTTGTTATAGATAGCTCTTACATGTTTAATGCATGTACCATTGTTAAGAGAGTGCAAGGTGGAGAACAATAATTTGTTTCAACGGCACGTTTTTCAAGTTATAACCAATATATGATATTCGATGATAATATGAAACCTTCATATTCTCATCGATACTCATATATGAAACTAAAAACGCCACTTAGTCCCCGTCTATCGGTTAACATACGTGCGATGCTCGTCGTGACCTAGAACTATATGAAAGTTGTTAAATATCGGACGGTATAGCTCGATACCAACAACCGTCGTATAGTCTACGCGACGAGAAAATTCAATCGTATGGTAACCCATAGATTTGTCCCGTGTGGACAAGTTAAGAATGTATAAAGCAAACGCCTTCATTCACTTGTGTTTTCATCCGTTTCGAGATATTTCATCGGTACATTTCCGCTGGTTCTCCGTATACAAAGATAGATTAGATGTTCATTTCAACGTTGTTTCACGGCTTTGAAATGATTATCTATTCTATTACAGTGTACTCGGAGAACACGGGGAGGTGCTGCCAAAATTTACTCGAAACGGTTGAAAGCACAAGTGATGGGCGTTCGCTCTATACATTCTTAATGGGATAGAAACCTACCCCCGACAGCCGGAACACACACATACAACAAGAATACACAACAAACGCATAATTAGATAGCGATTCGAGATGTTCGGATTAAAACCAATATATGATATTCGATGATAATATGAAACCTTCATATTCTCATCGATACTCATATATGAAACTAAAAGCGCCACTTAGTCCCCGTCTATCGGTTAATATACGTGCGATGCTCGTCGTGATCTAGAACTATACGAAGGTTGTTAAATATCGGACAGTATAGCTCGATACTAACAACCGTCGTATAGTCTACGCGACGAGAAAATTCAATCGTATGGTAACCCATAGATTTGTCCCGTGTGGATAAGTTAAGAATGTATAAAGCAAACGCCTTCATTCACTTGTGTTTTCATCCGTTTCGAGATATTTCGTCGGTACCTTTCCGCTGGTTCTCCGTGTACAAAGATAGATTAGATGTTCATTTCAACGTTATTTCATGGCTTTGAAATGATTATCTATTCTATTACAGTGTACTCGAAGAACAGTGGGGAGGTGCTGCCGAAATTTACTCGAAACGGTTGAAAGCACAAGTGATGGGCGTTCGCTCTATACATTCTTAATGGGATAGAAGCCTACCCCCGACAGCCGGAACACACACATACAACAAGAATACACAACAAACGCATAATTAGAGAGCGATTCGAGATGTTCGGGTTAAAACCAATATATGATAATATGAAACCTTCATATTCCCATCGATACTCATATATGAAACTAAAAGCGTCATTTAGTCCCCGTCTATCGGTTAACATACGTGCGATAATTTATTCTTTTCAACGACAAACGCACACACAAAGTATATACACGGATTTTCTCCTTTGTCAGTAACTATCCCGTTCTTATATTTCTCAATATAGTCAGCATAACCTACAATTTATGTGTTATACAGTCTAACATGGCCCATGAGTACGTCAAAGTTAAGGACTGGATGTATGTGGATTGGAAACAACGTATGCAACCTAAGTTTGTCGCAGGAGTTGTTGCTTTCTGTAACACCCGAGCCCAGTAATACTATTTATATTACAAGTTGAGGGTTTTATATTGCTCATTCCAATTTTCCTGATTTTCTGGTGTTTATTGCTAAATTTTAACCGGTTAAGTCATTTTGGCACATAACAAATTTTAACTCCTAAAATGAAATTAAAAGTGTCCATGTTGGCCTACTCGTCGCCACTAGTCGCGTGGTAGCGTCCGCGTATCGAGATTCCGTTCCGTTTGGCTAAACGGGCAAGTTTGGACGACTACACGCGCGTGCAAGTGTCCGACTTGGGGGCATGCATTTTAATCATTAAACACCTCTTTTCAAAATTAGGAACCCGCTTAAAATCCTGCAATTTGAATTTGGAACATTTGGGCGCAACCCGGGCGCGATTTGGAAATGTTTCGTTTCGCGCCAAAAAGGGCCCATTCTAATTAAATATCTTAAACTATATTATACGAATATATATTTCAACTAGCAGTTAAAATCCTTCGTTTCCTTCTCTCGTGATCAGCCAATCACGAGGCTGTTTTCATGGGCCTCGCCTTCAAATCCCTTCCCTGTCTCTCTCTCTCTCTCCTCATCATCAAATCTTTTCTCCCTCTCTCTCCAATCTCTCTCTCTCTTTACCTCTATAAATTTCACACATGCAGCCGCCCCTCACCCATCCTCTTCATCACGAGAAAACGCCTCGAACCCTAACCCTAGCTTCTCGCAACCTCACCGCCGATCCCCCGCGACCTCGCCGTCGCCGCCCTAGCCACCACGAGACTCACCGCACCCACTTACCTCCTTCCTCCGCCGATTCCCGCGCCTGCATCCAACCCCGACGACGCCTCCAACCCCGCAGACCTCGCCATCGACGCCACCTCTCGTCGTCGACGACTCCCGCGACTCCCTCTCACCCTCCTCGTCCCGACCTCGTCGTCGCTGCCCTCCTCCCCTCGCCGGACCACCAACCCGAGCCCTTAACCCATCGCCTACCCTCCGCTGTTCGCCGGAGAACGAGCCGGCGACCTCGCCATCGTCACCAGAGCCACCTCCGTCTCCCCCTCGACCACCAGAGCCGACCACCCTTCCCTCCACTCGCCGCAGCACCCTCTCCCGCGCACCCCCGAGGCCTTTCAGCCCTTGCAGCCGCTGCCGTTGCCTCGCCGGCGTTCCAGCGCCGTCGAGCTCGCTGGGGTCACCTGGTATATCTCTCTGTAAGTTTCCTCTTCCTTCCTTCTGTGCAAATCACCCCCGCTGATCGCATTGAGTTTATCGTGTGTTGCTAACTTGTTGTCGCGTTTTGCCGGAATCCGACCATGCCGTCTTGGCGAACCCGACGCTCCAGCGAAGCCCCCTGGTCCGTGTGATCCCGTTGTTCTCTGTTGGGACCCGATCCGTGGCCCGTGCTATCATATCGTGGTTTTGCCGACATCGCATCCGTGTTCCAGATTGCAGAACCGTCGAGGCAAGTATCTGAATACTTGCTCTAACATGCTAGCGTGCGAGATCTAGTCTTGCCACGCATTTGAATTCATACTATAAGACAACTTAATGATGGTAATTGATAAAATGTTATAAGTTAGAATCGACAGTTGCGGTTATTTTAACCTGGAATCGTTATAATAGTTCTCGTAATTAATCAATCCAACATCAATCCATATTCCAACTAATTAAAACGACTGGATCATATCTGCTTAAACTGTTAAATCATTTACGAGACAATTATTATACTTAGTGTAAATTCCTGTAGCTGCATTACTTCATGATTGCGGATATTGCTTCACTTTGTAGCTATTGCACCCTAAAGGTGCTTGAACCCGTTAATAAGAGAATACAAAACATCATTGTGTTTACATGGAATAATATGGTTATTTACTGTTTCCTGCTGCTGTTCATTATTTGATTGTACACCTGTTGTGAGCACATACCCGATTGCACTACATATTGGCCTGACCCTGCTACACATGACATATACATACGTACCGACTCATCTTGTTGTACCATGACATGACTTGTTTCATGATTTCATGCCTAATGCCGACAACCTGACCATTCCTGCTGTCTATCCAGACAGACCTACTTTTACCGGATTCTCTGTTGGCATTAGTCCGTGACTACTGAATACCTGACCTGACATACATAACTTGGGGGTATGGGGAAATCAAGGTGAAACCGACTTGTAACTCAACAGTTCGATACTTGTTCTGATCAGTCTTACGGGCTTGGCCAGCTCCGGAGTGGTGATGCTGACATCACTCGTCCATCTTGCTACCTTTTACTGCTTAGCGGCACGTCTCGGATTCAGCCCCGAGGGCTTTGACCGTGGTCCCGGGCACGCACGGGATACTATTGAGTTACATCGACGATTCATCAATTGGTTTCAAAGACTATAGAGTAGAAAACCTGAAAGGACAGTTTAGTCACCATTGCACAATACCCTGCTTGATTATTTCTTATTACTGCTTTACTCATGTTCATGCTTGCATTGTTTATTACCATGTTTAAACTATATACTTGATGTCATGACGCGCTGACGTCTGGGTTTTGCATGGCCCAGATTCCGTACCACTGTCGACGACCGAGCAGGAGTACTTCAGCCAGCAGGCTGAACAGTGAGTCCTTGGGGTTTAGTTTATTTATTTCATTTCATTTCCAGATGTGAGCCCGCATTATGGGACGTACTGTTTATTCATTGTATTGGATCATTAGCTTCCGCACTTATTGTTTATTGATTCTTGTTATTATGGATTTGGACATGTATTAGTATAGCTTATTATCTTGTTCTTGATATCCTTACAACCGTAATGTGACTGTGGATGGATACTTCCTACCCACAGGTAGCATGGTTGGCTATGTCACGTGCCCAATCTTGCGTACTCTGGGAAGCGGGGCGTGACATGGTTTTTTTGGTATCAGAGCCAGGTTAATTGGGTTGATTCTTTGTAGTTGGGTATTGCACCCGATACGCGAATCATAATACCTGTGATTAGGAGACATGTCCTGCCACCTTGACCGTTTTACCGTCCTTGAATCATTCTTTCAGATCATGTCGACATGCAAACTTACTTTGCATTGTCAACTCGAAAACCTAATTTCTTGTTATCTCTAGGACTTAGGCGACTTGGATGGAGTTAAGTAATTGCGGCTATGATACCGCGGCATAGCCACAATGCAGCACTCTATTTAAGTATCTTGGAGTTCTAGCCTTGATCTATACTCAGAATCTATCATCATGCTGATGTTGGGTACTTTGATTTCCAGGAATATGGCCGGTCAGGATTTGAAGATGGACCAAAGACGTGCGGTCTTAGCCGCCAGGTGTAGAGTGATAAGGGGATTGCTGGAGAAACTAAAGGAACAAGCCGAGCTGGAACCGGCATTTGCACTGAACCAGACGTCTGTACGTAGAAGTATTCCGGTGAACAAGCGCAGCATAGCACCAATGAAGAAAACAATTGTGGGCGATCGGAAAAGGAGCGTGACTTGTAACTACTGCCATATACCCGGGCACGTGCGAAAGGAGTGTCGTAGGAGGCTGGGACTCTGTTTTAGATGTGGAGCAGCAGATCACACCGTTAGTGCTTGTCCGTCGAAGCTTCGTACAAGGGATGATATTCAGAAGCCTCCGCAGAGACCGTTCCAAGGGCAGAAGCAGCTGACACAAGGACCCAACCAGGGTCGAGCTTTCACCTTGACAGCTGAGGAAGCCAAGGCATCAGGAGAAGTGGTTTCAGGTAATTTACTCGTTCATGATTTTCCCGAATTGGTATTATTTATTTTCGGAGCATCCTACTGCTTTATGTCATCTAAATTTATAACTACACACTCGATTACCTACACGACCCTGTCTAGTTTCTGGGACATACACACTGGGAATGGGAAAATCATAGCTAGTAAGGAATGTAAAGATTGTACGGTTGTTGTTTGCGGACGGGAGCTTTTGCAGATTTCTTGGTGATAGATACGGGCAGTTATGAGGTTGTTTTGGGGATGGATTTTCTTGGCACTTTCCACGCCCACATTGACTGTAGGGCAAGGAAGGTAATTTTCCAGATTCCCGGACATCCTAAGTTTACTTTCATTGGAGGAAGCAGTTCTGTCGGGCCAGTCGAGTTTAGGGCCAGGCCGACGAACAATGTTCTTGCGGCTATGGTTGTGGATAGTAATGAAGAGCCGGCAGTTGTCCGCAACTTTATGGATGTGTTTGAAGATATTTCGGGCTTACCGCCGAAGCGAGATGTGGAGTTTGCGATTGACCTTATTCCTGGTGCAGCGCCAGTATCAAAATCTTATTATCCGATGGCACCGGTGGAATTGGAAGAGGTTAAGAAACAAGTTGGTGAATTACTCGAGAAGGGATGGATTCGAAGCAGCAACTCACCTTGGGGAGCTCCAGTTCTTTTAGTAAAGAAGAAGGATGGCACGAGAAGGATGTGCATTGATTATCGAGAATTGAACCGGGTGACTATTAAGAACAAGTACCCGATCCCTCGCATTGGAGAGCTTTTTGAGCAGCTTAGTGGCGCGAGGGTATTCTCGAAACTGGACTTGCGATCAGGATATCATCAAGTCCGGGTGAAAGCAGAAGACATTTGCAAGACGGCGTTTCGAACTCGGTATGGACATTTCGAGTATCTAGTGATGCCCTTCGGAGTGACGAATGCGCCAGCAATATTTATGGATTTGATGAACAGGATCTTTTCACCGTTCTTGGACCAGTTTATTGTGGTATTCATTGACGATATTCTGGTATACTCGAAGAGTCCGGAGGAGCATGCTGAGCACTTAAGGATCGCACTGCAAACGCTGAGACAAGAGAAGTTATTCGCGAAGATGAGTAAGTGCGAATTCTGGCTGGAAGAAGTGAAGTTTCTGGGGCATGTCGTGTCGGGCGATGGAATCGCCGTCGATCCCGAAAAGATTGCAGCAGTTCGAGACTGGCCTATTCCAAAGAATGTTGCGGAGATAAGAAGTTTTCTTGGACTCGCCGGTTACTACAGAAGATTTGTGGAGAACTTCGCGCGTTTAGCTGAACCGTTAATCAAGCTTACGCGTAAGGAGGTACCGTTTGTTTGGACGGATGGATGTGCATTGGCCTTCGAGACGTTGAAGCAGAAGTTGATAACCGCCCCTATCCTAACCGTACCGGATGATTCAGGAGGACTGGTGATTCATAGCGACGCATCCGGAAAGGGATTGGGATGTGTTCTGATGCAGAATGGGAAAGTCGTCGCTTACGCATCGAGACAACTGAAGAATCATGAGAAGAACTATCCGACTCATGACTTAGAGCTTGCAGCCGTGATCTTCGCCCTGAAGATTTGGAGACACTACCTTTTGGGCGAGAGAGTTGAAGTCTTTACAGATCACAAGAGTTTAAAGTATGTGTTCACTCAGAAGGAGTTGAACATGAGGCAACGCAGATGGTTGGAGCTGATGGCCGACTATGGCCTCGATCTTAAGTACCAT
The DNA here is from genome assembly GCA_030015575.1 of Agapanthus africanus. Lineage (NCBI taxonomy): Eukaryota > Viridiplantae > Streptophyta > Magnoliopsida > Asparagales > Amaryllidaceae > Agapanthus > Agapanthus africanus. The sequence goes on from JASDDO010000024.1 coordinate 85,598,607, forward strand.
CCGGGAAAGGTCAACGTCGTGCCGGATGCGGTGAGCCGGTTACCAGCAATTCAGATATTGACTGCACAGAGAGAGATCATTGCGGATTTTCGGAGATTTGACTTGGAGGTTGTGCTACCACATGCTACAGGACAGTTGATGCAGTTGCAAGTACAGTCGTCCTTAGTTGAGAAGATTAAAGCGGCACAATCGCAGGATCCTAGACTGCAAAAGTTTCGAGAGCAGGTTGGAGCCGGACTACGAACCGACTTACTGATCCATGAAGACGGTTCGTTGAGATATGGTGGTCGTGTGTGTGTGCCGAAGGGAGAGGTGCGTGAAGAGCTTATGAAGGAGGCACACAGTCCAGCTTACTCTATACATCCAGGAGGGACAAAGATGTACCGAGATATTCGACAGCACTTTTGGTGGGAAGGAATGAAAAGGGAAATTGCTCGCTTCGTGGCTAAGTGCTTGGTGTGTCAGCAAGTCAAGGCTGAACACCAAAGGGTTGCTGGTTTGTTGCAACCACTTCCGATTCCTCAGTGGAAGTGGGAACATATAACCATGGATTTCGTGACGGCTTTACCGCGGAGTCCAAAGGGCAACAATACTGTATGGGTGATTGTCGATCGGTTGACCAAGGCAGCTCACTTCATTCCGTTTCGGGTTGGTCAATCGACAGAGACTTTGGCAGAGCGATACATGCAGGAGATTATCAGATTGCATGGAGTGCCGGTAAGCATCGTGTCCGATCGGGACACTCGATTCTTGTCGCACTTTTGGAGGAGTTTACAAGAAAGTTTGGGGACTCGACTGAAGTTTAGCACAGCTTATCATCCTCAGACTGATGGACAATCGGAGAGAACGATCCAGACCCTTGAGGATATGTTGAGGGCTTGCATGTTGGACTTCAAAGGTTCTTGGGAAGATCATCTACACCTGGTGGAGTTTTCGTACAACAATAACTTCCAAGCAACTATTCAGATGGCCCCGTTTGAAGCACTATATGGTCGTAAGTGCCGTTCACCTGTTTGTTGGGATGATGTTGGTGAACGAAGGTTACTAGGACCAGATTTGGTGGTGCAGACAGTCGAGAAGGTGAATACGATCAGGAAGCATATGAAGGCAGCTCAAGACAGACAGAAAAGTTGGGCCGACACGTCAAGAAGACCTCTAGAGTTCGCCGTGGGTGATCTGGTATTCCTGAAGATATCACCGACTAGAGGAGTGATTCGCTTTGGAAGTCGGGGAAAGCTTAGTCCCCGATTCGTTGGACCCTTCGAGATATTGGAGCGTGTTGGAGAGGTATCGTACCGGTTGGCGTTACCGCCATCATTAGCAGGAGTTCACGACGTGTTTCATGTGTCTCAACTATGGAGGTATGTTCGTGATGAGACTCATGTCTTGGATCATTCGGAGTTGACTGTACGAGAGGACCTAACCTTTGAGGAGCAACCAGTGGAAATCTAGGATCGAAGAGAAAAGGTTCTTAAGAACAAGGTTATCCCTCTTGTGCTAGTTTCCTGGGGTAATCGATCGCATGGAGAATCCACTTGGGAGCGAGAAGACGAGATTCGGCAGAAATTCCCTCACATTTTCCAGTAGTTAGCTATCTTGTATTCTTGGAATTTCGAGGACGAAATTCTTTTGTAGTTGGGTATGATGTAACACCCGAGCCCAGTAATACTATTTATATTACAAGTTGAGGGTTTTATATTGCTCATTCCAATTTTCCTGATTTTCTGGTGTTTATTGCTAAATTTTAACCGGTTAAGTCATTTTGGCACATAACAAATTTTAACTCCTAAAATGAAATTAAAAGTGTCCATGTTGGCCTACTCGTCGCCACTAGTCGCGTGGTAGCGTCCGCGTGTCGAGATTCCGTTCCGTTTGGCTAAACGGGCAAGTTTGGACGACTACGCGCGCGTGCAAGTGTCCGACTTGGGGGCATGCATTTTAATCATTAAACACCTCTTTTCAAAATTAGGAACCCGCTTAAAATCCTGCAATTTGAATTTGGAACATTTGAGCGCAACCCGGGCGCGATTTGGAAATGTTTCGTTTCGCGCCAAAAAGGGCTCATTCTAATTAAATATCTTAAACTATATTATACGAATATATATTTCAACTAGCAGTTAAAATCCTTCGTTTCCTTCTCTCGTGATCAGCCAATCACGAGGCTGTTTTCGTGGGCCCCGCCTTCAAATCCCTTCCCTGTCTCTCTCTCTCTCCTCATCATCAAATCTTTTCTCCCTCTCTCTCCAATCTCTCTCTCTCTCTTCCTCTATAAATTTCACACATGCAGCCGCCCCTCACCCATCCTCTTCATCACGAGAAAACGCCTCGAACCCTAACCCTAGCTTCTCGCAACCTCACCGCCGATCCCCCGCGACCTCGCCGTCGCCGCCCTAGCCACCACGAGACTCACCGCACCCACTTCCGCCGATTCCCGCGCCTGCATCCAACCCCGACGACGCCTCCAACCCCGCAGACCTCGCCGTCGACGCCACCTCTCGTCGTCGACGACTCCCGTGACTCCCTCTCACCCTCCTCGTCCCGACCTCGTCGTCGCTGCCCTCCTCCCCTCGCCGGACCACCAACCCGAGCCCTTAACCCATCGCCTACCCTCCGCTGTTCGCCGAAGAACGCGCCGGCGACCTCGCCATCGTCACCAGAGCCACCTCCGTCTCCCCCTCGACCACCAGAGCCGACCACCCTTCCCTCCACTCGCCGCAGCACCCTCTCCCGCGCACCCCCGAGGCCTTTCAGCCCTTGCAGCCGCTGCCGTTGCCTCGCCGGCGTTCCAGCGCCGTCGAGCTCGCTGGGGTCACCTGGTATATCTCTCTGTAAGTTTCCTCTTCCTTCCTTCTGTGCAAATCACCCCCGCTGATCGCATTGAGTTTATCGTGTGTTGCTAACTTGTTGTCGCGTTTTGCCGGAATCCGACCGTGCCGTCTTGGCGAACCCGACGCTCCAGCGAAGCCCCCTGGTCCGTGTGATCCCGTTGTTCTCTGTTGGGACCCGATCCGTGGCCCGTGCTATCATATCGTGGTTTTGCCGACATCGCATCCGTGTTCCAGATTGCAGAACCGTCGAGGCAAGTATCTGAATACTTGCTCTAACATGCTAGCGTGCGAGATCTAGTCTTGCCACGCATTTGAATTCATACTATAAGACAACTTAATGATGGTAATTGATAAAATGTTATAAGTTAGAATCGACAGTTGCGGTTATTTTAACCTGGAATCGTTATAATAGTTCTCGTAATTAATCAATCCAACATCAATCCATATTCCAACTAATTAAAACGACTGGATCATATCTGCTTAAACTGTTAAATCATTTACGAGACAATTATTATACTTAGTGTAAATTCCTGTAGCTGCATTACTTCATGATTGCGGATATTGCTTCACTTTGTAGCTATTGCACCCTAAAGGTGCTTGAACCCGTTAATAAGAGAATACAAAACATCATTGTGTTTACATGGAATAATATGGTTATTTACTGTTTCCTGCTGCTGTTCATTATTTGATTGTACACCTGTTGTGAGCACATACCCGATTGCACTACATATTGGCCTGACCCTGCTACACATGACATATACATACGTACCGACTCATCTTGTTGTACCATGACATGACTTGTTTCATGATTTCATGCCTAATGCCGACAACCTGACCATTCCTGCTGTCTATCCAGACAGACCTACTTTTACCGGATTCTCTGTTGGCATTAGTCCGTGACTACTGAATACCTGACCTGACATACATAACTTGGGGGTATGGGGAAATCAAGGTGAAACCGACTTGTAACTCAACAGTTCGATACTTGTTCTGATCAGTCTTACGGGCTTGGCCAGCTCCGGAGTGGTGATGCTGACATCACTCGTCCATCTTGCTACCTTTTACTGCTTAGCGGCACGTCTCGGATTCAGCCCCGAGGGCTTTGACCGTGGTCCCGGGCACGCACGGGATACTATTGAGTTACATCGACGATTCATCAATTGGTTTCAAAGACTATAGAGTAGAAAACCTGAAAGGACAGTTTAGTCACCATTGCACAATACCCTGCTTGATTATTTCTTATTACTGCTTTACTCATGTTCATGCTTGCATTGTTTATTACCATGTTTAAACTATATACTTGATGTCATGACGCGCTGACGTCTGGGTTTTGCATGGCCCAGATTCCGTACCACTGTCGACGACCGAGCAGGAGTACTTCAGCCAGCAGGCTGAACAGTGAGTCCTTGGGGTTTAGTTTATTTATTTCATTTCATTTCCAGATGTGAGCCCGCATTATGGGACGTACTGTTTATTCATTGTATTGGATCATTAGCTTCCGCACTTATTGTTTATTGATTTTTGTTATTATGGATTTGGACATGTATTAGTCTAGCTTATTATCTTGTTCTTGATATCCTTACAACCGTAATGTGACTGTGGATGGATACTTCCTACCCACAGGTAGCATGGTTGGCTATGTCACGTGCCCAATCTTGCGTACTCTGGGAAGCGGGGCGTGACACTTTCCTTGAATTTGCACGCGCACATAATAAGATCATAATAGAGAAGATTCTCTGTCCGTGCGATAGATGTGGCAATAAGTACTGGCAGAAGGTAGAATTGGCAGAGCTTCATATTGTAAAACATGGGTTTACTAGACTTTATACAACTTGGAAATATCACGGGGAAGGAGAAGAATGCAGTACTGCGGCAGAAGAAGAAGGAGAACACGATAATGCGGCAGGAGAAGAAGAAGAATTCGGTAATGCGGCAGGAGACGGAAATTTATTTCCATCAGAAAAAATGGAGGATATGGTAGAGGCTGCCCTAGGTGAATCTATTCGTACAGAAGATGACATTCCTTCCGGTCAAGGACCGCATGCGGATAAATATGAAAATTTCATGAATGATGCTAGGAAACCAATTTATGAGAATGCGAAGTATTCCACCCTCTCATGGTTCGTCCAACTTTTCCAGATTAAGTGCCTAAATGGATGGAGTAACAAGTCATTCACAATGCTTCTTTCGTTCTTGAAAGATTCTATGCCTCCGGGAAATAATGTGCCTGAAAGCTGGTACGAAGCCCAGAAGATGATGTCTGATTTGGGTCTAAAGTGCGAGAAGATTCAAGCATGTCCTAAAAATTGCGTGTTGTACCGGAAAGAGAATTCAGATTTGAAAGAGTGTCCAACATGCGGAGAGGCCAGGTATAAGCCGAAAGATTCTAATAAGAAGCCTGATATACCTGTGAAGATAGCACGATACTTTCCCATAACACAGAGGCTGCAGAGGCTATTCAGGTGCAAGAAAACAGCCGAGGCAATGATTTGGCATCACCGTGCTCCTCCAAGCGAAAATGGAAAAATGAGCCATCCAAGAGATTCACCGGCATGGAAGGATTTCGATAGGAGGCACGCAATATTCAGTAGCGATCCTCGCAATGTCCGGCTCGGACTGGCTACTGATGGATTCTGCCCATTCAACTATATGGCTGAAAGTCACAGCACATGGCCCGTTGTAATGATAATTTATAATCTGTCGCCTTGGTTGGCTATGGACCAATCATACTTTATGATGCCTCTTCTTATCGACGGACCAAACTCACCGGGGAACAATATCGACGTCTATCTCCGACCTCTGATCGAGGAGTTGAAATCTTTGTTCATTGATGGTGTAGAGACATATGATTCAAACACAAATACAACCTTCATACTGCGTGCGGCTTTAATGTGGACAATTAATGACTTTCCTGCGTATGGAATGCTATCAGGTTGGTCCGTACATGGTCACAAAGCATGTCCTCATTGCCATGAACACACAACATCAAAATTCTTGAATTTTAGCAGGAAGGTTTGTTATTGCGGCCATCGACGTTTTTTGCCTCCAGACCACCCCTATAGGTTAAATACGGCTCACTTTGATGGTCATCAGGAGCTTCTTGGACCTCCATCCCCATTGTCCGGAGAGGACGTGACTGCTAAATGGGATGGTTACAATAACGTGACCTTCGGGATGGATCTGACGAAACAGGTCAAACCACAATATTGGAACAAGTTAAGCATTTTCTTCGAGCTTCCGTACTGGTCTACAAATTCAGTGCGTCATTGTCTGGACATCATGCATATAGAGAAGAGAGTATCAGAGCACATACTTAACTTGCTTCTTTGTAAAGACGGGAAATCGAAAGACAACATGAATGCTCGGATGGATCTACAAGAGTGGGGAATAAGAAGTGAATTGCACCCTAGACCGGTAGCGGGTAAACCGGGCAAGTTTGTACTTCCCAATGCCGCTTATCATATGTCACAACCGGAGAAGAAAAGATTCCTGCAGGTGTTGCATGATTTGAAAGTCCCCACAGGTTTCTCAGGATCATTCAGCAAGAAAATAAAAATTGTGAAGGGCAAGATCGATGGGCTGAAAAGTCATGATCACCATGTTATCGTGGAGCACCTTCTTCCATTAGCCCTCAGGACTTCTCTCCCCGACTCAGTTGGTCTAGTAATCAACGACCTATGTTGTTTTTTCAGAGAGTTGTGTGCTAAAACACTAGAGGTTGCGACGCTGGATAAACTAGAAAATTCTGTTGCGTTGATACTTTGCAAGTTTGAGCGTATTTTCCCACCGTCATTCTTCGATATCATAATACACTTGACGATTCATCTTGCAACTGAGGCGAAGTTAGCCGGACCGGTACAATATCGATGGATGTATCCCGTCGAGAGGTACGTGTAATTTTTCGTTTCGCGCAATTTATAAATTTATTGTTGTCCTGTATGCCCGTATTTATTTATTCAACATATTCTCATTAGGTACCTCTACACTCTTAAGAAGTATATACGCAATAAAAATCGACCAGAGGGTTCTATCATGCAAGGTTATCTTCTTGATGAAGCAACCACATTTTGTTCCCGCTATCTGGACGAGAACATTGAGACAAGGCTTAACCGACCACGAAGAATTCAAGACGGGCCATATGATAAAGCCGAGTATAAGAGGGTAGACACTATGTTTATCAACAAGATATACCGGTTTATCTTGCTTAACTGCGCATGTCTTGAACAAATTCGAGAGTAAGTTCTTTTGGATTAATTGTTATATCTGTGTTTGTGTGTGTATGAAATGATATAATATTAATGTCACAATTATTTGTTGAAAACAGAATTCATTTTAACGAGGTACATGAGGGGCATCCTGATTGGAACGAAGAACGTTTGGAAAAATACCATCAGGATAATTTTTGTGATTGGGTCACAGATCATGTAAGTTATTCGAATAACATTTTATTGCTATCGGTTTTAATCTAAACTTGTATCATTATGTATTTGTCGTAAAATTTATTTTGTTAGATCCACGATCCAAACTTGTCTGCATCATTTGAGAGTGATTCAAGATGTTTAGCTCAATTTCCTAGTATGGAGGTTGCATATTACAAAGGATTTGGTGTCCTTGGATACAAATTCGAAGTTAAGGACATAGAAACATCTAGAACCACTCAGAATAGTGGGATTGCGACGGTAGGATCGGACGGTGTGATTTACTATGGGTACTTAAATTGTATACTCGGCATCCACTATCCCGGACGATCAGAACCCTTTTATATATTCCAGTGTACTTGGTACGATCCGCGAACCGATACGGACAGGTGGAGAAGCACTCTTGGGACTTGGAAAGATGAATATGGATTGACCAGTGTGAACACACTTCGATTTTACGGTCAGGATGATCCGTTTATCTTTCCGAACCAAGCGTTCCAAGTATACTACTTACAGTGTTTGAAGCATCCGGGGTGGAGTGTTGTATGCCGATGGAAACCCATAGATGTGTACGATGTCCCAAAATACGAGGACAGCGATGAGGACGAAGAAAAGAGAAGGCTTAAAGTGCTCCGACCGTCTGTTGCGAAGGACGGGTTGTCTTCGACCGATCATGAAGTTACGTGGGTTAGAAATGACATCGACGATGAAATCCAAGTAGATATGTATGATGCGCCCACGAAACGAAAAAGGTTATCAGTAATGTTATATTATTACTTCACATTTTACGCTCTATACATATATAGTCAATACTTTTAATGATTGTCTAATGCGTCCACGAACCGTTTATCTAGATTTGATGACGATGTCGGGAGCAGCGAGGGGCGGCAGGAGCTCCAGCCGCGGCAGAGGCAGAGGCAGAGCGGTTCTGCCGCCCGGAGAGCTCCGTAGGGAGCTTCAGAGGGCCGGTCTTGCACCCAGATCGGAGACCCCTTCGGATGCCTCCTTCCGTATGGATTTTGCCACACCTCCAGGTATACTGCACGCATATCCATTTTGAATGTAATATTACAGATATTCATGTCTGTTTATGTCAAAATTACTTATATTGTCAATGTTTGATTGTCTAGTTGTTGGTGATGCGTCCACATCTGGGACAGAGGCCACCCCCGCTCCTCCAGGTATGTTTATATATCATATAGTGTATGCATATTGATTTAGAATGCTATATCATAAACACACACATTCCTTTTGCTCTTACTTAGCAATTTTTATTATTGTCTAGCTGTAGGTGGTGACACCACCGCACCTGCGGGTATGTTTATATATCCTATAGTGCATGCATATTGATTTAGAACGTTATATTATTGATCTACATATTCTTTTTGCAATTACTTATATAATCTATTTTTAATTGTCTAATTATAGGTGGTGCGTCCACATCTTCCGCAGGGGCCACTCCTGCCGCTTCCATACCCTCCGCATCGTCTGCAGGTTAGTATGAATAAATTTAAAATATTTATTCATTTTACATATGCTCTATAGAATAAATATGAACTTCATGGAAATTTAGCGTCGATGTTTATTTTTTAGTTGGAGGGGATGCGTCCGCATCCGGGACCCCGGTTGTTCCTCACCGGAGGAACTATCGTCCCGCTCGTGCTGCTGCCCGGGCCCAGGCTCTTGCGATAGTCACCGGAGGTATATATCACACTTGAATTTTCGTTTAACCTTGATTTCTTAATACAACTTTGTCTTATTATTGATTGTCTTGATATTTCGTGCAGACGCAGGGCCTCCCCATCCCCAGAGGGGGACTCGAGGCCCGAATCAGTCCCATAGGCTGAGGCCTGACAGAGATAGGGGGGAGGCAGCATTCCCCCTTTTTTTTTACCCTTGACTATCGCTATACCGGTCCTCATGCCGAGAGGTTCGGCCGGTATTTAGGGGACGAGAGCCGGCTCGTGAAGAACTATCAACTTCACGTTGAGTGGGGCGAGCAGCACCAGCGCTCATTCGCCCTCTTCTTTGATCAGGCTCGGGTATGTATTAATATATATTTTCATTTGATCTATCCAATATATTTATTATTAACACTTGTAATCTAATAACAATGTTTTTTTTGTGTTTTCAGTTGGATTACGATTTTCAGCCTGTAGCCGACCCTGATCACCCGGGGAGGGTGCTCGACCTTCATGCTCTGTACAATGGCCTGATGAAGAACATGCAGGCCAAGGTCCGATACAACAGGAAAGAGCTGAAGGCCGACTGCTACTCCCTGTGGATGGCGACCCCCGAGGCAGAGAGAGCGGCCCTCCTATCTACTCCGGCGTTTGCGAGAGTCGACGTAAAGACATGGCCTCTATTGTGCGCTTATTTCGACTCACAACGCAAACATGTATGTATTTTAAATGTAATTCATTATTTATGATATAATTTATTTCTTTGTGTTTCTTAATTAGAAAACTAAATGTTAATGCGTTGTGCAGAAACAGGCCGCTCAGAATACAGAGAACAGGAAGTCGGCGAAGAGGGGTCGCCCCACTTACACAGGTGGCTCGAGGAACATTACTCGAGCCATGGAGTTATCGGTAAATTACAATAGACCGACCTTTGTGATATTCTGCAATATTAAGAGTTATTTTCTAATATTTCTAATATTAAGAGTTAATTTCTAATATTGCAGACATCTCGGACCGTGGCGTCAGGTGGTACACCGAGCGTGCTGTCCGCATATCTTGCCGTCCACGGCACCTCGACAGATCCTGCCACGGGCGAGCTTCGATATCCCGACGTCGCTACCCAAGAGTACTGCGTAAGTGTTAATATTTTTTCTACCCAAATTTGAAATTTTAGTTTTGGAAGGTTCAAGTTTAAATTTTATACTTATACTTTACTGCTTAATGTGGGTGTAGGAGCGGGTGGTTGAGCAGGCCCAGGTCTCGGGGATCGATTTTACCGGACAGAGTGATCCGAGGCTGCTGACCCCAGTTCTAGACGCCGCACACGGAGGGCACCACGGAGGTTGGGAGAGAGGCCGGGGACTGGGCCCTAGCAGGACCCATATGAGGTTGGACTTCATCCCGGCGGTTACTTCCTCCGTCTCGAGTGACCGACGTGTCCATCAGAAACTGGAGAGCATGAGGGCCACCGTTCAGGAGTTGAAGGAGATGCTGGTATGTATACTACTTTATAGTAAAATATCATGTCATATTATATAGATATCAACATATCCATAATTAGTACGTAGATTGAGCTTATTTGGTTTTAGACTTAAGTTTGATTAATCATACATACAGATGTAATTAAAATAAACAACAAACTACATATCCAAACGGGGTTTCGAAATAACTTAATAATGATACGAGTTCGAATAATACACAGTTCTTACACGCTTATTACACACGTTAGGTCCAGACGCGATAGGATACATCGGCCGAGCCTCCACATGAATCTCCTTCAGCTGCGGCTCCGCAAGCCACTACATCGGCTGCGGTTCCGCAGACAGCTCCTGTAGCTCCACCGCCCGATCAGACTCCCGCAGCCACGGCTCCGCAAGCGACTACCTCGACGGCGGCTGCGCAGACCACATCGCCAGCTCCACAGGCCGCTCAGACTTCCGCTCGCGCCGAATTGCAGAGTTTATTGACCGAGGAGCAGGCGCGCGTTATTCTATCGTTATTCAGAGGTGGAGCTGGACCGAACTAGGGTAGCTTTTTGGTTCTTATTTTTTGAAACATGTATTTATTTATATCATACACATTGCACTACATTTTGAAACGATATTGGTTTATATTTATATCATATTCAGTTTTTGGGTTTCTTTTGTATATTATATATATGCGTGAGATGTGATTATGAACACTGCGATATATGTTGTGTGATGATTAATTTTATATTTGATTGATGTATATATTATTGTGCATAGGGCGGGAAAAAATCAAGCAGCCCATTTTTTTTAAAAAAATACAGATAATATGTACCTACAGATTAATCCGTAGGTACACATGTTGCCCCTACGGCTATATCCGTATGGGCAAAATATCAGCAGTAACTGATATTTCCCTCCTGATTTCAGTACCAGGGGGTTGGGAGTCCTGATATTTTGCCCCTACGGATAGGTACCTACGTAGCTATCCGTAGGGGGTAGAACTTGGACCTACGGATATGTCCGTAGGTACACTTAATATATTTAAAAAAACCGTAAGTAATATAAATTTTTTTACCCTACGGCCTAGTCCGTAGGGACAACAGGACCTACACATAAATCCGTAAGGGCAAGAATTTGCCCGTAGGGGCAAGTTCAGGGCTTCAACTTGCACCTGCGGCCTTTGCACCTACGGGGTATTTTTTCGCCTCTACGCATATATCCGTAGGGGCAACCCTTATTTGTAGTAGTGAACTTTTAGGAATATACATAAAGAAAAAACGTTTTCTCATAAATAAAATTAGCTGATATATATATATATATTACTTCTGCTATTTTGATGCAATTTCTTGGGACTTCTAAATTTTGGAATTTTAGTTTTTCATAGCATACATCTCTTTTAATCTCATATGAGCACTTAAATGCCTATCTCTTAAAAATATCTCAATTGATGGTGGGTCATCACTGTTTTAACAAAATTACTAAACATATAATATTAAAATACAAATATTTTACAGGAAATGATTTCTTAATTTACATTAAATGTTAAGTAAATAAGCCTTAAAAATTATATATTTTTCACAAATGTTTCATATAGAACTAAATGTTTTTTTTTTCAAAAAAAAAATTATTACTAAATATAACTTGTTTTTTATTCCAAGTACACAGCATGTGCCAGAAAATCAAATTCAATGTGATAGATCTGAAAGACCATATGAAAGGTTTGCATTAATTAAGGATTACATTGACGGCCCTTTAATTCAACACAATTAATTAAATTGTTTATTGATGTTATGCAGCATCCGGAGCTTAGCAGAATCATTAGAAGAGGCTGGAGTCTGTAATGTGACAGTGAAAAGAGTGTTAATAATAGGTACCACAAACAGGTTTCGTATCAAATCTTACGGACGGACTAGTAATGGGTTTGTGAACGGAATATCATTCCGACATGGTATCATGATAAATGTTTTGAATCCCATCCTTATCAATCAAAATTATTGCTCTTGCAAATCAAATTGTCCCAAAAATGTAAGAAAAATAACATGTAAATAATCCAAGTGCAATTTATTCTTATTCCACTAATTAGCTTCATTAATTTTGTTTTTGTCATTGCAGAGCTCAGGCATCAGAATTAGCAATGTGGAATTTAACAAAATCCGAGGGACCTCAGCAACACCAATTGCAGTAAAATTGGATTGTCGCCCAAAACATCCATGCATTGGAATCAAATTAAAGGATATAAAGCTTACTTATGGGAATGAAAGAGCTCAATCATTTTGTAGAAATGGCCATGGAAGCAAATTTGGCTTCATTATTCCCCCTGTTCCTTGTTTATGATTCATAGAAATTATGGGAGGTAAACAGCCGCGGACCAAAAAATCTAGATCAGAGGAGGCACAGCATGCAGCAACGTTCTGTTGAAAATTATAGGAGCGTGATGTATAAGATAATTTTAAGGGTAAATTGCCACAAAAGCATTTTTTTCAATTGTCAAAAACCCCTGGTCTCGAAATAATAGTCAAAATCTCCCTAGAAAAGCTTTTAGCGGTCAAGAAATCTCTTACCTATGATATCTAGTAGGTGCTTGCTATGTCTACTTTCCTGCGGTATCTAAGCAGTAGTCAGCGATATCTAAACAGTTGTCTGTGATATCTAAACTGTTTCCTGCGATATCTAAATAGTTTGTATGAACTGGTTAGATCCAGCAGGCTACTATGTAGATACTGCAAAAAAAAAATTCAGAAGGTTTTGACTGCCGTTTCGAGGCTATTGGGTTTTTGACATTAGAAAAAAATGCTTGGTTTTTTTTTGACAATTTGCTCTAATTTTAATTGAATATATATATATATATATATAATTATAAATTTATTTAATAACAAATGAAAATATTGTTTGCAATAATATTTTTGCAAGATGTTATATCTTAAACCATGCCATGTATAGAATCAAAGTAGTGCACGGCGAATAATTGCAAAGTGTAAATTTATATATTAGATAAACACGATAGCAATGTTCTTGACGTGAAGCACTTGAAGCTGTATAATCTTTTCGATTTTTAATTTATTTTTATCTTGGAAAAGAAAGAAAAGAACATATTAAAAAAACCAAAGTAGCATTTTAATACTTCAGTTAATCAAAAGAAATATTAAATAATGGTGGGAATTGAAGCCATGAGCTTTCGGCTTCAAAACATATCTCGATGCGACCCACTTTGGTTAACTTACTGCATCACGTTGACTCTCCATATATAGTGGATCCGGTCCTGAAACCTGAGGATCCAAATCCATTAGCATTAAAATTATTTTAGGTCGGATCCACCCACCTCACTAGCACACCTGAAAGTCCATTTTAAATGACCAACAAGTCAAAAAAACGTTTCCTCCAAGTTCAGTGGTTATCCTCTAAATTGTCATTAAAATAATGATTATGTCTTTCTATTGTCAACAATGCTAACCTTTCTAGTATTGTCAATACAAATTACATTTTCTTTGACGATCACCATAATTCGGAGAATTATGATTCTTGAAAGTCCACTTTTTGGTCCATATCCTTTTCAATCGAAATATTGGATCATAGCCATACCAGCTTCAGATTTTTGAGCAAAATGTTAACCCCGACACATATATATAATTAGGTCTTGTCTCCAGAATTTATGTCTGTGCTGTCTATAACTGCAGCGTATAAGAGTATAAAACCGTTCTCTGTTCTCAAAGCTCATCATAAAGTTAGTGATTAGCAATTATCGAACGATTGTCCCACTAGTCCGTAAACTTTCAAAATGTTTCATCCAATTTTTCCATATTTGGAATATGAAAATTTGATGATGGTCTCCACAACATTGCAAGATCTCCACTTGTTGCGCCATGGCAAGTGGCTATCTAATGCAAGAAAAAAATGAACCACGTTTATCTTTAATTTTTTCCTTCATTTTTGTCTAAATAGATTACGAAAGTGTCTTGACTTCTCAAATTTGTTCAGGACTAAAATGTTTGACTTCTAAAATTACCTAAATTAGGTAATTAGGTGTAAGAGCAATATTTTAAGTCATACTTTGTCCCCACATATCACTCCGTAACTGTTGATTAATGCAAAGAATATGATCATTATTTTCACACGATCAGTTGGTATTATGATTGTGATTATAATGATTAATTACATCTTATATATTTTGCATAAATTAAATACACCTTCATTATTATTAATTTTTGAATAATAGGATGTAGCCATATACTACATGATTCGGTCCCCCAAACTTCATTCTCCATTGCAAGAGGCTTTATCGCTATGGTATAACAAATTAATGGATAGTCACAACTACTACAGTTATATCACTGAGTATTTTTGCACGCGCGACGAACGTTGATGTATAGTATATTTTGTTTGAATATATATCATTTGATTTAATTAATGAGGTATGGTACTAAAGTTATAGAGATCGCATGGATGTTGATGTCAGAAATATGTAGAAAGAAAATGGAGAGAGAGGATGTTAGAAATTGAATTTAATTGAATCAATCAAAATTGGTCGATGATATGGATAGATTTATATAAGAAACAGACCGGAATTTTTTTATATCATTTTTCGATTTCTTATAAAACAAAGAAGCGGCTATCGATTAAGAGTCGATTTAGCTACATCCCTAAAGTAGTTAGTATTATAGTTGTAAAGATGCAAATCGAAAAAATTATATGATATTTTTCCTTCCAATATTGGATAAAATTTCCAAATATAACAAACATAATAATATGGAAAACCACAAACTTGGCCTTATTAAGGTTAGTTTGAACATTGAATAAATCTAATTCCCATAATCAAAATATAATTGAACCATTACCTAACTCCAAACCAAGTCTCTAGGCCTACGTTAGGAAAATTTAACCAAAACTTCTTCTATAAATAAATACTCATTAATTGGTTAAATCACCACAAACTAACTCAACTTCCCTAATCAAGATCACAATGGCAAACCTTCTCCTTCTTCAACTCCTTTTCATCTCTTTGCTCTCAACAACTACCAATGCACTATACAGCATCAATGTAGTAAACTTCGGGGCCACGCCCGACTCTGCGACCGACTCGGCCGGGCCATTCCTTCGGGCTTGGAACGCTGCGTGCGGCTCATTGAGCCCCGCTTCAATATACGTCCCGAGGGGGAAGTTCTTGGTTAGCCGAGTTAAGTTTAACGGCCCATGCAAGAACAACGCAATAAAGTTTACGATCGACGGCCAGATTATCTCGCCGTTGAGCTACTCGAGGCTCGGAGATAAATGGATTGATTTCGAGAATGTCAACGGGGTTTCGATAGAAGGAGGGGTTTTCGATGGAAGAGGATCTCCGTTGTGGGGGTGCAAGTTAGGTGGTGGACATTGCCCTCAAGGTGCAACGGTGTGTTTTTAAAAATAAACTTTAGCTATTTTCAGGTGCATTGCAAGTGCTAAGGACCGTTAATTATACTTGTGTTTCTATGCAGTCTATTACCTTCCTTAACTCGGAAAATATCGAGCTCGTCAGCTTGACCTCCATGAACAGCGAGTTGTTCCACATTGTGATCTTCGGATGCCGCGGCGTAAAGGTGGTCGGCGTCAACATTGTAGCATCGGGGAATAGCCCTAACACGGATGGTATTCATGTTCAAATGTCGAGCGATGTTAGCATTACACATACCAATATTGGGACCGGTGATGACTGTGTTTCGGTTGGACCGGGCACTAACGGGCTGTGGATCGAACGTGTCTTCTGTGGACCTGGACATGGCATTAGGTTGGTGACAAATTAAAAGCAAAGTACTCAACTTCCGCGCGTAGAGCATACATAGAAAACCATCTTAACTTTCAAATGCATGCACTCTTTTTCGATTGGCATATTAAATTCTTTCTGAAACAGACATTTTGATAAGAAAAAAGTTAGAAAAATACCTTTATTAAATATCAAAAGTCAGGATAGTTTTATGCCAAACGAAAGAAGAAGTAAGCGGGTTGTCCGACTCCTATTTAACTGAGACTTGTTTTCCTATGTTTTGATTGGTTAAAAAAAACACTTTCTTCTAACAGCATCGGGAGCCTAGGGAAGGGACCGGAAAATCAAGAAGAGGGCGTCCAAAACGTGACAGTAAAATCGGTCGTATTCTCAGGAACAACAAACGGACTCAGGATCAAGACATGGGGAACCAACACGAGAGGATTTGTGAACAGGGTCGTCTTTCAGGACGCAGAGATGCGGAACGTGCAGAACCCGATCATCATAGATCAAAAATACTGCCCGTACGACAGCGGCTGTCCTGGACAGGTAACTTCAAATATTTCTTCCCGTCCGACGCGTACGCGTGTTTATAATCTTAATCGGATTCTGATTTAGATCTTATTGTTTTCAGAGCTCTCATGTGAAGGTAAGCCAAGTGCAGTATGTGAACATTAGAGGGACATCCGCAACACAAGATGCAGTGAATTTTGACTGCAGCTCAAGCAATCCATGCACTGGGATCACAATGCAAGATATAAAGCTCACATATGGGAATAGAGCAGCACAATCCTATTGCAAGAATGCTAATGGTGTTGCTTCTGGGTTCATGACCCCAAGCAGCTGCCTTTAATTAAGATTGCTAGCTATATATATATAATTTAATTTGGGGAATTATATGCATGTACGTCCCTTTCATTAATTAATGAATGTGTGACATCGATCATATTTTTCCGTTAATATGAAAGGTTTGTCTTGTTGGTGAAATGATTACTGTTTGAATATTGATTGACAAACCTGTTCTTAATTATCCAAGAAAAATTCTCCCCTTGTGTCGGCCATATATAAATATATATCTAGTAATGAAACAGAGAACATTGAACTGCAAAACCATATATTTTATAAACATTTAACAAAATTAGAAAGAAAGAAAAAGGATGTTTTTTAATTCAATATTTAAATGCAGTGCGCTTTTGAAATAAACTAATGTTCAGAGAGACAAAGTGTATGTTTTATAAAAGTAGAGTTATTGACTGCTGTTTGGGTAAAAGTTAAGGATATTTCGTGCAATTCAGCCAAAAATTATTCCAAACCAAACAAATCTCTCTCTTCACACACACATCCTTTAGAGAGTTCATAAAAACCTTCCCTTTCAATAAATAAATAATAATAAATCCATTCCTTGCTTTAATATGGTTGGATACTAATGAGATGGCATTTTCGGAAGTTGTCGGTTGATTGGTTTTTCTTCCTTCCTTCCTTCGTTTTTTAATTATCCTAACGGTTCAACGCACCTGGCGCCACAGTTGATGCTCAACAACCCCCAATTCCGCGCGTGCTAAAAAACAGCTCACGCTTCCCCTTCTTCCCCCGATTCGCAGAACCCTAAAAATTTCCCCAAATCTCAAGTCATGGATGAAATCAACAACAAGCAAGTGGTTCTCAAGCACTTTATCACTGGATCTCCAAAAGAGACGGACTTGGAGCTGAGAGAGTCCAAGATTAGGGTTAGGGTTCCTGCGGAATCTCGTGGGGTTTTAGTGAAAAATCTCTATCTTTCATGTGATCCTTATATGAGAGGCAGGATGAGGGAGTTCTATGGATCTTACATTCCCCCTTTTCAACCTGGCTCGGTAATTTTTTCTTTAACCCTGGAAAGATTTCTCTTTTTAGTTAGTTTCTGGAAATTACCTATTGGGAAATTTTTTGTTATTAAAATTGATGGTTGATGCGTTAATATGATGTAATGTTCTCATTATATAGTTATAAAAGTTGACATGATGTGCACTAAACATATACAGTTTGGATGTGATTAACACAAAGTGGAAATTTTGCGAGTTGCGGAACAATGGTACGCAACTAGACACACAAGAATACTATTTTTTGATTTTGTTGTGGGGAAAAAAATATTCCTTTGTTATGTAACCATGTTACTAATACCCCATACATATTGATTTATGGGAAGTCTTAAATAATAATATTCCAAATCTCGATCTTAATTGTATTAGAGAACCCCGATCCTAGTTTTCAAAGTCCTGAGGATATGCGTAGCAAATGTTTAATTGAGTGTTTTCGTAACATGGTTTTAGGTTATGACATGTATGACATTTAATGAGTGAAAATTTTCTTATTTTGACAAGTTCCAAATATCCAAATTGCCATATAATCAATGGAATAATTGCGGAGTTCCTGATTACCTGTAACTTAATTCACCTCTTATGTTATTTTATTTATTTATTTTATATATCGAGTGAAGGCCATAGAGGGGTTTGGAGTGGCTAAAGTTGTGGACTCCGATGATGCGAATTTTTCAGTGGGCGACATTGTTGAAGGAATGACTGGCTGGGAGGAGTATAGTTTGATTTTGAAGACTGAGAGTCTGAGGAAAATTGAGATATATGATGTCCCTCTTTCATATCATGTGGGTCTTCTTGGTATGAAATTCCTCATACCCCAATCTATTTTATTTTGATATAATCTATATAGTGATGTATTGATATTATTACGATGAACTCTTTGAAGCTTATGCATTATTAAAATATTCTTATTTGTTGTTTCAATAAACTGCAATTGAACTGCAAACTCAAACTTTTGGCTGGTCCCCATCTCTCTATAGTACCATTTTGTTTTAATAAGGGAGGACCTTTGTTACATTTGCGCATAGAACTGTACATAAACATAATTGTTGTAGAAAACTGGATGGTATGTGTATTGCATCGTACTCTCGAAAGGTTTCCAACATGAATTTCTGCCTTCCTGTACAATTTTAGAAACTTTATAGCTACTTAGGCTCTGTCCTGCTTGTAACTGTTCTCAAAGAAGCTGTATGAGCATGTTGCTTGCTTAACTGTTTTTCGCTTTGGTCGTATGCACTTCATTTATACCACCACAATACCCTTGCATTTGCAGCCATGGCAATCTTTATGACCATGCTTACAAATCGTACTATAGTAAACAATACAGGCTTACGCAGTATCTAGACCTATATGAAAAATATGGTACTCATGTACAACATTGCTATCTCGATGTGTTCACATCCATAGCCTCATCTTGGTATGAACAGATTGATCAGCTTGTGTCAAAATATTGGTACCCTATAGGGTTTAGGGCCAGGTAATCATCAGAATGCAATTGTAAAGCTACAATTTATAAACGGCACTTTGTTGCTTTGTGAATCTTATTTGTTGAAAACGATTATTTTAAACTGGGCTTTAAACTGCTTCGGGTTATAGTCAATAATGATTAGGTTTATTTCCCGAGAAGACTGCTTGCAGGGAGGCATGGGAAAACATTTTGACTTACATTTCTTTCAATTTCCCTATGGAGGATTCTTTTAGTTAACTATCTCAAAATTCCGATTCGGTCTAGAATTCGTGCAATGATTTGTGTCCGCTTGTTGAACTCATATAGTAGAAGTTAAGAGGGTCGGAATAGGAAATTCCTTTCTATTGGGGAGGACTACTCTGCTAAATATAGTATTTAGCAGCAGCATCACTACATGATCTTTCTTATATGTCAGATTAGGTTATCCAGAGGATTGATAGGACTTCTGGAAGATTATTAGGGAAAGGATCACAGTCAGGTCAGAGTGGATAATTGTTAGGGAGTTTTTTTTTTTAATAAAAAATACTTCGAATTCTAAAATAAAAGATGTTTGATTCAACTGTTTAGGTGATATGTATTCAGTGTAAGTAGTTGGTGGACTTGGTGGTGAAGACTTTTCAAACTACCACAGACTCTTTGGTCTAGAGTAGTAAGTTGCCAAAAAAGGAAAAAGAGCAACAAGTATTTGACTGAGAAATTATAACTTAATCCGTATTTTGTAAAGGGGTTATCAAGCATATCAGCTTCTTTTACTGTAGTAATTTATACAATCAGTGATGTATTTGCCATCAACTTGGAGAGTTCTTTGCTGCAACGACATACTTCTGATATATAATTTTGATGAAGGCTTTGGAGAAATATGATCTAGTGGCGCTACAAGGGCGATGTAATAGGTCTTCAGAACTAAGCATGTTCTCAATGAATCAATATCGTAGACAGAGGAGTTGCATGTATAGGAAGTCGTGATGGCACAAGACTGACTTATAGAAGGCTGTGGATGTGAATCTCTCCATCTTCTATGTCAATAAGTTTTCAATTTTAAATACAAAGGTGTAAACAAAGCTGATATGTATATGAATAAGTTACTCAAATTTATCGACTAATTATCTCTGAGCACAACATTTTAAAACTTATTCAGACCAGTAAAAGAAATATAAAGAAATAAAACGTGAACTATATCTCAATTTATTAACATAAATAATTGTGTATCATGCTCAATTAGCGAATAATGAAAAACTCTGCATCTATTAGGAATGCGTTAGTTACAGCTACTTGCAACATTCCACTGCTCTGTGCCTTTGCTTTAATAAAATCTGCAGCAAGGAGATCGAGAGTGCCTTGGAAATCTGGTGCTTTGGGTAGATGATGGCATAATTGGGGCCTGAAAATACAGGCAGTATCATGCCTTTTGTATCCAGTCCTCAGCCCTAAATCATGTCGTCACATTCCCGAAGCTTCATATATACATGTCAACTGTTGATTTTCTTATTGGAGATTTTATTGATGGCAAAGCTAAAGAACTAGCGCATGTTGCAAGCAGTTCTATTTGTTTCCCTCCTAAAAGGAGTAATGCAATGTCTTTATTTGATAAGTAGACATAATTAAAAAAATCATTAATTTTAGCCAATTAAAATTACCGTTCATCTATTTTATTTCTTTTAGGGAAAGTTTTGGAATGATGTGCCAAAATACGACAAGTTTATAAATGTGAACAAGTAATTTGTGAACATATAAACTTATAAGAAATAAATATTAAGATTCAAGACTAAATCAAAATTTAGGATACCAAGCTATATATAGCTCAATATGTTTTCTTTGCATGATAACTTTGCAATATACACCTCTCTGTTCAAGTTTGAGTGCCTTTATACTGTTGTAGGTGGAGATATTCACATCCACAACCTTTCAAAGAAAATGAACTCTTAACTGCTAGAACTAAGCTTTAATTATGTATTTACTGTAGACGTGCTTAATCAAATCATGCTTTAGGCATGCTTTGCCAACCAAGATTGCTGAAATTGATCTCAAGCTGCCCGGATGAATGAACAAGAAGTTTGAACACATCAAGCTCAAGTCATCAAGACAACAAACTAGAACTTTAAGTTGGAAAGTTTCTCTTTTTAGAATTTTATTTTCATTGTAAGTTCAGTACACTGTACAGATGAAACAAGCATGATTTCAGTATATTTTTAATGGAAAGCTCTAAGCCCATGTATTCCTGCATAGCTCTTTATTTTCTCTTGAAATAAATAATTCAAAATTCCTCCTGCTTACGAACGTCCTTGAATTCATTAATTAGATACAATTGTCAATTTACCATTCAAATCCTATCCCCCACCCCCTGTTCCTGTTTAGATTATCAGATGATTATTCTTAAGCATGAGCAATTGTCATTTTGTCCTGTAGATCTGAAAGTTATTTGTTGGACCAGGCATGCCAGGATTTACAGCTTATGCTGGATTCTATGAGGTTTGTTCCCCGAAAAAAGGAGAGAATGTTTTCGTTTCAGCTGCATCGGGTGCAGTAGGTCAGCTAGTTGGTCGGCTTGCAAAACTCTATGGCTGTTATGTTGTTGGTAGTGCTGGCACAAGTCAAAAGGTGAGACATTTTCTGAACTATATTACAATTTTCTTTTTGAGTTTTTGGTTGATATTTTAATGTAAATGCCGACTTCAGATTGACCTTCTAAAGACTAAACTGGGGTTTGATGAAGCCTTTAATTATAAGGAGGAATCAGACTTAAACGCGGCGTTGAAAAGGTCAGTATACTAGAATGTCCTAATCAATCTCTCTTTTCTATGTATTCTATTATGTCTAATGTATTCTAGACTAACATGTGTCGGTGACTAAAATGCAACAAGATAATGTGGTTCACATTTCTATTAATTACGCTATCGCGAATGATAACAACTTTCTACACTCCAGGTTTTTTTTCTTTATATGTCGTGTTTTGGTTTTTGTTTATTTTGGATTGTCTTTGGATTGTTAAGATGTGTGAATTAAAATAGTCCCGCATCATGAAAACGATAAGAGGTACATAAGTATAAAATATAAAATAGGCCAAACCTTAATAAGGCTTGAGTCTTGTTGTTGGAACCCACTTATATGTACATCGGCATAAAATATAAAATACGCCAAACCTCAATAAAGCTTGAATCTTTATTGTTGGTACCCGCTTAACTTATATGAAAAGCTTGAATCTTTATTGTTGGAACCCACTTAACTTATATGAAAGCCCGCGTACACTCACATATAAAATATATAGTCGCTCCCTCAAAATTTAATACTATTTGAACTAGTTAGGTGCACATGCTACACACATGGATCTCTTGTCTTTTTGATAAGTTTATTTTTGTTTAATTTTCCAATATGCTGAAAAAAAATAAAATTAAAGAAGCATTCTTTCTATATCTTCCTGTTATATATTTTTTCCCTTCAAATTTTGAGAGATAGAAATAACATAATTTCAAGAAAAATTATTCTCTTAAATCTTAAAAAATTTAGCTATGAAATTTAAGCATCTTCTCAAATCTTTGACATGAGTCTTAACATTTGTGCAAGCATTGCACACACAAAATACCATATGTAATTGACCCTACTCTCATATTAAAAAGATCTAATGTAAAGTGAAATGGATGATGAGTTTGACTCATCTTTCTTTAATGTTTATATTAATTTTTAAAAAATATATCAGGTATTTTCCAACAGGAATCGACATATACTTTGACAACGTGGGCGGTGCCATGCTCGATGCAGCGCTTCTCAACATGAGACCTCAAGGTCGGATTGCAGTGTGCGGGATGGTGTCCCAGCAAGGAATCGGAGTTTCTAACCCCGATGGAATCCAAAACTTATTTTGTCTCATAACCAAACGAATAAGAATGCAAGGGTTCCTTCAAAGCGACTACCTGCACTTGTTTCCTCAGTTTTTGGACTGCATGGTAAATTTATACAAGCAAGATAAGATCGTTTATATTGAAGATATAAGTGAAGGGCTTGAGAGTGCCCCAGCTGCACTTGCTGGGTTGTTTTCTGGTAAGAATGTTGGCAAGCAAGTTGTACGCCTGTCGAGAGAATGATCTGTGATGAATCCCTAGTTTGAGATTTGAATGTTATATTTGTAATTGATTTTGTTGTATGTTGCCTTGGAGAATTTGTAGCTTAAAACAAGACGGCAATTGTGTTTAGACCGCAGAGATTGAATATTAATGTTGAAGAAATATATAAATAAATTTATGCCATGCATCTTTGTTTGTAAACTCGGTAGGACACAATAGTCTGAAAAATATTACAATGTTTAAATTTCCGGCTTGAAATTTTCATGCGGCTGGTCTTTATCATGTGCTGCAAATGTTAAATGTTTGGCGTCCAAAGAGATGTGGGAATAACTGACCGTCTATTAATATTTACATGTCTCTCAAATACAAAAATAGTCCGATCACTGTTTTTTTCTTTTTTTCTTCCAATTATTCCATTTATATTTGATCTCAGAACTGAAATAATAATTTTAATATCTGACGTGGTCCACGTGGACCCTATATGTCATTGACAGCAAAAGGGGAATGCAATTATCTCGTTTGCTCGTATGATGCATAACATACTTGAAAATAAAGAATAATTTTGCTATCTAAATATATTTGTGTTTTATTAGAAGTTAAATTTGATAAAGAAACAAATATTTTCATTGGTCCACATGAATGATAACATGGTTATTCTTTACAACTGTTTGGATGTGTATCTAAGAAATAAATAACAAATCTAATCAAATAAAAACAAAGAGAAAACAAAAGAATCAAATCTTCAACTATATAATATTCTATCAACCGACAATTATATCTTCAACATATCAAATCTTCAACATTCTCACTCAAGTTGGAGGGTAGAATGAACGGACCAGCTTGTCGATAAACATATGATAATGAGTTTGACATAATGCCTTAG
The DNA here is from genome assembly GCA_030015575.1 of Agapanthus africanus. Classification (NCBI taxonomy): domain Eukaryota; kingdom Viridiplantae; phylum Streptophyta; class Magnoliopsida; order Asparagales; family Amaryllidaceae; genus Agapanthus; species Agapanthus africanus. The sequence goes on from JASDDO010000024.1 coordinate 85,623,003, forward strand.
TAAAAATATCTGCAATTTTAAGATGTGATGGAATAAATGCAGTATGACTTAATCCATCTTGTATCTTCTCGCGTATTAGATGACAATCAATTTCGATGTATTTAGTACGCTCGTGAAATACAGGATTTGAGGCAATATGAAGGGCTGCTTTATTATCACAGTATAGAGTAGCTTATTGAGATGGAACATGTAGATCAGATAGAAGAAAATGTAGCCATGGGATTTCATAATGTGCGGAAGCCATAGAGTGATATTCAGCTTCAGCGGTCGTTGCATGACACAATATTCTGTTTCTTAGACTTCGAAAGTATAGGACTACTTCCAAGAAAAATACAATATCCAGTAATTTATTTTCGAGTCATTGAACAGCTGGTCCAATTAATCAAAATCACGATAAGCATATAATTTTAAAGGGCTAGTGGAAGAAAGAAAAATGCCAGTGCCAGGAGAGGGCTTGATATATCTAACAACGCGAAGAGCAGCTTGCCAATGAGATTCTCGAGGCCGACCCACAAATTAACTTAACATGTTAATAGAATATGCCAGACCAGGTTGTGTGATTGTGAGATAAATGAGATGGTCAACAAGTCGACGATATTGAGATGGATCTAAAAGCAACTGGCCGTCATCTTGTTTAAGCTTTAGATTTTGCTCCATTGGAAAATTAAAATGGTGCCCACCAATTGTCAGAGAGTATTTAACGCATATTTACGTTGACTTAAATAAATTCCTTCATTTGATCTAGCAACTTCAATACCGAGAAAATACTTTAGAGGGCCTAGATCCTTTATATGAAAACGAGAGTGAAAGAATTTCTTGAGAACATAAATTGAGCGAGGATGATATTATTATCAACATATACCAATACAGCTGTAAATGAAGAATCTTCAATAGATGTGAAGAAGGAGTAGTCAGCCTTAGATTGTGTAAAACCGGCATCAAAGAGTGCTGAAGAGAATTTTGCGAACAATTTTGAGATATCTGTTTAAGACCATAAATTGATTTATGGAGGCGACAGACACGATTCTCCTCTTGTTTAGAAAATTCAGGTGGAATTTTCATGTAAAGCCGATACAAAGGGCAATTTCGCACTGCCGCAACTGCAAAAAGATATCGAACAGTAACAAGCTTGACCAGACGAGCAAATGTGTCAGTGTAGTCAACTCTTTCAGATTGGGTGAAACCTTTCGCAACTAGACGTGCTTTGCAACGTTCAATAGTATCATCTGTTCGATATTTGATTTTGTAAACCCATTTGCAAACTATGGCCTTTTTGCCTGGAGGTAACGAGGTAAGAGTCCAAGTATTGTTCTCCTCGAGTGCTTTGATTTCTAATGCCATAGCATTTTTCCAACATGGATCTTTGACGGCTGTTGAAAAAGATATTGGCTCCAAGCGGGAAGAAATAGATGTAAGAAAAGCATGATGAGAAATATTAAATTTATCATATAAAATATAATAAGAGAAGGGGTATTTAATAAATGATGACAAAACCGATGATTGCATGAAGACATGATAACAATAACCATATAAGTGGGCAGGTGGTTTTCTAGGACGAGATGAGCTACGAGGTTCTGATGTACGTGTTGCTTGATTAGACACAAGTTCATATGGTATTATTCCTTGATCAAATGTTTTAATTGTTATATTTGGATAAGGTGCACAATCAGAAATAGGCAAAAAGAGAACTGTGATATTATTAGACGGGGTTTTAGATTTGGAAGATGATTGAAAGGGAAAATTATCTTCTTGAAAAACAAAATCATGACTCGTAAAATAAGAGTGAGTTTGCAAATCATAAAGTTTGTAATCCTTTTGAACATATGGATATCCAACAAAAATACAACGCCTTACTCGTGGTGCAAATTTATCATTTTGTAAATGAAAATGTATCATGTTTTAAATGACTAGCGGATGCATAACAGAGTGACCCAAAAACTCTCAAAATGATTATACGGTTGCTGTAACGACCCCAATATTACTATACCATCGTGTTTTCTTTCTTTAGTAAAATATTGTATTTATTTATTCATAGTATTTTTTCCGTATATTTTGTTTTCTATATATATATATATATATATATATATATATATATATATATATATATATATTATTTTATTATTCCATCTATTTTTTTCCAAACCTAATTTTTAAAACTAAATCTTAACCTATTTCAAATTAAACGCAAGACCTGACCGAGCCCATAACCCAAATCCAATCTCATTTTCATTTTCTTTTATAAAACTATGAGCCCCAAATCCCACTTTCTTTTCAAGCAATAACATATATTTAATTCTAATTAAATATGTACATGAACAACCTTGTACATTATACATAATTCACCATTACACAATCTTTATTTGTCATCCTCTATCTTTTTCTTTCACATTTTTTTATCTCCCACTTCTCCTTCTTCACCTAGAGTCCATGAAGAAGAACGCAAAGAAGTCTTCAAGAAGGTCTCGCTAGTAACGCGAGTATCAGCGAATAGATAAGCCCGGTAACAATACCGGCTTATGTATGTAAGTATCTTCTTTCTTTCCCTCCCTCCATCTCTTTCTCTTTCTCTTTATCTTTTTATATTGCCATGAAAAACTCCCCTTGTCATATCATACTCCCTAAATAATTAATTAAATGGATACATATATAAATAATGAACACACACAAACATACACAAAATATATAGTTTGTAAAGTCTTTTTCATTATTCTCAATTTATATGTTAAGATTTCATAGTAACTAATTAGGATTGCATCGTTTGTTGTTGTCTTTTAAATTACTTTATTTAAAGTTTGTAAAAAAAAATGAAGTTACGAATAAATACCATGGTTTTCTCATTTCTCACATATGACATATCAATACCTTCACTTTTAAATTAATTTTTAGAAATTAATTTTTAGTTCTGAAAATTTCAGGAAATTTACATATGATAGAATATATTATTTTGTACATACTGTAAAAATTTCAGATTGAATCGCTTAACGGTTTAGGAATTATATCGTTTTTATTCAACGTTCGTAAAACAAAAAAACTACATTTATCGGTTAGCTTCTTAGACACATAATTTGGTTTACAGATATCCGAGCAAACTCAAGTATTTTAGATATATACATCGAAATATCTAGATTTTATTAGTTTTAAGTTTTTACTGAAAACCAACGTAAAATATAGAAAACTGCGTTACAATATTTAATGACGGATCTGGACAGAATCTGTTCCGATTCGCACACTGTTTTTAAATTGGACATAACTCGAACACCCGATATCCGTTTGTGATAAAATTTAGATGTGTAGATACAAAATTGATAGAACTATAATTTTTTGTATATTAGATTACTTTGAAATTCATGAAACAACCCGATATAGGCTTTGCAATACAATATATAGTTGCTGTCTAGAAATCCGAATTTATGTTTTGAACACTGATATTAGAACGATCACAACTAGAGCTTCAGAAATCCAAATCGCGCGAATCCTGGTGTTTTGGACAAGTACATTGAAATACCTACAATTTTCTAATAATTTTTGTAACCTTAAATCGTATAGAAATTAACTCAAACTGCGTTTTAAAAATATGTGACGGTGCTGAACAGATTCTGATCTGTTTTGCGCAACGATACGAAAACAGATATACCTCTCAAGCCGGTAGTCGTATTTAGGTGAAACTGGAACTCACGCATGAAAAACACTTAGAACCATATTTCTATTTATATTCCGCATTCGTTCGACTTGATTAATTAGTCGTACATAGTATTTCTTTACAACATTGTTTTTGGTAGTTACTCGTATAATATACTTGACTCGTTTCATGCTATTCGAACATGTATACATAGTTATCTTGATCATTAAATTGTTGTATGTAGATAAAGACGATAATTAAATATTTGAGTTGTATTTTGAAAACTATACAAAGTTATTTTTACATAAAAACCCCTCAAGTTATATTAATTATAATAAGGACCCTAGTAAATATAGGTTTAAGCAGAACCAGACTCTTGAGCATCAAGGAGCCGGAGATATGGGTGCTTGCCTATCTAAGTTAGACAATCTAACAAACGGTGTTATCAATACGGTAATTGTCTTTCATGATTCTCCAGTTCTATCCATTTACTGATATCACGGTTTCGGCAAGTCATCCAATTATACAATCTATATTACAAGACAATTCAAGTTGCAATACAATACAGCTATACAAATAAGACATCACGGGGTTTAAGGGGTAGATTGGTACGGAAGGTGTTAAAAGTGGCATGATAATGCAAGATTAATACATCCAACCTGAATCCAATTGTCGTTGTTCCGGGTTGTATAACGGAGCCTTGTACATTCCGTTTGCCCTGGTCTCTAGCATATAGAGATTCCTCTCGTATACACTAGCATTCTTCTGTACCAAGCTACAAACAACAGCGTTAACCATATAATACAACTTTAAAAGCTACCTTCTTTTTCTGTCTATTCTATTTCTCCCTAATCTTTAGGACTTACCGAGCGATTGTTCACTGACGACATTACTTCTCTTTCTTCTTTGGAATGTTGTCAAGTGATCTGGACACTCAGGAGATCGAGCCTACTAGTGAGGACTTGGACTAGCTTTCCTACAACCCAGAGCTCTAATTTCATTGTACACACTTTTATTTTAGTACTTTTCATTTCTGTTATGCCATTATTTAGGCATCGCTTTATTCCATATATTTATCTTTCCATGCATTGTACAAAAGAATGTGAATAAATAAAGTTGTTGTTTCACTACATTTGTCTCTTGTGCATTTACATTTATATTGTTTAGATACGCTTAGCGTATTTACTTCAGAGTAAATACGTAGCGGCCTCATCGCGTTCCCTTCGCCGTATACCGGGAAGCGGGGCGTGACAGTTGCGTTTTATTAAAAGGAGTTTCATAAGACGCTTTATCCTTAAAAAGAGGAGTAGGGTTTGATTTATTAAATATGCGGCAGTTAAAATACAATCATCCCAAAATTGAGTAGAAATGCCAAACTGAAAACGTAAAGCACGAGCAACATTGAGAAGATAGCGATACTTTCTTTCAACAAGACAATTTTGTTGGGACGTAGCAATACAGGAATGTTGATGGATAATACCAAATTCATTAAACAGGTTTTGAGTATTTCTTAAAAAAAATTGCGTCATTGTCACTATATACACTTTTTATGTTTTTATTAAATTGAGTCTGAACATCGGTTATGGAATAGCGTAGAAAAGAATACGTTTGAGATTTGAATTTTATAAGAAAAACCCAAGCGAAACGGGAAAAATCGTCAACAATAGTTAATAAAAAATGAGTATCAGAAAAGGAAGGTGTAGAATATGGACCCCCATATGTCACAATGAATCAACTCAAAAGATGTATGAGTAAAACTAGAACTTGAAGAAAAGAGAGACGGGTTTGTTTAGCTAACTGACAAACCTCATATTTATTGGAGTCATCATTGTATTGTATCTTTCAATATGTTTAACTGTCACGACCCGAAATTGGTACGTGGCGGTCATTAAATTACGCAACGTCTACAGCCGTAACACATTTTAAGTAAGCCGAAAACCCAGCAATCTAAACCATCAAAAATAGTAAGAATTAATAGCAATTTTAAAACGTTTGAAATCTCAACCCAAATTCTTTAAAAGTCCAACTTTATTTCCTTTTAAATTTTGGCAGCACCTACTTTGTAAAAACCAGCCTCAAAAATGGGTACAACAAAAATATAAGTAAAGCATCCCCAAACGGGAGCAAAAACACGCCCAAAGGCGGAAAACAACCACCACAACAGATATACGACGCCGTAGTGAAGAAATAAAAGACGATATAAATAAAACTGCATAAAAGACCTCCAAGTCACAAAATAATATACAATATCGTACTCACATCAAGTCTCTAAGTTAATACATGAAAGTGGTAGATGGAGAGTACATGATACAACGAATATACAATGGACATAGACGGATAACCACAAAAACCACCTAAAGCAAAACTGCACACTGTCAGCCGAAGCGGTATCCGCAGCAAAAGATAATACGATAGATGAGAATAGCCCTGCCTCTGACTACTCTGAGGGACAACCTGCAAAACACCGTGGCACAACGGGGGTGAGCTGCCAACCCGTGAATAATAAATAACATATACAGGTAATCGCAAGTATGCACGTACAGCGTGAATCTAACATATGCAAGCTAATAGCAATAAATGGTCATATGTATGCAACAGTCATGAAAGGCACACTGGCGAGTACAACTAATACATGAAGCAATAATATGACAATCTGTATGCAACAATCATGTAAGGTACTCTATCAGGTACTACTAATACATGAACAATAAATGGCAATATGTATGCAACAGTCATGTAAGGTGCTCTATCAGGTACTACTAATACATGAAGCAATGATATGACAATGTGTATATGCAACAGTCATGAAAGGTACTCTATCAGGTACAACTAATATATGAAGCAATGCATATAAAATAAAAGTATGTAAATGCAACAGCCATGGAAGGTACTCTATCAGGTACTACTAATACATGAAGTGGTGCATAAACAATAAATGCGGAGTATGGGATAAAACATGTCATTCCCATGGAAATCCTGATCTCGTGGTAGGACCAAAGTCCATAAAGACAATCCAAATCCCAATTTCCTCAAATCAGCCCCCAAATTGGCTCTCATATCATGTAAGTCTCATAAATCCTGAATGTACAATATTAAGTAAATCTCATATGTCCTGAATATACAAAATCAAATAAATCTCATATATGCTGAGTGTCCAATATCAAATAAATCTCATATATCTTGTAGTGTCCAATATCAAATAATCTCATATATCCTATAGTGTCCAATATCAAATAATCTCATATATCATGTATCCAATATCAAGTGAATCTCATATATCCTGAATAAGTATATTTGCATGAATAATTATGATGATGTATATGAATTGATATGTATACATATATATTAGCGTCCCATTCCATTAATATATATGTGTGTGTGTGCGCGCGCGCGCGCATATATATAACAGCGTCCCATTCCACTGTTATATATACTTAGGAGTAAAAATATCATGAAAACCCGTGTCAAGCATCGACACGTAAAGGCTGATCTATCAGGTGCTGTCACCACGACTGACCCCCTGATAGGTACGTATCGTACGCTATCCCGAAAACTCGAGTGCTAGCTTTGACACTCGCCTTTCGACGTATCCATATGTACATGACTCCCGTCGGTATCCCCACGATAACCGCCGAGTCATAGGTATGTCACCGGTAGGTTTGGTTCCCCTGTCAGGCTCATCAGCATGGTCCATCGACATACCTTTCTTGCCCCGGGTACCTCCGGGCCCCACCATGTACCCTCACACGCCCCCCGACTCCTATGTGTAAACATGTAGGTATAACAAGGTATATGTATCTACTCATCAGTAATGATGTAATATACCCTCCAGGTATAAGTGTAAGTATGTATACAAGGTATACATATAGCTATGTCTTATATGTGGATATACCTATTTCTAATGGTACAATACCATATAGGTATACATGTAACTAGCATGTAAGCATGTCAAGGCATATGTGTAAGCATGTAGGTATACACGTATGCTATATATCATATGCAATAAGGAATATGAATCAATATCTTAATGTCCCTAACCAAACAATATCATATATGTATGTGTGTTGTGCGTGTCATGGCAATTATTGACAGTGTGTGTGGCATACAATCAGTGCTCGTGCAACATGAGCCGTCAATAATAGTACAGTGTCCTAAGGATACAAGTCCAAGCACAACAAGTAACTGAGCAATAAGGTGTATGCGCAACTCTATATATGCAATAGAATGTGCGACAATATCATAATATCTCTAGCCAAGACGCATAATGCCATGCGGACGATTTCCCTGTAGATGTTAAATCTACTCACCAACGCTCATGGCTAAGTAAAGCCTACCACCTGTTTTCCCTTCTTCGCAGCGTCCGAAGTCCCCGCCTGCGATTCTGAAAGCAAATAATAATATAACAAGTATTTATTAGCAATAGACCCAAAACACGTACAAACTACGTTGACCAACGCGACAACACAAAACTTACTCTCAAGTGTTCGTATTGTGGCTAACGTGCATAGCGACACAACGAAACCAACTCAGAGCAACAGCAACACAGAACATGAACCGTATCGGATAACTAACGCGTGAAACGAAACACTAGAAAACAAGCAAGTGATTCCAGATTTTGCTATACCAACAATCTGTAAAAATTGCAAGTACCATGAGACCGCATACAACCCCAGAGATCTCTACACCAAAACTCAACCCCTCAATCCCCACTCTGGCCGCAAATTGCGGCCAGAACCATTAAATCTGCGGCCGTCCAAGAACCATTAAATCTGCGGCCGTCCAAGAAGGGAATGGGCTCGTATTTTGAGGGTAGGTTCTAGGTCACTACACTAGGTTACTGTGATGGGAACTTTTGCAACAAATATCTGGTTTGATAGCAGATCATCCGAGACCCAAAACCACACTAAAAAAAATACGATATTTACCCGAAACGATACAGTACGTGATCTAAACTGAAACTAACAAGCTACGCTACACAAAAAAACACTTAACTAATAGAAAGAGATCATTACCTAACCAAAAGAACTCAAAGATCCTAACTTTCCAAGCTCCAAGGCATCCAAGAGGCAAAACAAGTCCAAAGATGCGAGAATTGTGAGTTTTTGTGAAGATTTGATGAAGTTTTGTGTAGGAAATGCAAGTGTTCAGTTTGAGGTGAAGAGAGATGAAGAAAATGAGAAGGGAATGAGTGTGAGAGAAAGAGAGAAGGAAAAGATAGAGAGAAAGAGAGAGGTGAGAGTAAGAGGTCAGTGCACCCTTGCATTAATTCACCATTAATGCATCCACACTGCCACCATGCCACCTCCTCTCACATCCAAAAGAAATATCTCTCTTTTCTCACACAAAATATCTAGGATTAGGGTTAAGGTAAAGTAAAGAATTAGGAATGGATTAAAGTAAAGGATTAGATTAGGTTAAGTTGTCATGGTTGATAGGAACAATATTAACACAAACAAACCCTCACATTAACGTGTACATGTGTGTGCATGCCATAACAAATAATAATAGATTATTAATTAAATGTTATAAAATATGAGGAATCCAAATTGGTAAACTTTTTATCTAAAACCCGCACTAACGTCTAAACTAAGACTAATCGAAATCTAAGACGTTACATTAACCTCTCCAAAGAAAGTTGCCACATTCGATTGTGCCCAAAAACAGGTGAACTTGTCGTAGAAAGAAGAGAATCTGGATGATTTCTAGTCAAAAAATGATACAACCCACTGTGTTCATGTTCCATGCCAATCACTTTATTCGTCGAAAGGTCCTGAAAAACACAAAGATCAAGATAAAATATAATAGAACAGTTTAGAGTTTGAGTAAGTTTGCGAACAGATAATAGATTAAATTTAAATGAAGGAACGCACAAAACACTATCACGAGAGATTTCGGAAGAAAGTTTAGTGGAACCAACACATGATATAGAGGCTATGCTTCCATCTGGTAAAATAACTGTATTAGAAAATGGGAAAGGAGATTTAATTAATGATAGCATCTTTGAATTAGTAACCATATGATTGGTTGCACCAGTGTCAATTATCTACGCAGAAGAATGGACGGCGGAACAAAGCAAACAACTTGAGTTACCTACCGGAATAGTCTTGTGTGGTAAAAGACTCTTTTACCTCATTGGCCAATACAAATTTATCGTAAAGATCCTTTCGAAGTGCTGCATCGGAAATGAGATTGAAGACTTTCTTGCTATTGAGAGAAGAGTTGAAAATGATTGATGAAGGGCACATGCCATATTATATTTGAAAGTTGAAGGGGGGAAATTAGTGCTCTGATACCAAGTTAAATTTGAGAGGGATTTGGTAAAGAAACAAATATTTTCATTGATCCATATGAATGATTACATGGTTACATGAATAGTTTTTTTTATAACCGTTTGGATATGTATATAACAAACAAATAACAAATCTAATCAAATAAAAACAAATAGAAAGCAAAAAATCAAATCTTCAACTATATGATATTCTATCAACTAACAATCATATCTTCAAGCTATCAAATCTTCAACAATTATCTAAGTTATTGATGATTTTTGAATATTTTCTTCTGAAAATAAATATGAGACAAATGACATTCGAAAATAATGTAAGTAAAGGGACTAATATGAAAAACCCACGAATATAAGGCCTCCCTTCCCCCATTTTCCCGGCGCCTCTCCACCCAAAAATGGCGTCCTGCGAAATCTTCTCCCAACCTCTCCTTTCCCTCTTCTCCTTCTTCTTCCTATTTTCAAATTTAAATTATTATTATTATTTTTTCTCTCAAAGAGAAAAACAACTATCAATCGCCATCAAATCTCTGGTTCTCGATCGAAATTTGGGATTAAGGAGCTCGCCATCTCCTAACCCTAACCCTAATTTCGTTCGAGACCGGTTAGTTGCAGATCGATATAGGGTTTCATCGATCAAGAAGTAAGTTTTCCTACTTTCTTTAGACAGAAATGTGTCAAGTTTATGTTAGAAATTTATAAATGATATATATATATATATATATATATTGGTTCATAAAACTAATTAATTTTATGTTGGCGGTTGCCAACCACTTTGAGAAGTTGTACTTTTGTTTCAGTGTTTGAACAGTTTCTTTATTTTTGAAATTCAAATTTATACAATTATTTTAATGTTAATATTGTATCTTTATGTATAAGGGATTTGGGAGAAGAGGACATATCTAATCTTTTAAGTTTCTGTCCAAGGGCCTGTTTGGTTGGACTATTGCGAAAAAAGATTTTAGCAAAAGTTCTGTTGAAGAAAACTCTTTAGGCAAAATGGCGTTGAATTGCTGTTGACCCTTTAAATGACCATAAAGAGCATCATTTTTCTTAATATCTAAGAGAAATTAATGAAAGAAAACATCATTTTTTTAATCTACAATTTATTTTCAAAAGATTCACAAAGATGAAAAGATCTGCACCAAAATATTATTTGAGCTTGATCTATTATTGGTACTTCGTCGAAGTCGAGAGGCTTTCGATCGCCTGATTTACAAAGCTCAAAACATTGATCTCGTCGATCAACCTCTGGATGATCGCGTCGAGCTCAGGGGTCTCGATCGTATATAGTTCTTCGTCGTTGTCATCTTTTAGAGCTTCGTCTGGGGCATCGATCGCTCTGGGGCCTCGATCATTAAGGGCTTCGAATTAGGGAGATGATGAAGAGAGAAATCAAGTGTAAGGGTCGGGCTGGGTGGTGATGATGAGAAGATGAATGGAATAAAAAAAAATTAGGAAGAGATTTTTCCCAAAAGCTTCATTTTTTAGCTTCTGAAAAAAGAAGGTTTTCTTCTCTTCTTTAGCTCCAAAAGTGTTTTCGCGCATATGGCTTATTTGGTATTCTTCTTCAAAAGTGTTTTTTAGCTCCAAAGAGCTTTTGGGAGCTCAAAACGCCTAACCAAACGGGCCCTAAGAGTTTTCTTCTGGAAAACTCTTATACAGAGACTTTCTTCTCTCAATTGTTTTCTATTTTTCTTAAAATATAATAAGACATTGGCGATTAAAAGGCTTCAAAGATTCGAAAGTTCCATTTTGGCTCATACAACAAGATCAAAGAATTGGGTCAAGTTGTATCTCGAAAGTAGGAGAGCGCAATCCTTTTGTACGGCAGGGGGTTCAATTTACTTTACGGAAAGCGTCTTCGACGTGCCTTCCAATCCACTAACGGTCCAATCTTTGCTTTCCTAATTTAATTATTTGCTTTCATATAGGATTAAATCTTCCATTTGTTAATAATATTTCTAACAGTTTAAAACTTTGATGCTTTTTCTAAGATTTCACTCACATTTGCCAGGTAAGGATATGAGTTTCGGATAAAAGCCTGTGAAATACATGATCTTGATTGTAAACGATGGAAGGAAAGATGGTTTTCAGGCGCCAATTCTCAACTGGCTCCATCAAGAAGAGCGGCAAGCTCAGGTTTTGCCGGCAGCTATCGCTCGATCCGAGGTTATCGAAGGCCATCCGTTTCTCTTTTGGGCGGCAATCGTCGCTTGACCCGAACCGGAGGAGGCCCGTGAAAGGGGAGGCGAAGGAGGAACTGATGGTGCCCGACAATTTAGACTCCACGATGCAGATGCTCTTTATGGCGAGCCAAGGGGATGTGGATGGTGTGGAGGACCTCTTGAACGAGGGCATTGATGTAAATAGTATCGACCTTGATGGGCGAACTGCCCTCCATATTGCCGCTTGCGAGGGGCATGTTGATGTTGTGAAGCTGTTGCTGAGATGGAAGGCGAATATTGATGCCAGGGATCGGTGGGGGAGCACGGTATAAACTTTTAGATTTTTCTCCTCTTCATATAATTAAGCTGTATGTTTGAGCATCTGCATACTATTTATTATGTCATTGCATGGAAGTTCTTGTTGCATGATTACCGCAAATTCCAAATTCCTCCATGATTTGTTCCTAAATACTAGAAGAAGTTTTCCCCTCCTTATGTTTGCTTAAAACAACATACTGTGTTCAACTAGTTAGGCTGATTCTCAGGTTGTGGCGCCGTCTTTTTCTCCAACATGAAGCATTCATTGCTGTATTAAGTTTATTTAAATCTTTCATCCCGGATCAACTTATTATTAGCTTCTGAAACAAATCATGCCTTCTAAGTTTTCCATTACGTCGTTTTTAATTGGTGTGGCTTCTATACAATCATTATATTTTTATTCGTCGGATTATCTTCCTAGATTTCAAGCTAGACCCATCATAAAAAACTTTAAAATACCTTTATATTAGATAATAGGAGACGACCAATAACACATCCATAATAACAGTCTTATTTCTTATGCGTTATCTTGCTTGGATATATGGTTTTCTTATTCCTTTATTTTTAAACCATATAACCCTGTAGGATCTTTTAATGTTTTACAAAATTTTCCTTTAAGCTTCTAGTCATCAATCATTTAACACCATATTTTCCCCTCCACTTCATCCTCTAGCTGAACCAGCTCTATTTTGATACGTTTTTCGTCTATTTCACCATTCGCATCAAGGAGTCCATAACAATAAGATGCATGCATTATGCGATTGGTTCAACTTATATACTGACCTGGTTCTTATAATGTTATTTGCCACCAAAACTTTATTTGATGGTTTCTCCTTCTACTAATTGTTAGCCCAACATTTCCAAGCATTTATTTCCCCTTCTAGTTTAGATTTTGACCTTAGCAGGTCTCGTCAATCAATACTTTATAAATTACAATTGACACGAACCATAATACATTTCCCCTGGGCATTAGCTATGATTTCATTCATGGCATGCGCAAATAAACAAGAACCTATTGAATAATCTTGGTGTACCCTATACTAATTGGGGAATGGGGATGTAGCAGGACGACAACTTAGACACTCATCCCTAAGCTAGTCCTCAATGGCTTCAGTGTACTACATTCATGCATTTAAAAAAAAACACTAGATTTACATTCTTGGTACTATTACTGTAAATACCATATGGAATTTCTTTCACCTTTCCAAGATTTCTTTTATCAGTTTCTTAGTCAGGAAAAAGCATTTGTCATGGATTTTTGTGTTTCTGATAGAATATCAATCCATTCATGTCTTCTTACCTTTTCAATATTTTGATACATGACTTAATGTCATCATACAAAAAACACTAAAGTAATAGCAAACTTTTTATGTGGTCATTTTAATGTTTATATGATTAAACTACTCAATTATATTTTTAAAAAAAAAATAATCTCAGTTTCTCCATTTAGTGCTATGCGGCAAACACATTTCCTTTACCTTATCTGCATTAGTCTGCTTTTTACTCCGTTAACACGTATGCTTCTGCTGACATCACATTGCGACGGTAAAAGAGAGTAGCTTTATCCTTAATGTCGCAAAAGTTAAATGGGCTTTATATTCCTTTAAATATGTCATTGATTCAATTTTAGTTCACTGAAGGAAGGACTTATTTGCAAAAATAATCTTAAAAAGGTCGTGCATGGAAATACGTACGTGGCATGGTATATTATTTTTAAGTAACATAAGGTTATGCTACAAACCCTTTCATAACAGAATGAACTTGGCTAAAGAAAATATTTCTAAGTGAAATTTGAAATTAAAGCTTTACTATTTGCCTTCCCAAACCAAGCGTATTTTAGCATTCCTTGCATATGTTCATTATGCTTATAAAGTTAAGGAGGTCCAACCTTTTCTTGAGCTCAAATTCATCAGTAAATTTTACCTCAATTTCATTTTTGTATGCTTGACAGGCTGCTGCAGATGCCAAGTTTTATGGCAGTAGTGAAGTCTACAATATATTGAGAGCTCGAGGAGCCACAGTTCCGGTATTTATACTCCCCGTCTAAGACCTGTTTTGAATTTTCGATTCGAAAATACTTTTTCTATTTGGATCCCTTTTATTCTGTTTGATTCTTCTTGCCTCTGCTCCCTGCAGAAAACCAGGAAAACTCCTATGACTGTTTCAAATCCTCAAGAAGTTCCAGAATATGAGCTGAAACCAGGAGAGCTTCAGTTTCGCCGTGGAGAAGACATCATACCGGCAAGTCCCTTTATGATCCACCTTATGAGCTTTTGCACTGATATACTTCACTTAAATAATCTCTTGTGGTTTGACTATAGATTGATAAATAGGTCTGCATAATCAATGAAATCTATACAACTAGACTAAGCCTGAATGATCGCATTTTGCGTAGTAAAATGCTCGCCATTTGGTTATTAAGTAATTAAGCTGAGGAAAATATTAAATTTGAATAGATGAGATTCAATTTATTATTATTATTATTATATATCTTCAGATCAGGGCTATTTTAAAAGGCTTAATTCCCAAATAGGGGTTGTGGGAAGTAACTACCAATTTTTTTGAAAATTACAGAAACTATCAAAATGTACGGACATGCTTAAATTTCTTAAACTAGTTTGGTAGCTTATTAAGTATTTAGTAAACATATTTGGTAGTTTATTAAATATTTACTAAACAATTTTGGTAGTTTATTGTTTATTGATTTTATAAGTTTCGGTACCCTTGGTAGTTTCCTATAATATTCAAAGAATTTGGTAGTTACTTGCCATAGTCTCAAAGTTTTTGGTAGTTTTTGAAAATTAAGCCTTTTAAAAAGGGATATTTACCAAAAACCACCGTGAGGTTTCACACTATTACGTAAAACCCACATGTGGTTTATTTTTTGACGAAAAACCCTTATATGGTTTGCTCCATTAGCGAAACCCCCCATGTAGTTTCGGAAAACCCCCAATGCTGTTAATTATTTGGGATTTTCTTGAACCATACCCATATATGATATGCCCATGACTTGTAAAAGTACTTTTATACTCAAAATACTTTTCTCACCCTCTTCATGACAACAACCAAATAGAAAAGTAACTATTCGAAATCGTAAGATGAGAAGGGAATTTTGGGTATAAAAATACTTTTACAAGTCATGTTGCATGTCGTATATGGGTATAGTTCAAGAATATCCCAAGAAATTAATAGTATTGGGCTTTTACTGAAACCACACGGGGTTTTTTAGCGAATGGAGCAAACCACAAGGGTTTTCGTCAAAAAATAAACCACATGGTTTTTTTTCGTAAAAGTGTGAAACCACACGGTGGTTTTTCATAAATATCCCTTTTAAAGTAGAACATATTCTGAGAAGGCATATTCATCCTAAATAGCCAACGAAACTAAGGTTTTAATTCATCTTAAGCTTACAGGGAAGCAATTAAGATTTCAAGTGGGATGCTTGAGTTCAAAGGGTATGTAGAACTTAAAACACATCGGTTATCAATAGTAAATCTAACGACAATTCAGTGCTATATATACCAACTATCTCAAAATTTTAACTCATCTATCTTTATCTGGATCAGTTATATCCCATTAGATTTTCACTTTTCAGTACCTTAGAAGTTGTTGGTATTCCAGGATGCTAGGGTATCTAGAAGCCTGGTAACCTTAACGGCATAACCCTTTCAGGCCCTAGATATGGGCTTTAAAGAGTCTCTTCAGTTTATAGATCGAAGTCTAGTTTAGTTGAGATGGTCAAGAGATTTTATGCTCAGGAAAGTTTGTGTTCTGATATATGTCAGCTTTTACAGTTATACAGGTCAAAGAACTTATTACTCTTTCTTTTCCATACTGTTGATACTTCAGAATTCTCTGCATCTTGCTGGTTGTTGTCTATGCAAGCACATTGTGCTGCATATTCAAGGATCTTTCAAGTATTGATAGAAAATACACTTCTTGCAATTGACGTAACTGCTTCATTATCAGGGACAGGGAATTTTCATGTCTATGTATATTAATGGTTATGATTGATATCATCTGATTACTTCCTTGCAGGGAGTTTCCTTCTTTTCTGGATGATGTTTTATAGCCGCTGCCTTATTAACTTGTCCTGTACTGACGGTATTTCATTCAAGTTCTACTTTACAGGGCGCATATCAAGTAGCTAAATGGAATGGGACAAAGGTCTCCGTGAAAATACTTGGCAAGGAAAGCTATTCAGATCCAGATAGCATGTAAGCTTTTCTGCGTAAATATTTAGGCCATAGGTGTAACAATCATGAGATATTACTTCCTTTGTGGAGTTTTTTTTTCAACACCCCACACCCATGGTGATTGTCTATTTGTCTTACCTAAAGATTGAAATTGAGTCATGTTGAATGACATCATGATTATTTTCTTCTCCACTGCAGAAGGATATTAGTTTATGGATGAATACCAACAATTTTGTGGTTTTTTCCCTCCATTTGCAAACCGCTAAGGAAACTGTTCTAGTAAATCAGAGACTGGTTGGCATTTTGGGGAGGATTATGGCAAACACATGCTTGATGCATGCTGAACTTTTCATTGCGAAATTAATGATTCACCTGAGCAACATTTCTAGTGGGGAATGTTGGGAAATTAAGAACTGACATCTCCAAAAATGAGTGTAGCTGAGAAGAGAATGTTGAGATGGAGAGATAGGAATAAAAATATGTGTATCCATAAGAATATGGAGATAAATGTGCTGGAGGCCGATACGTGTGCCAGCTAGGAGAGAATATGTATGAAGGCAGTCAATAAGGATATGTTAACTGATAATTTAATCAAAGGAGATGCTCCTAAAAGAACTGTATGGAAGAAAAGGATTAATGGAGCCGACCCCAAAATTTTAGGATAAAGGCTTTTTCTTGTTCACTTGAGCAACCTTCAAGATGCTCTATACAGCTTAAGAGAGTGTCTTTGTAATACTTATATTGCTCAAATCTCAGTTACCGCAGAGCAACTTCCCCCCACATTCGACCACACCCCTGCACCATAAAATAGAACTGGAGAAAGCATAGAGTTCCTCTAAACTAGGCTTGAAGTACTCTATAAGTTTTTTAACTTAATATTTGGTTTTTTACCTATCCGGTTAAAAGAAAAACTTGTGAGCATAAGTTAACTGAATGAATACATACTCTCCATATGGGCATTATTAATTGCACTAGTTTATCTATCGCTTGGGCATTCTTGAGATGTATTTTTTTAAATATATCTTTAAGAGAAATCTAAGCCTTTTCCAAGTTGAGCTTCAGTTTTTGTGAAATATACCATAACAGACATTCTAATTAGAATTAGATACGTTATGCATAAATGTATCTTCTCCCTGCACCCAGTGTGCGGGGTGTGGGGGAGTGTTAACTATCAATCTTGATGTGCAGTTTTCTGTCTTCATCATATAGGCCTTTTCCCAGCACAATGGGGTTGGCTATGGAAAGATTTTAACAGAATTTTAGGCCTGGTTGTTGACCATACACCAACCCTCTCTTTACTTAGTTCTGAATTACAACTCAAGAAATGGAAAATAGAGGGGCTTTCCATATTCTTACCTGACCAGTTGATATTCTCCATATTCATCAACCATTAAGCTGCCTATCTTTAGCGAACAAAATGCAGAACTCCTATTTGTATTTTCAATGCCCAATTCCTGCAAACCTGATCTTATTTTTTTCAAGCAACACAGTAAACTTACCCTGACTTTTTCTATATTACCTATTAACATCTACTTCCATTGTTCCTTATTCTGTACAGAAATGCTTTCAAGCATGAGTTGACTCTACTAGAAAAGGTACGGCATCCCAATGTAGTGCAGTTTGTAGGAGCTGTTACCCAAAACATACCCATGATGATCGTCTCGGAGTACCATACCAAAGCAAGTTCTTGATCTTTTTCTATTTTCTTTTCCTTTTTCCCTGCCTTTACGTTAAAAATATGGATTCTTAATCATATAGCCTGTTGAAGTATAAGTTACCCACATTATGTTAGGAATCCTGGGACTCTTAAAGTTTCCATTCCATGAATTTCCATAATATATGTATATAATAGCGTAGAACAGTTTTTTTTATCTTTTGGCATCCTTAAAGTTTATTGGAAATGTTCTCACATATTCAGATTTATGATATCATATAGCTTGTGAAATTATGAATTCAACATGCTCATTTTTCTGTTTCTTTTGGCACCCAGGGTGATCTAGGAAGTTATTTACAAAAGAAAGGACGTTTGCAACAACACAAAGCTCTTAGATTTGCTCTTGATATTGCCAGGTACGGATTGCAGTGTTCATAAAGCCAGGGCCAAGAAATCTTGGATCTATCGTTTACTTCAATTTGCAGATCTTAAGCTGCATCTGTTCATTTTATTTGGCAAGAGTCTGTTTGGGGATCTGTTTAAATTGTCTAATTTTGGAGAGTCCCGTCTTCACTTTATCTTAAGTTTAGTGTAATCTTGCTCATTGTCTTTCTTGTTACATTGTTTATGAATATACTTTTTCCAACTATTTCGTATTCACTGGATGGTTCATGCATTACGATTGGGTTTCATTTTGAATAATGAAAATTTTCAAGCGCAATGGTTATTTTCATCTTGTCTGTATCATTCTTCAATTAAAGAAACATAATAACAGGTTCTTTGATTATGCCATTTTTTTCCTGTCCAGGGGCATAAATTGTCTTCACCAGTGCAAACCAGACCCAATCATTCATTGTGATCTAAAGCCAAAGTAAGATGGAACAGTGTTGAAGTTAGTCAATTTACATGTGTAAATTAGTTTCTCAATAAATTTCCTATTACTCATTTGGTTTTGTACTGTACTTTACTATTTGAAATTTTCGTAAGGTGCCAGAGATATCTTGATGGATAATGGTGGCCAGCTGAAGGTAGCAGGCTTTGGTTTGATCAAGCTATCGAAATTATCTCAGGACAAAGCAAAGTTAGCCCATCATACAAGCCAAATCGACAGTTTAAGTAAGTACACAGTTCTGGCCACAGATAGTTCTACTCCCATAGCTGAGCGAACATTTTTATTTTGTGAGACTAATTGGATTTAAAACTTTCATCAACTGAACAATCTCAGTTTTTATTTTTCATTTAATATATATAAAGTAATTGAAGGCTGGAATTGAGAGAAGATAAATTCACCTAGAGCCAGGAAGAGAGGGCACTTGCTATCCAATCAGATATTGTCCTTTTTGTTTTGTTTTTTTAACGAGTAACGACCCAACATTCAAACCCTTCATGCTCCTTGAACTCCGTTAGAATTAAGTATTTTAAGATCATAGACCACAGCTAATGGCACTAGTTAGTACTTGGATACAACATCTTACATGTGTTGCTGGAATCTGATTGTAAAAATATTCAGTTGTCGCTTTGGCTGATTTTGCACCTCACATAAATATATGCAAATCTTTCCTTTGACCTATTTGTCTAGATTTAATTCCTTCTAGGGTGTTTTGAAGTTTTTCTCCTTGTGTGAGCTGCATATCTGTAATAGGTATGGCTACTGCTGCACTAATGTGCCACCGAGTTCTTATGACGGGTTCTTGCTGATAGTGCTTTCACCTGGAATATATATCTCCACTGTTTGAGACTGAGACTGGATGTAGAAACATGGCCAGTTTTTTTTCCTGGTGCTTTCTAGTTATTGAGTTGTCTTCCACAACAAACTCTAATTTGATGTAGAAAGAAAGGTGTCTGTCAGGGAATAATGAACGCAGTGGAGATAACATATAAGTAGACACAAAGTACGTCTAGGAAGGTGATGGCATAAAAGTCTAAAAGGGATCAATACTTCAGCTGTTCTAGGACTTCCAATTAGGTATACTTAAATCAATTGATATCATCATAATAATTTTCTTTTCTCTAATCTTTCTACAGAATTGATATCATCATAATTCTTGGACAATATAATTTTCTTTTCTCTAATCTTTCTACGGAATACCAATTTGAAACCAGCAAGCATAATTCATTCTAGTGTCATTCTGTTTAGATCTCTCTTGCATTACTATCCTTACAAGAAAGTTGAATATATGAAAACTTGATTCCTTTGTATCATGATTTGAGTTTCATTATGCATTTCTATCTCAAGATTCTGAAGTAATCTTTTTTGTTTATTGGCAGGTTCATACATAGCACCTGAAATTTACAAAGATGAAATATTTGACAGAAGTGTTGATGCATTCTCATTTGGGCTCATTCTTTATGAGGTCCCCCCTTGAGCTTCCTTTTAAAAACAAATTAAATTCTGGATTTACATTTCATGCAGCAATAACTTATAATCTCTGTGTGTGTCTACTGTGTACTGAAGACTAGTATTAAAGATATTTTCTTCTATTAAGGAGCCATCTTGAGGTTCCCCTTCTTGCAGTAGAAGTTGCGCAAATCTTATAAACTACACAAGTTTGTTTTACCTCATATTAATGGAATATATTGCAAACCACGATAAATTTAGGGATTAGTGACTCCATTTGTAGTGCTGGTATGTATTGTGTTAAGAAGGTGGATGCTACTAATACTGCTCAGCATCTTACCTTTTCTTCTGGAGCCTTCCGTCGTCTTGAGACTTGGATATATTGCTCCTTCGCTATAAAAGCTTAAATTGCAGGCCTTAAGAGGTAGATTTATCACTCAACCTTCTCTCCAACTTTCCTTTTTGGATTGATAATAATGCCAAGAGGCTCATGATTCTCTCGACTTCAGCGCAAATTCATAGAGGCTAACTATTGGTTTTATTCTCTCGACTTCAGCGCAAATTCATAGAGGCTAGCTATTGGTTGCGGGGTGGTATAAATAATTAGGGATTTAGAGCCTTTTTATGTTTGAGTAATGTTCCACTCGACCTTAATTTCATAGGAAAGGGTCAAATGACAATGGAGCTCAAGCATATACATTAAAATGGATCTAGGTATTTTAGTCCCTCACTAGTTTCTAGGTAAGGTTTGAGTTCAAATCCTGCTGGCATAAGTGATCTCAATGATAAAATTGTTCTCTTCTTGCTTTTATCTTTTTTAAAACCATAACTTGTATCCCTGAAGAAGTTGATAATCAGTCGGTTATTGTTACGTAAAAATGTAGTGCCAGGTCGTATAGTACACCATAATCATTTTCTTTGCATAAGCAAGGTCATGATTTGTATCAGGGTCTATAGGTATAAATTGTCAGGATCTCTACTACATGTCATAGAGAGGCATTCATATAGGATGTAAAAATAGACCATGGGCTGTGTTTTCATGCTCTCATGCTTCCATGAGAGAAGTATTACTAGTAGCAGCACAATCAGGTCACAAAGGAAGGGGGTGACCATCTTTATGTCCAGCCTAAACCCAAAACCAGCCCAAACATGACAGATTTACAATGTCCTACCCAAAAATTTAAATGTAGGTTTGAGGTTTGGGCGGGCGAATCGGGCATTAATGGCTTTTCAGGCGCGCCCCGGTGTTAGAAAGTTATACATTAATTTTTATAAAAGGTGATGCTTTTCGAATGTGAAATATACAATGATTCCTATGAAAGTAAATGCAATTAAAAAGGTACTCTTTGATGAATTGAGCTATACCAAAAATACACAACGTGAATTTACAAACTAAGATTGTGTTGCATTCAGTGATAAAGCATATTTCACATAATTTTGTAAAGATGCAGTAGATTTTAAGGTGGGCCAAGAAACTGTAAAGAAGATGATGGCCAAGGAGTATTTTGTTAGATCGGTCGAGGATGCTGGAGGAAGTATGTGCTGTGACCTTCAGTTGGCTATTCAAGTGCATTCTTTGGACATGTTTTGCAATATGATATCCCAGTGAATAATAGTTAATGTGTTTTCACTTGACGATATTTTGGGTCGGGTGTGCGCGGAATTTATGTCAATTTCGGTCATGTGGATTGTCCCTGGGTCAGTTTTATATTATATTATCTTCTTATATTAGGTAACCCTTTTGGTGCAGTATTTGCAGTCAACTGGATGTTGTTACTAAGAGCTACTAATATCACCAAGCATTATAACATTCAAGTGACGATCCCTGTTTGGTTATCTTTTCAGTTTAGTTGTTCTCTCGTATTTTCATCCTTCCAATGATTGTGCTCATTTGATTGTTAGAGTTTAAAGCCATTTTGACAACCTATGCCCTTGACATGAATATTTGGAGTTGAAGATTTTTCACTCTGGTGAGCTCCAGAGGAATATGCAGGGGATGAGACCTTATGTGGAAGTTTGGACGCTTAATGTGATCAATTGGTGATGAATCTGTAAATGCAACCACCAAACAGATATGATATACAGCAATAAGAAGGATTTATACCAAACTTTTGGGGATTAACAAATATGATATGATTATTAATTATCATTTGGCGACCGTGGTTTCCTTGTACCAAGGAATTAACTGCCATAATATCATGCAAGCTTGAATATATCAAGAATAATTATTTAAGATTCTACTTCATTATTTTGTTGAGCAAACCTATATATACATATGTATGTTATCAAATATCTCTGAAATCTTAATGACCGTAATGCGAACTTTATTGTTAACAAGTCCTTGTTTGAGATTGAACCCAGATGGTGGAAGGTGCGGTGCCATTCCATCTAAAGGGCCCGGAAGAGGCTTCAAAAATGATTTGCTTGGAGCGAATGCGGCCTCCATTGAAGTACAAATCAAAAAATTATCCTATTGAACTTAAGGAGTAAGTTTGTTTCTAATTTCTCATGCTTTCTTTTTTTTACATTGTTATGATTTAATTCCTCAAAGTGTAGCTGGTGTGGTTAACACAAATTATTATTAATAAAAAAAATCCTTAAAGTGTAGTCCTTTGTTTTAATAGTTACCTGCACTTTCTGTGACTGATTCCAGATAATTTAGTATCTTCACCAAATATATTCTTTTTTCATGAGCAATCATCTTGTTTGCATAAATGCTAAGAAGTGCATTTGGTACTATCTTTTCAATTTTTAATGATCTAGCTGTGGACCTATTTCCTAAGATGACCATATACTGCTTCAAGCAGCCATATTTCGTGGTTTCCGCCAGCATTGGGGTCAGTTGGTGCATCCTTACTATAAACAATTGGTCATCAAGTATCTTAACATCAAAATTATGCTTCCAACTCATGTCATTGATATGAAAGGAAGAAGCGACAATTCATTTATTAGAAGTGACAGCTCGACTTTCAATATTTTGTCATCTAACAATGAACCTGATACTCAAGATGGCCCTATATGCAGCTATAAGTAACCATATTTTGTGGCATACCCAACAAAACACATGCAAACACTTTATTTTATTATCTGCTAATTTTTGTAATGTTGAGAGAAAATTATATCCATTGGTTGATTCATCATTACATAACCATGAGGCTAATACCACGTAGTGCATACTTGGCCAATTAGGGGCTTGGAGTAGCCCATGGGGGAGACCCGGGTACCCCATTAATGAGAAGGGGTGGCTAATTTATTCCACCTTTCATCCCGGGATCGGGCCCGGTATCTATCTCTTCTTTTTTTTACATACTTGGCCAATTTCCCTTCTTCAGACAACATATTTGTATTTGTTTCTCAAATATTTTAAAATATGCTACCATCAACAATGCATTCTGTTTTAATAGAATGAATGTCTATGTAGGTTGATTGAAGAATGTTGGGATCCAGATCCTGTAGTTAGGCCTACATTTTCAGAGATTATTATCCGACTGGACAAATTATATGCCAATTGTGCGAAACAGGGGCGGTGGAAGGATAACTTCAAGATTCGCTGGTAATGATATAGTTGTTTCCACTGAGCCAATTAGTATCAGAATATATGAATTTATAGTGGTAGGATTAACTAAAAGGAATACGAATTCTGCCCAAGTCATTATTAAGTTATCCAAATTCTTGAATTATTTCAAATTCAACATTATATATATTTGTTCGTCAATATATGAGTTATCTTGCAGTATTCCCTCTTTGTATCACATATGAATATTGTTCAAGTTCTGGTTTATTTTTCTCTTTCAGTGACTAAGATTATTCCATCGAACTTCATAGACATGTATTAAAATTTGCTTTTGTTTGTAGTACATCTGTTATGGTTTTAGCATAAGCATTCTGCATAAAAACGTTTCAAATGGTGCTTCAAAACTTTAATATCAATGGAATGTGTTCATTGACTCTTATAAGTTATATCCATCTAGTATGACCATTGGCAAGACGCACATTTTAAAAGCATGAACATAATTGTGTGTGCGTGTGCCTGCATGCGCGCACGCATCCCTCCATCCTTTGCTCCAGGCTTCGTAAAAAGTTATTGTAAGAGCTGGATTAGCTTCTCTTAACCACTCTCTTAGCCTTTTTTTTAATTTAGATTTTATCACTCAAGATTTGATCATTATTGTTAAAGTTATTTTTATAGTAGAGTTTAAAGTTAGAGAAGGCCTTTTATACATAGGTTTTTAATGATAAATAGGTTCCAACAATAAAACTCAAGTCTTGTTGAAGTGGACCCATTTTATATTTTATACCCATGTGTTTCTTTTGTTGTTTCCAATATGCATTACTTTTTCTTGGTCTGGTTGTTACGTGGAAAGTACGAGTAGAGTTACGTGTAACATGGAGGATCGAATCATTGGCTCTGATACCATGTTAAAGTTATTTTTAAAGTAGAGTAGCGTTTAAACTTAGAGGAGAGTTGGAGGAGTGATGGGCTTTTACACATGGGGTTTTAATAAAAGTGGGTTCCAATAATAAAACTCATGCCTTGTTGAGACTGAAAATGATATATACAGAATTGCTCGGATGCGGGAAAGGAAGACCGGAGACTTATGTGCGGTGAAGCATATCAAAGATGAAGCTCAGAAAGTTTTAGTTCGAGATGAGAATATCAAGCAAAGATAAAGAGATTATTTTGACAAATTGTTCAGTGAGAGCTTTACTAAGAATTTGTATGGACTTGTCATTCAATCTCAAAATATAAACCGTAATTTCATGCGTAAAATAAGAGTATATGAGATTAAAGAGGTTTTGAAGATAATGAAATCAAGAAAAGTGGTTGATTAAGACGGGATTCCTATCGAGAATTGGAGATGCTTAGGAGAGATAGGCGTTAAATGGTTAACAGATCTATTTAATAAGATTTGGCTGGCCAAAAAGATACCAAATGAGTGAAGAAAAAATACCCTTGTACCTATCTATAAGAATAAGGGTGGCATTCAAAGTTGCTCAAACTATCGTGAAATAAAATTTATGTGTCACGCCATGAAGATTTGGGAGATAGTGATTGAATACAGGCTAAGGAAGGATGTTAGGATAACAGAGAACCGGTTTGGGTTCATGCCTGGACGATCGACGACAGAGGCTATTCATTTGTTTCAACTTGTCAAGCGTTTTCGAGAGAGGAGAAGTGATTTGCATATGATATTTATTGAATTAGAGAAAGCGTACGATAAGATACCTAGAGAGGTATTATGGGGTGCAATGATGAAGAAAGGGGTCTTAGTCAAGTACATTGACATAATCAAGGACATGTACGATAGAGTAGCGGTAAATGTCAGAACTTGCGGCGGCCTAACGAGTAATTTTCCGATTACAATTAGCTTGCATTAAGGATCTGCATTAAGTATATTCATGTTTACCATCGTGATGGATGAGCTTACTAGAACTATCCAAGATGAGATACCTTGGTGTATGGTATTCGCTGATGATATTGTTTTAGTAAATGAGACGAAAGTAAGGGTTGATACCAAATTGGAGTTATGGAGACAAACGTTGGAATCTTGGAGTTCATATTGAGCAGGTACAAGACAACATACATGCATTGCAAATTTAGCAAACAGAAAAGTCGAGACTACAGTAGTATAATACTAGATGAGCAAGAGGTATCACTGAGCGATCGATTTAGATATCTAGGTCCCATCATCAAAAAGGATGGGGAAATCGATAGTGATATCAATCAAAGGATCCAAGCTGGTTGGTTGAAATGGAGGTGTGCAATAGGGATTTTGTGCGATCACAACTTTCCGTTAAGATTGAAAGGAAGGTTTTATCGGAGCGCTATTCGACCTGTCTTATTATATGGTAGAGAATGATGGGCTCCTAAGAAGCATCATACACAGAAGATGCACGTAGCGGAGATGTGCATGCTTCGTTGGATGTGTGGTAACACTAGAAAAGATAAGGTGCGAAATGAGGATATTCGTGCAAAAGTTGGTGCAGCACCTGTGGAGGAGAAGATGCGGGAAAAGCAGCTAAGATGGTTTGGTCATGTGCGACGTAGACCTATAGAAGCACCGGTTCGACGAATAGATATTCTTGATATAGGCAATGTCAAAAGGACGAAAGTGAGACCGAAGAAAATATGGATGGAGGTGATACGAAAATATATGGTTGCCAAAAGCCTCAATGAAAGTATATTATTCGATAGGAGTGAGTGGAGGCGGAGGATTCATGTGCTGGACCCGGCGTGATTCTCATGTTGGTTCATTTAGCCTACCCCATATGCTTGGAATAAAAGGCTCGGTGGTTGTTTTTTTTGTTGTTTCCAATGTGGGACTATCTTTAAAGTCCCATTATTGGGTTTTTCTTTTACTTTCAACAATTATTATCCTTTTTCCAATCTTTAAGAGACGCCCTCTTTGCTTCAATTACCTTTGCACTTCCTCGTTCCTCCACCAACCAATTTTAGGAAGCAATTTATTATTAATTGCCATTAGATTCTCCTAAGGTGCAGTAGCAACTTTTTTATACAACAAATTGCTCCACGTAATGTTAGTTTTCTTATCTACATTCCAGTTATCTTTCTTTATCATTTTTTTTATGGAGAGATCCCGTAATGTTTACATTTGTTGTTGGCTGTCTCGCGCAATCCTCCTCCTTTGTCCTGATTTGGACAGAGTGAAAGAACAAAACTCTTAAACACTGCACTGACGGGTTTAAAATTGTCGATGCTGAAAGCAATATTTTGTAATCAATTAATTTCCTCTTTTCTATCTATCATTTGTTGTATTGAGTTCCTAGATCATGATGTATCATTCTTCTGATTCGATGCTCAAAGACATGCCTGGAGTCCCAGATCTGTGTTACTGTCATTTTAGTTATTTGCGGACTTGTGGAGTTGGAGCGTAATCTCATTTTAGCATTCCATCTTATGTTCTCTGTTTATCATTTATAGCTGCTAAATTTAATTTCTTTTACTCTTTTTTATTAGTATGGTGTATTTTAATATTGTTTCTAATGTCGAATTACATGATCCCGTCCTTGCAGGAAATAGCCAAAGTTATAAAGGTTTGGTCCCAGGTATTGCACTATATGTAACGGAGAAACCTGTCTTGACATGAAGTCTATAATTTGAAGTTATCCTTGTCAAGGAACTTGAACAAGTTCCTTCATTTTAAATACTACACAGAATTGAATGAAAATGTATATTCTTCGCATTCTTTGCTTCTGTACTTACACACATCAATATATAACTTATATCGACTCTCAGTTGACTTTCAATCAGATTTTTGCATCGGCCTTTATGGATCATAGCTAATTATGCAAAAAGAGGCAAGGACTGATACCTATACCTTGATTATTTTTTTTAAAAAAAACTTTTAAGTTTTAAATAGGGTAATACTTACCGATCATGATTTGTATCTTTGTGGGAGCTCTAATTAATTTTATGTTCATATAATTTCCTCGAGCTATTAGTGTCTAAAATTTGTGAGTTGATAGAACAAAATTTAGACAGGTTCTACTTGTACCTAAATTTGTAAATGATTTTTGTATTATTTTTTGAATTTACTAATGAAATCCTTGTATCTAATGAAATACACCTGAGTATATATGTTAGCGTGTTCTGTATCTGTGGAATATTGAGCTTACAGGATAGGATCTGGGAACGATTTTACAAACATACAAAAAAAATTGCATTTTATGTTAGAATGCAATTTGGAATTGCAACTTACTTGATTAAGAAAAACATTTAACATGCTAAATGTGCAAGGAAGGGTTAGAACACAAGTTGAAGTTTGCTATTTAAGAGTTAATTTGCATTCTTTTAATGTGTTTCATGATTAATGATAAGATGTAACATATAAAGCGAGGCACTCATTGTATGGAAATCAATTAATTCAAATATAAAGTAAAGCCTTCAAAGTTAAGGCAATTTCCTTCTCTAAAAATTTCTTTTACTCTTTAAATTAAGTGATCTTCTTCGATATCTTTCCGTATGCCGCTAGATTCGGTCCTAACATTTTTTGCCCTAAATAATTATGAGTGTGATATTGTTTCATTCATTATATCAATTTGCTTTCCTGGTGATGTTACTATGTTAGTCCATTAAGGCGCAACCGCCAACTATTGTTTCATTCATTACAAACACTTGAAGTTGAGAGAGAGAGAGAGAGAGAATATGATGGAGGAAAGAGGCCTTAGGAAGGCTTTATTTTATTAGGTTGTGTCAAAAAATACACTCTACCAAACCGTTAATTTTACACTCACTAAATCAACGGTAAAAAGGTGTTAGAATCACACGAAATTTGGTGTATCAACATATTAGACAATGAAGATTAAGATGACCGCTGCTGATCGTCGAATAAAATGGTGGAGCATATATTTTTCGATGCCACCTAACGAAAAAAGCCTCCTAGGATCTCTTTCATTATTCTGGTGTGTGTGTGGGAGGGTGAGGGGTTGTTGAATTTCAAGTTTTTTTTTTCTCTAGCTAGAATTTCAAGCTTGCTTTTGTTTTCTACCCTTATATTACATATCTATATATCTATCTATATAATATATAATACATATGGATGAGCTTTGAATTTTCAAGCTCAATTTTGTCTTTATGCGAAAAAAATTGTAGTAAAGTCTTTCACTTTTTAGACATCTAACAAAAAATTGCATGGAGGACTCTCCTTTCCATAATTTTGTTACTGTTGTAAAATTTCATTTAACTTCGTCATGCAAAATCTTTAGCCCGCAACATCAATAATATACTTTAATTTCGTCATGGAAAATTACATTTTAACTTCTTCATGAAAATTTTTTAATCTACGGCAACCATCGTACTGTAGCCATATTGGAAAATCGTCGCTTAATGCAATATTCATCCCGCTTTCAAATGTACAGATGGAAACTTTGATTTCTCATGCGCTTTTGGCATCCGGCGGATAATTATATGGAACTCTCATTTTCAAAATTTAGCCATGGTTGCAAAATTTCGTAAACAAAATTTCATCATTTAATGCACTGTTCGTTTTTTTTCAGTACACGAATTTAAACTTCGGTGTCCATGTGTAAGCGCAGGGTTTTTTTCTAGTATATATAAAAAGATATGCGGCAAACTTCAAGCTCTTTTGTCCTCTAGTAGAATTTCAAGCTTTTTTTTTCTCTAGCTCTATATTACATATCTATATATCTATATATATAATATGTGAACGATGGAGGAAATGTGTCATATGAAGGAATTCATGGGTTTTTTTGTCTTCTTATGACGTCGAAAAATATATCCTTCATGGGTTTTTTCGACGATCGGCATCCATCATCATCATTTTTATCATGTAAGACATTGATAAACCAAATTTCATGGGATTACATCACTTTGTCACCGTTGATTTAGTGGATATAAAATTAACGGTTTACCGATAATAGAACTTTTTACATTGCTAATCCTATAGTGAAAAAGTGGTGGAATCGCATGAAATTTGCTGTATCCACATCTTATATGATAAAGATGATGATGGTTGCCGATCGTCGAAAAAAATGATGGAGGATAGAGATTTTTGAGGCCATCTGTTCACATCAGAATTGTAACATTCTGAAAATTTAGAAATAAGTAAAATTAATTAATTAAATAATAAAATGTTAAATTAAAAAGTTATTAAAACAAAATAAGACATTTTCATGAGTAGTATGTAAAATAAATTAAATTATGATTTTAATATGTAACATAAATAAATTATAAGGGTTTTATTGTGAAATTTAGCTTCATTTTAATTAAAATAGTGTTATATAATAACATAGTTAGTGAGGGGTCTTTGTGTAAAAAATTAGGAAAGTTGTGCAAACTAAGAAATGTGGAGGGTGTAAGTGAAAAAGGGTAGATAATATTTTAGTTCAGATATATCACAAAAATAAAACATATTGGTGTGATATTGTGTTGACACCACCTTCTTTCATGCACAACAACCACACCACACCTCCTCCTTGCATGAAGATAGCACCCTTTAGCCTTTGACACCTCCCCTTTCACATTATTCTTCCCTCTTCTCATATATATATTATGTTCAGATCATTTAACTAATTTACAATCTAAAAATTTAAAAGAAAGAAAAAAGAAAACTAAAGAAAACAAGGAAGAACAAGAGAAAGAAGAAGAAACGAGCT
Source organism: Agapanthus africanus (assembly GCA_030015575.1). NCBI lineage: Eukaryota > Viridiplantae > Streptophyta > Magnoliopsida > Asparagales > Amaryllidaceae > Agapanthus > Agapanthus africanus. The sequence goes on from JASDDO010000024.1 coordinate 85,653,716, forward strand.
AAGTCTAGAGATTCCTCATCACCAAGTTAGGAGCTAAGGATTTAGATGTCTTGGAGGAAGCTATTCACCATCCTCAGTAGGTAAAATTCTTGATTCAATAGATTTTGTTCTGAAGTTTGTAAAATTTAGGAAATCCTATATCCATAATATTGTATTTTAGGCAAAACTAAGTTCTGTTGAAATCTGCTATAGTTTAGATAAAATTTGACTTAACCAAACAGTGCCTAAATAATGTATGTTGAACCTAGAGCAGACCATAGGAGAACGAACCAGAGGGCTCGGATTTTTGCCGTCGACCAAAACCGGAATTCCGGCGACGCCGGATTTTTGGTGAGGTTTGGTGTTTTGGCTTTTTGGGTAGGTCTCTGTGTAGGTGTTTGGTTAGTTTGGTATTGTTTAATCAAGTTAGTTTAACTGTATATAAAATCTGGGAACTAATATCGGAAAAAGGTATCTAAAATCTAAAATACGACACGGTTAAAACGTAACGCGTTCTGTTTTCAGTCGCGATGCAGCGTTGGGTTAAATTTCAGTGAGGTTAAGTGTTAGATCGTTTGCAATAGTCGTGCGTAATATAATTAGCATGTACAACTTGTGTTTCTTTATTTTTGTCGTATCGGAATGTAACTATTTTCTTATACAAGTTAATTAAATGTTAGATTTGAGTGCGGGGACTTTGGAGGCCGCATGGCAAGAAAAAGGATTGGCGATTCCTGAGTAGATACGACGTTTTTCCGGTGAGTAGCTAAACATCTACCGGGGAATTTTGTAAAGATGACGTGTTACGCCCATAGTTTTATTTAAATAAAAATTTTACTTTTGTATGCTAAGTTAATAATGCGTATTCATATACATATCTATGCATCACTATGATAATAGATGTAGAACACTGCACAATTATCGATGAGTTATGCCGCACGTGCACCACTTTACATGTTACACTACACCTCGTCGATATTAACATGTCATTTTTACACTAAATATTCTTCTTGCTAAATATGATTCCTATCATACCTCAATTATTAACAATAGTGGTAAGTTGCATACATGACATCATGTTTATCATCCAAGTATTCTAAGTTGATATAAGAAGCTTTTATATGATTGAGAATTTATGGTTTGGGTTTTCCTGTACTATTACATAAATCCAGTGATTTCATGATTGATGTGACATGTCCACCATGAGATGTTTTATGATTTGGTTTTATTCCGGACCGAGTGGGGGAGCTATACGGTCGCGGATTTATACGTTATCCAGACTGAGTGGGGGAGATATACAGTTGGATACATGGTGGACCCGGTCGAGACTAAGGGGCAGGATAGCCGCATTTGAGGCGGGGGAGCCTAGCGAGGTTACTCGATACCGGAGATAGTAGTGAAATACGGCGGATATCTAGATGATACCGACCGGTATTATTGATTACAGGATCGTTCGAGGAATGATGCCTGAGAGAAATGGAAGTTTTGTGTCGATGATGAACACGGAAAGATGAAAATTATTGGGAATAAATGATGAGATTTCAGATTTGATTACGTAATTTATAGTACAAATTCATGCTTTCCATATGCTATCATACATCATACTTGCTCTCATTTCAGTTAGTTATGATCGTCATATTTACATTATTAACCGTTGTATGTTAGTTATATTCACTGAGTTGGCAGATCACCCCCGTTGTGCCACAGTTCCTTGCAGGGGTAGAGTGGACTGTTAGCGGCAGTGCAGATCCACTTTTTCAGCTTTTCTCGCATCTTTTGATAGGTGGGTTACATTATGTAGTAACCTTCTCTTTTGGCATTGTATCATTGTATCTAGAAAATCTCCATCAGATCTTATATTATGACTTAGAATGAGAGAGGGTTATGTATATTATGTGACAGGTGAGATCGATGTTGTGTTAGAAGATGTTTCTTTACTTATATCTGAAATTCTTATTGATGTCATATACGCTTGGATATTTATCTCCACTATTGATTTTGTTGATCCCAACAAGGGATGCAGCCAAACTTAACACTTTATACTTGTTTTTATATCTTAATTTCATAACAACTGTGATTTTTACTTAAAAACCAAATTTATAAAGAATTCCGCAAAAAGGATTTTGATCTTGGTTTTCGGCTTACTCGGGTTGTGTATATATCTTTAGATATTATACAATTTAAGTGCCGGTCACATCCAAACTTTGGGTCGTGACAAAGTTGGTATCAGAGCCTAGGATTAACCTTACGAAATCGAGTAGTGAGTTAAGATAAGTTGACGTGAGTCCGTGATTTAGGATGAACCTTGGTTTGATGGAGTAGGTGATTTAGGATGAGTGCAGTACCGTATGTATGTTCCGCGGCATATTTACGTTACCATACTCAGCCTAACAAACCTTAGGATGTATATCTTGATTTATCCTTCCTTTGACTCTCTGTTATTGATTGTTCTTATTCATAAGCCTTACCAACTCTCGTTTCTTGTTCCAGTTGCTGTGGCTACGCGAGCTAGGCGAGCCGCAGCCAGAGATGCAGCTAGGGCGAGTTCGCCTGTGACGGCGATTGGTACACCGGACGTTTCGACGGTGCATGAGCATGTTGATCCTCCTCCTCCAGATCGCATGACTAGGATAGAGGAGGGCATGTTAGGATTGCAGCGAGTGGTAGGACAGTTAACTGAGGCCACTCGAGTACCGAGACAGGATCCGGAACCGGCCATGGCAGAGTCCGAGGTACAGCCCACGCAGACGGTTGCCCTAGTAGACACGAGGGTGATGGAGGTCTCGGGGAGGGACCGTTGTTCCACAGGCTGCTTTACTCTCTCCACCTTCTACGCCGATGGCTTTACTTCCTCCCCCAGTTGGCACTATGCAGCAGGCAGTTGCACCACGAGGTCGAGGCTTTGCAGAACGCTCTCAGAGAGGTCGAGAAGATAGAGGTAGAGGACGACAGGATGCGGGTAGGGGCCAGGCACGGGTTTTTGCACTGACCCCACAGGATGCCCAGGCATCAAATGCAGTTGTGACAGGTACTTTTGTAGTATGTTCCTTAGAAGCCCATATTTTATTTGATCCCGGTTCTACACATTCTTACGTATCTTCACGCTTTGCACTTTCTTTGGGGAAAGAGTCGTCGTTGTTAGAGTTACCGTTAGTGGTAATTACTCCGGCGGGAGATTCTTTTATAGCTCGACACGTATTCAGGTCATGTTCTGTACGTATTGGTGATAGAGATTCGCTAGTTGATCTGATTCTCCTGGATATGTTAGATTTTGATATACTTCTCGGTATGGATTAGTTGGCCGTTTGTCATGCCTATGTAGATTGTCGGGGGAAAGCGGTTAGATTTTGTTTTCCTGGTGAACCGATGTTTGTTGTGCAGGGGGACTGTAATATAACTCTTGCCAATATGATTTCTGCTCTTTGTGCGGGACGACTCTTGAAGAAGGGTTGTCATGGGTTCTTAGCATTTGTTCAGGACATAAGAGCCGCTGAGATTCCGTTGGACCAGGTTCCGACCGCATGAGAATTTCCGGATGTGTTTCCTGCTGAATTACCAGGATTACCGCCTGATCGCGATGTTGAATTTTGCATTGACTTGATTCCGGGTGCGGGACCTATTTCTATACCGTCCTATCGGATGGCCCCGACGGAGTTGAAGGAACTCAAAAGCCAGTTGCAAGAGCTGTTAGATAGAGGACTTGTGCGTCCCAGTGTATCGCCGTGGGGAGCTCTTGTCTTATCTGTAAAGAAGAAGGACAGTAGTATGAGACTGTGCATCGACTACCGACAGCTGAATCACGTCACTGTACGAAATAGGTATCCACTACCTCGTATCGATGACTTGTTCGATCAGTTGCAAGATTGATTTGCGGTCAGGGTATCACTGGTTGAAGGTTCGGAAGGATGACATTCCGAAGACTGCTTTTCGTACACGATATGGGCACTATGAGTTTCTGGTGATGTCGTTCGGACTCACCAACGCCCCAATAGCTTTTATGGATATGATGAACCGTATCTTCAGGCCCTTCCTTGATCAGTTCATTATAGTATTCATTGATGATATTCCCGTTTATTCCCGGAGCCAGGAGGAGCACGAGCAGCATTTGCGTATCACGTTACAGACCTTGAGGGAGCATCAGCTGTTTGCAAAATTCTCCAAGTGTGCTTTTTGGATGGATAGTGTGGATTTCTTGGGACATGAAGTTACTAGAGCTGGGATACATGTGGACCTAAAGAAGATTGAAGCGGTACAGCACTGGTGTCTATCCCAATCAGAGCAAAGCTCTGTTTAAATTCCAAAGTGGAAAAAGAAGCAATGCTTCTGTTCTTTCTCCAATCAGAGCAAACCTCTGTCAAAAAAAAAAAAAATTGCCCAGTGCACGACACGTGTGAGCGCAGCTGCGCAACTGCGCAGTGCGCGACACGTGTCAGCGCAGCTGCGCAGTGCGCGACACGTGTCAGCGCAGCTGCGCAGTGCGCTGCGCGACACGTGTCAGCGCTCAGTTGCGCAAGCAAAAAAAAATAAAAATTCAGTTGCGCGACACGTGTCTGCGCAGTTGCGCAAGCACAGCTGCGCGACACGTGTCACGCGCTGGGGGAGTTGCGCAAAACAGAATAAATCTTTTCTGTTCTTGTTAAAACAAGAAGATTTTCTTCTGTAAAGCAGGGGCCTTTGGATTAAAAATCCAACGGTGGGGAAAATTACCTAAATCACTCAGAAAACGATTTATGTAACAAATTATAACTAATTCATGGGCACTATAAAAAGGACCCTAGACCTCATTTCAAAAGGAGGAAGATCTTGCTAAAAAAAAAGAAGAGAACTCTTGAGAACTCTTGAAGAATAAAAAAAAGGTAAAAACCTTTAAAAGAAGAGAAAATTCTCTTATGAACAAGATCATAGATCTTCAACGATAAATAAATAAATAAATAAAATAGTGCCTTACACTTGTTTTATGAACCATCGGTTCTTGAACCTAAAAGGTTCTTAAATTAATAGTGCTTTGCACTTTCATGAACCTTTGGTTCTCTGAGATAAGAAAAACAAGAAAAACCTTGTTTTTTCTTAGATCTAAATCCAATAGTGCCTTGCACTTGTTTTATGAACCATCGGTTCTTGAACCTAAAAGGCTCTTAAATTAATAGTGCTTTGCACTTTTATGAACTTTTGGTTCTCTGAGATAAGAAAAACAAGAAAAAACTTGTTTTTTTCTTAGATCTAAATCAAATAGTGCTTTGCACTTCTTTTATGAACCATCGGTTCTTGAATCTAAAAGATTCTCAAATTAACAGTGCTTTGCACAAATGCAATGCATTACTAAAAGGGCCAGGCCCAAATCAAAATGACCTGACAGGCCAAAATAAATTGCAAGGCAATAAATGGGCAGAGCCCAAATAAATTGATGCTTTGCATCCTTTATACAAGGGCAGAGCCCAAATAAAATTGATGCCTTGCATCATTCCTAAAAGGGCAGAGCCCAAAACAAATTGATGCTCTGCATCCTTTCTGGGCAAGGCCCAAATAAAAATAAAAAAAGAAATGCAATGCAAAAGCAAAAGCAAATAAAATGTTGAACATTTCAACTGGACTTAGCCCAATTTTGGCCATAAGTCCTTAAATTAAATTGACTGAGCAAAATTGCTCTTCTAAATCAATTTACATCCGGTTCGAGGGTACATCTCCGAACTCCTTTGACATCCGTCGTTGTAATTCCTCAACGACGTCAAAGAGGTGACGGGTCCCAACGACCACACATCGATATGGACTGCGGGGTCCTTAAACTCGTGGACCGAGACGTCCTTAAACTAATATCGGACCGAGACGTCCTTAAACTAATATCGGACCGAGACGTCCTTAAACTAATATCGGACCGAGACATCCTTAAACTAATATCGGACCGAGACGTCCCTAAACTAATATTGGACCACCACGTCCCTAAACTGGAATATGGACCACCACGTCCCTAAACTGGCGCAATAGAGTCTAAATGCTTTTTTGTTGGACCTAAACGGTCCCGTTAAGTTGACCTTAGTCTCAAACTGGACTAACGTATCCTTAACAAACGTTTGAGTCGATCTTAGCCTCAAAAATGGCTAACGTATCTTCCAAACAGACTTTAGTCCCAAATTGGACTATGAATCTCCCAAACTGGAACCATAGAGCCCAAACGCTCTTTTGTCGGATCTAAACGATCCCGTTAAGTTGATCTTAGTCTCAAACTGGACTAACGTATCCTTAACGAACGTTTAAGTTGATCTTAGCCGCAACGCGACTAACGTATCCTTAAACTAAAAACACCAAACCCAAATCTAAGCAAATACGGATTTGGACTAATCCACGTCCTACGGACGACGGCATTACTCAGTCTCCGTATACAATCCACGGGCAACCATAAACAAAACAAACACACACGACACGAAGTGAAATTCTGGAGAAGGAGAAAGTTGTTACCGCGATGCGGTAGCGTAATTAACTGCAGGGGCTTGCGCCTGCAGGGAAGAGCGTCCCCACAATCAAAAACCCCTCACCCTGAGGGGGAATCTGACGAAGTCTGCTACATCGGCCGCATCCGTCTAAACCTCCGATACACGGTGCCATAAATCAACTTGGCATCTTTGGAGAGGTAGACGGATAAAACCAAATAGCATCTGCCCCGAATCTCAGCGTCAGGACATCGCAGTCCTGTGCGTCGCCTTTCGGAGGGGAACAGATTCTGGCACGCCCGGTGGGACCTCTTCCTCTTTCCACTCCACACTTCGTGTGTCGTGTTCGCGAACAAATCGCGGTTTGCTGTGATTGCCTGTGGATTCAAGGTACTAAGATTTGGTGTCTTGCTTTATGCAGAAAACAGAAAATCGATGGCTTCGAACTGCACCGCCCGCAGCGATAACTCTCGCTCCGTCATTGCTGGAGGAGTGACTTATGGGCCCCAAGCGGCCTCCCTTTTCAAAATGCCGGTGGAGCAGGTGGCTCAAGCCATCACTGGACTATTTTTTGGGACCATGCTCCCACCAATGAGCTTCAACGCCCCAATGACGTTGCAAGAAGCTCCAAAGAAGTCGGTCTTCGATCGACTTACCACTGCCGCGACCCCTCTCAACGGGTCGTCTAACTCCACTGCTTCAGTTTTTAATAGACTAGGCCAGAGCTCTAACAGGCTCATGAAGAAGTATGCCATACCAGAAGGCGTTATCCCGAAACGGATAGCCATTCCAACTCCCGTTCCTGGCAAAATCACCAAGGTTGCTTCCCATGTTCAGAAGTCCGCTTCTGACAAGTTGGCCATCCCCGTTCAACGGACGTCGATCTTTAAAAAGATGGTACCAGTATATTCTGACCAACACAAGGGGCATGAGGAGGTCACCCCTATAGCTGAAACAACTCCATCAGCACGACATGCCCGACGTCGCTACTGGCGCCGAGTGAGGAAGGCTGGGGGCAACTCCCCCTCTGGATTTACGCCACCAGCTCCAACGGTGAGGATCGATGCTGCTGTTCCAACCAAGAACAGCTTTGAACTGCTCAACAAGATGCGCAGAAACTCTCCTACTGCGGTGCTAAAGCGAACTCCTTCATCTGTGAAGAATATTCCAGAGAAGAAGCTAGAGCAGCCCCCTCAACGGCTGTCCTCTAAAATTTACAAAGTCTGGCGACAGGTCCAAGAGTCGGTGATTGATGAAAACTACCTCCGACGACAGAAAAAGATGAAGGTTCGGCAGGGGAAGGATTACTCTGTCAAACCACAAAAAGCAAAAGCTACTTGGGTGCCCACTACAACGGCTCCCTTAACTCCAATCACTCAAAAAAGGAGGCCGCAAAAAGCCCCTGTGTCTTCGGCAAATCGCAAAGACACCGAACACAAACGCTCCAAGTCTGGGAGCATGGTGGTGCACACTGTTTATATGGCTTCTGAAAAGGAGGAAAGCCGCACTTCTACGGGCCACCGACCGCTCACCCGATCCGTGATGAAAGCCCAGGAGCAACAACAAAAGCTTCAGGAAATGATGACTACAATGGCTGCACTCACTGAGCCAAAAGAAAGCTCTGAAACGTCTTCGGATGAGCGTCAAGAACAAGAAACCGACGCTGACTTTTTACGCAGAGTCCTCGAAAAGTGGGACAAAGAAGCTGCAGAGCAAGCGGCTAACATAAAACAGATGGCGCTCCTCTTCCAAGATATGGTAGGGATGATGTTACAGCCGGACCCTCCTGCTGAAAATCCTCCGATCGTCCTTGAAGACGACAGGGGAGAAACGTTAAATCCTCCACCGGGTCTGTCAACAGCCAAGGAGGAGGCAATCTCCAAAGTTGACCTAGACGAATATATAGCTCAGCAGATCCGGGTTCATCAGGCGAATGAAGCGGCTGGGCAAATTGTTAGGACCGGACGACCGTATCCGAGCTGGTATGACCAAATCAGTTACCCGCCAGGATATACGATCCCTAAATTCCACGTATATAAAGGGACAGGGAATCCGCATCAGCATGTCGCTCAATTCAGGGCCTTATGCGGCAATACTGGAGGCGATGACAAATTGTTGCTACGTCAATTCGTCGGCAGCTTAGCAGAAACAGCCTTTGAATGGTATTCGGAGCTACCTAACGACTCTGTCAAAACATTTGCAGAGATGGAACTGCTGTTTACACAAAGATTCGCAAGTGCTAGTGAACGCACCCCGATTACAGCACTGATAAATGCCAGGATAAGGCCCGGCGAAACGTGGGTCCAATACGCAACACGATGGCGAAACCTATGGTCGAAATGCGAACAACGCATAGAAGAGGCACCTGCGGTAGGCATGTTTGTGGGCACTCTCGATCCGCAGGCGACCATCTCGCAATTCATGATGTTCTTCAGGCCGATCACCTTCCAGGCCTTGATCGACAAATTAGCCCAAATGGACCAGATGGGCCATAGACCGTCTCCTCCAAGACCCGATCCCCGAAATGAGAAAGGAAAAGCGATCATCGTCGCCAACGCTCAGCAACAGTCGAGCAACTCAAAGCCGGTCACTCGCCAAAACGTGCGTCCACGCCCATCCCTCGAAGAGAGGCTAGGACGTCATTACTCGTTTCCTCAAAATAAAACGAGAAGACTGTTTGAGCTGGCAGTGCGTAACAGACTCATCAATCTGCCGAGTCCAAAGCGTCCGTTGCAACCAGGCGATCTTAATAATCCCAATTATTGCCCTTACCACCAAACGGTAAGTCACCCGATTGAGGATTGTTTCGTCTTTAAGGGATGGATCGAAGATCAGTACCTACAAGGCAAGTTCGCGCTGTCGGAAAACTGGAAGGTAAACCCACCACAGCCACACTCTCCAAAGAAAATGGACACGCCGGGGGCAACTTGTTCTTTCGTCGAGGATGAAAACGATAGAGAAAACTTATCGGATGAATCCGAAGACTACGTGGCGACTTGTCATGTGATTTCTCATTCACTGACGGATGATGAGGAGGCTCCTTGCGCTGAGAAATCAATGGCGAACCCTGAGCCAGAGATTCTACAGCCATCAGACGAGTTGATCGATGTCTTCCTAAATGAAATTCGTTTGAAAGCAAAAGCCAATCAAGAGAGTGAAATGGCCATACTGGAAAAAGCCAAGGCATTCCCGTCAAATCAAAAGCCATCCACTGCGGATAAAAACAAATTCAAGACGAGGAAACTGTTCGCCAAAGCTCTATCAGTAGGAATGAAGCTACCGCCCTCTGAAGAAAATTCTTTCGCTGAGGCAGAGATGCACCCTAACTTCTGTTTATATCATCAGAAGATCATACATCCTACCGAAGACTGCGAGTCCTTTAACTGTTGGTGGCAAGGGTATGTCGCTCAAAAGCGACACTTCGACAGGACAAAGTGTGAAGCTTGTGGACATCGGAAAAATGCGATAGATGAGCGCAAAAGAGCCGCCGCCGACTGCCATATAGCCGACTTCAAGGGATAACAAATTATCACCTTTGGAAGCGACTCTGACGAAGAAGCTACCCCCAACTCTTCCCTCGGGGAATCTATTTCAAAAATAAAGGAATTGAGAAGCTGCGAGAACGCTCAGCCGTGCAATCGCATGCTACTCGGAAAAAATCTCGGCCCCGTAAACAAAGGATCGAACAAAAAGGATAAAGGAAAAAAGAAAAACGGCCCTCGTCGCCAGCACTCAACAACAATCAGGTGACCCTAGACCGGTTGCTGGCCAAAGCAACAAGCGGCAATCCCTCCAGGAAAAGTTGAAACGTCCTTACTCGTTTCCGCAAGATAAAACAAGGGGACTGTTCGAGCTGGCAGTGTGCGAAAGACTCATCAATCTGCCAAGTCCAAAACGTCCGTTGCGGCCAGGCGATATTAATAATCTTAATTATTGCCCTTACCACCAAACGGTAGGTCATCTGATCGAGGATTGCTACATCTTCAAAAACTGGGTTGAAGACCAATACCAACATGGCAAGTTTGCGCTGTCTGAGAACTGGAAGGTAAGTCCGCCACAACCGCACGCTCCGAAAAAGATGGATACGCCGGGGGCATCATGTTCATTCATGGAGAAGGACTCATAGACCGAAATGTCGTTAAACTAACGATGGACCACTATGTCTTAAAAGTGGCTGTGGACCGAAACGTCCTTAAACTAATAATGGACCACCATGTCCTAAAACTGGCTGCGGACCGAAACGTCCTTAAACTAATAACGGACCGAGACGTCCTTAAACTAATGATGGACCGCAATGTCCTAAAACTTGCAATGGACCGAAATGTCCTTAAACTAATAGCGGACCGAGACGTCCTTAAACTAATAGCAGACCGAAACGTCTTTAAACTAATACCGCAGCATCCTTAGGCTGACAAGATAAAAAAAAAAAGAAGAAAGAAGAAAATAAAAAAAAAGGTATGTCCATAAGCAAAACGGGCAAAGAGGAAAACCCGAAAGGGCTCCGTGAGTAAAAACAGCAGGGCTACCGGCGAGTGTTCGTGAAAACCCGAAAGGGCGCGACCTCGTAAAAAAAAAGAGAAAGAGAAAAAAAAAGTAATAAAAAGAATAAAAAAAAAGGGGTAAGTCCATAAACAAAATGGGCACGGATGAAAACCTGAAAGGGCTCCGTGAGTAAAAACAGCAGGACTACCGGCGAGTGTTTGTGAAAACCCGAAAGGGCGCAACCTCGTTAAGAAACACTTATAGGGTCCTCTCGACCCTGTAAGGAGAAACCACCTGCGTGAGATCCTTACGACTCACAAGGGAACAACACACTTAGGAATCCCCACGATTCCTAAGGAGAAAATACACTTGCGAGATCCTCACGACTCGTGAGGAGAAGGCTCTTATGGGACCCTCACGGCTCGTAAGATTTGAAAGCCTTAAGTTACAGAGGCCTAAACCTGTGCTTAAGCAACCCCCACAACTTTCGACATTGCTCTACAAGTGGTCCTATATTGACCCTTGTATACAATCCACGGGCGCGAATAAACATTTCCCTAATTAAGTCCCATCTGAGACTAGGGATGTGTTTGCATGGAAAACAACCCTTGTAAATCCTCTCGACTTACAAGGAGAAAACCCTCCTGTAGGATGCTTACGACTTACAAAGGAACAATACACTTAGGAACCCTCACGATTCCTAAGGAGAAAATACACCTATAAGATCCTCACGACTTGTAGGGAGAAATAGCTTTGTGAGACCCTTACGGCTCATAAAGTTAAAAGTCTTAGTCGACAGGACCTTAACCCTGGTCGCTAAGCCACCTTTGTTCTACATCGACAGAGGCAAATAATGATTCGCTCCTGGCAATATCCCAGTGGCAGCGATGCTGATGCCTAAACTGATATCAAATTCCAAGTCCTTTCACGGCAAATGATGATTCGCTCCTGGCAATATTCCAGTCGCAGCGATGCTGATGCCAAGATTGGTATCAGATCCCAAATCCCCTACTCGCCAAAGAAAAAAAATCAGCAAGCCAAAATAAAAATGCATACGAAATAGCCGAAATGATGGGGCAACTTGCAAACAAAATCAGCAAGTAAAAATGTATGCATGCAAAATAGCCGAAATGATTGGGCAACTCGCAATAAAAAGCAGCGAGTAAAAAAAAAATAGCCGAAACGATTGGGCACCGCGAAAAATAGCCGAAACGATTGGGCAATCGCGACCTTCGCGATATAAAAGCTGAAATGATAGAGCATCGCGGAAAGAATAAAAAAAATGAAAGAATGAAACTTTTTGCCCTACAGGTGAAATCACATCGATCCCTGTATACAATCCAGGGGCACAGATAAAAAGGGAACAATACCTTCCCAACAGGCTCCACCAGAAAGCGAAGCCAAATCTCGACGGTTCATAGATAACCTAGAGACCATCTCGACATTTGTCGCAATATTACAGACACGATGTCAACAAATGAAGCAAAGGAAGGTCCCTAACTTCAGGGTCTCGACGTCAATATCGACAACTTAAAGATCACCAACGGCGTTTCTCCTCACTCCAACTAGATGCAGACATGCCGTCAACAACTGACCTCAGAATCGCAACGAAACGGAACCATGACAAAGTCCATAGTTCCAAATCTCAATGGCCACGTCTACAGCCTGGAGACCAACAACGGTGTGCCTCCTCATTCCAACAGGACACGGATGTTACACCATCAAGCGGAGCGATGGCAAAATCCCAGCTTCACCTCAGCATTCGTCTCGATACAGTAGACGCAATGTCAACAACAGCGTTCCTCCGCAGTCCAGCTGGAGGCAGATGCAACGTCAACAAAAGACCTCACGGTCGAAACAAAGCGGAGTAACGGCAAAATCCCAACTCCACCTTAGCATTCGTCTCGTTACAACAGACGCAATGTCAACAACGGCGTTCCTTCGCAGCCCAGCGGGGTGTACATGCAAAGTTAACAAAAGACCCCATGGTCGAAACAAAGCGGAGTGATGGCAAAATCCCAGCTCCACCTCAGCATTCGTCTCAATACACCAGACGCAGTGTAAGCAAACGAAGTGAAGGCCACATTCTTAGCTTCAACGTCTTTACGGTAACTCACATAAAACCGGAAAGACAATCGGAGACCATCTCACATGAAGTGGTCACCTCCTTGACGTTCGTCTCGATACAGTAGACGAAATGTCAACCTCAGCGTTCTTCCTCCAGCAGGGATTCAGACATGACAAAGCAAATGAAGCGAAGGCCACATTCCTAGCTTCAACGTCTTTACGGTAACTCACATAAAACCGGAAAGACAATCGGAGATCATCTCGCATCAGCACAGAGTGGTCACCACCTTGACGTTCGTCTCGATACAGCAGACAAAATGTCAACCCCAGCGTTCTTCCTCCAACAGGATTTGGACACACCAAAGCAAACGAAGCGAAGGCCACATTCCTAACTTCGACGTCTTGACGGTAACTCACATAAAACCGGAAAGACAATCGGAGACCATCTCACATGAAGTGGTCACCTCCATGACGTTCGTCTCGATACAGTAGACGAAATGTCAACCTCAGCGTTCTTCCTCCAGCAGGGATTCAGACATGACAAAGCAAATGAAGCGAAGGCCACATTCCTAGCTTCAACGTCTTTACGGTAACTCACATAAAACCGGAAAGACAATCGGAGATCATCTCGCATCAGCACAGAGTGGTCACCACCTTGACGTTCGTCTCGATACAGCAGACGAGATGTCACCCCAACGTTCGTCTCGACACAGCAGACGCAACGTCATCAAACAAACGGAGCCATGGCAAAATCCCTAGTTCCCACCATGACATTCGTCTCGATACAGAGGACGCAATGCCAGCAAACGAAGCAAAGGCCAAATTCCTAGCTTCAGGGTCTTAACGGCAAGTCATATAAAGCCTGAAAGACTATCGGAGATCATCCCACACCAGCGCGGAGTGGTTATGACTCATCGGGGCTCTCCAAAATGAGCCTAACCTCAAGTAAAAAGCGGCATGGCAAATTCCTAGCGCTTGCTCTTCCGACGGTCAAACTGCCAAGGAGGATTGCTTGAAGACGTCTTGTCCAGCCCCCGAAGGGATCAGAGACACGGCAGTCGCAGGGCTACTCGGATAGCACGATTGCCTATCGAGGACTACATCAGCTTATGCGACGGTACGATGGCCAAAACCCTAAGGTTAAATGCGACGTTAAGATATTCTTGCGAGAAACGCTCGATTCGTCTCGACTTGCGGAAAAAATTGTTGAGGCGGCTCGACTCGTGAGATAAAGCCTTAGGCAGTGGGCATAAAAGAAGCCTGTTTCCTAAGCACTGGGACCCTGCAAGTTAGCCCAAAACGGTCTCTTGCATACCATCCACGGGTCTCACTCTCCAACATCGAACTTCGACAAGGAGGGAAACAACCGCTTACAAGTCCTCTCGACTCGTAAGAGGGAAAAATTCTCTTGTAGGATCCTTACGACTTATAAGAGAAAACCACACTTAGGAATCCTCACGATTCCTAAGGAGAAAACCCATCTACGAGATCCTCTCGATCCGTAGGGAGAAAAGTCTCTATGAGACCCTCACGGCTCATAGAGTTGAAAAGTCTTAGGCAGCAGATCTGAACCTGCGGCCTAAGCCCTCGCTATCTCGTGAAGAAATCAAGAAGCTTACTCTATTACCTGCTAATTGTTACGACATGCTGAGAAAGAGGAAAAGCAACAGAAAGAGCATCCGATTTACATTTGATCAAGCGTTCAAGACACAATCATTCATGCATGGGCAAAAAGACTCAGGACAAAAGATATATAATAAAGACAAGCTGGGATATAAAAAAATTTCCATTAATATTGCCCGAAGTTCTTACAGTCATAAAAACAATAAATGAAAGTTACAATGGAATAACCTCAGATCCAGGGCATGGATTGAGGAATTCAAAAGCGACCCTATCTATGACTTTCCAAGCCTCGCGGACCATCCTAGTGTGCTTCCTTTCGCGAGCACAAGCGTCAGGGTCCCTTCCGATGTCTTCCACCCTCCGATAAGCAGCGAGTATGGCAGACTGTTCAAAGACCTTGTGCAAGAGGTCGATAAGACTGTCTCGCCGTCTCTTCGAGATAAAGTTCAGTAGGTACACAGAGTGCACCTTGTCCTCAGCGGCATCCAACGCCCTAAAAGGCACGCCGGAACAGAATAGGGGAAGCGCTTCCCAGATAGCTCTCACGATAAGTTTAAGAAGAAAGGAACGTCGGGGATGCAGTGGACCGTTGTATGCGTCGAAGCGACTCATTATTTCAGCACACTCCTCGTTTGTGAACTCCCGATTTTAAGAGCGGCCAAATCGGCGGATGCCCTCATGAGAGATGATCTCGTTAAGAGCATACATGTGGGCGTTCATTGTTCCTGTGAAAGAGGATCAACAGAATTATCAGAAAGACTGATTAAGCAAAACGATATAATGCACTGAGGAATAAAATGCCATATTTAAGTTCCAAGATCCATGAAGAATCCTTAAGAGTTCTTCTATATGATTTGGGAGGAGCAAAGCTCCATTAATGAATTAAGAAAATCCAAGGAAAATCTTTCAGAGAGCAGAGCTCTATGGAACCCTAGTAGGGTCCCCTTTAGTTCTCTTTAGATCCTTTTAAGACCTGTAGAGCAAAGCTCTGCTAAGTGAAACCCTAAATAGGTTTCCTTTAGATCAGGGATCTATTGAGAGCGATGCTCTATCAACAAAAATTAATTTAACTTAATTTAATCCATATTAAAATTTTCACCTAAAAGTTTTAAGAGTTTAACTCTTAAAATTTTTGAAAATAAAAAGCGGGGCTCTGAGTTCTGAAAGTAAAAATTTAGAGATAAGAATCATCTAAGGGACCAAAAGTCCTATTTTTAAGCATCAAGTGCCCTTTCAGCTTCCAAGAGATGGCGCGACGGTTCGGAGTCTGCCACCGCTGCGCTCACGTTAGGAGGCCGCGTAAGCGCAACGGTGGGGGGGCATTTGTTTATCCCAATCAGAGCAAAGCTCTGTTTAAATTCCAAAGTGGAAAAAGAAGTAATGCTTCTGTTCTTTCTCCAATCAGAGCAAAGCTCTGTCAAAAAAAAAAAAAAAAATTGCGCAGTGCGCGACACGTGTCAGCGCAACTGCGCAGTGCGCTGCGCGACACGTGTCAGCTCGCAGTTGCGCAAGTAAAAAAAAAATTCAGTTGCGCGACACGTGTCTGCGCAGTTGCGCAAGCACAGCTGCACGACACGTGTCATGCGCTGGGGGAGTTGCGCAAAACAGAATAAATCTTTTCTGTTCTTGTTAAAACAAGAAGATTTTCTTCTGTAAAGCAGGGGCCTTTGGATTAAAAATCCAACGGTGGGGAAAATTACCCAAATCACTCAGAAAACGATTTATGTAACAAATTATAACTAATTCATGGGCACTATAAAAAGGACCCTAGACCTCATTTCAAAAGGAGGAAGATCTTGCTAAAAAAAAAAGAAGAGAACTCTTGAGAACTCTTGAAGAATAAAAAAAGGTAAAAACCTTTAAAAGAAGAGAAAATTCTCTTATGAACAAGATCATAGATCTTCAACGATAAATAAATAAATAAATAAAATAGTGCCTTGCACTTGTTTTATGAACCATCGGTTCTTGACCCTAAAAGGTTCTTAAATTAATAGTGCTTTGCACTTTCATGAACCTTTGGTTCTCTGAGATAAGAAAAACAAGAAAAACCTTGTTTTTTCTTAGATCTAAATCCAATAGTGCCTTGCACTTGTTTTATGAACCATCGGTTCTTGAACCTAAAAGGCTCTTAAATTAATAGTGCTTTGCACTTTTATGAACTTTTGGTTCTCTGAGATAAGAAAAACAAGAAAAAACTTGTTTTTTCTTAGATCTAAATCAAATAGTGCTTTGCACTTCTTTTATGAACCATCGGTTCTTGAATCTAAAAGATTCTTAAATTAACAGTGCTTTGCACAAATGCAATGCATTACTAAAAGGGCCAGGCCCAAATCAAAATGACCTGACAGGCCAAAATAAATTGCAAGGCAATAAATGGGCAGAGCCCAAATAAATTGATGCTTTGCATCCTTTATACAAGGGCAGAGCCCAAATAAAATTGATGCCTTGCATCATTCCTAAAAGGGCAGAGCCCAAAACAAATTGATGCTCTGCATCCTTTCTGGGCAAGGCCCGAATAAAAATAAAAAAAGAAATGCAATGCAAAAGCAAATAAAATGTTGAACATTTCAACTGGACTTAGCCCAATTTTGGCTATAAGTCCTTAAATTAAATTGACTGAGCAAAATTACTCTTCTAAATCAATTTACATCCGGTTCGAGGGTACATCTCCGAACTCCTTTGACATCCGTCGTTGTAATTCCTCAACGACGTCAAAGAGGTGACGGGTCCCAACGACCACACATCGATATGGACTGCGGGGTCCTTAAACTCGTGGACCGAGACGTCCTTAAACTAATATCGGACCGAGACGTCCTTAAACTAATATTGGACCGAGACGTCCCTAAACTAATATTGGACCACCACGTCCCTAAACTGGAATATGGACCACCACGTCCCTAAACTGGCACAATGGAGTCTAAATGCTCTTTTGTTGGACTTAAACGGTCCCGTTAAGTTGACCTTAGTCTCAAACTGGACTAACGTATCCTTAACAAACGTTTGAGTCGATCTTAGCCTCAAAAATGGCTAACGTATTCTCCAAACAGACTTTAGTCCCAAATTGGACTATGAATCTCCCAAACTGGAACCATAGAGCCCAAACGCTCTTTTGTCGGATCTAAACGATCCCGTTAAGTTGATCTTAGTCTCAAACTGGACTAACATATCCTTAACGAACGTTTAAGTTGATCTTAGCCGCAACGCGACTAACGTATCCTTAAACTAAAAACACTAAACCCAAATCTAAGCAAATACGGATTTGGACTAATCCACGTCCTACGGACGACGGCATTACTCAGTCTCCGTATACAATCCACGGGCAACCATAAACAAAACAAACACACACGACACGAAGTGAAATTCTGGAGAAGGAGAAAGTTGTTACCGCGATGCGGTAGCGTAATTAACTGCAGGGGCTTGCGCCTGCAGGGAAGAGTGTCCCCACAATCAAAAACCCCTCACCCTGAGGGGGAATCTGACGAAGTCTGCTACATCGGCCGCATCCGTCTAAACCTCCGATACACGGTGCCATAAATCAACTTGGCATCTTCGGAGAGGTAGACGGATAAAACCAAATAGTATCTGCCCCGAATCTCAGCGTCAGGACATCGCAGTCCTGTGCGCCGCCTTTCGGAGGGGAACAACTGGCCCAGACCTGTGTCAGTTACAGAGGTTCGGAGTTTCTTAGGTCTGGCAGGTTATTACCGACGCTTTATGCAGGATTTTTCTCGGATCGCCGCGCCGTTGACCGGATAGACTAGGAAGGAGGTTCCCTTTCTTTGGACAGATGCATGTGAGCAGAGTTTTAAGCAGTTGAAAACGCGCTTGACGACTGCACCGGTCTTATTTTTACCTTCTGGGTCAGGGGGTTTGGTTGTATATTGCGATGTATCTCGAGTGGGTTTAGGCTGTGTATTGATGCAGCACGGCAGTGTTGTAGCTTATGTTTCTCGACAGTTGAAGAGGCATGAGCAGAACTACCCCACGCATGATCTGGAGATGGCTGCAGTGGTATTCGCACTGAAGATTTGGAGGCATCACTTGTACGTAGAGTCATGTCAAATCTTCACAGATCATAAGAGCTTGAAGTATATTTTTCAGCAGAGGGATCAGAACCTAAGGCAGCGTAGATGGATGGAACTGGTGAAAGATTACGATTGTGAGATCTTGTATCATCCTGGTAAAGCAAATGTTGTAGCAGATGCTTTGAGTCGGAGACCTGGAGGTAGCTTATATTATTTGCACACCTTGCAGAGACAGTCTTCTACAGACTGGCAAATTTTATGTGATAGTCGTATACAGTTTGAGTTTACCCCGACAGGAGGACAGCTAGCACATGTTCGCACCCGACCTCAGTTATTGGATCGTATTCGAGAGGCACAGCCCGCAGATGCTCGTATACCGGAGATTATGGATCAGGTTAGGCAGGGCAGGGAGTCGGAGTTCGTGATTGATAATCATGGAGTATTACGTTTTGGGACTCGTCTTTGTGTGCCAGATTCGAATGGACTGAGACGTGAGATCTTAGAGGAGACCCATAGATCAGCATACAGTATTCATCCTGGTTCCACCAAGATATATCATGATCTGAAGGATGTTTATTGGTGGGAAGGAATGAAGAGGGATGTTGCGGAGTTTGTTTCGAGATGCTTGACTTGTCAGCAAGTCAAGGCAGAACACCAGAGGCCAGCCGGAGAGTTGCAGCCCTTGCCCATTCTAGAGTGGAAATGGGAACAGATTTCCATGGATTTCGTTGTAGGTCTACCCAGGACTAGCAGAGGGTATGATTCTATTTGGGTAATTGTAGATAGATTGACAAAGGCAGCTCACTTTCTTTCGGTGAAGACGACGTATGGGTTTGCACAGTACGCTCAGATTTATAATGATGAGATTGTACGATTGCATGGAGTTCCGACATACATAGTATCAGATCGGGGTACCCAGTTTACTAGCAGGCTATGGCAGAAACTTCAAGAAACTCTAGGTACACGATTGAGTTTTGGTACAGCTTTCTACCCACAGACAGATGGTCAGTCAGAGCGGACCATTCAGACTTTAGAGGATATGCTTCGAGCTTGCAGCCTTGATTTTAGTGGTAGTTGGGATCGTCACCTACCTTTGATAGAATTTTCGTACAACAACAGTTTTCAGGAGACGATCCAGATGGCACCCTTTGAAGCTTTATATAGGAGGAAATGTCGATCACCCGTTTGCTGGACGGAACTGAGCGAGAGTAGCATATTGGGACCGTAGATAGTACAAGAGACTACAAAAAAGATTCAGCTGATACGAAACAGAATGAGAGCGGCCCAGTGCAGACAAAAATCATATGCAGATCGACGACATCGTAGACTCGAGTTTGATGTGGGAGATCATGTGTTTCTTCGTGTATCTCCGATGAAAGGTGTGATGCGTTTCGGGAAAAAGGGAAAGCTCAGTCCCAGATATGTCGGACCTTATGAGATTCTGAAGAGAGTGGATGCTGTAGCTTATCGTTTAGCACTTCCACCGATTTTTCCCGATGTGCATCCGGTGTTTCACGGTTCGATGCTTCGCAAGTATCTTCACGATCCTTCTCACGCGATCCAGCATCAGACCTTACAGCTTGAGCCGGATTTATCCTACACGGTACAGCCAGTCGCTATTCTAGACGGCAGGCAAAGAAACTAAGAACGAGGGTATTTCCATCTGTAAAGATTCTTTGGTAAGGAAATAATCGCGAGGAGATTACTTGGGAGACCGAGAATGCGATGCGGAAGAAATTTCCACATCTTTTTGAAGGTATGTCTAGTTAATTTTTAAATTCGGGGACCGAATTTTCTTAGGGGGGGAATATTGTAACATTCTGAAAATTTAGAAATAAGTAAAATTAATTAATTAAATAATAAAATGTTAAATAAAAAAGTTATTAAAACAAAATAGGACATTTTCATGAGTAGTATGTAAAATAAATTAAATTATGATTTTAATATGTAACATAAATAAATTATAAGAGTTTTATTGTGAAATTTAGCTTGGAATCGCCTCTACAAAGCTTGTTTTACTTAGAGAGACTTAGTCAACTCAAAAAGGATGCGTTGAGGCCCGAGCCCTTGTAGTGTTATATAATAACATAGTTGGCGAGGGGTCTTTGTGTAAAAAGTTAGGAAAGTTGTGCAAACTAAGAAATGTGGAGGGTGTAAGTGAAAAATGGTAGATAATGTTTTAGTTCGGATATATCACAAAAATAAAACATATTGATGTGATATTGTGTTGACACCACCTCCTTTCATGCACAACAACCACACCACACCTCCTCCCTGCATGAAGATGGCACCCTTTAGCCTTTGACACCTCCTCTTTCATCTTATCCTTCCCTCTTCTCATATATATATTATGTTCATATCATTTAACTAATTTACAATCTAAAAATTTAAAAGAAAGAAAAAAGAAAACTAAAGAAAATAAGGAAGAACAAGAGAAAGAAGAAGAAATGAGCTAAGTCTAGAGATTCCTCATCACCAAGTTAGGAGCTAAGGATTTAAATGTCTTGGAGGAAGCTATTCACCATCCTCAGTAGGTAAAATTCTTGATTCAATAGATTTTGTTCTGAAGTTTGTAAAATTTAGGAAATCCTATATCCATAATATTGTATTTTAGGCAAAACTAAGTTCTGTTGAAATCTGCTATAGTTTAGATAAAATTTGATTTTACCAAACAGTGCCTAAATAATGTATGTTGAACCTAGAGCAGACCATAGGAGCACGAACCAGAGGGCTCGGATTTTTGCCGGTGACCAAAAGGGGAATTCCGGCGACGCCGGATTTTTGGTGAGGTTTGGTGTTTTGGCTTTTTAGGTAGGTCTTTGTGTAGGTGTTTGGTTAGTTTGGTATTGTTTAATCAAGTTGATTTAACTGTATATAAAATCTGGGAGCTAATATTGGAAAAAGGTATCTAAAATCTAAAATACGACACGGTTAAAACGTAACGCATTCTGTTTTCAGTTGCGATGCAGCGTTGGGTTAAATTTCAGTGAGGTTAAGTGTTAGATCGTTTGCAATAGTCGTACGTAATGTAATTAACATGTACAACTTGTGTTTCTTGATTTTTGCCGTATCGGAATATAGCCGTTTTTTTTATACAAGTTAGTTATATGTTAGATTTGAGTGCGGGGACTTTGGAGGCCGCAAGGTAAGGAAAAGGATTGGCGATTCCTGAGTAGATACGACGTTTTTCCGGTGAGTAGACTAAATATCTACCGGGGAATTTTGTAAAGATGGCATGTTACGCCCGTAGTTTTATTTAAATAAAAATTTTACTTTTGTATGCTAAGTTAATAATGCGCATTCATATACATACCTATGCATCACTATGATAATAGATGTAGAACACCGCACAATTATCGACGAGTTATGCCGCACGTGCACCACTTTACATGTTACACTACACCTCGTCGATATTAACATGTCACTTTTACACTAAATATTCTTCTTACTAAATATGATTCCTATCATATCTCAATTATTAACAATAGTGGTAAGTTGCATACATGACATCATGTTTATCATCCGAGTATTCTAAGTTGATATAAGAAGCTTTTATATGATTGGGAATTTATGGTTTGGGTTTTCCCATACTATTACATAAATCCAGTGATTTCATGATTGATGTGGCATGTCCACCATGAGATGTTTTATGATTTGGATTTATTCCGGACGGAGTGGGGGAGCTATACGATCGCGGATTTATACGTTATCCAGACTGAGTGGGGGAGATATACAATTGGATACATGGTGGACCCGGTCGAGACCGAGGGGCAGAATAGCCACATTTGAGGCGGGGGAGCCTAGCGAGATTACTCGATACCGGAGATAGTAGTGAAATACAGCGGATATCTTGATGATACTGACCGGTATTATTGATTACAGGATCGTTCGAGAAATGATGCCTGAGAGAAATGGAAGTTTTGTGTCGATGATGGACACAGAAAGATGAAATTTATTGGGAATAAATGATAAGATTTCAGTTTTGGTTACGTGATTTATAGTACAAATTCATGCTTTCCATATGCTATCATACATCATACTTGCTCTCATTTCAGTTAATTATGATCGTCATATTTATATTATTAACCGTTGTATGTTAGTTATATTCACTGAGTTGGCAACTCACATCCGTTGTGCCACAGTTCCTTACATGGGTAGAGTGGACGGTTAGCGGCAGTGCAGATCCACTTTTTTTTTTTTATCTTTTCTTGCATCTTTTGATAGGTGGGTTACATTATGTAGTAACCTTCTCTTTTGACATTGTATCATTGTATCTATAAAACCTCCATCAGACCTTGTATTATGACTTAGAATGAGAGAGGGTTATGTATATTATATGGCAGGTGAGATCGATGTTGTGTTAGAAGATGTTTCTTTACTTATATCTGAAATTCTTATTGATATCATATACGCTTGGATATTTATCTCGTCTATTGATTTTGTTGATCCCAACAAGGGATGCAACCAAACTTAGCACTTTATACTTGTTTTTATATCTTAATTTAATAACAATTGTGATTTTTACTTAAAAACTAGATTTTTATAAAGAATTCCGCAAAAAGGATTTTGATCTTGGTTTTCGGCTTACGCGGGTTGTGTATATATCTTTAGATATTATACAATCTAAGTGCCGGTCACATCCAAACTTTGGGTCGTGACAAGAATATTGCATTTAATACCATTCATTCTTATGCACATTTGTATACTGGTATGTGCTTTTGATCCGTGTTTGCTATATGATTATAGATTGTAGGTTCTCAGTCCAGAATAATGCAAATCACGTACATTCTCTACAATTATGACAAATTCAAAACAACTGCCGAAAATATATAAATCCGGGTTCTGGTCATCCACATCCGTCAGGTGCCGCTTACTAGTACAAGAGAAAAGATCAAGCGACAGTCATTCGTGTCTAGGACAAGCACAAATCATGAGGGAGGCAGCACAAGGATCAAAGTGGCAACGCGGAGCTCGAAGGAGATCAAGATACAAAATTCAATTGAGTTGCCATTTTGGACTGTTGAAAATCTGACAATATTTTGTAAGAATTTTGCAAATGTGAACCAACCAAACAGAAGAAGATAACAACACGAGAACCCATAAGAAAAACGGCGCACCAATCCCAAAATAGGACCGCGGATCAGCGAAATTTTGGTCATTTTGGCGGCGGATCAGCAGTCCCACCGACTCAAGATTTGACAAATTTTCATGGGTTTTTGGTCATTGTGTAAGGGCTCAGAATATTGCCTTAGAGTTTCATTTCATTGCTTATAAATGCGCCAGTTCAGAGGTAAATAAACCACGCTTTATTTTCTTAGAATTAGTTCTAGTTTAGTGTAAATATCCTCTTCTTCTTCATTTCTCCATTAAAATGTAGTGAGAGATTTTGAGTGAATGGATAATGAAGATGAGAGTTTTATCTAGCTTGTATATTTTGTATCGTTAACTTAGTTTTTATTACTTACTTGTTATTTTCTTGCATCGTCTTTTAATTCTTAGCTTAACTTTATTACATGTTTGTTAATTAGTTATTGATTTTTATTTGATCTTCTTCTTGTCTACTCTTTTATTTATCTTTTGCAAAACTATAATGCTCAAGTATGATTCTTGCTTAGGTGAGATCCCAAGAACCCAGTTTATGCTCTCATTATCGTTTCTTTTCTCCTCTTCGATTTTGTTTTTTTTATATAATGAGTGAGCAGTTTACTCATTTGTTAGGGTTAAGGAAGGGTGGTATGGGAGATGCAAAAATCCCTTAAACAATTTGAATTGAATTTAGACCAAACAAACACAACTCTCTCTTTTAGGCGCGCTATAAGTGACATATAGCCGTGACCTAAATTAAGAATTCCTTTAGACGCACTACAATGTGGCATGTAGTTGCGATCTAATTGGAGAGTTGTTGTTTATGTTTCGCCTAGGGCTGGAAATAAAAGTATGGAACGAACGGATAATGGACACTAAGGTCGAATTTAGCGTTGGAAAGCCTGCTTAAACTCGCAAATACCATTTATATATTCTCCTAATCCCCGTTATTTCCGATTATTTCAAAATCATTTCAATGATGGCACAAGACAAGCATAAGAATAATTTCTAACTCTATTGACCAATCCTAACCCAAACAAGTTCTCTTAAAGTTAAACATTTAGGATAGAATTTTCTTTACTTGACTCGTCTAAAATAAGAACGGAAACACATACCATCTCTCCGTGGATCGACTCGTACTCAACAGGTTAACTACCAACCGAAACCGACTTGATTGTAGTAAGTAGAACAAGTAAAACGCATATGATATCACGAAACTTTTACCAATTATCACCTAACAAAAAAGGCTCCTAGGGCATCTTATAATATAAAATATATGGATGTAGCTTGAAAGTTTCAAGCTCAATTTTTTTTTTTTTTGCGAAAAAAATTGTCGGAAATCCCTACACTTTTTAGGCATCTGCCGGAAAATTATATGGACCCTCATTTTCACAATCTAGCTACGGTTGTAAAATTTCGTAAATAAACTCCAATAACACGCTTTAACTGCATTATGCAAAACTTTTAGCTTGCGGCAACCATTTTTACTGCAGTTATATTTGAAAGTCGTCGCTTAATATATTGTTCATTTTGTTTTCATATGTACATATGGAAACTTCGGTTTTTCATGATTTTTAGGCATCTAGCGTACAATTATTGGAAGACCTTCATCTAAAAATTTTGACATGGTTGCAAACTTCGTAAACAAATTTCAATAATACACTTTAACTTTGCTATGGAAAATTACATTTTAACATCGCCATGAAAAGTTTTAATCCGCGACAACCATCTTACTGCAGCTGTATTGGGAAATCGTCACTTAATACAGTGTTTATTTTTCTTTCAAATGTACAAATGGTGTTACGCTCCGCTTCCCAAAATACGGAATGCAAGGGATGACTAGGCTAGCCATGCGCCTACGGTCAAGAAATAATCCTGTCATAGTCACACTTCAGCTTCTAGCGTTACATAGTAAGCAGTAATCAAGCACAGTGTAAAGAGAAATAACAGTCACTACTTTATTGCATTCAAATGAAATAAGAGTTCCACGGATACAAGGTCCTAAAAAACTGAAATAGAACAATAACCATTTAAAAGACTACACAGAGCTTTATTGCGAAAGCAAAACTAAATATAAGAAGAAGCAGTTGCCGCCGATCCAGATCTCCACGAGCTCATCAAAATAGGATAGGTCTTGTTCTAGGGCTGGGTTTATTTCTTCCTCTGAGCATACATACTCAGGTCGTCAGAGCGACAAGATATAAATAATATAATAATACATAATATGTGGCAGTAACAACAAGCATAAAATGTCATATGTAAAGCAATGAGATGAGAGTGTGGAATAACATACACATGTAAGCAGTATAGCATGTGAATCATGACAGTAATCAAAGTAATATACATGCCACTAGACTTATTAGTCTTTATGTTATTTGAAATCAATCGGTGGAAAAGAGTTATCGTGTTTAATAAGGGTCTCGTGTATTCTCGAGACTACGGTCCGATATTGTCCGGGACATAACCTTGCAGCCGTGCCTTTAAGCTCTCGACCTAATATATATATAATATCGAGTGATTATCCTCTAAATCGCCAAACCTTGCTAAATACGAGTTCGGTTCCACCATCAAATTCCCCATTTTCCTTAGGTTAAGGTATATGTTTATGTATCAAATTGGTTGTATACAAATATGCGTCACTTCCACTGTTCAATCACGCTTTCACATATATCAGTTTCGCTTTCAATCACTTGTACACTAACATACTTGACAATATTCCAATCAGTACACTTCTCACTCGACAATTCAATATATTCAGTAAGGTATCAATTAATATGGGCACCAATCATGAGCGTAAAGCAATCATATATTAGGATTTAAATGCAGTGAATGGACTTCAAGTAATAAGGTTCAGCTTGCGAAATTCATATAAATCATACGTGCAGATCAGGTAAAACAATATAAAAGCAATAGAAAGTAGACTCATTTGTATAAATAGTAAAATTAGTTTCGTCTTAATCTGTAATCTGGTTAGGGAGATATGCACATTTTAAAACAGATGTAAACTGCTGGAATTCCAGTTTCGGAATTGGAAGCCCAACTTCGAATGCATTTTACGGTGGGTTCTGTTCAGAATCTAGGGTTGCCACAGTTCAATAATTTTTAGGTTTTAAAGTTAAATTTCTAACGCAACAGACAGAATGTCAATAGCAGGTGTGTACAGGGAGTTATGATCACTTTAAGATTGATACGTAATAAGATGACAGTAGAAAAACAGCAAGGACATGTTGATGGTATAAAATATGTTATAAATATCAAAAAGCAATGGAATTGAGTGAAACTAGTTTTATATGAAAACTAATTCAATTATCTAAGCATCGATATAGGTCTACGCATATTAGTATGTATACAGGGATATATAGGGGTTTAAAAACAGGTATTAATAGAGAATACTGCACTGTTCATTTTGTTTTTAGTATACAAAAGAAAGTAATCTTTGGTGTACCTGCGCTTGTTCTGCGCTTGTGGAATGGGGGTACTTTCCAGTATCATTACGAATCTCAAATCAAAAACCAGAACATCATCTCATTCGTGAAAACACTCATCTATGAACTCCACGATATTCCTATCAGAGCTCCCACCCTCGCTAACAGCCCTCTTAGCCAACTCACTCCACTTCTCAACATTCCTCCTAATCTCCTCTTTCCTCTCTCCCTCCATCATAACCTCCCTAATCTTCCTTTCCAGCTCCTCCTTCCTCACCACTCCGTCATCATCGACCGTAACCCTAACCCCGACCTTCCACACATCCTCCACATACTTTGCATCCGTCGTCTGATCCGTCCATTGTGGCATTGCCACCATCGGTACCCCCAGCGCAATCGCCTCGGTAGTCGAATTCCATCCGCAGTGCGTCAGAAAACACCCGACGGACTTATGTGCCAGCACATCCAGCTGGTTGCACCAGTTTACGATAAGGCCTTTGTTATCGTTTTCTTGAATGAAGTTTTCAGGGAGTTTTGAGAGTTCGGATGAGCGGACGACCCAGAGGAAGCTGTAAGGGAGTGCAGATAATGCCGAGGCCAGCTCCAGGGTTTGGGCTGGGGAGAGGGAGGCCATGCTGCCAAAGGAGACATAGATGACGGAGTGGGCGGGTACTTTGGAGGAGAGGAAAGAGAGATACGGCTGGGAGGAAGGGGTATGGAGGTCGAAGGCGTAGCGGAAATCGGAAGGAATGCGGCCATCGGTGTAGGTGGAAGGCAGTGTTGGACCTATGGATTTTACCCGCCATTTTGATTTCATCCATTTGAATTCCTGTGGTCAACATTCATGTGTTAAAATCGTCAAACACGACAAAGACTTTAATTATAAATTATAAAAACGGAGCAAAATGCCGCAAACATATATTTCTTTGTTTTCGAAGTAAATAACATGATAAGAGGTCATATTCAAAAAGACATTAAAAGCAATATTAAAATATGTAAAGTGTCAAGTTGTAGAGACAAGAAAGTGTAAAATTATATGAATTCCCCAACCAGGACTTTTTTTTTTGGGTGGGTGGGTTGGGGGCATCTATATCATATCATCAATTAAATAATTCTGGCACAAGTTGACATTTAAGGGAAATATCGCATTAAGACATGTGGCTGAAAATAGCTGAATCAGCAATTGGTTCACCATCCACCCAATTCAAAGCTCGGACTTTTTCAAGAAACGGAAAATTCAAGGAAATGGATATGTTTCAAAATTTAGTAATCTAGTTGCGTTTCCCTTTCGGATTTAAATATGGCTTTTGAGAGCATGATTACTTGAAGCTCGTCCTTTTGTTATGTGTCTCGTTTTCTTTCCTTTTCTTTTTTTGATGCCACCTCTCTGACAATCAAACTGGCACCACTCACACTCACTTTGCACAGAAATTTTTTATTGCATGAGCTATGCCCCAATTGATGCATGACTTGCACCAGAGTGAAAACTTATTTGTTTAAATCTATTATTTTTTTAAAGATCTTTTACTCCAGAAAAATTATGGGAATGAAGATACAGGGATATTACCAGCAGTAAACCCCGATACGATGCGGCGGGTTTTAAAATAATATGTGAAAATGATATTTATTTGTGAAAAACAAAATCCATGGTATTTATCGGAAAAACGTTGAAATTTATTTAAGAACGTTGAAATTTAATGTTATTTATTTCTGACGGACAAAGCCATGGTATTTATTTAAGAAACGCTGGAATTTATTGATATTTTTGAAGCAGATAAAGCTCATGGTGTTTATCTGA
The DNA here is from genome assembly GCA_030015575.1 of Agapanthus africanus. Classification (NCBI taxonomy): domain Eukaryota; kingdom Viridiplantae; phylum Streptophyta; class Magnoliopsida; order Asparagales; family Amaryllidaceae; genus Agapanthus; species Agapanthus africanus. The sequence continues at coordinate 85,682,625 of JASDDO010000024.1, forward strand.
AAAAACATTGAAAGTTTATGGTATTGTTTTATAGCGGACGAAATTTATGGTGTCTATTCGAAAAAGGGAAAGCGCATCGTATTTTAATGAATATCTAGTGCTGTTAACATATAAAACACTGAAAACTTATGCTGGTTATTCGTAAATAGAGCAAGTCCATGGTATTTATCTGAAAAGCGGCAAAAATTAACGTTATTTATTTGTAGCGGAAAATCTATGGTATTTATCTGGAAAACGTTGGATATTTATGGTATATTTTTTGGACAAAATTGATGGTATTTATTTGAAAATAGCGAAAATCCATCGTATTTTAATGAAAATCTAATGGTGTTTATTTATAAAACGTTGAAAGTTTAACCAATTAGAATTTTGAATTGATGGTATGCTTGTAATTATTGACGATTTTGAAATGATGGCATATTTGTAAGTAGTGAGAAGTTGGGATGATGGGAAAGTTGAAAACAATAAGAAGTTGGCCAAACTTTGTTTTGAACTATCTAAAATACCCCCGCCAGAAAATTGGAATTTACAAAAACACCAGATTTTTTGCAAACAAATCTAAAAGAATATTCTATTATTAGATGTATTTTGGGATATAACCAAATTTCCGCTTCTGGTATAATTTCTATTAGTATAAAGATGCATGATGGGAAATTTCCAGGACTTCAAAAATTTTCTATACTCGGTGGAAATCATCAAATTAAAAACATGTCAAATTTGCATCAAGTGGGTCGCACATATATTTACACAAAAGGTATATTCTTTGCTATTTTAAAGGAATGATACATTACCAAAAGCAAGCAAGAGAAAAAGAATTTACCTCGGGCTCTAGCTCATAGAATGAATTGATCAAAACCACATCCGCCTTCTCCAAATTTTTATACTGCTCCAACACAAGTGTCAGATAAGCCGGGTACGGACCCGGATCCGGATCCGATAAAAACGAGGGCAAATCCCTCGGTTCGAACAATGGCAAACCCGGTGACAGCCGAATCTGTTCACTGACCGGATATTTAATCCGGCCAGTCCATACTTCCCCATAAATAGCATTAACCACACATGCTTGTGTAAAGAAACTGGCCGTTTTTAGACCGAACCGGTTCGCTACATTCCAAGCCCAAGACAAAAAAGCATCGTAAACCAGGACCTGAACGGGGTTTCCCTTGGACCGAAGGGATTCGATTAGATCCGACAAGGTTTTAGATCCAACAAATTCGAAACGGGTCAGGTAGTCTTTGATGCTTAAGGCGGAAACGAACCCATCTTCATCGAAACCGTCGGATATGGATTTGATTGAGACCGGACCGGGATCCGGCCGGGTCGAGTTCAAGATGAATTGGGTTATGGCCATTGTGGTTTTGATGTTGTGGAAGGATAAGCGCTTAGCAAATTGGAGCATAGGGTTTATGTGGCCTTGGCTTGGATAAGGCAAGAGAAGCACATGAAGTGCATATTTTTGCTCCATATATTGCTAAATTTCTTTGCTTAATTCTTGGGTGTTTTGGTGGAGTTGGAGGGTATTTATAGGAAAAAGCAAAATGGAAAAAAGACAAATTTTGGTGACATGTTTTTATTGTCATGTTCTGTATGCTTAGCCAAAAGTAACCCATTTTGCTTGTCATTTTATGGAAAAAAACACTTTTCATTGACTCATAATCCGAAAAAAGAACTTAAAAAATATGCATGTTTAGAATAAATAAAATAAATATTACAATTTATCATCATGAATTTGATTAGAATATATTATTTGGTGTTGATTATAACGACGGTTACACATTAGATAATAATAGAACAAAATGCACAATTAAGGTTATATTATTTCTTACTCATAGCCTAGATAAATAGATGCAATCTGAACGATATAATTATTTTTTCTTTTGGGTTGGGTCGAGGGCATTTCAATCCAAACTTAACGTCTTTGGGATAGCAAACTAATTTGAGCTTTTTGCTCTGGGTCTTTAACTAAAACTTAAAAAAAGAAAAAGTTAAAAAATATTGCAAACTGAATATGCATCCATATAAACTTAAGGGTGAATTATCAGAAAAAAAGAGAGCTGAGTTTCCCGCTGTCGAAACCCCTGGCCTGAAAACGGTTATAAAAAAAACTGTAAATTTTTCATACGGTGTTTGTATAGTTGTCTAATATATCTAAAGACCGTACACACTGCATAGATATCATATAATAACTAGATATTGTAGGCAACTATACACAAGTGGTTTTTTGACAAGCGAAAACTTTTTCAAGCGGATGTGAGTTGTGATAGACAGTTTCGGGCCAGGGTTTTTGGCAGCGGAGAATCGGTCGGTTTTTCTTATACACAATTTATCCTAAAATTAATTGATTGGACGTAAGAACAGGGCGCAACAGGCACACGCATGCTATGAATATTTAATGCACGTTTTTATGTGATAGCAAGAAAACAAAAGGGTCGACGTAAGGGCTGCCGTCATGCCATCCAAGTGAATTTCTCTCGTAGCTCCTATCAAATTCAAACTTCTAGTTTGAGGGACCGCTAACGAGCATCGATAAGCTGTCGCAAGCACTCAATCAAAGCGACGGATTGACGTAAGACATGACGTACGCCAATGCATGAATGCATGAAGGAACTGGATTAATGAGTGTTGTTTGAGGAAAAACTTTAGAGCTATGATTAAGTTTCTTTGCTTTTCTTTAGGGGCTGGTTCCGGCATTGTGAAATTTGGAGTTCCAAATGGTAAAATTGAAAAAAAAATTCTATCGGCTGATTTCGTATTTGGTTGGTATTGGGTTCGTGGATTCTTATAATCCTTATTTGGTTGATGAAAATAAAATGGGATTTGGAGTTGAGAATTTTATTGAGAGGTAGAGAGAGATGATTGTTAAATAAATAAAAGTACGGTTAAAATAACATGAATAGCGTAAATCCTTATAAATCCTAAAATTTTTAGAGGATTCATGGATCCTTGTTTTTGGTGGCCCTCTCACAAATAAACAAGCAAATCCAAACTTCCCAATCCTTATGCAACCATCCATAAAATCAAGGAATTCTTAGATTTGCTAATCCGAATAGTGCCAAGTCCAATACAATCTTGCAGCCAAACATGCCCTTACATTCAAAGGCGAAGAAAAAACGACAGATCATGTTTGGCAAGATTATGGATCTATACGATTACATGCCGAGCATGCTTACAAAACACATACTCCCCCGGATTCATAATGCCTTTTCTTCGTTTTGCTCAACCGTTGAGGAAAAAAAAATGAGGTTTCGAAGATCTAAGATTCAGTAGATGCTGAATTCATATTTTAACCCTATCAGATATTTTTCGTTAATTTATCAGTATTTAAACCATAGTCAAATAATTCGCGAATAATTCAGCGAATTCATGAATAATTCCTGAAGTTTTGATCGGCCGATTAATTTTCCGATTTAATCTCTACCGACGCTTCGAATAATTCGCGAACGATTCGTGAATTATTCACGAATAATCCAAATAAACAACGAATAATTCACAAAACCCAGCGTCTCATATATTAATTTCTTGCCCGAAATCCTTCCCGAACATTTCCCGAATTTTTCCCGAATACCTGCCAATTTTTTTCCGAATAGTTTCCCGAATCCGAATTTTCGGCCTCGCCGAGTAATTCCCGAACTGCGAATTTGTTACTATGATTTGAACAGAATGCAGAATGCAGAGAATTCATGATACACTCTTTTGCCTGGGTAATCTACATAGTTATTTAAGAAGGGTTAGTTTAGAGACTCTAATATTTAAACTGTATTGGTAATTGAAGTAAATTCTTGAAAGTGCACAAGGACGAATAATCTGATGAAAAATAAAAGATTAAAAGAAGACATGTATTGTGAGACAGATGGAGTGGCTTTTTCTTCTTTCATATTCCTTTAGACTGTTCCGCGTTTTCAATACCAAGAATTCTTCATGCTGCGCCTATGCATGCAAGTATGTATATATCACATATTTATATGTATGTATGTATGCTTATGCACGTCTGTTTCACCATTTTTACACTTTCAAACCTTACAATTTTCTTCTCAAAAGTGCAATACCCTAATGTATTTCATTGTTAGCATTTTGCTATGCCGTGTTTTTATCTTCGTGTCTATCTTGCATCAGTTTATTCATTACGATCCGTTTTCGTGACCTTTTGTATACATGATTTTATGAATAAATCAGTACAAAATAGACACGGCGGTAAAATCATAAGGCATCAAAATGCCGAGGGCTGAATACACCAGGCAATCATTAAGAAATCGACCTGAAAAGAAAACATTTTTCTAGTAGTCCAAAAGCTCGGGTCGGGAATCTCACGATATCCGTACCCGACCCGAACTCCCGACTCGAACCCGTTCCCATTTTCTGGAGGGTCTCGATTCCCTCCACTCACAATCTATCGAATCTATCGCTTCTCTCCGTTTCTGTTCCATCGAAAACCCTAATAAAATCCCTCCATGAAATTCTAGGGTTTCATCGAATTGAAGAACCCCGTTTCAATTTACACGGTACGATTCCACGCCCCATTCTCTAAAATTTTGTGTTTTTGGGATTTGTTATCGATTCGTTGCGGAATTTGATGTCCTAGGTTAGGATCGAGAATGAGGCTGCTAAAGGTCGCGACTTGCAACTTGAATCAATGGGCGATGGACTTCGATAACAATGTGAGGAACATCAAGGAATCGATTAGGAGGGCGAAGGAAGCAGGGGCTGTAATCAGAATCGGCCCTGAGCTTGAGATTACTGGTTATGGCTGTGAAGATCATTTCTTGGAGCAAGATACTGTTTCTCATTCGTAAGTTACTATTTTGGTGCAAGCTATTTTCGCTATATTCGTTAGGGAACTAGCTTACAGTAGGGTTTAACAATGTTAAGTTTTACAGTGACATATTGTTGAAAATGTCTTGTTTACCTTACCGGTTAAAAAGCGAAATTTGGTAGAATCACATTTATTCTGGTAGAATCACATTTATTCTTCAGAAACCTTCCCTTGTATGTATAGCCATGCATATACAAAATGTGACCATCACTATTCTAATGGACGGATTCTAGTTAAGGAATTTTTTCTCTGTGAGATTTGGAGATACCTTTGGAATCACTGACTATGAGTTAGAGCATTGGTCTTATGTTTAATGGAAGAAGAGAAGATGAGAGAAAAGTAGCCTGAAACTTTGTTTATCATACCGAATTGTCACAGTAGTTTCTGCAATGATAAAACCGGCACTTCTTTATGGATTAGAATGATGGGCAGTTAAAAACATGTCCTAAAATTGAGTGAGGTTGAAATAAGAATGTTTAAGACGGATGAGATTTAATAAAGGCTAAATTGCATAAATGCACCCACAAACTTTTCCCTTTTGTGCGATTAATATTGTGAACTTTAAAAATTAGAGATAACTACCATGGACTATTTTTTTGGACATAACTACCACACGGCGTTAAATATTTTTATAATTGGACTGTTATACCCTTCACCGTTTTTAACATGTTACTATGAAAAATAAAGTAAATTGCAAAAAAAAAAAAAAAATTAGAAACTAAAATGACAAAAAATTTAGTTTTAGAATATGATTGAAGGTGAAAGAGCAATGATGGAGTCGGTAGTGTCGGGTTGAAGGATGAAGATGAGCGGAAAAAAGAGAAAAAAGAAGGAAAAGATCAAGCTCTAAGGATTTAGAGAAATTGTTGTAGACGGACATGTAAGATTTAGAGTTTGTTTCGAAAGTTGGAAATTTAGAGATTTTTATTTGAATTTTTGTGTTTTAAAGATTTAAAGGTTAGTTAGTTATAAATTTAGTGACTCAAAGATTTTAAGCATTGATCTAGAGATTTAGGGGTAATGAGCTTAGTAATTTAGGGTTTGGGAATTTAAGGATCAGGAAGTTTAGTGATTCAAAGGTTTTGAAATGATGCGTGAGGAAGACGATGAGGAGTTTGGAATTTAGGAATTTTGTTGAAAATTTTAGAACTAGGGATTTGAGATTTGTGGGTTTAGGGATTAGAGAATATGAGAATTTAAATATTCAAAGTATCTGAATGGATAGGTTTTAAAGTTCTAAGATGATGGGTGAGGAAGACGAAGATGAGTTTGTAATTTAGGAATTTCGAGAGTTTGAAATTTTTAGATTTATGAAATTTTGAATCATGGATTTAAAGATTTGGAGATTTAGGGATTAAAGAATATGAGAATTTAAATATTCAAAGGATTTAAATTGATGGGTTAAGAAAGATGACGAAGAAGAAGAAACGAGGAAAGAGAATTAGAGAAAAGGAAGAAGACAAGGATAAAATGGTCAAAACACATCATTTTTTTTAATGATGTCACCGTTTATTTAACATGTGCAGATATTTTTATACTTGAGGGTGCTTTGTTGCAATTGGGGATGATAGTTCATGGTACTTATTTGCAATTAAATTAGTTTATGGTATCAAACGCACAAAAAGTGTTATTTCATGGGTACATTTATGCAATTTAGCCTTTAATAAACTAAAAGGCAGGATAAGAAATGAGTGAACTCGTAACAAGACGGAGGTTGCTCTCATTGAAGATAAAATGAGAGAGAAATGATTGAGATGGTTTGGACATGTGTAACAGAGGCAATGCCCCATTTAGAAGAAGAGATAAAATTGTAGTTAATAATACAACTAGGGGTAGGAGTTGACCTACAAGAACATGAGATAGAGGCAATTGAGAATGATATATTAATTATTAATCTAACCAAGGAGACGACCATAAACATGGCAGAATGGAGGAAATGGATTCATATAGCCGATCCCAACATTTTAGGAAATGGATCCATAATGCTACTTGCCTCCCTGTGAACTTTCTTGAAACAGACCCATTTTGATGGGGGAAGTCTTAAATGATGATCAACATGATCATGAATTTTTCTCTTTATATTATGCTCTCATTGAATGGTCTAATATTTGGCCGTGTATTTTCCATTTTTTCACCTTCTTTGGTCTACTTTACTATCATTCTTGATTAAGTCGAAGTGTGTTGATAACCTGATTTCAAACTTCCTTATTTCAGTTACTTCTAATAATTTGACTAACACATCTTATGTATACGTGTAGATGGGAGTGTTTGAAGGATATATTGTCTGGAGATTGGACTAATAATATATTGTGCAGCATTGGTATGCCCATTATTTATGAAAGTGTGCGCTATAATTGCCAGGTTTTCTGTTTAAACCGAAAAATTCTTATGATCCGGCCAAAGATGTCCCTTGCAAATGATGGAAATTATAGGGAACTTCGGTGGTTTTCTGCATGGTCGCTTAAAGACAAGCTTGTAGACTTCCAACTCCCCACAGATGTTTCCGAAAGCATATCTCAGATTTCAGCACCTTTTGGCTATGCATATCTTCAGTTTCTAGATACGTAAGTAATCTAGATCCGAGTAAAATGATTGCTTGGTTATATTCTGTGAGTAGTTCACACTTCACACTTAACTTCATTGGTTTTGAACCTTCTTACTTTTCGCTTACCTTGATGAAGTTTTACCTCCAGATATAAGTGATTTTATCTGTTCTTATCATATTGCCTGCAGCAAATTGTTGACATGAACTTTTTATGCATATATATACTGATTTCTCCGCGATTAGCATGAAATCTCCTTAATATTGGTATTCCTTTTTAACAAGGCTGCCTTTGATTCATTTCACATGGTAGATTATGATAAAGATTTATGCAAAATAACCATGCCGTAACTTCAGACTTGAAATTTTTTGTTTGCTCATGGGTGGTATTCTGGTAATGTGATACGAGAAGTAAATATAGCAATTTATTTATAGTAGGGGCATTGATCTGCCACTGCCAGAGGAAATAAACTTGTGAAATGTTTATTCTTACCAGTTACCACCTGAATGTTACCCTTTTTTGGTCTTGTTATGTAGCGTCTAAATGTAACATCTCATCTGTGATCTTTTGCATATCAATACATGCCAAATCAATCGTGTCTTCCATTTATTGGGCCATTACCAATATGTTATTAACAGGCTTTTATGAATATCTCGTGGAAACCAAGGAAACATGCTATCAGGGAATTCATTTCTTAGTTCACCTGTTTTTGGATGTCAATAGCAAAGCCTGTAAAACTCTTTAGAATAAAGATTGTTTATCCACCTGTTGCAAATTGAGATCTGTAGTAGCTTTTCTTTCCTGTAAGTTTATCAGAAGTCCATACAAGTTATATATATCAATCTTGTTGACAGAGCTGTTGCTGCTGAAACCTGTGAAGAGCTTTTCACTGCTGATGCTCCTCGCATTGAACTCGCACTGAATGGTGTAGAGGTCTTTATGAATGCAAGTGGAAGTCATCACCAACTAAGAAAACTGAACCTACGTATTGATGCAATAAAAACTGGAACCCTGTTTTGTGGAGGTGTTTACATGTATAGTAATCATCAAGGGTGCGATGGTGGCCGCCTTTATTATGGTAAGCAACCTTTCCTGATCGATAAATAAAATGTTATGATTATATTGTCATTTATCTTTTATTATAAAGACCATATTACTAGGGTTGGCTTATGGCTATAGGCTCTGGCGTTGGCCCAGGCTTAGCATTTCACTTATATATATTTAAAAAGTTGCCTGCTCGAAATAGTACTGAATTGCTGATACATAGCAGCGTGCTCCCATCCACATTTAATCTATGTTTGTGATTTGTGAATATCTGTTCATGATATATTATTGCTGTCAATTTTCTGCATCTTCGGTCCTCTTATTTACTGTTGTCTGTTTTCATGTCAACTCAACTCAAGTTTTGTTTTGGAAATACATTCACACTGACTTATGGGGACAACATCAAGTTTTACCCTTAAAATTGCCATGAGGGACGGTGAATATGAATGCAAAGTTAAATAAGAGATTCATTTTTGCATCGAGCAGATAGAGCTGCATCTTTATGCACAATCTGCAGTGGACAAACTTGCTTTATGGTTCTTTTCTATGTGTTACAGCTGGATGCACAGTTCAGTTGTAAAGGAACAAAAACAGTTTGGATTAGTCTCTTTGTAGAAAATATAGATATAGATAATGCCAATTCCTCAAATTTGTGAATTGAACATTGTGGCACATCGAAGATCATGAAACAAAGATCTGATGATGGGACATGCAGTTCTAACAAAGGAAAAATGAACAAGTAAATCAGATTCAGCTGGAGTTGGGCTACAGAAGATCATAGTCAGTCTTAGGGACTTCATAGTGCAGCACAAGCAGCACCTATAAAATCTATATCAATGCGAAACAAGAAATGGCTCTTAGAATTCTTGGCTTTGAAGTACCATGGGTGGGTGCTCGAACAACTTAATCTTTCTGGCATGGTAATTTCTGACATTGTATTACACCGGAGTTAAAAAGGTCCATGGTTCAAAACACACCAATTGTATCCTCTTTACTTGTGTGGTCTTTCTTTTGAATGATGGGGTGTTGGTATAATTGGCTTAAATAATGACCCACAACCTACCAATTAAAACTTTTTGGTCAAATGGTCTTCAACAAAGGAATCATAGGACATGTCTAAACAAATTGGAGGTAATCACAAGATTAAATTCCGCTATAGGCACAACAATTTATAACTAGTGCTAAATTCTTGTATCGGCCAGCTGGATGGTTGTTCCAAATATGATCTTTATTCTATCTCTAGCTTATCTGTCCTCTCTGATATATTTTTAATTCATTCCTCTCCCATGATGTAAGGTTCTTACTTGTATTTTTGTGAGGTGAAGATTTTTCTCTCCATTGAACAGAGCCCTCACATTTCCTTATTGTATATAAAAGATAGTTTTTCTCCATCAATGAAGAAAGATTGCTTGTCCTCTTAACGAGAAGACTTTTAGTTTCGTCAAGTATTGTGCAAATGAGCACCTGTACTGAACATCACTGATGTTGTGGTTTAAATTAAAGTGGAAACCTATAGGGTGAAATTCCCATATGGTCCGTTAATTGTATTGCTGGATGTGTATTGTTGTTTCTCTGCCGCATTGGGCAGTGCTTGTGGTAAGTTAAGATCATGAACCCTCATTAAGAAAAGCGATGTCTTTGGCTGCATTGTCATATTATTAACCGAAACTTATATGTCAATAAGGCACTCAATAGAATACTTATAAAATTATTTTGGTATCATTCGATATGTAAAATGCTGACTATTCTCATCTAATGATATCAGATGGTTCAGCCAATTCACAGTTTATATTTATACTTGTGGATTATATATCAGAGTATTAGCCTATTATTTTTATTGCATTTTGTATATTATTTTTTCTACTAAATGAACTTCTATACGAGGCTACAATCCCATGAGCCTATTGTTTCAGTAGCATTTTGTATTTCTTTCTGTATGCTATTTTAAATCTTTTCCCACCCAAATTCATTTAGAACTTTTGATAACTATTCATGTTCTAATAATCTGATTGATAGGATCTCTTATCTGTTTTTTTTTGGGGGGGGGATCTCATATCTGTTTAGTGCTTCATTAAAACTTGCCCTGGACTTTTTGGTTTTCTAGGTCTATTTATCCTCTTCAATTCACTATTCTGCTTTGGAAAATAAACCAATTTAGTCCAAAGTCCAAACAATTCAATCAAGCATGGTTCAGGTTCTGGTCTACCACCCCTCTAAATCATATGCATTGCATATCCCTAAGTTAATACCATTTTAGTTTATCTTTATTGAATATTTAATCCATAACTATATGCGTTGAATTGCTTCTAAACCGGACAGCCATGGAAACTGAATTTATTTTTATTGAATATTAATTTATAAGATGTTTTGTATAAGGAATGTGACATCCTAGCTACGTTTTTCACTAAAAGCTAAATAAATCAAATAAAAATCAAGAAAAATGAGAATAAAGACAGCCATGGAAACTGAATTTATCTTTATTGAATATTAATTCATAAGATGTTTTGTGTAAGGAATGTGAGATTTCCTAACTACATTTTTCACTAAAAGCTAAATAAATCAAATAAAAATCAAGAAAAATGAGAATAAAAAGTTTAATTTTAGGTCAGGTGAATTTGTTTCAGAGCTTCTCTGTCTGGAAGATGGCGAGAGTATGGTAAATCCAGTTCAAACATATTCATTATGATACAAAGGGAGAGACATTATGTTTGTTTCAAGATCTCGATGAGGGATTGTTATACCAAAGCTTACAGTCCATTTCTCTGGCTTTTATACTTGAATAATTCTTTTCCATTAAATTTTGTATTTTAATCACTCTTTTTACAATCCAGCTTAAAATATTTTTACTTATTATTTATTTTCTTAAGCCTCTCTTGAAATTACCTTTTTCAATCTAAAACTAAATAATTTTTTAATTTCCTTCAGTGTCTAAAAAAATTTAATCTAAGTTATCATCAAATCTAGTTCATCATAATTCCTTTCATCCAATATAAATATATGGATACGTCATATTTCTGAGAGCAAGTGATTCATGTTTATCGATTTGGAATTGTTTGGCCATTGTATGCTGTTTTTTCTTTATTTCTTTTGAGAGGAACTGGTAAAGGTCAGTAGCATGCCCCCATTTTTAAATAAAAGCTTCTAATGAAACTAAGCAACATGTATAATTTTTTTTTGATAGAAGAGCAGGGTTCCAAAAGTGGAGCCCGTCCTATAAAACTTTATTAAAAACAACAAACCATTACAAAAAGTATCAAACAATTTACACAGCCCATCCATAGGCCCTTCACAGCAAAAAAAAATTAACAGCTTGCAATGAAGGATTTATCTATACGATGACAATTGCTTTTTTATCGATTATAAGGATGAAATCTTTGTTTGTAATGCCCAGCAAGTTTTCTGATATTGCATATTCATTATTAAATACTGGTTCCATTAGTCCCCTATTTGACTTGTACAATATTTCACAGATGGATGTTCTTGCATTGCTGTTAATGGAGATGTGATTGCTCAAGGATCACAGTTTTCCTTGAAGGACATTGAGGTTCTAGTGGCACAAGTGGATCTTGATGCTGTAAGCCATATCCTTTTAATTCTTTTCCTATCTAATTTGATATTAAATTACCTTCTAGATTTAGTGCTCTAAAAAAATTATTGCAAACAGAAATACCGCCCTTTCATTTGAAATCTCACTAAACTTTAAAATATTCTTCGAAACTGATACAATTTGATTGAGTTTTGGTGTTGTCAGCTTGAAACTGCTCCTTTTGTCATAAACCAGCAACAGATAGAATGAGCAAGGCTGTATAGTTCTTGCCAAAATTCTCACAGCAGAAAGTGAACCCTCAATCAGTACCAAAGGAATAAGCAAAGAGAGAAAACTAAGAGAGGGAGGGAGGGAGAAGAGATCGATAACTTTATTCGATTTTCTAATTGTTCTTGATATCTATGTGTTATATTTTCTTTTTATTAGATATATCTTACTACTTTTCCACTCCCAAACAAATTGTTGTCGTCATGTACTGAGGCATAACCTTAATAGGATTAAATATTGAGCTGTTGCCCGTGGGACTGTATTGTTGTTGTTGTTGTTGTTTGCTTTCACCCATATTTCCTCTTGTACTTTTTGTGTTATCATATTTGTTACTTCCGTCATCTTATTGCTCGCCGCCATCCTAAACTGCATTTCACCTGGGCATGACACATGGGTAATTCCTAATATTCTCATATATAGGTACTAAAGCGCTCCTGTAGGTTTAGTTTCTTCGTCTCTTTTTATTGAATAATTTAGTAAGGTATATCTAGTCTTTATTCTTGATTTCTCATTAGGGAATATCATTGGATCATACAACTCTTCCAGTTTCATTTTTCGTTAAAACGTGATGAACTTCACTGACCTAATATATCAACAAATATAGGTTCTGACATGAATTTTGCATTGCCATGTTATTCTATGGCAATAAATACATGTCTCGGAGAAATGCATTATTGTTACTAAATAATATATGAATCTTTTTTGTTGCTTGTATGCAGGTTTCCAGCTATCGCGGATCAATAAGTAGTTACAGAGAACAAGCAAGCCACAAACCTAAGGTTTCTTCGGTCAAAGTGCTTTATAAGCTTTGCAAATCATTTAAACTCCAACTTCTTCCTACTGGTCCAGTGGAGGTTAGTGTTTCTTATTCTTAAGCTTCATACTTGTGATAATACTATTACAAACTCCTTAAAATTTCTCACATTTTCTTGACATGCACTAATGGAATCACCAGTTCTTGGTGTTCCCAGACAACCGAGAGAATCATGTTAATCAACTACTTATATATTATATCGCTGCAATCAGTTTTTTCTTTTGAGTTATTACTTGGATTCCAGACATGTGTAAAAGGTGGGAATGCACCGAGTTTCCATTGAAGAGTAATGATTCTAATGAAACTTCATATGATCACACACTTACATACCAAACATGCTTCCGTATTAGATACAGCACTCAAAGGTCTCAAAAGGAACAAGAAATGAGACACAAATAAAAGAACAGCAAAAACGTCTGCCGCAACATCCACGTGATGTGCAGTCTCTGCATTAGAATAACAAAATGCTGCCTAATGGTAGTGGAACCTAATCTTCTCGAGATCTATCTGCATGGTTCGGTCCACTCCTGTTAGTGTAAGGAATAATGGAATATTGTTGTCAAACTTGGTCTTGTTCAATGAGAATCCTGCCAAGACTTCTGCCGGAGCATACATATGATGGATAAGGCTATTGGGTGTTTCTATTATAGTTCAAAGCACCAGCTATTTTTATCTTGCGATGCACACTACAATCTAACTTCAATCGTGATGCCCCAATGGGATTTCTATCTAGCCATGGCACCACAATTTAGCTGCCACCATAATTCTTCTGTGGGGCCTGTTCTCCTTACTCAGCAATGTTCTCTCTCCATTCTGTCCACAAGGTCTCTAACCCTAATGCCGTCACCTCTACACATGTTTTGCCTTTCAGTACTCGATGGAAAGATGCTTTCATCGTTTTTTTTTTCCTGACAACAAACAATACATTCATCGTTAATGTCACATTTTGTGTCAATAAGATCCTCATCGGAGATAATCAAGTCAGACATTTAACCATACAATAATATCAAATTTTATAGTAAAATCCATTATTCATGTATCCTCATTTTTGATCTAAAAAAGCTTCCAATGATTTGACTTCTGGAAACTTGACCCCTGCAGCTATAGTTTATCCTCTTCCAATTTACATAAAGAGCCTAGCACCTTGGTAGTAAATGCTGTCCCAGTTTTGTTTTATTTCATTTATTTTTGAATAATAGGCCCTAACCTAATATAAGCAGGATTTGAACCATGGACCTCTTGCTCGACGGCAAGACACTTTAGCACCATACTAGACTGGCACTCGCTCGTGAATGTTTTCTTTGTTGAATCACTTTAATGAGTGTTTCTAATTGCCACGACTTTCGTACTGAGCTACTTTGAAATCTGTGAAGAAAGTATGTGTTTATGGTTTAGAATTAAAAAATTAAGCATTAGGCTGCATTGATTTTCTTCCGTTACCCGATTGATATTTATTAATGTCATGCTTATTTTCAAGCCGTTATTTTACGTGTCAGCTGGTGCTTAAACCTTCAATCCAATTGATCGTTTGTTTTGTCATGCCCATTTTCGTATTTGAATTTACTTGTGATTCAACTCACTGCTTTGGGCTGCTACCTACTAAGAACTTCTTGGGTTTCATTCACGTAATCAGCTTCTAAAATTTGGTCAAGAAAAGAGTTGAATGCAGATCCATTTAAGCTCTGATAAGCAATCAACTTTCAGACGAGTTGTGAAGGCTAATAGTATTGCTGGCAATTTAGACAGGCATGTAGGTGTCATGAAAAATTGCTTTGTAGAGGGAGTGAGAGAGGGACAATCTGCCCAAATGACATTGGAGAGTGCCTACCTAAAGATCATGGAATGAAATGATAATGCAAGAATCACCTTGAATTAGCAAACGATCCGAAGGACATGGGAACAATGAGGAATCAAGGGGAATATGGTGATGTATATTGAATAGGCAATATGACGCTATAAGATGGTTTGATGAATTCGCTGTCAACAAGATGATAGCAGGTATTATTAGTCCATGAAGGTTTAAAATATTTGTTTGTGTTGGAGGACACCCAGCCTATGATAGAATTTTGGGCAGGTCAATTCAGATCAGGTCTGCTTTGTTAATTTACCCGGTATAAAAGACATCAACATAACGTGAAAACAGGGGAAAAAATAATTAAGAATCAAATAAATTGGATAAAAAATCTCAAGGAGAGTATGAAAATTAAACTTCTGCTACATGACATAATTAATTAGCAAGATCTATGCACCAAGAAAATAAAAACATTTCAGCATGAAGTACTGCCCATAAAGCATTGTTATGTCGAAAAATATACACTGACATTGATATGGGGCCACCGCCACGACTTGATACAGATACAACATATCTTGCAAAATCTAGGATAAGGATATACGATTGACTCAGCCATGCGGTGAATCCTAAAAGACTAGCATGTGGGTTAGACAACATGACAACGTAACACCAGCATTATAAGAATTTGCCACCTTTTTTATCGCAACAACAACAATAAGCCTTTATCCCAAAATTTTGGGGTCAGCAATATTAATTTGTTTCTTCCATCATGCTCTGTTAAGGGCTGTCTTCTCGGTTAAATTAACAATTAACACAACATTCTTAATTGCCTCTATCCATGTTCGTTTAGGTCTGCCCCTACCCTACTCGAACCGCAAAGCATTGATTGACCATTCCACTTGTGCCTATGCTTCTGCGTGCAAGCAATTTCTCTTCTCTTTCTATTAGGGGTAGGAGTTACTGAACACCCACAACCTTTGACTTAGCCCTTACTCGGAATCTCAAGCCCCATAGTAGCAACAAAGAGTGCTAAACTATTTGCAGGGGTAGGGGTAGAAACTGTAGCGGTTAAGAAATTACAATCTTCCAAATAGGAACTGGCCAATCCATGGGTATACCATGAAGTTGCACGTGATTTTATTGGAACGTGGGATGAGGGATTCTATTCTACCACAAGCAGAGTTCGTGTACAACTGTTCAGTAAATAGAACTAAAGGAAGATCTCCTTTCGAGGTTGTAACAGGTCTAAGTCCGCGTCGGCAGGTCCCATTCCTTATCGTGCTGAAGCAGCTGAAAAAAAGGAATGTAGAGAATAATATCCGGAAAATAATTCCCTAGTTGCGCCCTTAATTACAATTGTTGACAGTAATGACTGAATAATATTGTTCACTATGATAAACATAAACACTCCATACAGTTGAAAGAATACATAGGAAAGGGAGTAGGATTCTCCTTTCAGTTTCATTTTTTTCTTCAATTCCAATAGAGAAGCTTAATGTATCTCGTCGTATGTTTAACATTGAGTACATGCTGGATTATAGTTTTATTACTTTTATAAACATTATAAATTTAGATGCAGTCCAAAGGACAAGCATTTCACAATGTGTAATGAATATTGAAACACATAAGGATACATGCCACAACTCAGAATGCATAAGACTTGTGTCATGCAGGTACATTTGAGAAATGAGAATTAAATAAATGTCATATTGGATGTGTGTCAGACACAGGCATTCCTTTCTGATGGAACTTTCGGTTCAAGATAGACATAAGAATTCTCACTGTAATGTTGGAAACTATAAGTCGTATATGATGTGGTACATATTGTCTCTTGCTATTATAAGGTGTGTATCAGCACGTAAAAATTTGTGATGCTCCTAAAGTAAATCAATTTTACAAGAAAAACAAGCTATACATCTGTTTGCTCGAACTTTATATTTTCCACAACTCAGAGGTTAAAGATCTTCACCATCTGCCACTTTAAACTTAATTTTATTCCGAAGCCATTTGACTGTAATCTAGGTGACTGCATGTATATGCAGGAAGTCAATTATCTTATTATATGCAGTCAGATTTCCTCTTTTTAAACTTTCCCCATGCAAATGTAAAAGGAAATGGTTTCCTCCTTTTTTTCTCTCACTTCCATCTCTACTAACAAAAGGTTCTTGTGTGATGACTAATGACATGTAATTTTCTAAAAATATGAAAAATACTTTGCTGATGAGCAAGCAATTTGAGTAGAGATTTTCCTTCATTTATTCAATCAAGTATTTCTGTTTGAGTTTGCTATTTGCTGTTCCTTTGATACTATCATTTGCAGATAAAATATCACTGCCCTGAGGAAGAAATTGCATTTGGTCCCAGTTGTTGGTTATGGGACTATTTAAGAAGAAGTGGAGCTTCTGGCTTTTTGCTCCCACTTTCTGGAGGAGCTGATAGTTCTTCTGTTGCAGCTATTGTAGGATGCATGTGTCAGCTTGTCATCAAAGGTCAATACTATAACAAATTCGTAATCTTACTAAAGTATATTTGGTCCAAAATTTTGGGACATCGTGTTTTTGTTTCTAAACTTTGGTTTTTACATTCTATCCAATCATCATGCTTTCCCCAATTATTTTGGCTTGGTTCTGTGGTGAGAATATTTTTTCTCTGGGCATTCATTTAGACCACCATCTAGTGTCACAAAAAATAGACGTAAAACGTCTGTATGACTTTTCATCTCCTCACTGTACCCATACACAACACACCATGCTAGTGGGTTTGTCCACACCATGGTAGTGTGTCCGTCTCCTTGCTTTAATTGGTCAATTATTACCTTTTTCTCCCTATTTATCACTTCCAAATTCTCCGTATCTATAACAGCCATCTCTTTTCTGGTGCATTAATTGAATGAAAACTATTTTATGTCCACAACATTCTGAACCATGCAACATTGGAGGTCTATTTGTTGGTGTAAACCTTCTGCCAGTTCAGTAAAAGATTATGGTTTCTATATGAAATTGGATCTATTTATTTCTTATACAAAATTTAGGTAGTATGATTAAGAAAATTGATGGTCTTGAATTCTCAAGTACAAACCTCGTATTGAAGCATGTAAGTTTGTTATTTGTATTCTAATTAAGACACGACTTGTTTGTAAGAAAAGTACAAGTTGGTTCCTATGTTTTAGAATATGAAGCTTAATTGAGGACACATTGATTTGTGGTTTCGCTAAGATGACCTTACTGAGATTTTCAATGATATAGCAATGCATACTTTCTTTTAAGAACAAAGCGCACTTCCTAATGAACTTTGAAAATGTGAGTTATTAATATGTTGTTCAGACATGTTTAAGTAAAGTGAAATATTGATTTTAGGTCTTGCAACTCCGAGTGGGAGTTGCCACCAGCTGTTTATGCGCTATATTTTTGGCGTTTGTCAAGTTCACCACTGACAATTATATATTCATGGGAATGTTAAAAGGATATGAATTCAGTACCGACCCGTGTGTAGCACCATAAACGTTCCCTTATTTCGGAACAATTACTTATGATGATTACTGCTGTCTCCTTGTTGATGTTCCTAAGAATTCTTTTTATTCTTTATATGCTTATGGTCTGTGCAGTTAATATTTACAAATTTACTACGATGACATTATAGTCCATAAATGTTTTTTTTCTGGTAATATATCTGATATTGTTGCTTGTTCAGAATTTAGTTTTTCTTTTAAAATGATTTTATAATTGACTAACGTCATCATCTAAGATGTATCAACAAACTATGCACAGATATAAAGAATGGAGATCAACAAGTCAAAGCTGATGCTATACGTATTGGCAAGTACAACAATGGAGAGTTTCCTACGGACAGTAAAGAATTTGCAAGAAGAATATGTTATACAGTCTATATGGGAACTGAAAACAGGTTAGTAACTGAATCTTGGACAAATGTACTTATCTGAGCTCAAATTACAAGAGGCTTATGCCTATTTCTCACTCAGTATTTGATTGCTGCACTAGTCTACCATAACCATCTATTCATTTTGGCCTGATTCTTGATAAGGCTACATGATATGTTGTTAGCTTTGTTGTGTAAATCTCGTTTGAATTTCATTTTTCCCCATTAATTGTTTGATTTGTTGCAAGAGGGGATTCTTGAAGCATAATTTTTTTAGTGGTTCCTCCAGAAAAAATAATTGTACGAATGCCCTAGTCAACTGTTGTATGCCTTCAAACATCTGCATGCATTAAAACTTCTTTTACTCCTACAGTACAGTCTAACAGGAGACAGGACTTAACATGCAGTGAAGTGAATTCCATTAGGTATCAGCATATTATGGTGCTTCCTTATTATTTTTATTTGAAGGTGCATGTAATTTGAGCACATAGACCATGTCTATATGTGCTCGTGATTACTTACTAGTCTTCCTATACAAATTTTAATTAATTTTGTATGCATCAGTATATTGTATAAACCTATTGAATGTTGTGAAGTTGGATGATAACCATTTCTGTTGTTTGCAACAGTTCTGAAGAGACAAGATCACGAGCTAAGAAGCTTGCAGATGAGATTGGTTCATGGCACTTAGATGTGAATATAGACAATGTTA
This sequence comes from Agapanthus africanus, assembly GCA_030015575.1. Classification (NCBI taxonomy): domain Eukaryota; kingdom Viridiplantae; phylum Streptophyta; class Magnoliopsida; order Asparagales; family Amaryllidaceae; genus Agapanthus; species Agapanthus africanus. The sequence continues at coordinate 85,702,030 of JASDDO010000024.1, forward strand.
TTTATTCATTGCTCTCTTTGTTCCAAACACTAACAGGAAAACGACCACGCTACAAGGTAAGTAAAGGTTGATTTTTTTTCTTTTTGTTGAAACATTAAATGCCTGCAGCACTGCAATTTTCTCCCTTCCAATCTCATGCCTTGTGTTGTTATTGGATACGCAGTAATCAGGGGAAGGCACTGAGATTTAGTTTTCCTCTGATAGAGCATAATATAGAAATACGAGTATTTTGGAGCTTATATGGGCAAAAAAGACGAGGGATGGAAAAATTCAGTGTTGTGAAGGGGTCTATACCCTTTGACAATGACTATTTTGCTGCACAGATTTAACAAAGACATCAACGACAATTCTTTCAAACCGGCAAGTGTAGCTTGACTTGGTTGGGTTGATTTGGTTGGCCTGGTTGATTTCTGAAGATCAGAAATCAATTAAACGACTTTTTAAAAAAAATGCGATGCAAGAGGCATACTCCTTGGATGTGAACTTTAACCCTGCAGACAGTTGTTGTTGATCAATTCTTCGTTAGGATTTTCTTTGTACATACTTGTTTCGTTAATCCGCCTCCTTATAATTCTGACCGACTTCAAATGTCATCTGGTAGCTGGAATTACGAGGTGGGCTACCACATATTCTTTCTATAGCATGACATTGACTTGGTTGCAAACGTTAGTTGTTTGATTGCGGCTCACTTTTCTTCGGGGTTTTAATGTTTAATCATAATTTATTCAGGTTACTGCAATAATGCATATGCTAGTACTAGCTGGTATAACATTAAACCTATAACTAGTGTCATAGTGTATTGCCTTTGACTGCAGGGTAGAAACTAGCTGGTATACATTTATTCAAGTTTTCATTGGAGTATTACTCATAATACTACTCATAAATTCCTTCCATCATTTTTGCTTCATGTGGTCATCTTTGCTTCATCGTGCATTAAGTTTACCATGCATGTTATTCTCAATCACACTTTCAACTTCTAGGCCTACAAGGCTACATCTATTATTTGAGGGGGAAAAATGATCTTTGTAAACATTGGACTTGCATTTTCCATCTCTCTTTCCCCCCTTTAGATAGTGAACTTTATTTGTCCCGGACAATTTTTATCTGTCAGTTTGTGGTGTTGTATCGTATATTTTATGGTGCAGTTCTATTTTAAGCTAAAAATGTCATATCCTTGTGTGATCTTGTGCAATTAGTTTTTCTATTGGAATGCAAGTGCTAAAGCTTCAACACTTTTAATTGTTAAGAAATGTTTCATATGATTGGTCAATTTTCCTGTTGAATTTTCAGGTTGATGGAGGATCAAATGCGGAAAATCTTGGGCTGCAAAATATTCAAGCTCGTATTAGAATGGTTTTGGCTTTTATGCTAGCATCTTTATTGCCTTGGGTTCACAACAAATCTGGATTTTTTCTCGTATTGGGGAGCTCAAATGTTGATGAAGGATTGCGTGGTTACCTGACCAAGGTAAATGTTAATTTGTTCTTGACGGAATCCAATTCCTTTTTCTCTTTTTTCCCCGATCCCCTGAGGAGTAACTCAGGTGGTAAAGGGTTGGGGTGGGTTGTGGTAACCGGTAAGGCCTGTCATCATAGGTTCAACTCCAAGGCTAACATATATCAATCAGCAAAAGTTTCCTGATTGATTTTCATTATTATAAATCTTATTTTGTATGACATGTGGTTTAGCGGAAAGCATGGGCCATATTTGAACTTATGCCCTCCTGTGCAAGATCGTAAAAAATGCTGATATAAACTTGATGGATTTATTTTTTCATTGAGTATGTTCTAAAATAATCTTTTAGATAGATGGTCAGCTTCCAATTTCTATGTATACATATTTGTTTAGTTAGATGTAAGAAAACCATACATAGAAATGCTTTCTAATAAGCTGCAAGTAAAACTGCCTAAAAGAAAGATGCACAATGTATTGTTTAATATCTTAATGTGGTACTTGTCAAACGTCGGTTTCACAAAATGATACATTTTCTGATGTTTCTGTACAGTATGATTGCAGTTCAGCAGATATCAACCCAATTGGCAGTGTGAGCAAGCAAGATCTTCGTGCTTTTCTACGTTGGGCTGCGATTCATCTAGGATATTCTTCGTTGGCAGAAATTGAAGCTGCGCCTCCTACTGCAGAACTAGAACCTATACGCTCCAATTATAGTCAGGTAGTACTACTTTATTGCACTTAGATGCCTGCCCTTGGGCAATAGTGATCCGCATACATTTTCAATCTTCTTACGCCAAATTTCTATTAAACTTGGACATATCCATTTTTGTAATTCTAAAACATATTTGCTACTTGATTCTGCCATATATCATTTATTACTACTATGTATTCATTCTGTGCCTCCATTATCACCTGTACAAACACAAATTTCAGATGCCTCTCGTAGTAAATTCTTTTGTACTTTTCTGCCATTAACATGATTCATTCATACATGAACTGATGTTTTATGCAAACCTTTTCTCATATTGTTTGAAATTATGGAAGTCGGAAGCTAACGACATTGGTTTAATGTCTGAAAGTTTCTAAAACTTTTAACACCATTGTCTGTGTGCACTAGTTGGACGAAGTGGACATGGGGATGACATATGAGGAGTTGTCGGCCTATGGAAGGTTGCGTAAGATTTTCCGCTGTGGACCTGTGTCAATGTTTCAGGTTAATCAATATATTTTTGTGATTTATTTTCTTCCAATATATAGCTCACGATGATCTGTACATATGGGTGGAGCTTGGTTTGTTCTGATAATGCAGCATCGTAAGGGAATGGAGTGGAAAAGCAAACCAAGCGCATGCCTGATTATTTCATGCACAAACAACCAGCTTCAAAATACTTAATTCATCTGATGGATTTCAAATTTGTTAATTGCTTCATTCCTAGAAGTTGTCATCCATTTACTATAATTTTATACTCATATATCTCTTGATCTGTTTCTCTTTTTAGAATCTATGTCATAAGTGGTGTGGAAGATTAACACCATCTGAGGTTGCAGAGAAAGTGAAACACTTCTTCAAGTATTATTCAATCAATCGGCATAAGATGACTGTATTGACACCTTCATATCATGCTGAGGTATTTGTCCAATCCGTTATTGTCATGAATTCCACCAAACTGGGTTATATACAAAGTAGAATTATTGTTGTATGCCATGAGAAATTTTCCAAATTTTGTAGAGCTATTCACCAGAAGACAACAGATTTGATCTTCGCCAATTTCTATACAATACGAGATGGCCTTATCAATTCCGCAAGATTGATGAGCTTGTTAAAGTGGTTGATGGAGAGAAAGCTTCTCCTCTTCCAAACGTGCAAAGTTCATCTGGCCAGGGCAGTGGCCTAGGAGTTGTGGCTGCCGGAGCTGGGAGCCCAGATGCTGGCCTTTAAAAAATGAAAGACAGAAAAGGGAAAAAAGTAAAAAAAAAAGTTTATGCAGCATTTTACAGGTTTGTCTCTTCTCCTAAACACTTACAATACGGCGCTATAAGGTGATTGTTATCATTGAGTTTGTATTCTAGATCTTCACAGGCGTTGAAACATACGATGAGTACTTTAACTGATTCGGATATGATGCTTTGTATTGATGCGATCATTGAAGTTGATTTAGCGTGATGCCCTAGGATAAATCAGATAACTGATTTACGCATTAAACCAAATCATGTATACATGTTTTTCTGTTCTTTGTTTGCATAATTAACTATGCATGTCTTGATTTGCTTGTGTATATTCATCATACTATTTGTGCAAGCATTAATAGATATTGTAAAAGGTCGATTGGATTCATTATCCATTCTGATTTGACTTCCATTATGATTTATGATAGGATGGATAATTTTTCCAATATAGTTGGACCCATAATGGTGAAACGCTACCAAAATTATTTTGTAAGATATTTTAAAAATTACCATCGCCACCCTGAGTTGTAAGTACTGAGTGTGCCTCAAGTACCATGTTGTTATCCACAAAAAGGCAAACGCGATCTTCAGACAAATGACGGTTATCTTCACGAATACTAGGCTTGTGTTGTTTGATTGTTTCTGTTGGGGTAAAAAATTACACCCCATTGACTAGAAGTCAAAAGGTCAAAGTCAAAGTCAAACCCCAAACAAGTGGGCCAGACCCTAAACCCAATCAAGTGGGCTCAAGCCCAAACTAAAGTCAAGTGGGCTCAAGTCCAAATTCAAGTCAAGTGGGCCCAAGCCCGGCCCAAGCTCAAGCATGGGGGCCGGCCCCATGCCAAGAAGAAAAGAAAATGTAATAAATAAATTTATGTAAATAAGTAGGAAAATGTAAAAGAAATGGGCAAAAAACCAATTTTTGTAAAGCCAATGGCTAATGTGTACAAAATGTGTACATGGATGTAAGAAAAGACAAAATGCCACTTTTGTAAAGCCCAAAGGGCAAAATGTAAAATTGTTTGGCTATAAATGGCCAAACATAAGAAGAAATGATAACAATTTTCATTTTTTCATATTTTTCTAGGGTTTTGAGACTCCACCTCTCTTGAGGTGGGTTTCTCTCATCCTTCACTTCTCTTCAACCTCTTAAAAAACTTATAAAAAGAGTTTTTTCTTTTAAAACCTAGATAAAACTACATCAAGATCCAGAACAAGAGAAATGACTTTGCTTTTCTCCATCAAACCGAAGAAAAAATGAAGAACTCTTAGGGGAAAGCCCATGGTTTTCACCCCAAGCAAGCACCATGGATGAAGACTTTGGTGAAACCCATGTGTTTCACCATCAAAACGCATAATATCTATGACTTTAGGGTAAAAGCTCATAGCTTTCGCTCTTATGAACTCTCTCGGCACTGAATCTCCCATCAGATCCTTGGAAACATGGGTCATAACCCATGTTACTTTTCACACATTTGAACACGGGATGTGCATGTGTTTGGCTTTGGAAACCCCCAAAAGGGGTTCCCCTTTCGGGACCTCCTTTGAGGTCCCTCCTTTCGGAACCCCCCCTAAAAGGGGTTCCCGCTTCAGGACCCCCAATGGGGTCCCCCCCTTTCGGAACCCCCTAAAAGGGTCCCCCGATTTCGGGACCCCGAGGAGGCTTCCGATTTCGGGGCCCCCCCAAAAGGGTCCCCTTCTTGCTCTCCATTTCTTTACTTCTGTCTTTTCCTCCTTTTCGGAGCTCTCCGGCACACTCAGAACACATTCCCTTGGAAAAAATTCCTTTTCGGGGCAGCGCCCCGAGCCTTGCAAGAGAGCCGCTAGTCCCCTTGATCCCAATCCGTTGACTGGGCAACGGGACCCCCATGCGATGGCTCCCTATATGTCCAAAGAGGCCTAAAATTGTTCTCAAACACAACACACATCACGGAATGAATTCGCATAACTCGTCAACCGAAAGTTCCCTCGCGTCAAAAGTGAGTGGCAATTGACAACAAGTTTGTCCGCAGCTGCCGGAGATTAGAATCCCTATGATCAATATACCCATGTTTACCATGTGCATGGGGAATTTATCCACCCTTGAAGCACGTGCGCATCCAACTTAATGGGTGACGAAAAACACTCAACAGTTTCGTTAATAGTCTATGCATCCATGAAGAGTGTAGGGTGTTTTTCGTTACCCCATTGAGATGGAAATACGCGTCACTTGTCAGGCGTACTACATATTCCTCCTGTCTAGGGTAGGCGGGGGTTTATTGATTGTGCGGATCTGAATCTCCGGCAGCCGCGGATTAAGCTGCCGTTAATTACCCCTCGTCTTTGGAGCGAGGGAAACTCCGATTGACGGGTCAAACAGGTCATGCAAACTCAATGTGCAGTGTTGTGTTTAGAAGGGATGAGGAGCGTCCTAAGGACATGTGAGACGCTGGGCGCCAGCGGGTCACGTGCGTGGCTCATGGGTGCCAACGGGCCACGCGCTGGGCGCTTGCGGGGCATGCGCGCGGCGCGTGGGCGCTGGGCGCCAGCGCTTCGCGTGCTCGGCATGTGATCGGGAGTTAAGTTTAACTCCTGCAAAAAAAGGCTTAGCCCGAGGATTAAGAGTTAAACTCTTAAAAGGATCTTGAGGGGAGTTAAACTTTCAAAAGAGTTTGATTTGTGGAGCTAAACTCCAAAAGATTTTAAATGGAGTTAAACTCCTAAAAGAATTTTATTTATGGAGTTAAACTCCCAGAAGTTTTGAAAAATGGAGTTGAACTCTTAGAAATCTTTGAAAATAATCAAAGGGGACACATTTCTTCTTCTCTGAGCCCTGGATTCTCTCCTAAGCCTCGGATCTTCTTCAAAGTGGGATTTTTGAAGATAGGTCTCCTTATTCCTCTCTGTTGGCTGGGTCTTGGAGAAAAGGGGGTGGGATTTAAAAATCGCCTGTTTTGAAGATTTGATGGAAAATCCGCGTTCCCCTTCAAGGGTTTTGTGGTGAAAACTATTTCTTTTTGGAAAAAGAAGATTGAAACTCTTGATTTAATTCATAAAAATGAGAAGGTTTAGAACCTTGAAGAAGGAGAAGCCACAAAAACCCTAACTTTTTGAGGGAATGAATTCTCTTTTTATTTCATTATCATGTTGCCTTATATAGGTTTACAAGTTTACATATAGCCTATTGGGCTTTACAAAATGGCATTTTGCCCAACTCATGCCTCATGTGCTCATTTCTTTTGCACATGAGCCACGGGCTTTACAAAAATTTGGCTTTATGCCTATTTTTCTTACATTCATGCATAAAAAAATTACATCAAAATTATTTATTGCATGATTTCGGCATGGGATGGCCGGCCGCGGGGCTTGACTTGGGCATGGGCCCTACTTGATCTGGGCTTGGGCCCGCTTACTTGGGGTTGACTTTGACTTTGACTTGGTCAACCGAGGTGTAATTTTTGACCCAACAAAGAGATAAGAAGGTAAATAGATAGCTTTAACTCTTTCGTTTAACCCTCCCTTTATTTTCATTTGACGTGGTGAATATCTAACTGTCACGCCTCGCTTCCCCAAAACGAGAAATGAGAACGACAAGTCCGTAACGTATTCATATCGAGAAATATTCTTTCTTGACATGAATACGCTAAGCATCTATACAAGCAGTAAAGGAAATTATAGTACAAGAATTTTAAAACTTATAAAATATCCAACAATATTTATAATAATCCCAAAAATGATAACTGAACACAGTTCAAAAATTCAAGAAACTGGGAATGAAAGATAGTCTTGAACAAAAGACATGCTTACCGAAAAGGAAACTAGAGCTCGACATGACTTGAAAGATATTGACTGTCTTTCTCGGTTGGTACCATCTCGTACCTAGCCTCGTCTTCTGTCATAAAGTCGTCTGATGATATTCCCAAGAAAAGAAAACATGAATGCTGTCAACGAACTAAAGTTCGGCAAGTCCCTATTTTATTAGAAAACAATATTTTTCTATGTTAATAGTATTTACGATGAAATATGATATTTTTGCTACAATTTAGTTATTAATATTTATAATCTAATAGATTTAATACAGGGTTTCAATCGGTTGAAACAAATGTAACACAATAATAATGTTTGTTTAATTTATAGAAAATAGTAGTAATAAAGTTTTGTAATTTAGGATTAACAATATGTATAGGGTTGCTATTAACATCATCAAGTAACAAGGAACAAAGATTCATGATTATATATTTTTATTTTAGAATTATTTGATAATAAATTAGTTTAGTAAAATATCATGTGATACCAACAAGAACGTAGTGTAGAATTATTTTTAGTATACTAGTTAAATTATGGTGTATTAATATAATCATTGAACGATATTTGATACGAAACATGCTATATATAATAATAGGCATGAGAATAACTATGAACAGTAAACGTTAGTGTGCATGCTAAATAAATAGCATGTGTCAATCAGTGTAATGTAACTAGAATATCACGATATTCGATATTTCAGTGCTAGTAACTATAAGTATAAGCTCGATTGTGGGAGTTTTATTTTGTAACCAGGATATTCCGTAATGCCACGGAACAGCAGCAACACGAGATTCATGATATATATAGTGCAATGTACCGTTTTTCTCCGGTACCACGAGGAACAAGACATGATCATCCATTACACATAAATACCCCCATTTTCGAACTACTCTATCCCCATATATATATATATCCAATAAATAGTGTACATGTCATATTCACGAGATTCAAGATATTCAACTGGTTCATATTAGCTTCAGGTCAAGATGGTATAATCTAACGCAGGAGTATTCAGAATCCAAGGCTGTCATCCACGGGCAAGGAAACACAGGCCCATTCATGAGTTAGTAATGGAACTTCTGAGTTGCCGTTGAGTGTGAGTATCAACTATCAGGAGTATTCACAAAGCCAAGGTTATCTTTCACGGGCAAGAAAACACGGACCCGATCAAGTAATGAGACTCCAACCACCGCAGGAGTATTTTTAGATCCAAAGCTATCATCCAAGGGCCAGGAAACACGGGCCCATTCATGAGTTGGTCATGGGACTTCTGATAATACATGTCAACTCCTATATACAATTCTAAGTCTCCATATATGTGACAAGTATGTAATAGCAGTTCAGTTTAAGGTCAGAAATAACCATAAATTCGTATGCAGAAATCTATGGTTTTGATTTAGAATTTGGGTGCACAAGGAATAAATTGTAGTTCAGAGAATCATGTAAATAACGAGGCTGAGTTTGCCTCGATCGGGTTCCTGATGAGATAGTTACGGAAGTTTCCGTAACGCTGCGCAGAGCAGGCCAATGCAGATTTCAGAATCCATACACCGTTAATATTTTGCATTTTTGGTAGGTTTTCGTTCATATTCTGCTAGGCAAAAAATTGAGCTTTTGCGAGTCGTGAACAATTCAAAACAAGAAAATCCTGATTATGATCAACGAGTAGGGAGTATGCCTATTTTACTACAACCGTACGGATAGTTTCTGCTGCAGTCTAGATTCGTCACATTTTGTTAGGATACTGTTTTTATACTTCCATAACTTTTCATGTAAATTAACCTAGGAATAAGATGTACCTATAGATATTCCAACAACTTAAGTTTGCTCAAATTGGATTTCGGGGTTAGGAGATTGTCTATTCTAAATCGAGGGAAATCAGTTTTAGTATACTAACGAAAATAGTTTTGAATTAATATAACAAGTAGCAGTTGAACACATGTATAATAATCTTAAATATCAAAATGACATGAACTGTATACATAACCAATACTTTATTATCATATCAAAATAATGAGTATTTAGATAATCACATGTTATATGTTGATGATATTAAACTCAACAAACCATATATATCTAATGAAACTGGCCTAACAAACTAATATTAAATATGCAATATTAAATTCTTATCTTAACATAAGGAACTAACATAACAAACAAACTAATATTATGAAACAACATAAAACTGAAAGACTCGATAACACCATATGAAGTAAATTGATTATGATCTACTTACTAAATCTTAAATCTTAAATCCTAACCACTTCTTAAATCATAATAATATGAATATTGATAATTTGTATAAAAGAGAGTGTGATTTAAAAGTATGCACTAATAAGATGGAATTAAAAATATATATTTTGTATATCTAAATAAATCCTTCAAGTTATAATTCGTGTGCTAGAAAGATTAATATTAAACAACTGATTAGTATTTCATTAAGAATAAGTTCATATGAACAAAATCATAATAATCGAAAATATTAATTCTATTTTTTTCTTTTCTGCAAGAAGGATATGAGCATAAATACTTGCAGCTAACTGGACCAACAACAATATTATATGATATTAAAATATTTCTTTTATTTTATCGGTAGCATTCTTATACATCGATAAAACTAATATTGTGCCGAATGAAACTATTTATTTGAACATACTTGATATGTATGATTACGCATGTGCATTTCATATGCATCTACAATAGTATATTCTTACTAGTACGGTGCATAAATAATTATATATTGTAAATGATTGTATAATAAGTAATTAAATTTATTATAGTTACAGGGTATAAAATATTTTATGAAAGCAGTGCAACTGAAATTATGATATTTACTACTATGAGTTAGTTGTAGGTTGCATATATAATAATTATCTATAAATTACATATTATAGAGTTTATGTATCATAAAGCATAACCGTACTTAACAATAATAGTAAGTTTTATTAATTCAAAATAGTGTAAATAATATGTAGTAGAGTTAGTGCATTAATATATGAGTTATGACTATAACATTAAGTACATTAGTTGAATAAAATAATTTGACGAGAGATGAGGAAGATGAGACTCACAAAGAAGGCAGATTTAAGATCGTTCTTATCGGGTAGAGAATGTCTCGATTCAATCGAGGCGTTGGGGTTAAAGTCTTCTTCTTCTTTCGTTTCTTTTGGTTAGAGATTCAAATCCGCAATCAAGAAAAGGCAGGAAAGGATGAGCAATTCGGAGTTGGGAAGAAAAAAATATTCGGCAATGAAAAGGGATTAGGTTTTCTGCTAATTTAAACAGATCATGTGATTCAGTCTAAGGAGAATTCGGGGAATAAAAATAATCCTAATAAAAAGATAAAATCTTAAACTCCACAAATTTTGCTGAGAAAATAATTACTTTAACATAAACTTATTTTATATATTATATTTTATTATAAAGTTATTCTACATACTACATCCATCTTTTTTTAAAAAATGAAATAACATCTAATAAAATCCAAATCAAACCAAACAAACCAAAATCTTCTATCTTTAGAATATTTTTTAATAATAATAATAACTATGACAAAAAATGCTCATATAAAATAATATAAATTAATTATACTAAACAAAATATAAATAAATTAGTATAATATAACCACACAATATGAAAACTACAACAATAATTAAAACATACTGCTAACTAACAAGAATATAAATACAAAATAAAAATACAACAATAAAAAATATAATCATACAAACAGCATAATAAACTAATAAATAATTTAGAGAGGTTGGGGTTTTAACTTGAGACCTTTGGAATAATATTACAGTGTCTCAACCAATATGATACAAGTAATGATCATGCTTATGTTCCAATAGAAATGAATATATAACCGGGTTCAAAAAGAACTTATCTTATTATAAAGGAAAGAGTACATGGATTTTGTTGTTGTTACACCAACCCAATAGATGTATATTATTGGTCTAGACTCCTCATAGTCTACATGTTGCCACCATAGAGGGTGCAAATTCAGGAATGGGACCCAAACCATGCAGTTATTGGATATATAGAAAAATGTACACACACATAAAACCCAAGGTTTCACCTCGAGTGGACTATCATGTATAACAAGTATTTAGAACCCGAGTATCTCAAATTTGGAATACCTTTATCTTGGTAATTGAATTTGGTTTTCCTAGCCTAGAGAGTTGGAATTATGCTACCAGTGATTCCTATACCAAACACTATGACGCAAAGATGACTTTCTGATTACAGAAGCTAACATTTGCCTATGTTTGGTGTAACCCATGAAATATTAGATTGACATGGTGTAAAACTAGCTCTGTTGGCTATGTAATGAAGGTTTATAGTCTCCTAGCGGTAAAAATAGTTAAGGGAAATAGGAAGAGTGGTAGAAAGGTTCTCTATGGTCTATAACAAACAAAATACTATACCTACTAGAAACTTTACCATAGGTACTTACTTTTGGGGAGTTCCGGTGCAAAGAAGGGCTAGCACAAGCCAGTTTCGATCAATTGCAACGGGGCTCAAGTACAAAGAGAAGACACCTTGGTCTGAGAATGAGAGCCCAAGTTTTCAAAACATGAGTTTTTTTAGTTTTCTTTGGCTAGATGCACGAATTTTTCTTTTTGTCAAAATAATTTCGAACTGATCAAAAGAATACATAGCTGCTATAATTGTACCAAGGTACATAGTTACCATGACGTAAAAGGAGATGCTTTGTATGATAAACTTTTCATTTCAATGCGGAAGTTCACTGATTCAAATTGTGGGAGCACCGGATGAGACATTCGAAAAGAAATATGTTGATACTGTGACCAATTTCATCAGCTTATAAAAGAGTATATACAAGGCCTATAGGAAGAAATAAACTTAAGATAGCTCTATTTATGTATACATGATTTTGTTATTATGTTTCTATTGATTTTTTTTGTTTACCTAACATGATTTAAATGTTTGAACATTATAACTGATGGAGAAGGTAATCACAATGAGAAGTTTATATATTTCTATCAGCCGACTTTACTTATCTTCCACAGTATATCTTCACAGGGAGCTGAAGTTTGCAGTCGCATAGAATGGATCGCGGGCACTTCAGTGAACAAATAATTCTTTTGCTTACATGTGATTATTGAATACGGATGCATTTTGGTAAATTTCCCTATATATAAACTGTTCCAATGGATTGGAATTGGAGCACAATCATGTAACTACTGTATATATTTATTTCTTGTGTTCAAGTATTAATCAAGAGGAACTCTTTTGATTATATTCATGACTAATTGTGTGAGCTAGATTGGGTTTTGTAAAATATTACTGGCAGCAGGCTTATTCTTTTGACCCCCTGGGTTTAAATTGAGTACTTTGTGAAATTAATGGTAGGTTGTTGCAATGTTTTGAACCTCCAATAATCTGCACATTCACTCAAGACTTTTTGTGTGCTCAGGAGAAAGGAGTAAAATGCTTTTGAAATACTTGAGAGATTATTCCATTTATCTTTGAAATGGTTAGTCAATTGGCAACTTGTAAACTTTTGATGGCGAAGCTCGTTGAAATCAAGAATCTCATTTTGGCAAACTGGTATGGCAAACTATTTTTGTAGCAGTATTGTCTTTTTGCTGGTTTGCAATCGATACAGAGTAGCATTTATAATAGCATGCTGCACCCAACCACAGTATATCGTCTTGTGCCATTAATAGCCAAGTCACCTAGTTCCAATGATTTCTTTCTTTGATTGCGCATTGGAGGTTGTTTTTCTTAAACCATCTTGTTCGTTTTTATCTCCATTTTTAATGTAATGCATACACAATGGAGACGTGTTGCGCTTCCAATACAATGGAGACGTGTTGCGCTTCCAATATCGATTCACCAGGAAAAATGCCAATGGGTGGAGAAAGCTTCCATGGGCTTAGAGCCCCCCCGAACCACCCAACCATCAAGTTTATGGGCTGTTGCACCAAAAAAAACATTCATCAGAAAAATTAGAAAAAGGGAACATTTCCTAAATTTTTTGGAGCGCAGACGTCACCATAACTTTTTCTTTTTACTTTATATAAATATCCTCTAATTAACGTGCCAAAACTAGTTTAGTAGAGAGAGAGAATGAGGTAACTCCGTTACTAAGCAAATTCAAGTATCCAATGACACTGTGGTTATCCAAGAGCGACGAACAATCCATCTCACAAAAGCCTGTCGACAAGATGGTTTTTCAATGATCTCCAATCAAAGCTGTTTATTTTGTCGAACGGTTCTCCATACGTACAAAACCCTGTTTATAGGTTGAAGACTGTATACTAACCAATCAAGTGTTTGAATGATGATCCAAATTCAAGAATAGGTTTGGTCACCGTATCTTATCTGATTACTAAGTAATGTAGATAGAAATATGAGCAGACAGTTATCCTATTGGATCCAAATTCAAGAATAGGTTCGGTCACCGTATCTTATCTGATTACTAAGTAATGTAGATAGAAATATGAGTAGATAGTTACCCTATTGTCTTTCATAAAGACCGATAGAGAAAGCATTGATGACTTGAAAAATATGATATTGAGTTTTTTTTTCCACTAGGCCCCATATATTTTTCTTTGTTTCCCTATAGTCAGTATTTATCTGTAACCCCTCAAACTTATAAGTTACTCCTGTTACCCTTCTCAGTTGACAAAAGATCATCTTTTTAGAATATTCTGTTAACATCGTTAGGGATTAACGGCAACACATTTGAAGAGGCATATATTATCCCCAAGCCTATTTTATAAATTTCAAAATATACTATATTAACTATTACAGAACTTCCATACATTAACATTAAGGCAATAAAACTCAAATACATTTTTATGGCACCAACACACATAAAACACAAAAGTAAATGTGCAAATGCCTACAAGAAGTTGAATTTTTCCATTAACTTGCCGGTTTCCATTTATTCTTCCAGCTTTCTTTCAAACATTTCCGTTTTATCCATAAGCATCTCAAAATCATATTTTAAAGCTTCAAAATTCTGGCACCAATTTTTCCCTTCATCTCGGAAAATATTCTCTTTAATTTAGAGGATAATAATTCTATTTATCTCAGATGCAATGGAATTCTTGGTGAGATCCTTCTTCCACACAATATAGCCGCAATCAATCAAATGTGGACTTCTATAATTCTATGCACAAGGTTGTCGAACCGAAATTTGAATTAATGATCAATTCGGCGGAGAGGGAAAAAAAGTCCTAGATTAGAAAACCCTAATTTGGAATATTTGGAAAATAGGTGGGTTTTGAATGAAGAAAATAGGTTTTGAGTTAATATATGTCTCTATGTGTTATTGTTAATCTCTAACTGTGTTGACAAAGATACTTTTTTGTCAATTAAGAGGGTTAAGAAGAGCGACTTATAAGTTTAGAAAGGACAGATAACTATTAATTATGTAGAGAGAGAAAAAAAAATATTGAGGTACCGTGGTCGGTGGAAACACCCCCTATAAATGAATGAATGGGGAAGGGGGTGGGCCCACCGCCAACTGTCCTTCTCACACAAATCCGACGGGCCCCATTTCTCTCCCCACCTTCGTCATCGCCGGTGGCGTCACCTGCCTCATCCGTTCAGGTGTCGCCCTCCCATTGGCTGGAGATTATTCAAGCCCCATGACACGTGAAGGTCGGCGGCGTCTCACTTGGCCTTGTTGCAGCAGCAGCAGCAGCAGCCGCTTTTTGTTCCCTTGTGCTCAAAGTGCTCCACTTCACAATAAAAAGCAGCCCTCCTTTAATTTTTAATAATTGCCAAAAAAAACCCAAAATAAAAATTCAACCTTTTCTCTCTCTAAATTCTCTCTGAAGTGAAGGGGGAAGAGGGAGTTTCCATTTGAGCAGCGCAGCCTCCGATCGATCGGCGATTAAAAAAAGGTGATTTTTTTTACATATATAAATAATTGTTTTTGATTGATTTTGCATGTGATTTTGGATTCGATTTGTAGGGATAGATGAAATTGTTTGTCTTGGTGATGTGTTGTATAAAGTTAAACAAGAATTATGAATAAATGATATGATTAGAGGGAGAGAGTTAGAAGATGGGTGGGTGGGTGGGTGGGTGGGGGGGGGGTTGTTTGTGGGGGCAATGATAAATTTCTTGCCAGATTAATTTTCCTTGATCACAGAAAGAGTTTCTGATTATTATTATTATTATTATTATTATTATTATTATTATTTTGGGTTTAATAATCCTTATTTTCTTACCCTTCTGCACAAATGTAAACTTGTGTGTGAACTACAGTTTACTCCAACCAGAGGGATTGGGCAGCCCATTGGTGGGGCTTGGGTAGCCCATGGAAAGACCGGATCGAGCCCAGGTCATTCATTTATGAGAGATGGCTAATTTATTCCACTTATTATCTCAATTTTCTTTTAGAGTTTACTCCAACTATTTGTTCCAAAGTAAGTAAACTATTCCATTGCTTAGACTAGGATTTAATGGTTGATCCTGTATTTCCATCATTCAAAATGTCCGTTGGTGTTTGATTTTGTGTCACTCTTTAACCTTGATTGTTACTCTGATGATGTGGTGAACTTTGTGTGGACTTTGATTGAGGGTTGAGGGATATATCTTTACCACTCATATGCATCTCACCATTGAGTGAATGAGATGCAAAATTCATCACCCCATCTATTCAACAATGGATGGTGTGATGGATAGGAGTGGTCTCACCACTATTATTAATAGCGGAGAAACCTCAAACCCATCTTTACTAGTTTGTAGCACATGCGATGCACGTGGAGAAAATAAATATTTTGTGAGAGAGAAAGGGAGAGGGAGGTCGGAGGATGGGGAATATGGTGGTTAAAACTAAAAGAGGCAATTTGAAATCTTATATCAGAATGACGACGTGGATAGCATTGGAAAGTGGATAAGAGAGGAAGGGATGGAGATTTATAATTTTGAAAAGGTAATGATGTGAATAGCCTGAAACGAGAGAATTCATGTCATTTTTTCTCGTTTATATATTCCGGATTTAGAAAAGATGGACTTTGCATTATAAAAGCAGAGATATTATTGGCTAAATTGTGGGAACCCCTTTCACCTTTGCCCGAAAGGGAGGAAACCATACATAGTTTAATAAATATGTCATTTGTCCCCGTGTTTTTAACTTCTTTTTTTGTTACCATTATCTTCTGTATCCAAAATACTTGTCTGTAGAAATATTAATTACATAGCGTTATTGAAACAATGGCATAAGATTATAGAATTTCAAGGGTATTTTTATCACTGTTAAGGTCGAAGGAGTAAAGTGCATGTTCTTTATACTCTGTTGCGTACATGTTAATCATGCAAAAATGAGGGTGGCTTCCTGCTATTTAGCCGTTATTCTTTATGTCACGTCCCGCTTCCCAAAATACGGAATACGAGAGGTGACTATGTCAGTCATGCTCCTACGGTTAAGAAATAATCCCGTCGTAGTCACACTTCGGCTTCTAGCATTACATGGTAATCAGTAAATATAACACTAGAGTAAAGAAAATCACAGTTCACGACTTTATTATATTAAAATAACAGAGTTCAGGATACATTTATTTATATAAAAGAAATAACTAACCAAAAATAACGGCGTTCTTGTGGCGATAGTGCTGATGTCGCGGTCTAAATCTCCGCGGTCTCGAATGGCAGGTCATGCTTCTTAGTTTGGTTTATTTCGTCCTCTGAGCATGCACACTCAGGTTGTCAGGACGACACATATAACAATAAATATATAATGTGTGTACAAAGTTGTTAAACATGAAATACACGGCAGAATACAGTAGTAACATGATAATAAGAAATATAAAGTGAAATGAACTATGCAGTATATGCGTCATGTCGGAAAACCAGGCAATGTGTATGTCACTACTTATCAGTCACCAAGTCAATGAAATCAATTGGTAGAAAGGATACTCGTGTTTAACAAGGGTCTCGTGCATGCCTGAGACTACGGTCCACTGTTGCCCGAGACATAACCCTACAGCCATGCCGTTAGGCCCATGACCTAATGTATATATATAAATGTATGTATGTCACGCCCCGCTTCCCAAAATACGGAATACAAGGGGTGACAAGGCCAGCCATACTCCTACGGTCGAGGAAATATCATGACATGGTCACACTTCGACTTCTAGCATTACGTGGTAATCAGTAATCAATGCACATGTAATGAAAAATGCAGCCACTAATTCTATCAGGAGAGATAAAAGATAAACCAGATAGAGATCGAGGAAAAGATAGCGCTGGTATCGCTGATCTAGATGTGCGCAATATCCTCGAGGTACGACAAGTGTTGATCCGAGCTGAGTCCACCTCTCACTCTGAGCATGCATACTCAGGTCGTCAGAGCGACACATATAGCAATAATTATATAAATGCGTGGAATGTTATTAAACACGAGAAGTATAATAGAATGCAGAACATGAGTATAATAAATTTCAACTGAATATGAATAGTGCAATATGGGTATCATGTCAGTAAATTGGCAATGTGTATGTCACTACTACTCGGCCACTAAGTCAATAAAATCAATTGGTGGAAAGAATGCTCGTGTTTAACAAGGGTCTCGTGCATGCCCGAAACAACGGTTCGCTGTGCCCGGGACATAATCCTGTCAGCCGTGCCACTAGGCCTACGATCTAATATATATATGTATATCACTAATAGCGATGATCATCCTCTAAATCATTGTACCTCGCTAAATACGAGTTCAATTCCATCTTGATTTTCCCATTCCCCAGGTTATAGTATGCACTCAGGTATTAGATAGGTTGTGAACAAATACGTATCACTGTCACTTTCAATCATTTTTCCACTTATCAATATCACTGTCGTATTTGTCATAACACAATCACTAACACTGATATATATCGACAATGCAAAACAGTCGCTAGGTCTCAATGTGAATGATCACTATGCAGCAGGTATAAATCAAGCACGAAAATATGCAGAAATGCACTGAACATGTATTCACTATTTTATGACGACCAATACCATACAACTTGCAAAATTTACGATAAATCACACGTATAGAATCGACCAAAATAATATAAAGGAGGTACGAAGCACACTTGATCATCTAAACAGTAAAATTAATTTCATATCAATCGGGATTCAGGTTAGGGAATTATCATCATTTTAGGGTAGCGATCGATTGCTGGAATTCCAGTTTCAAAACTGGAAACCCAATTTCGCGCGTGTTTTACCAGTAATTATATTCAAATTCAGGTATTGCCCATGTTGAATAGAATCCAGTTCTATCCGTTGGGTTTCCAACGCATCAAACGGATTATCGATAGCAGTTCTGTATTAAAAGTTATGTCCTGTCTAGTGTAGCTATGCAAGAGGAGTCACCGCAGAACACCTAGGTACGCTAAAATGCAAATTAAATATCAAGCGACGATGAAACGGCAAGGGACTAGATTAATATGTTAGCTAACTAAATCAACGCGACCATATAGGGCTCCGCGCATTTTCAGTTTAAAACAGGGGTGTACATGTGTTCAAAGTCAGGCATCCAAGCGAAATGCTGCATCGGACTGCAGTCCAGTGCCGCATTCGCAGTCAATTATCGTTACAGAAATCTATAAACGTCGAGAATTAAACTATAGGGGTTTTTAGGTTATCGAGTCGTCTTCGATATGAGCTCTCGAACACAATATTCCGGTGTGTAATCAATTTACTATGATTTTCACAAAATTCAGGTACGGAAAATTTTCAGATTCGACGGATCTAAATGGGGATGACATTTCACGGTGTTAGGGTCCGTATTTTCGACCCAACTCTTTACACGGTATTCATTATCACTAAAGTGATCCATTACACCTAAATTCCGTCATTTTAAGAGAGATTTTAGCTTATGGTTTGCATCGAGCACATATATGAACATTTGATACGCAACCGAAATGAATATACTATAGCATGTAGCAAGTATTTGAACTTGCTTGAAAACGAAGGTCGGCGATACGACAGCAGCGAACGGTGATGAACGGTACGGCACGTTGCATGCACGGACTAGGCACGACACGGCAACGCAAAAGTTTGGCCTCGGCTCAAGCTTGGTGCGGCTTTGAGGCTTGGACTCGGCTGGTGGCTTGGGTCGGCGATGGTCGGTGAACGATGGAGACGGTGTCGATGAGATTGACGGCGAGACGAGCTCCGGCGGCAACGAGGCGCAGGCGATGCAGGGAACCCGGGATGGTTTCCAGTGGGTTCTCAGGTGAAGTCAAGATCGGGGATCTTCTCGTCGGGAAGAAGGGGAGTGGAGGAAGAAGTGGTGGCGGCAAGGGCGTGGAGGCGACGATGAGACGGTTGGCGATGAGGTGCTGCGACGACGAGGCCTGGGTTCGGGTGTTGGGTTGTTGGGGTTCTCATCGGGTGTCGGGCTGTGGATTATACGGTGCAGGGATTCATCGTCGGGGATGAGAGGCGAGGTGAGGAGGTCGACGACGTGGGTTGGGCGGTGGGGTAGCGACGAGCTCAGGCGTGGGTTCGAGCTTCGTGAAGGCGGGAAAGGAAGTAAACGTAGATGATGGAGGAGAGAAGGAGAGGTGTACGTGGGTGCATGGGGTGGTTAAAATTTATATATAAGAATATGGAGAGAGAGAGAACGTGTGAGTGAGGGTGTGAAGGTATGGTTAAAATATATAAAGAAATTAATATAATTATACTGTGGGTTCCAACATGAGGAAGTGGGGTTTAAGATCGGTATGGGTTTTTGATAAAATAAAGAATTGATGTATATAAAGTGCATAGAGAATGCAGAGAGAATATAAATGAACAGTTTATTATATAAGGAATATAATATTGATTATATTTGAGTTTTCTGGCTAATAAATTGACTCCAAAATATTCCTGGGTTGGGTCTAAAATTTTAGTTTTAAAATACGGATATTATACGTATAAACCAAAACTAAAATACAATAACCGGGTAACGAAAATGCAAACCCCTAAGAACGGATACATGTAGTGTGCACGTAGCTATCCAAACGAGTCTGTTTCACTGAACGGGACGAGAACATGATGTACGGATGCCACCATAGGGTTTGGGGTATATGCCGGCCATGATAGATATTTTTAAAATATATTATTTGATTATAATTATATTATTAAAAAATGCAGATGCCAGATGAATTGCAGGTAAACGGAACATATGTGCATGGAACCTCAGATCTAGCAGGGATAACATGTAAACAGGAACCTAGACGGGTTTCAAGTATACGGATCGGATCGGATACCAAGCACAGATACCAATTACATTATTCGCACCCATAAACTAATAAAGCAGGAAAATAGCCACGGAATAAATAAAATAATTTGATCAACATGGTATAACTGAATTAGGGTGTTACATTATACCCAACTACAAAAGAATTTCGTCCTCGAAATTCTCGGAATATGAAAAGATAAACAAATATTAATTTACGAGAAGAGGTGTGGAAACTTCTGTCTAATCTCGTCTTCTCGTTCCCAAGTCGATTCTCCGTGCGAGTGATTCTCCCATGAAACAAGTACGAGGGGAAAACCTTGTTCTTGATGACATTTTCTCTTTGATCAACAATCGACATCGGTCGTTCTTCATATGTTAAGTGCTCCCTTACAGTCAGCTCCGAATGATCACGTGTGTCTCATCTTGAACATATTTACGGAGTTGAGATATATGAAACACGTTGTAAACACTCACCAAAAATGGTGGTAAAACCAATCGATAACCCACTTCTCCAACACGCTCAATAATATCGAAAGGCCCCATGAATCGAGGACTAAGCTTGCCTCGACTCCCAAAACGAACCACTCCTCTAGTCGGTGATATCTTTCAAGAATTTGGATCGTTCTTTCTGACTGGTCATATTTCTGAGGATTATAAGCGGTGCTAAACTTCAATCGAGTCCCAAAATTTCATGTAAACTCCTCCAGAGGTGCGATAAGAATCGGGTATCGCGATCGGAAACGATGCTCATAGGTACCCCATGCAATCTCACAATCTCATGTATGTACTGCTCTGCTAACGTTTCCGTTGACCGACCAACTCAAAACTTCTGTAATCTTAGATTGTGCAACTGCGCTGCATTAATGCTATCGATCATGACGACTGTACTTGCAGCTGCATCAACTGTCCCGAAGAACGCGGTAACATGATCTCCAACTCGAATCTCCGAAAATCATCGATAAGCTCTTTCTGTGCAGTTAACATCGTATTGCTGGCAACCGACTTATCGCATCCGACATTACATTAACTTTTACCAGATGGTATTTTAGATCGAGATCATAGTCGGCCATCAGCTCTAACCATCTACGATGCCTCATATTGAGCTCTTTCTGCTTGAATACATACTTTAGGCTTTTGTGATCGGTGAATACTTCGACCCTTTCGTCCAAGTAGTGTCTCCAAATCTTCAAGCGAAAATCACTGCTGCTAGCTCCAAATCATGAGTTGGGTAGTTCTTCTGATGGGTCTTCAATTGTCTCGATGCGTAGGCTATAACCTTTCCATGCTGCATAAGATCACATCGCAAGGCTTTCCCAGATGCGTCGCTGTGAATAACTTGTTAGAAATTAAACTTGTTTTCGGTTACAAAGAATTGAAGAGATATCGATTATAAAAGGAAGGGATACCAATTCATGAATAGGTTTAATGAAAGGATATGTAACGGTTATTGTAATCAATTGGTATTATGAAGAGTCATAATGAAGGGGCATGTAAACTCCTATATAAGGAGATGTTTTGTAAAGTTTTTAAGAGAGCAAGGAAAATATAAGAATAGTTTATTGATACTTTTTCCATTCTCTATCCATTCTCTCCTCCAAACACATTCGGCTACATCGTAGACCGAACATAAAGTTGTGAAGATCCTAACAAAGTGGTATCAGAGCAAGGTTCGAAAAAAATGTCGAAGACAACACTCTCGTACAACGCCCCACGCCTCACCAAAGATAACTATGAAAATTGGAGCATCAAAATGAAGACTGTTTTGGGAGCAGTAGGCGCTTGGGATGTGGTGGTCCGAGGCTATGATCGGCCTCAAGATGAAGCTGCACTGACGGCAGCTCAGAGAACGACCCACGAAAAATTATTCGAGAAAGATTGTACCGCAAGATACTTTATCGAGCAAGGTGTCGATGATTCGACTTTCGAGAAGATTTCGGCTGCCACTAATGCAAAGCAACAGTGGGAGATACTTGAGAAAACCTTCCAAGGAGTCGAGAAGGTTAAAAAGGTACGCTTACAATCACTAAGGAGGGAGTTTGAATTGTTAAAAATGGAGGAGAATGAATCGGTGACTGACTATAATGCCCGAGTGCTTACGGTGGTCAACCAAATGAAGAGGAACGGAGAAAAAATGGAGGATGTAAGGATGATATTCTTCGGTCACTACCACCGAAGTTTGACTTCATTGTGTGTTCAATTGAAGAGTCAAAGAATCTTGAAGAAATGACGATAGATGAGTTGATGGGTTCACTAAAAGCCCACGAAGAACGGTTCGTGAAAAAGCAAGAACCGATTGAAAAATTACTACAAACACAAGTTAATTTGAAAGGTGATTCGGTTGAAAATGGTCAAAATGACCGAAATCGAGGAAATACACGCGGCCGAGGAAGAGGCCGTGGCCGAGGTCAATTCGGTCGAGGACAAGGTGGTCGAGGAGGTCAAAACAATGACGATAGAAGCCAAAGCCAAAATTTCGGCCGAGGTCGAGGCCGAGGACAATCGACTGGTGGAAGAAGGAGACCGAATGTTCAATGCTATAATTGCAAGAAATTCGGTCACTACGCAGCAGACTGTTGGGGAAAAACAGTCGAGGAAAAATCAAACTTTGTGGAGAAAGAAGATTACAATGACGATGTACTTCTGCTGGCTTTTAAAGGTGACGAAGAATGTGCCGACACTTGGTATCTCGATACTGGTGCAAGTAATCATATGTGTGGCAAGCGAAACATGTTCGTAGACTTGGACGAATCGGTGAGTGGCCAAGTCACATTCGGTGATTGTTCGAAGGTACCAGTAAAAGGCAAAGGTAAAATTTTAATTCGACTGAAAGATGGATCACAAAAATATATCGAAAATGTGTATTATGTGCCGAATATGAAAAACAACATCTTGAGTTTGGGACAACTCTTAGAAAAGAATTTCGATATTCATTTAAAGGATCGAACTCTTTTCTTAAGAGATAACCGAATGAAGTTGATAGCAAAAGTGCAGATGACGAAGAATCGGCTATTTCTATTGGATATCAAATATGGTGAAGCAAAGTGTCTAAAATCATCAGTGAAAAATTCGGCTCGGTTATGGCATATGAGGTATGGACATCTCAATTTCGGCGGACTAAACTTGTTGGCGAGGAAGAACATGGTTAAAGGTTTGCCGATTATGAATGAACCGAAAGAGTTATGTGAAGGGTGTTTACTTGGTAAACATCACCGAGCAAGTTTTCCAAAAGAAGCCGAGTTTAAAGCCAAGGAGCCATTACAACTTGTCCACACCGATGTATGTGGACCAATTACTCCAAATTCATTTGGTGGAAAAAGGTACATTCTAACATTTATTGATGATTTCACAAGGAAAACATGGGTATATTTTCTAAAAAATAAATCGGAAGTTTTTGAAAATTTTAAAAGATTCAAAATGAATGTGGAAAAAGAAAGTGGGTTTTATTTGAAATCGGTCAGGTCAGACCGAGGTGGAGAATTCACTTCAAATGAGTTTGAAAATTTTTGCAAAGGAAATGGGATTCGGCATTTCTTAACGGCCTCCTATTCACCACAACAAAATGGAGTGGCCGAACAAAAAAATAGAACCATATTAGACATGGTGAGATGTATGTTGAGTAGTAAAAATATGCCGAAGGAATTTTGGGCAGAAGCGGTTGCATGTGCTGTGTACATTCTAAACCGATGCCCAATCCAGAGTCTACAAAATGTAACACCGCAGGAGATGTGGCATGGTTATAAGCCGAATGTAAGTCACTTTAAAATTTTCGGGAGCATAGCATATGCTCATGTCCCCGAACAAAAGAGAGTAAAACTTGATGACCGAAGTTCTCGGTTGATTTTTATCGGTTATGATCTAAGAACCAAAGGCTACAAGCTGTTTGATCCAGTCAATAAGAAGGTCATTGTTAGCCGAGATGTCGAATTTGATGAAGAAAGCTCATGGAGTTGGAGCGATGAAGCCGAAAGCAGCAGACCGAATGAAGTACTCGGTCAAGAAGAAAAGAAAAGAAATGAAGTCGAAGTTGATGTTCCATCGCCTGCAACAACACCTCGGTTCAATTCGCCTCAAGTCGGTTCTCCACAAACCGAAGCGTCGCCAAGTTCAACTCCACTAAGAAATCCAAGGACGAGGACTATGACCGAGTTATATGAGGTAACCGAAATGCAAAATAATCTAACATTATTTTGTTTGTTTGTCGAATGCGAGCCAATGAATTTTGAAGAAGCGGTCAAAGACCGAAGGTGGAAAGAAGCAATGGACGAAGAAATCAGTGCTATTGAGAGAAATGGAACTTGGGAGATCACCGAACTTCCCAAAGGCAAGAGACCCATAGGAGTGAAATGGGTGTACAAGGAGAAAAAGAACGCTAAGGGAGAAATCGAGCGATACAAGGCAAGGTTAGTGGTCAAAGGCTACAAACAACAAGCTGGCATTGATTATGATGAAGTTTTCTCACCAGTAGCGCGACTCGAGACAATTCGACTGATCATTGCTATGGCGGCTCAATTCAGTTGGAAGATATATCAATTGGATGTTAAATCGGCATTCCTCAATGGATATCTTGAAGAAGAAGTCTATATCGAGCAACCACTCGGTTATGAGAAGAAAGGACATGAGTCGAAAGTACTGAAGCTAAAGAAGGCTTTATATGGCCTGAAGCAGGCACCGAGAGCATGGAATAGTCGAATCGACATATACTTCCAAGCACACGGTTTCATGAAGTGTCCTTATGAGCATGCATTATACATAAAGAAGTCCGAAAAAGGTGATATTTTTATAGTATGTTTATATGTGGATGATCTCATCTTCACAGGAAACAATCCACGTATGTTCGATGACTTCAAAAGCTCGATGGTTAAAGAATTTGAAATGACCGACATCGGTCAGATGGCATATTATTTGGGAATATAGGTAAAGCAAAGACCGAATGGGATTTTCTTATCCCAAGAAGGATATGCTCGGTCGATTTTGAGAAAGTTCAATATGGAGCAAAGCAATTCGGTCAATACCCCAGTAGACTGCGGAACAAAATTATCAAAGTTCGATGAAGGGAGCAATGTGGACTCGACACATTTTAAAAGCTTGGTAGGCAGTCTTCGGTATCTTACATGCACAAGACCGGATATTCTATATGGAGTCGGCTTGATCAGCCGATACATGGAAGAACCGAAATTGACACATTTATCAGCGGCGAAAAGGATATTGAGATATATCAAAGGTACACCAAATTTCGGTTTGTTCTATTCGAAATCTAACAATTTTGAATTATATGCATATACCGATAGCGATTGGGGAGGAGATATAGATGACCGGAAAAGTACGACAGGGTACATTTTCTTCATCGGTGAATCAGCATTTACTTGGTGTTCCAAGAAGCAACCGATAGTGACACTATCAACTTGTGAAGCCGAATACGTTGCTATATCGGCTGGAGTTTGCCATGCTATATGGCTAAGAAATCTGCTGAAAGATCTAAAGGTTGAACAGGAAGGACCTACGAAGATGTATGTGGACAACCAATCTGCTATAGCACTGGCGAAGAATCCAGTGTTTCATGAACGGAGCAAGCACATTGATACTCGGTATCACTCTATCAGAGAACATGTGAGGAAGAAAGAGGTCGAACTCGTTCATGTCAAATCACAAGATCAACTGGCCGACATTTTTACAAAGCCCCTAAAATTTGAAGTGTTCGCAAAATTGCGAGGAAAGATCGGCATGGTAAAACAAGTTTAAGGGAGCATGTTAGAAATTAAACTTGTTTTCGGTTACAAAGAATTGAAGAGACATCGGTTATAAAAGGAAGGGATACCAATTCATGAATAGGTTTAATGAAAGGATATGTAACGGTTATTGTAATCAATTGGTATTATGAAGAGTCATAATGAAGGGACATGTAAACTCCTATATAAGGAGATGTTTTGTAAAGTTTTTAAGAGAGCAAGGAAAATATAAGAATAGTTTATTGATACTTTCTCCATTCTTTATCCATTCTCTCCTCCAAACACATTCGGCTACATCGTAGACCGAACATAAAGTTGTGAAGATCCTAACATAACTAACCCTCCGAAACCATCTGGCATGGTCAAAATAGAAGCGGCTGTCAATCTTTGCTTTAACGCCTCAAAAGATGACGCACGTCTATCCGTCCATACGAATGGTACCTCCTTTCGCGTTAGCTTGGTCAATGGTTCAGCTAAACGAGCGAAATTCTCCACGAATTTTCTGTAATATGCTGCAAGTCCAAGAAAACTTCTAATCTTCGCTACGTTCTTCAGAATCGGCCAATCTTAAACTGCTACAATCTCCTCAGGATCAACAGCGATTCCATCTCCGGATATGACATACCACAAAAACTTTACTTCTTCGAGCCAAAACTCGCACTTCATTTTCGTATACAGTCTTTCTTTCCTCAACGTTTGCAGTGCGATCTTCAAGTATTCTGTATGCTCTTCTAAGCTTCTTGAATAGACCAGAATATCATCAATAAACACCACTATAAACTGGTCCAAGAACGGTGAAAAGATTCGGTTCATCAAGTCCATAAATATCGCCAGTGCGTTCGTGACTCCGAATGGCATCACTAAATACTCATAATGCCCATAACAAGTTCGGAACGCCGTCTTGCAAATACTTCTAATTTAACTCGAACTTGATGATATCCGGATCGCAAATCCAGCTTCGAGAATACCCTCGCACCACTAAGTTACTTGAATAATTCGCCGATGCGAGGGATCGGGTACTTGTTCTTAATATTCACCCGATTTAATTCTCGATAATCGATACACATCCTCCTTGTGCCATTTTTCTTCTTGACTAGAAGAACTGGAGCTCCCCAGGGTGAATTGCTGCTGCGAATCCAATCCTTCTCTAGCAATTCGGTAACCTGCTTCTTAACTTCTTCCAACTCCACGGGTGCCATCGGATAGTACGCCTTTGAGATTGGCGCTGCACCAGGGATAAGATCAATTGCAAACTCCACATCTCGTTTTGGCGGTAAACCTGAGATGTCTTCAAACACGTCCATAAACTCTCGAACTACTGATGGCGCTTCCTCCTTATCAACTTCCATCGACGAAAAAACGGCACTTGTCGGCCTAGCTCTAAACTCGACTGGCCCGACAGAACTGCTACCTCCAGCAAATACATACTCCGGATGTACGGGAATCTGAAAAATCAATTTCTTTGCCCTACAATCAATGTGAACGTGTAAAGTGCCGAGAAAATCCATTCCCAAGACAACATCATAGCTGCCAGTATCAATCGCCTAGAAATCCGCGAATAACTCTCGTCCGCAGATAACAACCGAACAATTTTTGCACTCACTACTAGATATAATCTTTCCATTCCCAGTGTGTATGTCCCAACAACTAGACAGGGCCGTGCATGAAATCGAGTGTGTAGCAATAAAATTGGACGACATAAAACAATGGAATGCACCAGATCAAATAATGCTAATGCGGGAAAATTATGAACAAATAGGGTACCCAAAAATGACTTCATCTAAAGCCCAGCCACTGAAGAAGATTAGCACGTTAAACAGGATTCAAGCTTGTGATAAAACATGAAGCGGTAAGCAATGCAACCGAGAGAGCAAGATAATACAACGATCACAAAACAAGGAGATGAATCAAGACTAGGATTCCAAGTTACTTAAATAGAGTACCGCATTGTAACCATGCTGCAGTTCATAGGTACAATCACATAACTCTGTTCAAGTCGTCCAAATCCTAGTATCATAATCGAAGGAATAAGAAGGAAGAAACAATAGGGAATCAGGAGGATTTCAGGTTGAGATGCAAAGTCATCCATTTCGTCAAAAGAAAGATAAGATTCAAGAATGCCAAGACGGTAAAGTGGGAGGACATGTTCCTAATTACGGGTTTTCTGATTCATGTATTGGGTCCAATACCCAACTAGAAAAGAATCAAACCTGATTAACTTAAATCCAATAACCTGGCTCTGATACCAACAAAACCATGTCACGCACCACTTCCCAAAATACGGAATACAAGGGGTGACAAGGCCAGCCATGCTCTTACGGTCGAGAAAATATCCTGCCGTGGTCACACTTCGGCTTCTAGTATTACGTGGTAATCAGTAATCAATGCACAGGTAATGAGAAATGCAGGCACTAATTCTATCAGGACAGATAAAAGATATACCACATAGAGATCGAGGAAAAGATAGCGCTGGCGTCGCTGATCTAGATATGCGCAATATCCTCGAGATACGACAGGTGTTGATCCGAGCTGAGTCCACCTCTCACTCTGAGCATGCATACTCAAGTCATCAGAGCGACACATATAGCAATAATTATATAAAGGCGTGGAATGTTATTAAACACGAGAAGTACAATAGAATACAAAACATGAGTATAATAAACATCAACTGAACATGAATAATGCAATATGGGTATCATGTCAGTAAACTGGCAATGCGTATGCCACTACTTATCGGTCACTAAGTCAATAAAATCAATTGGTGGAAATGATGCTCGTGTTTAACAAGGGTCTCGTGCATGCCCGAGATAACGGTCCGATGTGCCCGGGACATAACCCTGTCAGCCGTGCCGTTAGGCCCACAACCTAATATATATATATATATATATATATATATATATATATATATATATATAGCGAATGATCATCCTCTAAATCACTGTACCTCGCTAAATACGAGTTCAATTTCATCTTGATTTCCCCATTCTCCAGGTTATAGCATGCACTCAGGTATTAGATATGTTGTGAACAAATACGTATCGCTGTCACTTTCAATCACTTTTCCACTTATCAATATCACTGTCGTATTTGTCACAACACAATCACTAACACTAATATATATCGACAATGCAAAACAGTCGCTAGGTCTCAATATGAATGATCACTATGCAGCAGGTATAAATCAAGCACGAAAATATGCAGAAATGCACTGAACATGTATTCGCTATTTTATGACGACCAATACCATACAACTTGCAAAATTTACGATAAATCACACGTATAGAATCGACCAAAATAATTTAAAGGAAGTACGAAGCATACTTGATCATCTAAACAGTAAAATTAATTTCATATCAATCGGGATTCAGGTTAGGGAATTATCATCATTTTAGGGTAGCGATTGATTGCTGGAATTCCAGTTTCAAAACTGGAAACCCAATTTCGCGTGCGTTTTGCCAGTAATTATGTTCAGATTCAGGTATTGCCCATGTTGAATAGAATCTAGTTCTATCCGTTAGGTTTCCAACGCATCAAACGGATTATCGATAGCAGTTCTGTATTAAAAGTTATGTCCTGTCTAGTGTAGCTATGCAAGAGGAGTCAGTGCAGAACACCTAGGTACGCTAAAATGCAAATTAAATATCAAGTGACGGTGAAACGGCAAGGGACTAGATTAATGTGTTAGCTAACTAAATTATCTACGCGACCATATAGGGCTCCGCACATTTTCAGTTTAAAACAGGGGTGTACATGTGTTCAAAGTCAGGCATCCAAGCGAAATGCTGTCCCGGACTGCAGTCCAATGTCACATTCGCAGCCAATTATCGTTACAGAAATCTATAAACGTCGAGAATTAAACTATAGGGATTTTTAGGTTATCGAGTCGTCTTCGATATGAGCTCTCGAACACAATATTCCGGTGTGTAACCAATTTACTATGATTTTCACAAAATTCAGGTACGGAAAATTTTCAGATTCGACGGATCTAAATGGGGATGACATTTCACGGTGTTAGGGTCCGTATTTTCGACCCAACTCTTCACACGGTATTCATCATCACTAAAGTCATCCATTACACCTAAATTCCATCATTTTAAGAGAGATTTTAGCTTATGGTTTGCATCGAGCACATATATAAACATTTGATACACAACCGAAATGAATATACTATAGCATGTAGCAAGTATTTGAACTTGCTTGACGACGAAGGTCTGCGATACGACAGCAGCGAACGGTGATGAACGGTACAGCACGTTGCATGCACGGACTAAGCACGACACGGCAACACAAAAGTTTGGCCTCGGCTCGAGCTAGGTGCGGCTTCGAGGCTTGGACTCGGCTGGTGGCTTGGGTCGGCGATGGTCGGTGAATGATGGAGACGGTGTCGATGAGATCGACGGCGAGACGAGCTCCGGCGGCAACGAGGCGCAGGCGATGCAGGAACCCGGGATGGTTTTCAGTGGGTTCTCGGGTGAAAGTTAAGGTCGGGGATCTTCTCGTCGGGAAGAAGGGGATAGGAGGAAGAAGTGGCGGCGGCAAGGGCGTGGAGGCGACGATGAGGTGCTGCGACGATGAGGCCTGGGTTCGGGTGTTGGGTTGTTGGGGTTCTCGTCGGGTGTCGGGCTGTGGGTTGTACGGTGCAGGGGTTCGTCGTTGGGGATGAGAGGCGAAGTGAGGAGGTCGACGACGTGGGTTTGGCGGTGCGGTAGCGACGAGCGCAAGCGTGGGTTTGAGCTTCGTGAAGGTGGGAAAGGAAGAAAACGTAGATGATGGAGGAGAGAGGGAGAGGTGTATGGGGTTGTTAAAATTTATATATATAAGAATATGGAGAGGGAGAGAGAACGTGTGAGTGAGGGTGTGAAGGTATGGTTAAAATACGTAAAGAACTTAATATAAATATACTGTGGGTTCCAACATGAGGAAGTGGGGTTTAAGATTGGTATAGGTTTTAGATAAAATAAAGAATTGATGTATATAAAGTGCAGAGAGAATATAAATGCACAGTTTATTATATAAGGAATATAATATTGATTATATTTGAGTTTTCTGGTTAATATAAATTTACTCCAAAATATGCCCTGGTTGGGTCTAAAATTTTAGTTTTAAAATACGGATATTATACGTATAAACCAAAACTAAAATATGATAACCGGATAACGAAAATGCATACCCCCAAGAACGGATACATGTAGCATGCACGTAGCTATCCAAACGAGTCTGTTTCACCACATGGTTAAGGGTATGATGCCGACCATGATTGATATTTTTAAAATATATTATTTGATTATAATTATATTATTAAAAAATACAGATGCCAGATAAATTGCAGGTAAACGGAATATATGTGCATGGAACCTCAAATCCAGCAGGGATAACATGTAAACAGGAACCCAGACGGGTTTTCAAGCATGCGGATCGGATCGGATACCAAGCACATATACCTATTACACTATTCGCACCCATAAACTAATAAAGCATGAAAATAGCCACGGAATAAATAAAATAATTGGATTAATATGGTATAACTGAATTAGGGTGTTACAATGTATATCACTGATATCGAATGATTATCCTCTAAGTCACTGTAGCTCGCTAAATACGAGTTCAATTCCACTTTGATTTCCCCCATTTCTCCCAGGTCACAATAACTATAAGCATATGATTAATTGTATACAAGCACGCGCCAAATCACGGTCTTACTCATTTTCACTGCACTGTTCACTTTCATTAATCGATCACTTTATCACTGACGTGCTTAATACAACTAATCTAATACCACTCACGTTCGACAATGCAAGTCCGCTATAAGTCACTATGAACGTTCGCTATCACTAAAGGTATCACGGTCGGGTAAAATACAAGAATGATGCGACATAGCAAGTCATATGCGATATAAAACACAATGCACCTTATGATTTTAGAAAAATATATTAATCTACATGATCGTATTTAGACAAAATTACAGAAGAGACATTAAGTAAATTCAAGCAGCGATTCAGCAAAATTGGTTCCAGATCAATCGGGTTTCAGGTTTGCGAAATGCGGTCGTCTCATTTTAAATTTTCATCGCATAAATTTCAGTTTCTGAATTGAAAGTCCAATCCACAACACATTTTTTATCCTGTTGGGATCATAATTAGGCAAAACCACAGTTGAGTGAAATTTCGATCTTTTAATTAGGTTTCCAACACACCAGACGGTTCGACAATATTCGTTGTGTGCTGGAAGATACATTCCGTTCAAGGTCAGGGCATACATTCTGTCCCTGCTTAGGACTGCGGCACACTTCGACAGTTTAAATTGCAATTAAAATATCAAACAGTGGTAAAATTAAACGAAAACAAAACCAATAATTAGCTAACAGGATTATTTTTACAACGATATAGGGTTATGCATAATTCCATGTTCGTACAACGCTACACATTCATATAAATTCAGGCATCATCGTGGAATGTTGCCCTGGACTGCAATCCAGAGCCGCATTCCCAGTCAATTCTAATTGCCGTGATCTATCAGTATCGAAAAATAAACTATAGAGGGTTCTAGCTGATCGAGTCGGTTTCGATATGAGCCGTAGAACATTACATTCCGATATGTATCTAATTTTATATTAAATTTAACATCTCGACGTATACAGTGAAATCAGAATTGACGTCGCCTCTTTGGGACGTCGTTACACGTGCGATACTTCGTCATTTAGAGTTCAGCCTTCTACGGGACATTTATAAGAAGCAAAAGGAAATATCGATAAAAGGTTTGAGCATGATCGACGGGGTTTATTTTCAGTTCTCTATCTCAAACTAACAACACAATATCGAGAATTATCGAAGTGAATTTGGTTTTACCTAATCCATGAAAACGATATCTAACATTTACAACTTCCACGCGATATTAACATGACGTCTTCAGATCCGTTTATGCTCAAAACTCACGCTTTAGATTTAATGCGGTCATGGCATACAAAATATGTGATAGTATATTACGTAACATGGATTCACAATAATGAATTAGTATAATGTTAATATGAATTTATAGATCTAAGTACATAGCATGTTAAAGAAAGTGAGATTTCACTTGCCTTCGGTCGCTGATATAGAAGCGACACCACGTGCAGAATTCGTCTCGACACACGAGACGACGCGATGCTGGACACGGTGCATGGTGCGTGTGCAATGCACGGTGATCCGGTACTGGACGCGGTGGCGACGCGAGCGTGATACGGTAGTGGGCGTGGTGATGACATGGGCGTGACACGGTAGTAGGTGTGGTGATGATGCGGGTGTCACACAGTACTGGGTACGGTCTTGGCTCGGCGTGTGGTGCGGGTATGGCACGGCGTGACACGGTACTAGATGCGGTGTTGGTGTGGGAGTGGGCACGGTGTGTGCACTGGACCGGGGCACGGGGTGGCACGGAGGCGACTTGGCACTGATCGTGGTGTTGGGCACCACTGGGCACGAAGATGGTGTGGTGGTGGCAAGGGGTCGGCCAAGTGTCGTGATGGAGGCGGTGGGGGTGCGGTGGTGAAGGTGAAGGTGGTGGTGGTTGTCGGAGGAGGTTGCAAAAGAGGAGCTGGTGGTGCTGTGGTTGGACGGAGGTAGCGGTTTTGTCGACGACGATGGCGGTTGCTGCAGGCAGCGAAAAGGGGGTTGGGTTCAAAATGAGGAGGCTCTGGTGTAGGGAAGCGGTGGAGCGGAGGTGAGGAAGTGGCGAGCTGAAGGTGTTGGTGGTGGTGCAGGTGGCAGCGGGGATGTGCATCGGCGGTGGAGAGGTCACCGGTGAGTGCTTGGAGGGGGCGAGAGAGGTAGAAAGAGATTAAGAGAGAAGGAGAGGGAGATGTTGAGGATTAGAGGAAATCGAAAGAGAGGATCTCGGGAGTTAGGATCGAGTGGGGCGTGGGTGAACGGGTCTCGGGGCGAGCGCGAAAGGAGGGAGCCGTTGGGGAGAGAGAGAAATGAGAGGGCGGAGAGATGGGCGCCGGGGATCTCGGGGTGGTTGAGATTGAGGGCGGGGTCGTCGTGGAGGTGTGCACGGGTCACGGGGCGGCGGTCGCGAGGAAGGGGAGGAACGTTGAGGAAGAGGGCGGGAAAAGAAAGGAGAAGAAGAAGAGGAAGTGGGGTAACGGGTCGGGTTTGGGCTAGGTTAGGGGTTGGGTTTGGGTTTAGTTTGAAATGGGATTTTAGGGGGGGAATAGAATTTGAATTTAAAGAGAAGAAAAAATAATGAGAAAATAATTTTGAATTAATTTGGTAGGGAAAAAAAAGCTAGAGGAATTAGAAGATAGGTAAAATAAATAATGAGTTGGGGAAAATATTTATGAGGGATATTAGGAAATATATATAAAAATAACTTAAGGAACTTAAATGAATTTATTATCGAAAACAATATGGAAAATACAAACCGAGGATACCGGTTATTACACCTTACATACCTTCCCGCATATTGAGAATCCGCCTTTTTTTTATGGTAATCTTCGGTTTGCATGGTTTTCAAATTTGTGTCGGATGGGATTTGATCCCGGATGTCTATGATTATCATCTTAATGTATTGTATATGTTCCAAAAGCTCCAAAATTGTGATGAAGGTTGAGGGATATATATATCTTTTTTCTAATATCTAAACAATTTACATTCTAGCCTTTTCCTCTACTTTGCAGGAGACTACTAGATCAACAAAAGTGGATGGCATGTCTAGACCTAGATTCTCCACAACTGTTTTCCCGACGAGAATCCTATGATTGCTCATTCAACCTGCAGTTTGAAGATAGCATTTCAGCCGAGTATTTAACTGTGCACGATGCTTCAACATCTTCCCATTCCTATTATGTTGATGTCGCCAAACCACCTCCTCTACCAAGTGTATCTAATGGAATAACTAATATTTTCAAAAGGCTAACAAGTTGTAATTGTGTCCCAAAGGAAACAAGGAATGCTTGGGACAAACTTTTCTTTGAAGGGTATCAAGCTGATGTCCATGTTGTTACAGATGACAAGGGCCTAATTTTGGCGCATTCTAATATTATGGTAAGTGCATCGAGGTCTTATAGTGTGTGTTCATGCCTTCATTTATCATATAGAAACATGAATTTTGCCAAACCCTTGTCTTTGAATCTCGAATGCACACTGCAAGTCCTAATAATGTGCTTTATTATCACATAGGATATAAATTTTGACCCCCTAGACCAAGAAAGGATATTTAATTTTTGGGTTAATGTTCTTGTTGAAGTTGTCTATGTCAAGATAATGGGCCAACTAGAGTTTATGATGTCTCATGGGCTTAATAACCAGAGGACGCAGAAGAGATCTTATAGAATATCGAGAATGTTCTCAGGAATTTTTCTCCTAAGAACGGCTTAATAAATCAACATCGACTAATTTTTTCCGATAGTCGACACCGTTCATTTTATTCTTCATGGCCTAATGCATGGATACACCAATTTTAATGTGCTTTGGATACTTTTTACTTGTTGATCTACAAATGTGAAATGTGAAAAACTGTTAATATTGCAACCATCCAATACAAGAGCAGAAAGTATCGAAAACACATGAGAATTGGTGAATACGTCCATTAGGTAATGGAGGTCAAGATGAACTGCGCCGATTATCCCAAAAAAAATGCTTGATATCGATTTGTTGAGGGATTCTCGGGAAATAGCATTCTCGGGACTGTTAATTTTTCTCTTATTTTAGTCTCTATTTTTTCACTTTTTCCATTATGGGACTAGACCCCACAACTTGTTCACTCGACTGGATGCAATACTCAACAAAGTTTATATATCCCATCAGGCAATTTGCATTGTAATTACGCCATGCTCCACCTCAAGCCAACTGTTGTAACTAGTAAAATGACTTGACATGAGGCTTCACCACAAGCCCCCCAAGAAGGCTTGACACACACCCATAATGCACTTCTTCTCTTATCTGGTTCCTCGACTCACTCACATTATCTCTTATACACAAAAACTCATCTTTTTTTTTTTCTGTCCGCAAATATCTAGTAGTATTGTGCATTCAAACAAAGGCTCGATTAACCTTGAGCTCCTGTATTGCCTACTATGGTTAATGATGTGGTCAATAGACTAAGAACTCGCATTATCCAAGAGGCTTCCTTAAAACCTATAGTTAACCATTTGTCCATCTTCTTTGGATACTTTTTACTTGTTAATCTACAAATGTGAAATGTGAAAAACTGTTAATATTGCAACCATCCAATACAAGAGCAGAAAGTATCAAAAACCCATGAGAATTGGTGAATACGTCCATTAGGTAATGGAGGTCAAGATGAACTGCGCCGATTATCCAAAAAAAATGCTTGATATCGATTTGTTGAGGGATTCTTGGGAAATAGCATTCTCAGGACTGTTAATTTTTCTCTTATTTTAATCTCTATTTTTTCACTCTTTCCATTATGGGACTAGACCCCACAACTTGTTCACTTGACTGGATGCAAGACTCAACAAAGTTTATATATCCCATTTGGCAATTTGCATTGTAATTACGCCAAGCTCCACCTCAAGCCAACTGTTGTAACTAGTAAAATGACTTGACATGAGGCTTCACCACAAGCCCCCCAAGAAGGCTTGACACACACCCATAATGCACTTCTTCTCTTATCTGGTTCCTCGACTCACTCACATTATCTCTTATACACAAAAACTCATCTTTTTTTTTCTGTCCGCAAATATCTAGTAGTTGTGCATTCAAACAAAGGCTCGATTAACCTTGAGCTCCTGTATTGCCTACTATAGTTAATGATGTGGTCAATAGACTAAGAACTCGCATTATCCAAGAGGCTTCCTTAAAACCTATAGTTAACCATTTGTCCATCTTTTAGCATCCATTTTCTTACTGTATTGGATGAGGGACGATTATGATGTATTCCTTTGAAGATTGAGTGTACCAAATGACGATGAAGTAGATTCGTCAAGATTACCATAAAACCCAGAGTTATTTCCATATATAAAATGTGCCAGATATATTTTCTTAAATTCTTAGTAAAAATTACCGATTTCATTACGTATAGATGTACTTTGAATTCCACTGAAAGTGTCCTTAGACCCTGATTTTATCATATCGATCATTTTGCTCAACTATATTGTTTGGTGTATTGCTGAACAGGGCATTGCATCTCCTGTGTTAAGAAGTATGTTGGAGAAAGCAAAGGTGAAAGGGGGTTTTCGATGTATTAAAATCCATGGCGTGCCTTTAAAAGCGGCCCGTGCATTTATCCGATTTCTATATTCCTCATGGTTTGTCTACGGTTTACATCTTTCATTCCACATTCCTTGGAAATTTATCATGTGAGATGTTAGTGTACAGTGGGGGGGGGGGGATCATTCAAAACTTAATGCAGTTCAAGTTTCTCCCAAGATAATGCAAACCATGGAAATGCACATGAATCACACTATTTCGCATAAATAATACTAAGCGTTAAAATCAATATTCCCATAGTCCTTTATGACTCTTCAAAGACCTTTTGTAAACCCGGCATACACTGGGCATGTGACTCCTAATCATTTGCATCCTTACGTACATGAACTTGTTTCTTACAAACATTGGGAAAATTATAAATTGAGATAAACATTTTCCCCCCTGACGGACTGGTTGGAAATGTGGTGGTCTAACTTTTCATCAGCAGCAATATATGTTTATTATCGGAATTTGATTCATTAAATCATCATCCAACTTCTTCGTTATTCATATACACACTCTAACCAACAACAACTAAGCCTTTTATCCCAAGCATATGGGGTAGGCTACATGAACCAACATGAGAATCACGCCGGATGCAGCACATGAATCCTCCGCCTCCACTCACTCCTGTCGAACAATATACTTTCATTGAGGCCTTTGGCAACCATATCTTTTCGTATCATCTCCATCCATGTTTTCTTCGGTCTCCCTTACGCCCTTTTGACATTGCTTATATCGAAAGTATCCATTCGTTGAATCGGTGCTTCCATAGGTCAAGGTATTATACTTGCTAACTAGCTGTCAAGGTATTATGACAAGGCCCTCACCTGCTGATAATTTCCTTGCTAGAAACTTCACACCATTACAGAGGAGGTTAACAGCCTGAAAAAATAATTCCCCGGTTCTTTCATGACGATATGTACAGTCTGTACAGATAAAGCTCTTAAAGCTGGTTTTTCATTGCAGCCATGACCCTGAGGATATGGAGAGATTTGTTCTTCACTTGCTTGTGATGTCACACTCATTTGCAGTCCCCTCGCTGAAAAGGGATTGCATCAGTCAACTGGAGCGAGGAATGCTAACAACAGATAATGTGGTTGATGTGCTCTGGTTATCTAGACTTTGTGACGCTCCTCGACTCTCAATGATCTGTATTCGTATCATCATTAATGATTTCAAGATTGTCTCCGTGTCCGAAGGCTGGAAAGTGATGAAACATGTTGATCCAAGCCTGGAACAGGAGCTTCTAGAATCCCTTGTGGAGGCAGATTCCGTAAGTTTGATTTTTCTTCATCTTAAACTTTTTCTTTAGTTTAAGTTGTTAGTGTATAACATGTGGACTATTTCAGGAATTAACCGTGCGATATACTTAGATTGTGTAAATATGTCAAGCACTAGAGTGGTGATATAGATGGAAGTTACCTTTTAGAGGTGACGTATTGTACATGAAAACCTTGTACATGCTTGGTTGTCTTAAATGTGAGTCTACAATGCATCGAACTCCATCGAGGAATTGGCAGTCCAAATTTTGTGATCAAACTGCAAAAAAATTATGATGCTGAAAACAATTAATAAACATTATTTTCCTGAAGCTTTGCTTATGTGGATACGAAACAAATGCTCACAATTTGAGGGTTCTAATTGCATACTTATAACGATACTAAAGAACAAAAACTCTGCTCAGATGTATAGGATAAAAACCTTCTTTGGTATAAGTATGAATTCTCGATATATATCTCATAGTTGCTTCATGGATCCACACAAGAGTAATTAGGTTCTCCCATTAAATAGAAAGTGTATCATGTATGTCTTAAATCAAGGTTTGCAGTAGTGGAGGAACCAGATAAAGATAAAAGAAGAATTCTGGTGGCAACAAATTTCTCAAATTTTTCTGTGGCACATGATGCCTATTTATGAAAGTTTCAGAACATGTAAAATTTGTTGCCACATATGATTTGGTTGATCGAGTAATTAGCAATGAAATATTTAAAACCCAACATTCAAGTACTATAGATCCTCGGTCATCTATCAATTTACATGCATGCACACATGTGCTCATGCACACTTGCACAGTCTTGATTAATTCTGTTAAGAAAAAATTAAACTCGATTAATTTTATTAAGAGAAAAATCATCTCAATTTATACATCTCATGACATAACTAACTGATAACTAATAATCCTAACAATCTAACATACTAATCATAACCTTAACAACATAAATCAGAACTTATCTGATTTATGATAACCATAATATCTAATACACTTATATTCGGATATCTCACAATCTAAAAGCCTCTCTCAAACTCACGGTGGATAACCGAGAGTTTGGATAATATTTTGAACCAAAATATACAACTTGTAGAACGACGGAGAAAAACAATAGATCTAAAATATCGAGCATGGCAGACTAATACCCTTTGGTCTGTTTCGCGGATTGCAAGATGGACCGAATATCATTCGCTGGAAATGCTAAAAGAAGAAGATCGTGCTGTTAAAAGACGTCATAAGAAAAGAATAGCTACTTGGACGAAAGATGATCCTGCTGCTAGAAGACGTCATAAAAAAGAATGGTTGTTTGGACTTGATATTGATGGAGACAACCGATTATGATCAAACTGAGAAAACTCGTTTCTGAATTAGATATTATTGACGCAACTTTATTTATTTTGGAATAATAAACTAAAAATAAAGCTAAATTTTGGATCGAGCCATTGGTTCTAATACAAGAAAGCAATATACTCGGATCAATTTTATTAAGAGAAAAATCATCTCAATTTATACATCAAATGACATAACTAATTGATAACTAATAATCCTAACAATCTAACACACTAATCATAACCTCAATAACATAAATCGGAATTTATCTGATTTATGATAACTATAATATCTAATATAGTTATATTCAAATATCTCATAATCTAACAAAGTCTATTTCATAAAAAACTAGCTAGAGATCTTAATCTTTCGAATAGCCATAAAATATAAAATCTTAATCTTTATATGGACGCAGGAAAAGCAAGAAAAACAGAAAAAGAAAGAGGAGAAACAAACATACAAGCAACTGCACGAAGCAATGGAAGCTCTTCAACACATATGCAGCGATGGGTGTCGAACAATTGGGCCTAGTGACAAGATGCTCAAAGGCAACCAAGCTACTTGTGGCTATTCAGCATGCAAGGTGCTCGAGTCTCTGGTTCGCCATTTCTCTGCCTGCAAGGCTCGAGTCCCTGGCGGATGCCAGCATTGCAAACGCTTGTGGCAACTTCTTGAGTTACACTCGTGTATGTGTATTGAACCTGACTTATGCAAGGTCCCTCTATGCAGGTTAGTTTATTTTATCAGTACTAAATATGCAAAGCATCTACCGCAGTATTTAATTTGGGTATGATATTCCAATCGGAAATTAGTCCTATTGGTTTTTATTTTGATATGATAAGCTGGCTTTTATTTAGATATGATAAGCTGGCTTTTATTTCAGATATGATAAGTTTACAAATAGTATATAGATTATGGGTCGACAATGCTTCCACATGATTTCTTCAAAAGTAGGCTGGTATGTGTTCTATCAAACCCAACCTTAAAAAAGGGTCGATTGCACAAAACGCCCCTGCAGTATACTTGGGATAGCATTAATACCCCCTCGGGTGAGATATCAGCGCAAAACCCTGAAAAAAAATATTAAAAACGTTACTTTAAACTACACAAGAATAAGTTTTAGATACAAATTGGACAGTCATCTCTTCCTAGCATGGATTGCTCCAAGAGAGAGTATCCAACCGTGTGATGGTTTCAGAAAGTCGGATGGGTGTTTGCGTTAACAAGTCTCTTGAGGGGGTATAATAGCAATATGGGTAATGTTTTGTTTAACTAACCCTTTAAAGAAAAAAACGTGTGGACATTCAACGCAACTGTTGATGAATTTACCTTGTAGGTAATCTACAACCAATATCCTGATACTGTACATTATGGCACTCTCCTTTTTCTTTCCTTTTTTAGTTGAATTAAATGACATTCTCCTGAATTAGTGGTATTTTCAGCATCACAAATGTGCTGGGTTTTTATATCAGTTCACGGTAACAATAATGAAAAGCAGAATCGAACTAGAACTAGATTCGATCTAGTCGAGTTGTATTCATTTTCCTCTGCAGTCAAATCCTTCTCCTATATGCTGCAAATTGGTTGATGGAACTATAATTATTAACATTAATGTGGAAGCAGGCATTTCAAGGATAAGATGCAGCAGCAGAGCAATAAAGAAGAGGCCAAGTGGAAATTATTGGTGAGAAAAGTGATTGCGGCCAAAGGCACCTTCAGCTCTATCTCGGCTTGGAGATCGACTGTAGCATAATGTTGTATATTTATATATATAAAAGAATAAGGCTTGGAGATCGACTGTATCATAATGTTGTATATTTATATATGTAAAAGATGTATTCGTAATTCGGGTTATTAAGTGTCACGGCCCCACCCTATTGTCCGCTCTGGCACAAACCGCGCCGTTTTGTCCTTTGGAACGAATCGGGCCTGGGACGAACCGGACCCGACCAAGGGCCACTTCCCAGGAGGTCACCCATCCCAGAATTTTCTTAGATCGAGCATGCTTAACTACGGAGTTCTAAAGCTTCTGTAGTGCCGATTCATTTAAAAGATATTATAAGAGTGGTATCATTTCATTTATAATTCTGGATCTGTCCTTTTTCGGAGTATATTCCAAAAAATCCCCCATTGTTCTACAGTGGCCTCCATGGACTCAAGAGGTAGCCCCCAACAAAGACCGACTATTGAGCGACCAACTCTGATATCATTCTGTCACGATCCCATCCCCAACACAGACGGTATTGTCCGCTCTGATCGAAACCGTACGGTTTTTATCCTTCGGGATGTGAACCGGACCCGACCGGTGGCCATTTCCAAGGAGGTCACCCATCCCAGAATTTCCTTAGCTCGAGCACGCTTAACTACGGAGTTTTCAAACTCTTGTAGTGCCGGTTCACTTAAAAGACGTCTCTGTATTATATGAGTGGTATCATTTTATTTATATTTCCGGGTCTGCCCTTTTTTGGAATGTATTCCGAAAATTCCTTCATTGATCTACAGTGGGTCAACAATGGTTCGAGGACGAACCACAGACTGACTATTGAGGGACCGGCTCTGATACCATTCTGTCACGACTCATCCCCAAACATAGACGTTATTGTCCGTTCCGGCCGAAGCCGCATGGTTTTTGTCCTTTGGGGCGAACCGGACCTGACCAGTGGCAACTTTCCAGGAGGTCACCGCTCTTAGAATTTCCTTAGCTCGAGCACGCTTAACTACGGAGTTCTCAAGCTCCTGTAGTGCCGGTTCACTTAAAAAGCGTATCTGTGTTATAAGAGTGGTATCATTAAATTTATATTTTCCGGATCTGCCTTCTTTCGGAATGTATTCCGAAGATTCCTTCATTGTTTTACAGTGGGTCCTATGGACTCAAGAGATGGCCCCCGCCCCCTTGTCATGGTGTGGCACTTTGTTCTGTGAGCAAAAAAATCGGATCCCGACATCCTCCTCACCTTTGAACAATGGTTCGAGGACGAACCACAAACCAACTATTGAGAGACCAGCTCTGATACCATTCTGTCACGACCCATCCTCAACACAGACGGTATTGTCCACTCTGATACCTTTGAACAATGGTTCGAAGCTGCACGGTTTTTGTCCTTCCCAGGAGTTCACCAATCCCAGAATTTCCTTAGCGCAAGCACGTTTAACTACGGAGTTCTTAAGCTCCTGTAGTACCGGTTCGCTTAAAAGGCGCTTCTGTGTTATATGAGTGGTATCATTTCATTTATATTTCCGGATCTTCTCTTTTTCGGAATGTATTCTGAAGATTCCCCTATTGTTCTACAACGGGTCCCATGGACTCAAAAGGTGGCCCCCGCCCCTTTGGCATGGCATTTTGTTCCGTGTGCAAGAACCGGGTCCCGACATCCTCCCCATCTTTGAACAATGTTTGTCCTCGAACCACAGACTGACTATTGAGACCAGCTCTGATACCATTCTGTTACGACCCACCCCCAACACAGACGGTATTATCCGCTCTGTACGAAACCACACGGTTTTGTCTTTCGGGGCGAACCGGACCCGACCAGAGGCCACTTCCCAGGAGGTCATCCATCCCAGAATTTCCTTAGCTCGAGCACGTTTAACTACAGAGTTCTCAAGCTCCTATAGTGCCGGTCCGCGCCTCTGTGTTATAGGAGTGGTATCATTTCATTTATATTTCCGGATCTGCTCTCTTTCGGAATGTATTTCGAAAATTCCACCATTATTCTATAGTGGGTCCCACGGACTCAAGAGGTGGGCCCCGCCCCCTTGGCATGACACTTGGCATTGCACTTTGTTCCGTATGCAAAAATCGGGTCCCGACTTCCTCCCCACCTTTGAACAATATCCGTCCTTGAATCACAAACCGACTATTGAGGGATCGGCTCTGATACCATTCTGTCACGACCCACCTCCAACACAGACGGTATTGTTCGCTCTGGCCGAAACCACACGGTTTTGTTTTTCGGGACGAACCGGACCCGACCAGGGGTCACTTCTAGGAGGTCAACCATCCCAGAATTTACTTAGCCCGAGAACGCTTAACTACGGAGTTTTCATGCTCCTGTAGTGCTGCTTCACTTAAAACGCGTCTCTGTGTTATAGGGGTGGTATCATTTCATTTATATTTCCGGATTTGCTCTCTTTCGGAATGTATTTCGTAGATTCCCCCATTGTTCTACAGTGGGTCCCACGAACTCAAGAGGTGGCCCCCGCCCCCTTGGCATGACACTTTGTTCCGTGTGCAGGAACCGGTTCCCGACATCCTCCCCACCTTTGAACAATATTCGTCTTCGAACCACAGACCGACTATTGAGGGACCAGCTCTGATACCATTCTATCATGACCCATCCCCAACACAGACGGTATTGTCCGCTCTGTCCGAAACCGTACGATTTTGTCCTTCGGGACGAACCGCTCAGACTAGGAGCCACTTCCCAGGAGGTCATCCATCCCAGAATTTCCTTAGCTCGAGCATGCTTAACTACAGAGTTCTTAAGCTCTTGTAGTGTCGATTGGTATTGTCTGCTCTGGATGAAACCGCACAGTTTTGTCCTTCGGGGCGAAAGGACCTGATCAGTGGTCACTTCCCAGAAGGACCAGAAGATTCCCCCATTGTTCTACAGTGGGTCCCACGGACTCAAGAGGTGGACTCCGCCCCCTTGGCATGACACTTTGTTCCGTGTGCAAGAACCGGGTCCCGACATCCTCTCCACCTTTGAACAACGTTCGTCTTCGAACCACATACAGACTATCGAGGGACCAGCTCTGATACCATTCTGTCACAACCCACCCTCAACACAGACGGTATTGTCCGCTCTGGCCGAAACCACACGGTTTTGTCCTTTGGGATGAACCGGACCATGGGCCACTTCCCAGGAGGTCATCATCCCAGAATTTCCTTAGCTCGGGCACGCTTAACTACGAAGTTCTCAAGCTCCTGTAGTGTCGGTTGGTATTGTCCGTTCTGGACGAAACCACACGGTTTTGTCCTTCGGGGCGAAAGG
The DNA here is from genome assembly GCA_030015575.1 of Agapanthus africanus. Taxonomy (NCBI): domain Eukaryota; kingdom Viridiplantae; phylum Streptophyta; class Magnoliopsida; order Asparagales; family Amaryllidaceae; genus Agapanthus; species Agapanthus africanus. The sequence continues at coordinate 85,746,924 of JASDDO010000024.1, forward strand.
ACCCGACCATTGGCCACTTCCCAGACATCGCTTATCCCAGAATTTCCTTAGCTCGACCACACTTAACTATGGAGCTCTCATGTTTCTGTATTGCCGGTTCACTTAAAATGCGCCTCTGTATTATAGAAGTGGTATCATTTCATTTATATTTACGGATTTGTCCTTTTTCTGAATGTTTTCCGAAACCGCACGGTTTTGTCCTTCGGGACGAACCGGACCGACCAGGGGCCACTTCCCAGGAGGTTATCCATCCCAGAATTTTCTTAGCTCGAGCACGCTTAACTATGGAGTTCTCAAGCTCCTGTAGTGCCGGTTGGTATTTTCCGCTCTGGACGAAGCCATACGTTTTTATCCTTCGGGGCGAAAGTACCCGACCAGTGGCCACTTCCTAGAAAGACCAGAAAATTCCCCCATTGTTCTATAGTGGGTCCCACAGACTCAAGAGGTGGCCCTTTCCCCATGGCATGACACTTTGTTCCGTGTGCAAGAACCGGGTCCCGACATTCTCTCCACCTTTGAACAACATTCGTCCTCGAACCACGGACCGACTATTGAGGGACCAGCTCTAATACCATTCTGTCACGACCCACCCTCAACACAGACTGTATTGTCCGCTCTGGCCGAAACCGCATGCTTTTGTCCTTCGGGACGAACTGGACCCGACCATGGGCCACTTCCCAGGAGGTGTAATGACTGTTTTTATTGTACAAATTTTTTTAAAGTTAATGTATAGAATAAAGTTTGCAAGCCTGAGTATACTTTTAATATTGTTTTGTTTAAGAACAACAAGAAACAACTTGTAGCTCACTGGTAAAGCCCTTGCACTGTTGTGACGTAACCCATGTGTTCGAATCCCCATCAGCCACATATATTTTTTAATGATTTTTCTTTTAAATTTTTTGGAAGCCCAAAAGTTTACACGTGCAATACACGTAAAATGAAAAGTCACAGAAAATCAAACATGTGCTAAATGTTATATAAACAGACATTGACACATTGCATAAATTTAACCCCCAACCCCTACAGTAGACCGGCGAGATCCCCTCTGGGGCCGGCACCAACAGACCTTTATTGGTAAAACTTCCCTGTGCTTTGCACACAACACCTCTTGGCCTACCCCACTATCTCTGTTCTGTTTGTTTTCTCTGCAATTATCCAGAGAATTAAAATTAAGCACTAATCCAATTTTTAATGCATTTTATTTCAATCTTTTAATTCCAAAACCCTAATTCCACACTATAAATACAACCCCATACCCTAGCCGCTCTTCATTCTGAAATCTATTGTCAAAATTCTCAAATTTTTCTAAGTCCTTGAAGAGTACAGGTGGAGTTAGCTCAAGAACGACTTCTGGCGAGAACTCGAGACAATTCCGGCGACCCCGCGACTCCACGAAGCTACCTTTCTCATCCTATACTTCCCATCTCTCATTTTAACTCGTAAGTCTCATTTCTCTTCCTCTCTTCCTATCTAAAAATAATCTCTTTTCAAAATTATGTCGGTAAGTGGAGTTATACCGACATTTATTTGTAAAAATTTTAAAATTTCAATTTTTCTTAAGAATCACTCATCCATATCATTATACCTTGCTTGATAATCATTAACTGATATTTAGAAACAAGTTTCGCTTTAAAGCTCCATGTAAAACAATTTTAATTAAGGTTTTACGTTTAAATACCATAAACTTTACACATGACACATTTTAATCATTTTTTATTGCCTTTAGAAAACATCACGAGATAGTGACCTACCTCTCACATACACACATCTTGATATAGTATGGTTCTCTTGATCAATATTTTGGGACAAATACGAATTTTCATCAAAATACCATAAACTATTAAAAACCGGATTTCTTTAAATTGTGGTATTTTAAATTCCTTACGATTGTGTCTCTACAACCCACTTTTGGGGAATCCGAATCGGATGGTGCGGATTATCTATCGCACATCCATCGGACTAGTAGGGCGAGATACAGAGCTCCTCACGGAGCATACGTTCTTGACAGAATTTTAATACAATTTTTAAGAAAAACGAGAATTTCTATTTAATAACAAAAATTAATTTTTAATAATTATATAAATATTATCAAACCATCTATTTTAATATATAATAAAAATTTAATGTTTTCTAGAATATAAAGAATAACAAGTTTCTTGATAATACCATCAAGAATCAATACAAGTCAAATTTTATACTAAAATATCTTGAACTATTCAAACTATATATATATTCACTAAGATACCCCATTCTCCAAAATTCACATCCATGAAAACTCTAAAGAATATAAATAAATACTTGAGATCTATTTTGAAAGTATATTTAAAATATTTTTCATAAAACCCACTCAAGTTATATTAAATTTATATTAAGGACCCTAGTAAATATAGGTTTAAACGGGACCAATTCTCTTGGGCCTCAGGGAGTCAGAGAAAGTGGATGCTTGCCTATTTAAGATAGAAAACTAAAACGGGGTTATCAATGGTAATTGTCTTGGAAAAAAACACAAATCTTGTCGTCCATGTGCAGCAGTTACCGATAACTCCAAAACCTAATTCAGGAATCCAAATATGTTTAAGTGTCCCACTCAATCTGAGTCTCAGTCTAATCTGAATACAATCCAAACATAACTCCAATTCAACATGAATCCAATATATACTTGAACTGGACATGAATACCAGAATTTTATCAAGCATACAACATGACTTGACTTGACCGAACCATGGATATATCTTGACTTGACTACATGACTATCCGTTTACATCCTGAACCGTTTACATGAACAAAGTCTTATATCTACAAAACAATACAATATACGCTACGGGGTTTTAAAGGGGTAGACTGGTGCAGAATGTGTTAAAAGTGGCACGATGATGGTCACTAAAAGACACCTACATGAACATCCTGTGTCGTTGTCCCGTGGGTTTTGACGGGGTCTTGTACTTACATGTTACCTTAGTCCACGGAGCAAGTTGGACTCCTCTCGTATACACTGATATATTCTGTACCAAGCTACAAACAACTACGTTAACATAACAAACACACACTTTACCTATTCTATTCTCTTTACCTATCTATTACATTCTATATTTTGGGACTTACCGAGCGCTAGTTCGTTGACGACATTCATGTCTCTTCTTTCTTTAGAATGTTGTCAGGAGGATCCGACTCTCAGGAGATCGAGCCCAACCAGGACAATTTGGAGCAGTTCATTGAGGAGACAAAGTTCTAGTTCCTACTTGTACTTATACTTTTCTTTCAATTCATATGCCATTGTTTAAGCATCGCTTTCTTTCATTGTACTTTATTTTTCAGTTGTATATAAAGAATGGTTCTTAATAAAAAGTTGTTGTTTTATTACGTCTCTTGTCATTCTTGTGCTTTACATTTATATTACTTATTTACACTTAACGTGTTTACTTCTGAGTAAATACATCGCGGCCTCGCGACGTCTCCTTATCGTACACTGGGAAGCGAGGCGTGACAGGTTTTGTTGGTGGCCCATGCATGTCAGTTCTGCATGAAACCCTACCATGCAGGTCAGTTCTGCATGGAAACCTAAGCAATATAACACAAGAATTATAAGAATCAGCAACTAAAAACATTCTTTACATTTCAAATGCCTTGAATCAATCCTAACCCTATTTTTCTTTCTAGATTATGGATTCCCCCAACAATACGAGCACGAACGTTAATGGCAACACCCCACCACCACCATCTCTACCACTTACACCTACCGTAGCAGCTCCTATCAATGGGCAGACAGTATTGCTTGAGGCAATCAAAAGCCTCTTGAAGGGACAGCAGTAGCAGACTGCTATTCTATTGCACTGCCCTAAGACTGAGGCACTCGGAGTCAAATAATTCCGGACACTGCACCCTAAACAATTCTTTAAGAAAGTGAGTCCCCTGGAAGCGGAAGAATGGGCTCAGTCGATTGAGGACGATCTGGCACAAGTGCCAGATATTACTTGGGTAAGAGTTGCGAAGCTGCAGCTAACTAACAACGCCAGAGTATAGTGGAAGGCTGAAGAAAGCCGTCTTGCCCAGCCGATCGAATGAAAGACATTTCGCGATATGTTCGACGCGAAATATTTTCCCGAGACTGCCCGTTCTAATATGGAGCAGCAATTCATCCACCTGCAACACGGCTCTATATGGAGCAAATCTGTGGATGAGTATAATGCTGTGTTCACCATGTTGAGCAGGTAAAATATGTCTCAAATATTCAATTTTCTAATATCACATACTACACAATTAACACAAGACCGTAACAGGTTCGCGGCACATCTCATACCGACTGCTGAGATCAGGGCTAGACGATTTCAGCAAGGGTTAGACCAAGAGATCCAAGCTGCTCTAGCTATAGGGGATTTCCCAACCTACGACCTTGCACTGAAGGCTGCCCGAAGATATGAGGCAACAGTGAAGAAGAAGGGCAGATCTCAATATGCCGGTGCGAAGCGCCCTGCTACTCAGATAGTATGAGGAGCCTCTTCTAGGCCATCGTTTGTAGAAGAAGACCGGGAGTACCATTTAACCAACCCAGTCCAGACTTTTGATTCTACTGCAAGAGAAATGGACACCTGGCGAAGGACTGCAGGCGTGCTAACCGTCTGTGCTTAGTTTGTGGCGCATCCACTCATTCTATTGGAGATTACCCACATCGTCTCATCCTAGCTCCTGCACCCCGACCAGCACCCACCTTTCCGCAGCGGCCGGCTATTCAGACACCTGCACCTCGTCTTGCTCTCCCAGCTCCACCTCCTCGTGGACCTCCTTCACAGCATCCTCGTCAGTTTCATCAGGCACAGAGAAATATGCCGCAAGGACAGAGGAATATGCCTCCAGTAAGGAGGAATGTACCTAGGCGTCAGGCTTTCATAATGACTGTGGAAGAAACTGAAGTCACTGGCCAAGTCATCACTGGTAACTCCCACTCTTTCAAAACCTTTTTCAATCTTTGTGTACCTCAATATATATCTTTTCCTTAAACATATTTCACACAACTTAGGTACAATCTTAGTAGCTTCCTTTCCTGCACTAGCACTCTTCGATACTGGAGTATCACATTGTTTTATATCGCAACGGTTTTTCCGAACTCATGCGATTCCAGTTAAACCGCTCGTATCCAGCTGGAATGTCAGTTCAGGGAACAACGTTCTAAAGGCAACTCTGGTATACGACCTGTGTCCAGTGGTCGTTTGCAGCAGAGAATTTTATGCTGACTTTAAGGTGCTGGACATACCGAATTTTGACGTAGTCTTGGGAATGGATTGGCTAGGAACTTTCTTCGCTACCATCGACTGTCGTCAAAGGAGGGTAGTGTTCGAGATTCCAGATCACCCGGTCTTTTATTTCAAAAATGGAGACCGTACCCTGGAGCCTAGTACTTACAAATCTAAATCGAAGAAGGCAGTAGTTGCAACACTTCAGGCAGATAAGACAAGCCAGAGGTAGTTCGAGAGTTCGAAGATGTATTTCCTGAAGACATCTCAGGTTTGCCTCCCGATCGAGCTCTTGAATTCAGTATTGACTTAGTACCTGGTGCACAACCTGTGATCAAAGCACCGTATCGGTTAAGTCCAGAAGGATTGAAGGAGACCCTTACTCAATTGGACAAACTTTTGAAGAAATGATGGATTCGTCTCCGTACTTCAAGTTGGGGATCTCCAGTTTTGCTTGTGAAGAAGAAGAAAGGTTCATACAGAATGTGTATATACTACCGAGCTCTAAACGAAGTGACGATAAGGAACAAGTATCCACTACCGCGCATCGATGATCTGTTCGATCAGCTAAGTGGTTTTTGCATTTTCTCAAAACTAGATCTTCGTTCAGGTTATCATCAGGTGAAATTCAAAGAGTCTGATATTCCGAAAACGGCATTCAGGACTCGCTATGGTCATTATGAGTTTCTCGTGATGCCATTTGGAGTGACCAATGCACCAGCCATATTCATGAATCTAATGAAACAAGTTTTCCGAGAGTACCTAGACATGTTTGTTGTTATATTCATCGACGACTTCCTGGTGTATTCAAAGAGCCGGAAAGAACACGCTGAACATTTACAAATTGTCCTGGAGACTTTGCGACAGCATCAACTCTATGCCAAGTACAGCAAGTGCGAATTTTGGCTAGATCAAGTCGGATTTCTCGGGCATATCGTTTCAGGCGAAAGAATCTCCGTAGATCCAGCTAAAGTATCAGAAGTAAGCGAATGGCCGACACCAAAGACAGTGAAGGACATTCGAAGTTTCTTGGGTTTAACAGGATACTGCCGAAGATTTATTGAAGGTTTTTCGAAGATTGCAGCATCCCTGACCAAGCTCACATGCAAAGATGAAGTATTCTTGTGGTCAGAAGCATGTGAAGAAGCTTTTGTAGAACTCAAGTCAAGATTAATATCAGCACCTTTCTCATAATATCGGACCAATCTGGAGGATTCGTTGTGCATTGCGATACATCCGGTAAGGGATTAGGATGTGTTCTACACCAGCACGGAAAAGTTGTAGTTTTTGCATCAAGGCAGCTGAAAATTCATGAGCGCAACTTGATTGAAAGTGATTTAGCATGCATGCGCTTTTAAAAGATGAATCAAAAATATTTGTTAACCGCAATCAAGAGCGGCGTCGCTTGGTAGCTAGCCGGTGAATACGGGTCGGTTCACAGGGATGTTGTGTATTTCCTAATTTGGTCTAACGAGTTAATTCCAAACAGTATGAATGGATTATCGCTAAAAACTAAGATTAATATTAAGACTAGAATCTTGCTAGGGTTAGGTTTGGGTTAAGTTTGGAAATTGAAGATTTCCTCACCGCTTTCAATACCCTAATTTAGATCTCTTTATGTGTTATGGTAACAATTAATAAAGGGGATTAGTTCCATCGGGAAGAAACGATGTTTCTTGCTCTAGGTTCTAGTCCTTCCTTTCTTAATTCTTACCTTAACCTCCATGGAAAACATACACAACCGGTCGTTTATACTACGGTATCACCGTTACCTCGTGGGATAGGGTGCTGTAGGGAGCGGTGTGTGTATGTATGCATGGAGTCCTATAAAAACGTGTGATGGGCAAGAAAGGGGTGAGAGATCTCCATCTCTCAAGCTTTCCCCAAATCTAACCCTAACAAGCGAGGAGACTACTCACTCATTATGGAATTTAAAAACATGATCTATACTAATTAACTAGGGCAATTAATGAAATCTAAACTAGAGCAAGAATAGAAAATTATACTAGGGCAGATAATAAAATTAACTAGGGCAAGAATTGAAAACTTAGTCTAATTTGATGCACTCTTTATTCTTTACAGAAATTTACAGATCTGAATTTTAGATATAAAATGAGGCACAAGAAGAGGCATCATCAAAAAGAGGTTTAGGGTTTCTATTTATAGGTCATAGAAACTCTAGGGTTACAATTGATTCACGTCTGCAATTACAAGTTTACCCCCTAAGAAAAGAACTAGTCAACGCACCGCCAGCGACCATAGAAATTTTCCACCGACACGGGAGAGGCACGTGCCACGTTTTTCCACCGTCACGCGCTTCTAATGGCCGCGGAACCGCGGCCAGAAGGCAGGTTTGGCCGCGGATCCGCGGCTGTATAGGGGCATCAAAGGCTGAGATTTTCAGGGAATGTTCTGTTGCTTTGTTTCTTCTATTTCCTTTACTTGGTTTCTCAGATGGTCTTCTATTTTTCTTCCAGATTTCCACAGTAAACAATATCGTAGACTTTTACCGTTTGCTTCGTGTCGAAGTCTTGAATCTTGCGCTACCTTTGTACTTGTGAATTTGTTCAATGATCTTCATTTAGCCTTCAACTGTAGGCTTGATCAAGATTCTTCCATTTGTCGGTCTTAGTCTCACTTTTGTATAATCTTTTTGTCTTTTTCACTGTTTTTGTTCCGAGAACCTGTAACTATGTAGCAGATATGGGTCAAAAGCACCTGTTTATTTGTAAACTGAATAAGAATGGGAAATAAAATATTGCAAAATTATGGTATGAACACAACTATCCAACACATGGCTTGGAATTGGCAGCCGTTATCTTTGCACTTAAGATTTGGCGCCATTATCTACTTGGAGAACGAGTGGATATATTCACTGATCACAAGAGTCTGAAGTATGTGTTTACTCAGAAGGTGTAACACCCTACTTCATTTATACCAATTCTATTTCGAATATTTCTTTAATTATGGTATTTTCCTGATTTATTGTGTTTTGGGTGCGAATAGTGTATTTGACATCTGCATTTGCATCCGACCCGACCCGCTTGCTGGAAACCCGTCTTGATTCCAGTTTATGATTTATCTCGGCTTGTTATATGGATCCTTGCACTTTCATTATTTTATACTGCATACTGGCATTAAATCTGGTATCTGCTTTTTTTAATATAACATTTAAAAAGTCACATAAAATATTTTAAAAATATCTAGCATGACCTGCATGATACCCCTAACCCTGTCGTAGCATCCGCGCACCTTGTTCTCGTCCCGTTCAGTGTAACGGACTCGTTTGGATGGCTGCGTGCACGTGCGTGCATCCGTTCTTTGGGGTATGCATTTTCGTTACTCGGATATCCAATTTTGGTTTTGGTCGACACGTATATTTTCCGTATTTTAAAACTGGATTTTTAGACTCGATCCGGACGTGTTTTGGACTATTTTGTATTTCGCCTAAAACTCAAATTTCCTTAATATTATATTCTTTACTATTTAACTGTTTAATATATAAAATTATATACGATTTAAAATTTCTTTACCAGAAAAATAATTTTTTTATATTAATCCTAACTAACTGCACATCACTTTCTCTCTCTCCCCTCCTCTTTCTCTCACCTATCGCAATTCCTGTTCATCGCGAGATCCACTCACCTTCCTTCTCTCCACTAGCCTCATCTCCCTTTCATTTCGTTTCTTTTCTTTTAAAAACCCCTGCACCCCCGCGATGAGAACACGTGAAACCCTAACCCTAGCTTCGTCTGTCCCCGTCGCCATCGGCCTCCCCGTTGCCTTCATCACCTCCACTTCCTCCTCTCCTCCATCTCCATCTTCTCCTTCTATCCAACCACCAAGAACCCTGCACAGAACCCTAACCCCGAACCCTCATCTCACCTGCACACCTCGCCGGCGATCTCTTGCCGTCACCTCAACACCTTCGCAACCACCTCCCCGCCTCCTCCCAAACCCCAGCACCACACCAGAGCCACCCCAGCACCACACCAGAGCCACCCCAACTTATTTCTTTTCTTCTTATTCTTCTTCTTCTTCTTTTCTTTCCTTCTCTTTTCTTGATTTCTTGTTTCTTTTCCGGTGATCACCCGCCGGAGCCGTACTCGTCGCTGATGATCCGAGAGATCCAGTGGACATCCTCTGCCTGCGTGGTTATCCTCTTTCCTTGCCTGGACCCGTCCCGCGTACCGTGTGTGCGTTGCGACGATTTCCCGACGCCGGACATCCCGTACGCACCCGTCGTGTATTCCGCTCAGGCATGTTTATCTTGCTACATGCTATACTATTATATCTGCATCCATATGAATAAAATATTACATGTTGATTGCATTATACATCCATATTAAAGTTTTACTGTTTTCGGATACCCGTATGCATCCATATCATTTAATATACATCTAGCTGTATCTACAGATCATATTAATTCATGTTATTATTGTAGTAACACCCCATGCTTAATAATGTGCATCCCACTTAGTCTTGGAGCTGTAAATGTAACCCTTGATCGATATTTGTGCATCCATGTTTTATTGTGTATCCATACCATTAATTCTGCATACCTAGTTGCATGCCATTTTATATTAACTCATATTATTATTACATTAGTCTCCCATACTTGATAATGTGCATCCTACATAGTCATGATGTAACCCCTGATAAATATTTGTGCATCCATACTTTTATCGTGCATCCGTACTTGCTATAGTTTTATTATGAGCACCCTTTTGATACACTGTGCACCCCCTGACATGACCTGTTGTACCACTGCTTGACTTGATACCTGATCTTGTTCCTAATGCCGACAATCCTGACATGTTGTCCCGATGGACATATCTTGTTGTCTGTATAGACAAACCTGTACCTACTTGATCCTGTGTTGGCATTAGCTCTAGATTTATCAATACCTGACTTGAACACATAACTTGGGGGTATGGGGAAATCAATGATGAAACCAGACTTGTAACTCGACAGTTCAATGCTTATACTGATCAGTTTTACGGGCTAGGCCAGCCCCGGGATGCTGCTGCTGATATCATTCATCTGTACATGTTTCATGTTTAATGCCTAGCGGCATGTCTCGGTTTCAGCCCGAGAATCTGGACCGTGGTCCTGGGCACGCACGGGATACTATTGAGTTACATCGACGATTCATTAAATTGATTTCAAAGACTTGAGAGTAGTTAACCCAGTAGTTTAGTTCAGATTACTCACCACACGTCACATGTGCTTATATTCTTTATTGTTCCTTATTCGTGTTACTGTTATACTTTTATTACCGTTTATACGCATGCCTGCATGTCTTACTACCCCCTGATTATGTATTATTGTTTGATATTATGACGCACTGACGTCTGGGTTCTGCATGACCCAGATCCTCTATCCTTATCGCATGCCGTTCAAGAGTATTTCGGCCAACAGGCCGAGCAGTGAGAATCCTGTTAGTAGCTAGTTAGTTTAGTTTTCTTTCAGCATTTTCATTTCCTGATGTGAGCCCGTATTTGGGACGTACTTTCCAGATTGTTATTGTTACTTGGATTTATTGCTTCCGCATATTATTTCTTGATTCTCTTATTCTGGCATATGGACATGTACTAGATAGTTTATTTTATTTCTACTGTTCTTGATATCTTATAGACATCCGTAATGTGACTGTGGAGGGATGTTTCCTAACCACATGTAGCATGGTTGGCTCTGTCACATGCCGATCTTAGCGCACTCTGAGAAGCGGGCGTGATAGGGTTTGTTTGGTATTAGAGACGATATAATTTAGGTTAATCGGGTTTGATTCTTTTGTAGTTGGGTATTGGATCCAATACACGAATCAGAAAACCTGTAATTAGGAACATGTCCTGCCACATTGTTATCGTGATTCTTGAATCATATCTTTTGATTGACCCTTGTCTTGACTTTATGCAAACAACTTTGCATCTATGCTTGAAATCTTTTTTGGTTCCTTATTGTTTCTCCCTCCATGTTCCTTTGATTCTGATACTAGGATTTGGGCGACTTGAGTGGAGTTATATGATTGTAACTATGTACCGCGGTATGGTTACAATGCGGTACTCTATTTAAGTAATTTGGAGTCCTAGTCTTGATTCACTCCCTTGTTTTATGGTCATTGCCTACCAGTTTATGTTTTATCGCAAGTTTTGAATCTTGTTTATCATACTAATCCTCTTCGGTGTCTTGGTTGCAGGATCATGGCAGACAGGAATATGCGATCGTACCAGAGACGTGTGGATGACACCGCTTTGCTTGGAGTAATTCGTGGGATGCTGGAGAACCAGAAGCGGCAAACCGAGATGAACCAGCGGCAAGCCGAAGCTTTTCAGGAAGGTTTGCGGACCGTGCAGCAGTCCGTAAACAATGTTGCGGCCAAGCCAGTAGAGTGTGTGGGTACCGTGGCGGATTTCAGGAGACTTGGTCCGTCCATTTTCACTGGTTTGGAGGAGTGGTTGCCAGCGGAGCAGTGGCTAGTCGATACGGAGAATCTGCTCGTTGCATCACAGATTCCAGAGGACAAGAGAGTGGATGTCGTACGCATGCAATTGGTGGACTATGCCCGTGAGTGGTGGCTCGTGGAAGAAACCTGTTTGCCCAAGCCGATCAGTTGGGCAACTTTCTCGCAGAGTTTCTTGGAGAAGTTCTTTCCGCAGACTGCACGGGAAGAAATGGAAGAAAGGTTTATCAGCTTGAAGCAGAATGGCGAATCCGTGGATGTGCATGCAGCTGAGTGGACATGGCTCAGTCGATTCGCTGGACCTTTGGTGGCCAAAGAGGCTGATAGGGCACGAAGGTTTATGCGCAGTTTGGACGTGGAAATCCAGAGGAATATTATATCTCTGGGATTGACCACTTTCTCGCAAATTCTTAAAGCAGCCCGAGAGCAGCAAAGCTTGTCATTGAAAACAGGGGGTACACAGCAGCAGGCGGTAGTAGTACGGAAGCCGGCGTTTACGCCAAACCGAGCGCCTATGCGCAGAGGTATTCTGGTGAACCGACGTGGCGTGGTGCCAATGAAGAAGCCCGTCGTAGCAGATCCGAGAAAGAGCGTGATTTGTGACTTTTTCCATCTACCCGGACACTTAAAAAGAGATTGCCGAAGGATGCTGGGACTTTATTTGATTTGCGGATCAGCTGATCATACTGTCAGTGTTTGCCCGTCGAAGCTACGTTTGAAGGATGATGTTCAGAGGCCACCACAGAGGCAGATTCGGGGGCAGAAGCAGTTAACTCAGGGACCCAATCAAGCTCGAGCCTTTACTCTGACGACTGAAGAGGCCAAGGCTTCAGATGAAGTTGTTTCAGGTATCCTACTTGTGCATGATTTTCCCGCATTAGCATTATTCGATTCTGGTGCATCCCATTGTTTTATGTCGTCCAAGTTTATTACTACACATTCGATTGCTTGCACGACCCTGTCTAGTTGTTGGGACATATACACTGGGAATGGGAAGATCATATCTAGTAGTGAGTGCAAGAATTGTTCAGTTGTTATTTGCGAACGAGAGTTATTTGCAGATTTCTTGGTGATCGATACCGGCAGTTATGATGTTGTCTTAGGAATGGATTTTCTCGGCATTTTCTACGCTCACATTGATTGTAGGGAAAAGAAAGTGATTTTCCATATTCCTGGACATCCGGAGTTTGTTTTTGCTGGAGGAAGCAGTTCTGTCGGGCCAGTCGAGTTTAGGGCTAGACCGACAAACAATGTTCTTTCGTCGATGGAAGTTGATAAGGAGGAAGCGCCAGCTGTAGTTCGAGAGTTCATGGACGTGTTCGAGGACATCTCGGGTTTACCGCGAAAACGAGATGTGGAGTTCGCGATCGATCTTGTTCCTGGTGCAGCGCCAATCTCAAAGGCGTACTATCCAATGGCACCAGTGGAGTTGGAAGAAGTCAAGAAGCAGGTTACTGAATTGCTAGAGAAGGGTTGGATTCGCAGCAGTAATTCACCTTGGGGAGCTCCAGTTCTTCTAGTAAAGAAGAAAGATGGCACAAAGAGGATGTGCATCGATTATCGAGAATTAAACTGGGTGACTATTAAGAACAAGTACCCGATCTCTCGCATTGGCGAATTATTCGAGCAACTCAGTAGCGCGAGGGTATTCTCGAAGCTGGATTTGCGATCCGGATATCATCAAGTTCGAGTTAAATCAGAAGATATTTGCAAGACTGCGTTCCGAACTCGATATGGACATTACGAGTATTTAGTGATGCCATTCGGAGTCAGAATGCACCGGCGATATTTATGGACTTGATGAACCGAATCTTTTCACCGTTCTTGGACTAGTTTATAGTGGTGTTCATCGATGATATTCTGGTTTATTCGAGGAGCCTTGAAGAGCATGCAGAACACTTGAAGATCGCACTGCAGACATTGATGCAAGAAAGATTATATGCAAAGATGAGCAAGTGCGAGTTTTGGCTTGAAGAAGTAAAGTTTTTGGGGCATGTCGTATCCGGAGATGGAATCGCCGTTGATCCGAGAAGATTGCAGCAGTTCAAGATTGGCCGATTCCGAAGAATGTAGCGGAGATCATAAGTTTTCTTGGACTTGCAGGATACTATAGAAGATTCGTGGAGAATTTTGCTCGATTGGCTGAGCCTTTGACCAAGCTTACGTGTAAGGAGGTACCGTTCGTATGGACGGATAGATGTGCGTCAGTTTTTGAGGCGTTGAAGCAAAGGTTGATAACCGCTCCTATTTTGACTGTACCAGACGGTTCCGGAGGATTGGTGATTCACAGCGACGCATCTGGGAAAGGTTTGGGATGTGTTTTGATGCAGCATGTGAAAGTTATAGCTTACGCATCGCGGCAGTTGAAAACCCATGAGAAGAATTACCCAACTCATGATTTGGAGCTTGCAGCAGTGATTTTTGTTTTGATGATTCGGAGACACTACTTACTAGGCGAAAGGGTCGAAGTATTTACCGATCACAAAAGCCTAAAGTACGTGTTCACACAGAAAGAGCTTAACATGAGGCAGCGTAGATAGTTGGAGCTGATGGCTGACTATGATCTTAATCTTAAGTACCATCCGGGGAAAGTTAATGTAGTGCCGGATGCGCTTAGTCGGTTGCCAGAAATTCGGATGTTGACTGCAGAGAAGGAGCTTATCGAAGATTTTTGGAGATTCGAGTTGGAGATCGTGCTACCGCATTCTTCAGGACAGTTGACGCAGCTACAAGTACAGTCGTCGTTGATCAAGAATATTAAAGCAGCGCAGTCACAGGACCCAAGATTGCAGAAGTTTCGAGAACAGGTTGAAGCGGGACTTCGAACGGACTTGTTAATTCATGAAGATGGTTCGTTGCGGTTTGGTAGCCGTTTGTATGTGCCGAAAGGAGACATTCACGAAGAAGTTATGAATGAGGCACACAGTTCCGCATATTCCGTACATTTAGGAGGCACGAAGATGTACTGTGATCTACGACAGCATTTCTGGTGGGAATGCATGAAAAGGGAGATTGCTCGCTTTGTAGAAAAGTGCTTGGTGTGTCAGCAAGTCAAGGCCGAACATCAAAGAGTAGCCGGTTTATTGCAACCACTTCCGATTTCTCAAGGGAAGTGGGAACATATAACCATGGATTTCGTGACAGCTTTACCGCGGAGTCCAAAGGGCAACAATGCAGTTTGGGTAATTGTTGATCGATTGACCACGGCAGCTCATTTCATACCGTTTCGAGTTGGTCAGTCAACGGAAGCGTTGGCAGAGCGGTACATGCAGGAAATTGTGAGATTGCATGGAGTACCTGTGAGCATCGTTTCCGATCGTGACACCCGATTCTTATCTCACTTCTGGAGGAGCTTACATGAAAGTTTAGGGACGCGACTGATGTTTAGCACCGCTTATCATCCCCAGACAGATGGCCAGTCGGAGAGAACGATCCAAACTCTTGAAGATATGTTGAGAGCTTGCATGTTGGACTTCAAGGGTTCGTGGGAGGATCGTCTACATTTGGTGGAGTTTTCGTACAATAACAGCTTCCAGGCGACTATTCAGATGGCTCCATTCGAAGTATTGTATGGTCGCAAATGTCACTCACCTGTTTGTTGGGACGATGTTGGAGAACGAAGATTGTTGGGACTGGATTTGATCGTGCAAACCGTGGAGAAAGTTAATACTATCCGGAATCATATGAAGGCAGCGTAGGATCGGCAGAAGAGTTGGGCCGACATATCGAAAAGACATCTAGAGTTCGCTGTTGGTGATATGGTATTCTTGAAGATATCGCCGACTAGAGGAGTGATTCGTTTTGGGAGTCGAGGGCTTAGTCCTCGATTTGTGGGGCCTTTCGAGATTATGGAGCGTGTTGGAGAACTGGCTTATCGATTGGCTTTACCACCGTCTTTGGCGAATGTTCATGACGTGTTTCATGTATCTCAACTCCGTAAGTATGTTCGAGATGAAACACACGTGCTTGATCATTCGGAGCTGACTGTAAGGGAGGATTTAACCTTTGAGGAACGACCGATGTCGATCGTTGATCGAAGAGAAAAGGTCCTTAAGAACAAGGTTATCTCTCCCATACTTGTTTCATGGGGAAATCGCTCGGACGGAGAATCGACTTGGGAACGTGAAGACGAGATTCGACGGAAGTTTCCAAATCTCTTCCTGTAGTTTCATGTTTGTTTATCTTTTCTTGTTTTGGGAATTTCGAGGACGGAATTCTTTTTTTAGTTGGGTATAATATAACACCCTAGTTCATTTATACCAATTCTATTTCGAGTATTTCTTTAATTATGGTATTTTCCTAATTTATTGTGTTTTGAGTGCGAATAGAGTATTTGACATCTGTATTTGCATCCGACCCGACCCGCTTGCTGGAAACCCGTCTTGATTCCTGTTTATGATTTATCTCGGCTTGTTATATGGATCCGTGCACTTTCATTATTCTATACTGCATACTGGCATTAAGTCTGGCATATGCATTTTTTAATATAACATTTAAAAAGTCACATAAAATATTTTTAAAAAATCTAGTATGGCCTGCATGATACCCCTAACCCTGTCGTAGCATCCGCACACCTTGTTCTTGTCACGTTCAGTGTAACGGACTCGTTTGGATGGCTGCGTGCACGTGCGTGCATCCGTTCTTGGGGGTATGCATTTTCGTTACTCGGATATCCAATTTTGGTTTTGGTCGACACATATATTTTCCGTATTTTAAAACTGGATTTTTAGACCTGGCCCGGGCGTGTTTTGGACTATTTTGTATTTAGCCTAAAACTCAAATTTCCTTAATATTATATTCTTTACTGTTTAACTGTTTAATATATAAAATTATATACGATTTAAAATTTCTTTACCAAAAAAATATTTTTTTATATTAATCCTAACTAACTGCACATCTCTCTCTCTCCTCTTTCTCTCAAATATCGCAATTCATCGCGAGATCCCATCACCTTCCTTCTCTCTACTAGCATCACCTCCCTTCTCCATTTTGTTTCATTTCTTTTAAAAATCCCTGCACCCCCGCGACGAGAACACGTGAAACCCTAACCCTAGCTTCGTCTGTCCCCGTCGCCATCGACCTCCCCGTTGCCTTCATCACCTCCACTTCCTCCTCTCTTCCATCTCCATCTTCTCCTTCTCTCCAACCACCAAGAACCCTGCACAGAACCCTAACCCCGAACCCTCATCTCACCTGCACACCTCACCGGCGATCCCTTTCCGTCACCTCAACACCTTCGCAACCACCTCCCCGCCTTCTCCCAAACCCCAGCACCACACCAGAGCCACCCCAGCCCATTTCTTTTCTTCTTCTTCTTCTTCTTCTTTTCTTTCCTTCTCTTTTCTTGATTTCTTGTTTTTTTTCAGGTGATCACCCACCGGAGCCGTACTCGTCGCTGACGATCCGAGAGATCCAGTGGACGTCCTTTACTTGCGTGGTTATCTTCTTGCCTTGCCTGGACCCGTCCCGCGTGCCGTGTGTGCGTTGCGACGATTTCCCGACGTCGGGCGTACCGTACGCACCTGTCGTGTGTTCCGCTCAGGCAAGTTTATCTTGCTACATGCTATACTATTATATCTGCATCCATATGAATAAAATATTACATGTTGATTGCATTATACATCCATATTAAAGTTTTACTGTTTTCGGATACCCGTATGCATCCATATCATTTAATATACATGTAGCTGCATTTACAGATCATATTAATTCATGTTATTATTGTAGTAACACCCTATGCTTAGTAATGTGCATCCCACTTAGTCTTGGAGCTGTAAATATAACTCCTGATCGATATTTGTGCATCCATGTTTTATTGTGTATCCATACCATTAATTCTGCATACCTAGTTACATGTCATATTATATTAACTCATATTATTATTACATTAGTCCCCTATGCTTGATAATGTGCATCCTACATAGTCATGATGTAACCCCTGATAAATATTTGTGTATCCATGCTTTTATCGTGCATCCGTACTTGCTACAGGTTTATTATGAGCACCCTTTTGATATACTGTGCACCCCCTGACATGAACTGTTGCACCACTGCTTGACTTGATATCTGATCCTGTTCCTAATGCCGACAATCCTGATATATTGTCCCGATGGACATATCCTGTTGTCTGTATAGAAAAACCTGTACTTGCTTGATCCTGTGTTGGCATTAGCTCCAGATTTATCAATACCTGACTTGAACACATAACTAGGTGGTATGTGGAAATCAATGATGAAACCTGACTTGTAACTCGACAGTTCGATGCTTATACTGATCAGTTTTACAGGCTAGGCCAGTCCCGGGATGCTGCTGCTGACATCATTCATCTGTACATGTTTCCTGTTTAATGCCCAGCGGCATGTCTCGGTTTCATCCCGAGAATCTGGACCGTGGTCCCGGGCACGCACGGGATACTATTGAGTTACATTGACGATTCATTAAATTGTTTTCAAAGACTTGAGAGTAGTTAACGATTACTCACCACACGTCGTATGTGCTTATACTCTTTACTGTTCCTTATACGTGTTACTGTTATACTTTTATTACTGTTTATACTCATGCCTGCATGTCTTGCTACCCCCTGATTATGTATTATTGTTTGATATTATGACGCACTGACGTCTGGGTTCTGTATGGCCCAGATCCTCTATCCTTGTCGCAGGCCGTTCATGAGTATTTCAGCCAACAGGCCGAGCAGTGAGGATCCTGTTAGTAGCTAGTTAGTTTAGTTTTCTTTCAGCATTTTCATTTCCTGATTTGAGCTCGTATTTGGGACGTACTTTCCAGATTGTTATTATTACTTGGATTTATTGCTTCCGCATATTATTTCTTGACTCGTTTATTCTGGCATATGGACAAGTACTAGATAGTTTATTTTATTTCTACCGTTCTTGATATCTTATAGACAGCCGTAATGTGACTGTGGAGGGATGTTTCCTAACCACAGGCAGCATGGTTGGCTCTGTCACGTGCCGATCTTAGCGCACTCTGGGAAGCGGGGCGTGACAGAAGGAGTTGAATATGCGGCAGAGAAGATGGCTAGAACTTATAGCGGACTTCGACATCAACCTGCAATATCATCCAGGGAAGGTGAATGTATTTCCTGATGTACTTAGTCGTGAGCCTCTATCAATGAATCTCACCGCTCAATGAAAGCTTCAACAAGAATTGCACGGGATGGAGATAGAAGTGGTTATACCAGGTAATGTTTCGTATTTGATGAACTTACAAGTTCAGTCTACTATTGTTAATCAGATCAAAGTAGCTCAAGCAAGCGATGCCAAGTTACAAAAGATCCGAGAACAAGTAGAAAGTAGACTTCGAACCGACTTCATCATCCACAAAGACGGATCTTTGAGATACGGAAGCAGATTTGTGTACCACAAGGTCCTGTTCGGGTAGAGTTGATGAAAGAAGCTCACAGCTCTCCAAACTCAGTATACCCTGGTGGTACAAAGATATACAAAGATCTACGACATCATTATTGGTGGCATGGAATGAAGCGTGAAGTAGCCAGAAGCGTAGCCAAATGTTTGGTGTGTCGGCAAGTAAAGGCCAAACATCTCAGAACTGCCGGTTTACTTCAACCGTTGCCTATCACAGAATGGAAATGGCAGCACATTACCATGAACTTCGTGACTGCTCTTCCTCGCAGCACGAAAGGTAACGACGCGGTATGGGTTATTATGGATCGACTCACAATGTTAGCTCACTTCATCACATTTCGAGTTGGCCAAACTACCGAGACACTAGTAAAGAAGTACATGGAGGTAAGTCTGAATCTAAGTAAGATTTAACTTTTCAATGTGTACTATCTCTGATCTCCATGAACTCATGCAGGAGATCGTGAGATTACATGGAGTACCGGTTTGCATTGTCTCCGATCGTGACACCAGATTCCGATCGCAGTTTTGGCACAGTCTGCAAGCTAGCTTGGGAATGAGTGTGAACTTCAGCACAGCTTACCATCCACAAACAGATGGACAGAGCGAACGATTCAGATCCTTGAAGATATGCTAAGAGCGTGTATGTTAGACTTCGGAGGATCGTGGGATGATCACCTACATCTTGTGGAGTTTTCATACAACAACAACTACCAAGCGGGTATTGGAATGACACCCTTTGCAGCTCTTTATGGAAGGAAGTGTCGATCACCATTAACTTGGGACAACATCGGAGATAGGGAACTCCTTGGACCAGAGATGATCGTGGCAACTATGGACGTAGTTCGCACGATCAGGGAAAGAATGCGCATAGCCCAAAACAGACAGAAGCACTGGGCTAATGCAAAGCGCCGACATCTGGAGTTCCAACCGGGAGATCATGCGTTCTTAAATATCTCTCCAAACCGTGGAGTAATTCGCTTTGGCAAGAGGGGTAAGCTCAGTCCCAGATATATTGGACGAGTTGGAGAATTGGCATATCGTTTGGCACTACCATCCTCATTGGAAGGAGTGCATAATATGTTCCATATATCCCAGCTTTGAACATATGTAAGCGACCCCAGCCACATCCTTGATCACTCCGAGCTCACTGTACAGACAGATCTATCCTGTGAGCAACAACCCGTTGAGATTCTGGACAGAAAGGTGAAGACACAGCGGAACAAGGAAGTAAATTTGGTCTGAGTGATGTGGAGAAAAGATTCATCAGGAAAATCAACGTGGGAAAGAGAAGAAGATATGCGTGCAAGATACCCTTACTTGTTTGTAAATTAGTTCTTAAATAATTATAAATTTCGAGAACGAAATTCTTATAAGGAGGGTAGAATGTAATGGCTCTATTTTTATTGTATAATTTTTTTTAAAGTTAATGTACAGAATAGAGTTTGCAAGCCTGAGTATAGTTTAAATGTTGTTTTTGTTTAAGAACAGCAAGAAACAACTTGTAGCTCACTGGTAAAGCCCTTGCACTGCTGTGACGTATCCCATGTGTTCGAATCCCATCAGCCATGTATATTTTTTTAATGATTTTTCTTTTAATTTGGAAATCCAAAAGTTTACACGTGCAATACACGTAAAATGAAAAGTCACAGAAAATCAAATATGTGCTAAATGTTATATGAACAGACATTGACACGTGGTATAAATCCAAGCCCCAACCCCCTACAGTGGACCGGCGAGATCCTCTCTGGGGCCTGCGAGATCCTCTCTGGGGCCGGCGCCGACGAGCCTTCATTGGTAAAACTCCAACGTGCTTTGCACACACAACCCCTTGGCTTACCCCCACTACCCATGTTCTGTTTGTTTTCTCTGCAATTATCCAGAGAATTAAAATTCAGCATTAATCCAATTTTAATGCATTTTAATTCAATCTTTCAATTCTAAAACTCTAATTCCACACTATAAATACAACCTCATACCCTAGCATCTCTTCATTCTGAAATCTATTGTCAAAATTCTTAAATTTTTCTAAGTCCTAGAAGAGTACAAGTGAAGTTAGCTCAAGAACGACTTCCGGCGAGAATTCGAGACAATTCCGGCGGCCCCGCGACTCCACAAAGCTATCTTTCTCATCCTATACCTTCCCTCTCTCATTTTAACTCGTAAGTCCCATCCCTCTTCATCTCTTCCTATCTTAAAATGATTTCTTTTCAAAATCATGTCGGTAAATGGAGTTATACCGACATTTATTTCTAAAACTTTTAAAATTTTAATTTTTCTTAAGAACCACTCATCCATATCATTATACCTTGCTTGATAGTCATTAACTGATATTTAGAAACAAGTTTCACTTTAAACCTCCATATAAAACAATTGTAATTAAGCTATTACATTTAAATACCATAAACTTTACACATGACATATTTTAATCATTTTTTTATTACCTTTAAACAACCTCACGAGATAATGGCCTATCTCTCACATACACATATCTTGACATAGTACGATTCTCTTGGTCATTATTTTGGGACGAATACGAATTTTAATCAAAATACCTTAAACTATTAAAAACCGGATTTCTATAAATTGTATTATTTTAAATTCCTTGCGATTGTGTCTCTACAACCCACTTTAGGAGAATCCGAATCGGATGGTGCGGGTTATCTATCGCACATCCATCGAACTAGTAGGGCGGGATGCAGACCTCCTAACGGAGCATACGATCTCTACAGAATTTTAATACAATTTTTAAGAAAAACGAGAATTTCTATTTAATATTAAAAATTAATTTTTAATAATTATATAAATATTATCAAACCATCTTTTTTAATATATAATAAAAAATTCATGTTTTCTAGAATATAATGAATGACAAGTTTCATGATAACACTATCAAGAATCAATACAAGTCAAACTTTACAAGGAAATATTTTGAACTATTCAAACTATATCTATCTCTCTCTCTCTCTATATATATATATATATATATATATATATATATATATATATATATATATTCACTAAGATATCTCATTCTCCAAAATTCACATCCATGACAACTCTAAAGAATATAAATAAATACTTGAGGTTTATTTTGAAAGTATATTTAAAATATTTTTTACAAAACCCCCTCAAGTTATATTAAATTTACATTAAGGACCCTGATAAATATAGGTTTAAGCGGAATAAATTCTCTTGAGCCTCAGAGAGCCGGAGAAAGTGGGTGCTTGCCTATTTAAGGTAGAAAACTAAGACGGGGTTATCAATGGTAATTGTCTTAGAAAAAAACATAAATTCTGCCGTCCATATGCAGCAGTTACCGTTAACTCAAAAACCTAATTTAGGAATCCAAATCTGTTTAAGTGTCTGATCGAGTCTCGGTCTAATCTGAATACAATCTAAACCTGAATACAATCCAAACATAACTCCAATTCAACATGAATCCAATATATATTTGGACCGAACATGAATACCAGAAATTTATCAAGTATACAACATGACTTAACTTGACCGAACCATGGATATATCTTGACTTGACTACATGACTATCCGTTTACATCCTGAACCGTTTACATGAACAACTTATACCATGGTTTCGGCAAGTCTTATATCTACAAAACAATACAATATACACTACGGGGTTTTAAAGGGGTAGACTGGTACGGAACATGTTAAAAGTGGCACGATGATGGTCACTAAAATACACCTACATGAACATCTTGTGTCGTTGTCCTGTGGGTTTTGACGGGGCCTTGTACTTACATGTTACCTTAGTCCACGGAGCAAGTTGGATTTCTCTCGTATACACTGATACATTCTGTACTAAGTTACAAACAACTACGTTAGCATAACAAACACATACTTTACCTATTCTATTCTCTTTACCCATCTATTACATTATATCTTTTGGGACTTACCGAGCGCTACTTCGCTAACGACATTCCTGTCTTTTCTTTCTTTGGAATGTTGTCAGGAGGACCCGACTCTCAAGAAATCGAGCCTAGCCAGGACGATTTGGAGCAGTTCACTGAGGAGCCAGAGTTCTGGTTCCTACTTGTACTTACTTTTCTTTCAGTTCATATGACATTGTTTAGGCATCGTTTTCTTTCATTGTACTTTATTTTTTAGTTGTATGTAAAGAATGATTATCAATAAAAAGTTGTTGGTTTATTACATCTCTTGTCATTCTTGTGGTTTACATTTATATTGCTTATTAACGCTTAACGTGTTTACTTCAGAATAAATAAGTCGCGGGCTCGCCACGTCTCCTTACCGTACACTGGGAAGCGGGGCGTGACAGGTTTTGTTGGTGGCCCATGCATGTCAGTTCTGTATGGAACCCTACTATGCAGATCAGTTCTGCATGGAAACCTAAGTAATATAACACAAGAATTGTAAGAATCGGCAACTAAAGACATTCTTTACATTTCAAATGCCTTGAATCTATCCTAACCCTATTTTTCTTTCTAGATTATAGATTCCCCCAACAATACGAGCATGAACGTTAATGGCAACACCCAACCACCACCACCTCTACCACTTACACCTACCGTAGCAGCTCCTATCAATGAGCAGACGGTATTGCTTGAGGCAATTGTTCCCCGCCGAAAGACGCGCCGGGACGTTGTGACGTCTGGGCCTGAATTCCGAGGGCAGATGCTAATTGGTGTTATCCGTCCACATCTCCGAAAATGCCAAGTTGATTTATGGCACCATGTATCGAAGGTTTAAACGGATGCGGCCGATGTAGCAGACTTAGTCAGATTCCCCCTCATTTGAAGGGTTTTTGATTGTGGGGACGCTCTTCCCTGCAGGCGCAAGCCCCTGCAGTTAATTACGCTACCACATCGCGGTAACCACTTTCTCCTTCTCCAGATGGTCACTTCGTGTCTTGGGTGTTTGTTTTGTTTTTGGTTGCCCGTGGATTGTATACGGAGACTAATTTATGTCGGCGCCCGTAGGGCGTGGATTAGTCCAAATCCGTATTTTCTTAGATTTGGGTTTGGGGGTTGGGTTTAAGGATACGTTAGTCTCATTTGAGACTAAGATCAACTTAAACGTTTGTTATGCATATGTTAGTCTTATTTTTAGGCTAAGATTCACTTAACGGGATCATTTAGATCCGACAAGAGAGCATTCGGACTCTGTTGTTTAGTTTAGGGACTTTGCGGTCCATTACCAGTTTAAAGACTTGGTGGTCCAAGGTTAAGGGCATCATAGTCCATGGGTTTAAAGGGACCTCACAGTCCGAGGTTAAGGACATCATAGTCCATGAGTTTAAGGACCCCACAGTCCAGTTTAAAGACGTCATAGTCTGTGAAATGTGTGGTTGTCGGGACCCGTCACCTCTCTGACGACGTTGAAGGATTACAACGACAAATATCAAAGGAGTGAAGAGATGTACCCTTGAACCAAAGTTGATTGGGAGATCTATAGTCCAATTTGGAACTAAAATCAATTAATTAGATTATGAGCACATTGGCTCAGTTAAATCTAAATTGAGGACTTATGGCCAATTTGGGCTAAGTCCAATTAAGTTTGAAATGTTGGCCCTTTGTTGGACTATTGAACACTTGCCTGAGTTCAGCCCATCATTATTTAGCAATGCTAAACAAGAGTTTGATGGTTCTGATAACATTTTTGTCTTTGGTTGAGTATTAAACATTGTAGCTCTGGATTTTAAAGTTCATTTGAAGGGGAGATTTTGCCTCTGGAAAACTTAGCCAATTTGGGCTAAGCTGGCTTTAAAATAGTGTTAAACACTAGAGGACATTTGGTGGTCACGTGTCCTCACGTGATGTATTTAAAACAGTGTTAAACACTTGAGACAAAATGCTCAAAATAGTGTTAAACACTAAAAAGGAAGGAGGCACGTGGGGGCACATAAGGGCACGCAAAGTTGGGGTCGGACCTCTTTTATTTTGTGGAAGAATTAAATTCCTATGCGTGTGGAAGAATTAAATTCTTATATAGGGTTAAACCCTAGTTCTGTTTTAGAGGAATTAAATTCCTATGAATTTGGGAGAATTAAATTCTCATGCAGGGTTAAACCCTAGTTTTATTTGGAAGGAATTAAATTCCTGTGAATTTGGGAGAATTAAATTCTCATATAGGGCTAAACCCTGGTTTTATTTGGAGGAATTAAATTCCTATGAATTTGGGGGAATTAAATTCCTTAAACTCAATTCTCCCCCTAAGTTTTGGATCCGCATGGCAGAATCTTCCCGATGAGAATTAAATTCTCAACTTGTGGAGAGATCTGCTTCTGCAGATCTTCAACCAAGGGAAGAACTAAGTTCATAATCAGAAGAGTTAAACTCTTAAATTTGATAATTAAATTCTCTTTTTCTTTTTTTTTATGGAGCTTAGATGTTTTTTCGCTTTCTCACCTAAGGTTTCTTTTCTCTGAAAAGAACTTCTTTTCTCTCTTGAGAATTAAATTCTCCTCTCTTTTCTTTTTGTTGTTGTTTTTCTCCAGAAAATCTCAATTGCCAAGATCCCTTCTCTTCTCTTCTTGGCTCCTATTTATAGGAGAAAGAAAAGAATCAATTTTGTTTAGTGAATTTTTCATTGAAAGATTTTGGTTGTTTTTGTAACCAACATGATCTTTTATATCACTCAGTGAGTTTTATTCACCATTGGATTTTTAATCCAGAAAATATTCTGTTTGTTATTCTTGGTGAATTTCAGGGAAATCTTTCCTTGTATAAAATCTTTCCATAAATTGGAGATTTTTAATCACCATTGAATTTTTAATCCAACGGTGCTCTATTTTACAGAGCACCATCTTTTTTTTTGTTTGGAAACACTTAAAGAAATATTTTCCCAGTTAGGGTCTTTGATTTCCCTTTAATTAGAATTCTATTCTATTATTTCAGTAGGCTTTTAAAAGTCTATCACGTGTTGGCACATGATCCCTTTATTTGATTATTAAATAGAATTTAATTCTATCAATTAAAGAGTTAAGGAATCTGTCACGTGTTGGCACGTGACCCTCTTGACTAAACATTTTATTCAGAATTTAATTCTGCCTTTTAACAGAGCTAAGGAATCATCACGTGTCAGTACGTGACCCTTGGTCACGTGTGAGCACATGATGCACCATTGGGGTTTTTCCTTAGTGTCTTATTATATTTTTGTTTGACTAGAATTTAATCCTGTAAAGTAGAGATCACAGGAACCCATCACGTGTCAACACGTGACCCTTGGTCACGTGTGAGCACGTGATACCCCATTGGGGTATTTCCTGGCTGTTTTGTTATATATTTTTTTTATTAGAATTTAATTCTATAAAGCAGAGATCATAGGAACCCATCACATGTCAACACGTGACCTTTGGTCACGTGTGAGCACGTAATACCCCATTAGGGCATTTCCTGGCTGTTTTGTTATATATTTTTTTATTAGAATTTAATTCTATAAAGCAGAGATCACAGGAACCCATCACGTATCAACACGTGACCCTTGGTCACGTGTGAGCATGTGATATCCCATTGGGGTATTTCCTGATATTTTATCAGGGAACAAATGTCCCCACAACGTTGTTATCACGTGTTTGCACGTGAGTGCAACGCTGTCACCTTTGTGACCGTTGGATCTGTCTAGAGAATAGGAGAGTTGAACCGTTCCCCATCACATCCTATAAATGCAAGAGTCCTTTCAGAAGCGCCTCCACTTTTTCATCTCCTTCCTTGCTTGTTCTTGCCTTGAGAATTTAATTCTCTCTCTTAGTGCTTAGTTCTCTGTTTCGAAAATTTCCAGAGTTTAACTCCGTTGACAAAATATTCCCTTTTTCAGGTAATGATCTTGAACGGCTGAAGAACTTCTTGTAGGAATTTGGATTTTAAATCCACACCGAGGGTTTTTTCCCTTTAACAAGAACCCATTTTTTAAAGTTCTTTGAAAAAGAAAACTGCTCAATCTTTAAGTAATAAACCTCTTAGGGTTTCTCTGATCTTCAGGGATTGATGGTGATGCTTGTCTTCTCTCTGGAATTTAATTCCATTCTAAAGAGTTTCGGCTCTGAAAAATATTTTCTGGGAATTTAATTCCTCTATTTAAAAGGAATTTAATTCCTCTAAAGAACTCAGTTCTTCGCAGAGAACTTTTTGGGGTTTTCTTGCCCTGAGTTGTTCTTTGCTAAAAAAAGAATTGCAGTAGAGTTTTCTGGGAATTTAATTCCCATGTTCTGCTTGACTTTCGTAGAGTCCAAGATAGGTTTCTTTTTTGGGGGAATGTGTAGAGTCATTTGAATTCATTGAGAATCTTCCCTTTATTTTCATGATGATTGACTGGCCTCATTATTAGTGAGCCGCCATCTTGATTTTATGGGACTCATATGTTTTGTAGCCAATGGTCCCATAAAATAAGTCCTCTGTCGCTTTCTTCCACTGTCTTTTTATATATATACATTTATAAACACATATATATACACGTGTTAGTTTTGCTTAATAGTTTCCCCTTCTTTTTTTTCAGGCACAATGACTTCTGTTCCATACTTCTCTTTCACCCGCTCGGAGGCTGCCTTTCCTCAGTCACCGTCCGACGAAGAGGTGATGGCGATGATCAGGGCTCATGACCGGAACTGCACCAATCTACTTTTATGGGGGGCTTGGTACGGTCACATCATCCGCGGCGAGATACCGACAGAGCCTACTTATCCATTCCTGCCGATGGATCATCCATGGACCGCCTTTGCTGTGGAGATGCTGAATTGGACCCCTATGGGACGGCTTGAGCCATCAACAAATGGTATTCCGAACCATCCTGTGCCGGCTATAGACATTTTAGGGTTCCACATTTGCCAAGGCGAAGCCCAGCCATGGGGATAGATTTACAAGATAGGGCTTACCCCTCGACATCCCACGGGCTACCTTCTCTGGGCTCGTTATATCCTGTCCGCCCATCGTGCACGACTGCAGAGGGCCGGACTCTATCAAGAGATATATGTGTCTCTTTTCCACTACCAGTCTCCCCATGTCTGGTGGGTTAAGGCCTTCTTAAACCAATGGAATCTTCCCACCAACACTTTTTTTCTTGGGGACCGTGAAGTTTCAATTTCCCTGGAGGAGTTTCATGAAATCTCAGGGTTGCCGGTTAGGGGGACACTCTATGAAGAACTACTGCCTCCCGATGAGTATGTCTTCGAAACCGAGCCTGCCATACTTGACGGCCTGTCGACCGAGAATGCCGTCCTCCACAAGCGCTCAAGTTTGATCAAGATCCTGAGTATTTTTGAGAAGCTATTCACAGAGTCAGAGGAGCAAGGCGTCGCTTTTAAAAGCTTTATCGCCTGCTTCCTTCGCGAAGATGTTCTGTCGAAGACGGCTCCGAAGTTCGCAAATATCAGCGACCCCTTTGGGTTCAGTTTAAATAAGCGGTCGACAAAAGAAGAGGATTTGCCGTAGTTCTACATTCCCATCATGTCAGCGGTGTCTTTCGAGTCGATCGCAGCTCCTGGTATGGATGAGGAGACTTTCTTCGTGGGCTTCATCAGTGTCTGGCTCAGTTGGTTTGCCATCCCCATGCACCGTCGTTTCATGAGAGCCTCAGTTATTTACCCCGCTCATCGCATTGCCGAGGGGACGTGACTAGCTGTGGGTATTGCGGGGCTGGCGCATCTGTATTATGGGCTAAGCGCTGCGGCTAATACCTCAACCCCAGGCATAGATGTGGTAAACTTCTCTCTTCATTACTTTACGTCCTGGATTGAGATGCATGTGCTGGGGGCATTTGCTGTGCACCAAAGACCCAGTTTTTATAACGCTTACACTTTTCCGCGACTCATGCGGCTGGTGGACGCTTCTGCTCCCGACCCGACTCGGTCTGGGGCTATTCGCATGCTGGTTAATCCTGTTAGATATAGTGCCATCAGAGTCAATTATTGGATCACAGGCACGTGATTGTAATGATTGAGGGAGGACCTATGCCGGTAGGACAGTCTTACTCGAGATGATAGTATGCTATCGGGTTTATCTTTATCATCGTGTACAGCTTTAGGTGACCTTACCAGTCACTATTACACATTGATAGAGCCCTTAGGATTCTTGTTTGACTACCAGCAGTATGATGGCGATCATATACGTGGGAGCTGGGGTCTATAAGCACATCCTTAAAGTGGTCCCTAGTCGTGGGAGTTTCGAGACTGGGCATCGATACTCCATTAGTAGACTAGTGTATACAGTCGAGACCCCGACGAGGGATGGTGGCCGGTCTCACAAGCCATTGGTGTCAGTTGGATCACCTAAGATGTATACAGGTGCTCATTGGGTTATGAGTACACCGGACAGGACTCGCTAGGAACATACTAGTTGGTATTATACCTGACGTCAGATAGCAGTTTCCTGGTGACATGTGTACATGTTAGTTCATCGACCTGAGATCGTCATTTGTCTCGTGTGAGTTCCCACTGTGCTTTGATTACTACCCTACCACGGCTCAAAGGAGTCGTGCAAACAGGTTTTAGTTGGGTACAGTCCCGAGCCACATGGAGGCAGTGAGCGGATCGGCATGGGTTTTGTCTCTCCTGGTATTGGGGGTGAGATCGCGCTGTGTCTAGGAGAGCCATTACACGAAGTCCTTGGCCAAGGCAGGAGATTTACTGGTAGGTATTCCAGTAGTATCTCAGGGTGTTCTGGGCTACACTCCGACACGACTTGTACCGCTTTTGGGGGTCTGATTTTTACCAACCCCCTAGACCCGCCATGCGATGCTCATAGACGAACGGACCGGACTGTACGGATATTGTCACTGACAGGCTCAGTAGGGTGTCAGGATGAGTTCGCTCATCGACCTCCCTTTTGGTCAATACCTGGTAGCCCGTTACGTACAACTAGTATCTCTGACGTGCTAGTGGTTAAATCCACAGCCAATGTATTGACGAGTCTTTAGAGTCCCCCACAGACAGTTTTCAAGTTTCGGACGAAACGTTGTAGAGGCCGTATGATATATGGCAGGGTTCGATCATATACGTGCAGTAGTGCACGGATCATGATCGGACGGATCATACTAGTGGGCTTTGGTTTAAGCCGGATCCTAGTATTAGATTTGTTGGATTACTTTAGTCTCATCGCATTCGCATTCGTATTCGCATTCGCATTTGGTCGGAATGCGAATGCAGGTATGTATATACAGGTGAGGGGTATCCTTGTGATCCGTCACGAGTTTACTTTAGATGTTGCCGTATCTTTTTATTGTTGCAAACATTTGGATTAATGTTTGCATATGGAAATTATGAGCTAGAAATCATGATGAGGTGCAATTAATGTGACATGTTCATTTTGGTGACTCATAGTCTCTTTTTGTGTGAACATGTCATGTTAATTGAGTGATTTGAGTGTTGAAATGAGAGGTAGAAAGAGAAGGGGCTGCCATATGAGAGAGGTTAGCTCTTGTATCATTATGCTAGCTCTCATTTCTTCATATCAACACAACAAAAGAAAAAGAGCTTCTTCTTCTTCTTCTTCCTCTAGCTCACCATTTCCATGGATGGCATCACCTTCAACCTCCATCCATACAATGGATGCAAGAGACAAAGTTGTCACAAACATTCTCTACTTCACCTTGGACACGTCGGCTAGCGAACTTCGTGCCCGAATTGCTTCGGATGAAGCGGGAGCCCGTAAAAAGACTCGACGATGTGGTGCCATTTCCGACGAGGAGATCGAGACCGGAGATGCCGCGAGGAGCTTGGGATGGTGGCCAAAGACCGAAGGACACGGATCGATCGGTATAGCTCTCCAACCCTTTCTCTAGTAGCTAGTTGTAGGTTAATGCTTCGATCCGGGATTTAAGCATATGATAGCGTCGGTTTAAAGTTTTGAAAAAGTTTCATTTCCGCATTTTGGCCTCGGACAGACGGCCGGGGCGCTACCATAGACTTACATGGTATCAGAGCCACGCCATTAACCTTTACTAGCTTGCTCTAACGTGTTTAGAATTTCGATCGAACGAAATTTTCAAAAACTGCATTTCCAATTCTGAGTTTCTGTCGAATTTTTTTTGTCGTCGAAAAATTATTTTGAGTGTGTCAGAAAATCAAGCAGGCTTTTCTAAGAAAACTGCAGAAATTTTGTAGCCTGATTTCACTGTAGCGCGGCGGAACCGCGGCCGTACCCACGTTTTGGCCGCGGATCCGCCGTAGTACTATAGCAACACTGCACCAAAAGTTCTACAGTGGTTTCTTACTTGGAAATGGGGTTTCTGGTAATTTTATTTTTGGCCCAGATTATTTTGAGTACTGGGTATTGTGCTTGGGGCCCACTTCGTGAAATTTTTGTCGATCGAAAATTTTAAACATGTTAGTTTACAGTACTTACATTATATCTGCGACCGTGAATGTCATTTGATCGGTAAATCTTGTCTAATTGCTATAGCCCTTTTAGACGGATTTGCGAACATGACATTCACGTTGATGTTCTGTGCTGTGTTGTGATGTTGCGGATTTGTCGTGGTGGATAGCCTGGGTGCAATGTGATTGGTATGATACGTGCGTGTTCAAGTTTAGTTTTAAATACCGCAATCAATACGGTTTCGCTTGTAGCTAGCCGGTTGAGTACGGGTCGTCCGCAGGGAGATGGGAGTCTTTTTCAAAGTGCTTTAACGAGTTAAGTCCGGTTGTTCAGATTTTGTTTGTGACTAACTAAGTGTAAGTTGATATTTAAAGAGAGCTTGTTAGGGTTAGGATTAGGTTAGTTTGAGTTAGGAGTCTCCACATCTTTCGTTGCCACTCTTAATATCGGTGTTACGGTAATCGGCAACAACGGGGATTAGCACGACTAGGAAGGTACTTGCGAGTATAAGCTAGGCTTTCCAACGCATAGTCCTTCCTTTTGGTGCTTGTCCGTCCGTTCTTGGCTCTTATCCATAACCTCCGGTTAATTCAACCACAACCGGTCTCACTACGGAATCACCGCTATCATGTAGGATAGGGTGCCATAAGGAGCGGATTGTGGTTCAATTAACGGGAGTTGATTTAAGCTGTTGGGCAAGGAAAGAGTGAGAGAGATTTCCTTCTCTCAAACTTCCCTTATCCTACCCTAACAAGAATTAACTACTCACACTTCATAATACGGAAAAATAAAACAACACAAAAGAGGAAGATAGAAAGAAGGAGACTAGAAGAATACGACTAACTATTTGCGACCTCACCTTGGCGAGGATCAAGCGTAAGTATCATTTTCGTATGTAAGGATAAAGAAAAAGAAAGAAGAAAGAAACAACAAGGAAATAACAACAACTACTTAACGAATTTAAAGTTACAACAAGTTACAATAAGTAAAGAAAGAGACAAGCATGATAATAAAAATAGTCTTCTTTATTCATCACTCTTCACTCAAAAGCTCACTACAAGTTTAATGGAGAAGAGGTGAGAAGAGGAAGAAGAACAACACTAAAACTAGGCAAAATGAAAATACAAGATTGGCCCCTTTCCTTCACAAAGTTCTGGGCTATTTATAGGCCAGAGAATGAAACCCTAGGGCAACCACCAGACCACACATGCAATGACCAGAATACCCCTGAAAACTTTTTGCCTGCCGCCACTATACAGCCGCGGATCCGCGGCCTGGACCCCACTTTGGCCGCGGATCCGCGGCCGTTTAGTTGAGTTGGGCCCCCAAATTTGCTGTGTTTCCCTGGTTTGATGTGTACATTTTTCTGGTATGTGTATTTTTTCATAATTCCTTCACGAATTTTCCAGAATTTCTGTTGAGGGAAAGGTGGACTTTTTGTCAAGATTTTGTCATGATTGCCTCGAGCTCCGCGTAGATTTCTTGGAAGTTGTTGTTGCCATTGAGCCTTGTGCATGAGAATGACATTGATTTGACGTTTTGTCTTCCTAAACTGGTATCTGGCAACATACGGATGAAGAGCGGAGACCGTGTTTTATCTGTGGTTGGCAGGAACCCGGACTTTTTTCGTGTTTTCCATGAATTTCACCGTTTTAGAACCGAGAACCTGTATCCTGCAATTGACTAGCAAACACGGCTCAAGAGTATCTACGGATATGCAATGTGATAAAAATTGGGCGGTATGAAAATGCAAAAATCTGATATGAACGAATACCCCCAAACTTATCATTTGCTCGTCCCGAGCAAAGTCCATTTATTCACAAAAAATTTCCCAACCTCACTTTCGCTGGGAACGCGATTGCACTGAGCATGTGCAACAAGCCGTTTAACCTCTAGGTGTCCCTAGTAGGAGGAGTGTTGTCTCCTGAGGGTTTTCAGCGGATACTACCCACAAAATCCGGTCAAGTTGGTTTTGTAAAATAACTAAGCTTCAAACCCTAAAGTTTTGTTTTAGAAAATAACAATTCTATAATCCTAAGTCTAGATCATCAAACCTTTATTTTTCACACCTCGCTTCTTATTTAACTACAGCTTTTATATGTCTTTACGTGCAGTGCGTATAGTGTCGTTAAGTTCCCGAAAGGTCGATTAAAGTCATCATGTCGCACAATAAAGCCCAGATAACAATTTTAAAAGGATCACATAAGTTTTATAACGAGTTAAGCATTTTTCAAGTTTCGTTTTCCAGTAAGGTTTCAACTTCAGAATTTCTATCTTCCTTAACAGGAAACTAAGTCGTATTTTTCACTCCACATTTTTCTTGTTTTCATTTCATACACACCTCTGTGAACGTGCAATAGTCTTTATCAAAGAGTAAAACCTTCATATCTCTGTTAAAATTTTTTTTTAAAAGCCTGTCTTTTATCAAGATTATTCTCACACAAAGAACCGTTAGGAATTTTAACTCGGAGAGAACACTTGCTTGACTTTGTTTTAAACTGGACTTTCTAGGCTTCTTAGCGAGCTTTGGGCCAATGCACCCAAACCAGTTGATTTTAGGGCATTAGGTGTAGAAACACCCCAGCGGACTTAATTACTCAAGTTACCTAGGTCCAAAAACAAAAGACAGTTTGGCGTGAAAATCAGATGATTTAATACGAACGGAGATATAACCGGCAGTTCAAATATTATTTTTTTTGGATAAAAGACGTGTCTAGTGGGTTTGGTGTGTAATCATTCCAATCAAGTTTTAGATGGGTTATTTTTCAGACTTAGCTCCAATTACGGCATCAATAACATTCCTTCATACTCGCTTTACTTCATAAACTATTCTTGACATTACTTATTTCAGAACAAACCTATGTGATCCTCAGAAGATCATTTATCTGTTTAAAAGTTAAAACATGAAAGACTTGTCATCTAATTCCCAAAATCTTACGACACGTGTAGTGTGATGTAAAGACGTATATCAGCTATAGTTAACTTCAAAGGAGAGTTATCTTTCAGGTTTTCAAAATCCAAACATAAGATTTAGTTATTCCTATTTTTTTCAAACAAAAACCGTCGAATGTTGAATCAGAGTTCTTCCACAAGCTAACTTGACAAAAAAGTTTTTATATTTTTTAGAAAATTTTCAGATTTTTATGGATTTTATGGATTTTTATGCAGATGCAAAATATACATATGAATGCGAAGGTAAGAAATGCGTACCGAGCGTACCCCCAAACTTAAACTGGACAGTGTCCTCACTGTCGTTGCATGAATAGATCAGTTGAAGGGTCAAAATTGTCGGTTAGCAATACACAAATTTTATTTGTTTGTGTTTTTAAAGAAAAGAAAAAGAAAAAGAATATACACAAATATAAACAAAATGGTTTGTACATACCCCCAAACTTATTTGGAACAGTGTCCACTGTTCTTGGCTGGATAACCGAAGTTTGGAGGTAGCCAGAGGAAGATCATTCAGGGTAAACCGGCTCCTGTAAGAACAGGAGCTCCTATGTTGGTTCGGCGCTAAGGTACGGTTTGCATCGGTGTCCATTTACCTTGAAGAGTGAACCGTCCTTTGGATTTTCCAAATCCACAGCGCCCTGCGGATACACATTCCGCACAAAATACGGCCCTTTCCAGCGAGATCTGAGCTTTCCAGGATGGAAATGAAGTCGGGTGTCGTAAAGCAGTACCTGCTGACCAGGTACGAAGGTTTTGCGCAAAAGGTGTTTATCGTGAAACACCTTCGTTCGATTCTTAACGACAACCGCGTTGTCGTAAGCCTCATCCCTAAGCTCGCATAGTTCGTTCAGCTGCAGCTTCCGATGGCTGCCCGCGTCCTCAAGAGAAAAATTCAGCTCCTTTATCGCCCAAAATGCGCGATGCTCGATTTCGACAGGAAGGTGGCAGGCTTTTCCGTACACAAGCCGATAGGGAGACATGCCAAGGTCGGTCTTATAAGCAGTTCTAAATGCCCAAAGGGCATCAGTGAGTTTCAGAGACCAATCCTTACGGTTCTTGGAAACCGTCTTCTCCAATATCTGCTTGATTTGCCGATTTGAAACTTCGGCCTGCCCGCAGGTTTGGGGGTGGTAGGGCGTAGAAAGCTTATGATTAATGGAGTATTTCCGCATCAAGGCCTCGAAAGTCCTATTGCAGAAATGACTTCCATTGTCGCTAATGATCGCTCGGGGGTGCCCAAACCGGGAGAAAATGTTTTCTTTAAGGAACTTAACGACAACCTTGTTGTCGTTAGTCCGGTTGGGCACAGCCTCGACCCATTTAGAGATGTAATCAACAGCTAGAAGTATGTACAAGTTCCCAAAAGAGCTGGGAAACGGCCCCATGAAGTCTATCCCCCACACATCGAAAATCTCCACAACCAAGATTGGTTGGAGCGGCATCTCGTTCCTCCGGGATATTCAGCCCAAGTGTTGGCACCGGGAGCAAGTCTTGCAATAGTCGTTAGCGTCTTTAAAAAGTTGTGGCCAGTAGAAACCACATTGCAAGATCTTCTCAGCTGTCTTCCTGGGCCCAAAATGCCCGCCACACGCTTGATCGTGGCAAAATGACAGCACACTCTTGAATTCCTCATCGGGGACACACCGACGAATAATCTGGTCGGGACAGTACTTGAACAAGTAGGGTTCGTCCCAGTAAAAGTGTTTTACTTGGGATAAGAAGCGAAGTCTGTCCTGACTCGACCATTCGGTCGGTAATAATCCCGTGGCCAAATAGTTCACAATATCTGCGAACCAGGGTTCGCACGATACTGTCAAGAGTTGTTTATCCGGAAAAACGTCGTTAATTGGGATTGGAAGCGAAGGCGAAGAAGGAAGTCGTGAGAGATGGTCGGCAACCACGTTTTCACATCCTCGTTTGTCCTTAATGACAAGGTCAAACTCTTGAAGCAAGAGGATCCAACGTATTAACCGAGACTTGGCATCTTTCTTCGCAAAAAGATGGCGCAGAGCTGAATGGTCCGTGTAGACAATGACTGGAGAGCCGATTAGGTAGGGCCTGAACTTTTCTAAAGCAAATACAACAGCTAAGAATTCCTTCTCAGTTGTTGTATAGTTCAGTTGGGCGTCGTTCAGGGTCCGGCTCGCGTAATAGATTACGTGCGGCATCTTGTTGATGTGCTGTCCAAGGACAGCACCGATGGCAAAGTCGGATGCATCGCACATAATCTCGAATGGGTGCGTCCAGTCAGGAGAAGAGAGAACGGGAGCAGAAGTGAGTGAGCGTTTCAGTGACTCGAATGCAGTCACACAGCTCGAGTCGAAGTCGAATGGCGTGTCCTTGGCCAGCAAAAGCGTCAAGGGCCTAGCAA
This sequence comes from Agapanthus africanus, assembly GCA_030015575.1. NCBI lineage: Eukaryota > Viridiplantae > Streptophyta > Magnoliopsida > Asparagales > Amaryllidaceae > Agapanthus > Agapanthus africanus. Next base: position 85,783,610 of record JASDDO010000024.1, read on the forward strand.
TCTTGCTAAAGTCCTTGATAAACCGTCTGTAGAAACCGGCATGGCCAAGGAAGGCTCGGATATCTCTGACGCATCGGGGAGGAGGCAGATTGGAAATGACCTCAATCTTTGCTTTGTCAACCTCTATGCCGTTTTGCGAGATGATATGTCCTAGGACAATACCTTCGCGCACCATGAAGTGGCATTTCTCCCAGTTCAAAGTGAGATTCTTGTCCTTACATCGGGTAAGGACAGCGTCAAGATGCAGCAAACACTCGTCGAAGGAGTCGCCGAAGATGGAGAAGTCATCCATGAAAATCTCCAAAAATTTTTCCACCATGTCCGAGAAAATTCCCATCATACACCGCTGGAAGGTAGCGGGCGCATTGCATAACCCAAAGGGCATGCGTCGATATGCAAACGTGCCGAAAGGACAAGTGAAAGTGGTCTTGTCCTGGTCTTTTTCGGCGATGGGAATTTGATTGTAGCCAGAGTAGCCATCTAGAAAGCAATAGTACTCATGTCCGGCCAATCGTTCAAGCATCTGGTCAATGAAGGGTAGCGGAAAGTGGTCTTTCCGCGTAGCGGCGTTGAGTTTTCTGTAATCAATGCAAACTCGCCACCCAGTTTGGGTGCGAGTAGGGATTAACTCATTCGCCTCGTTGGTTATGACCGTGATGCCCGACTTCTTGGGGACAACATGAATGGGGCTAACCCACTGGCTATCAGAGATAGGGTAAATGATACCACTATCTAGACATTTGACGATCTCCTTCTTCACAGCCTCCTTCATGACTGGATTAAGACGTCTTTGTGGATCCCGGGCTGGTTTGGCATCATCCATCAGATGAATGCGATGCTCAACGATCAGGGGACTAATCCCCTTGATGTCCGCCATGGACCAGCCAAAAGCTTGCCTGTTGCTGTGCAAGACCGCGAGAAGGGCTTTCTCTTGCTCGGGAGCTAGAGAAGCCGAAATGATGACAGGGAGGGTCTCGTTCTCACCTAAGTAAGCATACTTAAGGTGAGACGGCAACGGATTGAGTTCGAGCGTTGGAGGTGAAATGATGGAAGGCAAGACTGGTGCAAAGGTCTCGAACTCAAAGGATTCCAGCAAAGGTTCAAAACGAGTGTAGGCAACCGAGTCGGATGGTTCAGGTAACTCATCCGGAAAGTCGAAAGATTCGAACTCGGGTTGTGCGCGGCTAAGATCGTTCGAGAACGTGAAACACTCGTATTCGTTATCGGGCGCAGAAACAGCAGCAGATTCGAAGAGAAACGCACTAGTGGCGTCAAGATTATCGTGGTCAAACAGAAACTCCTCGAATTCACACTCTTCTGGTGTGATCTCCTGGATCGAGCAGACGTCCAGTATATGAGCATTAGGTTCGGCGGGCTGATTCCCCAACCTAAAAATGTTGAGTTCAATCGTCATATTTCCAAAAGAGAGGTTCATCGAACCGTTGCGACAATTGATCACAGCATTTGAGGTTGCAAGAAATGGGCGACCGAGTATCACCGGAATTTGATTCCGGGGGTTAGCTACAGGCTGTGTATCGAATACAATAAAGTCAACGGGGAATATGAAGTCCCCGACTTTTATTAACACATCCTCTAGCTCACTCCTAGGGTGGGTGATCGATCGGTCGGCCATTTGGAGAGTGCAGTGTGTGGGTTTCAACTCTCCGACGCCTAATTGCTCGTATACTGAATACGGAAGCAAGTTAACACTGGCACCAAGATCTAATAGTGCGCGGTTGATGTTCTTATCCCCAATGGTAATTGAAATCGTAGGACAGCCAGGGTCCTTCCGTTTTTGTGGTAAAGATTGGGTAAGGGCATCACTCACAGCACTAGCCAAGAAAACTTTCTTGGGTACCTGGGACTTCCTCTTTTTCGTGCACAAGTCCTTTAAGATTTTCGCGTAGGACGGGACTTGTTGGACAGCATCTAAAAGAGGAATATTAATGTTAACCTGCTTAAATAACTCCAGAATCTTCTCCATTTGAGGATTTTGTTTGTTAGACCTCAACCGGTTTGGAAATGGAACATTTTGAAAATTGGTTGAGTCTAATGCTGGAGGAGGAGATTTTGGAGTCGGAACGGATCCCAGAATAGGTGTTTTCGTGGAGTGAGAAGTTGGTCCGTTCAGAGCAGAAGAAGAGGAAGGGGAGCCTTGTGAAGAACGGAGAATAGGCTCGGAAGACGAAGAAGAAGGAGAAGAAGAAGCGGCGGCCGGGGTGTCATCGATGATTCGCTTGCCCCTCTTAATATCGGTGTTACGGTAATCGGCAACAACGGGGATTAGCACGACTAGGAAGGTACTTGCGAGTATAAGCTAGGCTTTCCAACGCATAGTCCTTCCTTTTGGTGCTTGTCCGTCCGTTCTTGGCTCTTATCCATAACCTCCGGTTAATTCAACCACAACCGGTCTCACTACAGAATCACCGCTATCATGTAGGATAGGGTGCCGTAAGGAGCGGATTGTGGTTCAATTAACGGGAGTTGATTTAAGCTGTTGGGCAAGGAAAGAGTGAGAGAGATTTCCTTCTCTCAAACTTCCCTTATCCTACCCTAACAAGTATAAAACTACTCACACTTCATAATACGGAAAAATAAAACAACACAAAAGAGGAAGATAGAAAGAAGGAGACTAGAAGAATACGACTAACTATTTGCGACCTCACCTTGGCGAGGATCAAGCGTAAGTATCATTGTCGTATGTAAGGATAAAGAAAAAGAAAGAAGAAAGAAACAACAAGGAAATAACAACAACTACTTAACGAATTTAAAGTTACAACAAGTTACAATAAGTAAAGAAAGAGACAAGCATGATAATAAAAATGGTCTTCTTTATTCATCACTCTTCACTCAAAAGCTCACTACAAGTTTAATGGAGAAGAGATGAGAAGAGGAAGAAGAACAACACTAAAACTAGGCAAAATGAAAATACAAGATTGGCCCCTTTCCTTCACAAAGTTCTGGGCTATTTATAGGCCAGAGAATGAAACCCTAGGGCAACCACCAGACCACACATGCAATGACCAGAATACCCCTGAAAACTTTTTGCCTGCCGCCACTATACGGCCGCGGATCCGCGGCCTGGACCCCACTTTGGCCGCGGATCCGCGGCCGTTTAGTTGAGTTGGGCCCCCAAATTTGCTGTGTTTCCCTGGTTTGATGTGTACATTTTTCTGGTATGTGTATTTTTTCATAATTCCTTCACGAATTTTCCAGAATTTCTGTTGAGGGAAAGGTGGACTTTTTGTCAAGATTTTGTCATGATTGCCTCGAGCTCCGCGTAGATTTCTTGGAAGTTGTTGCCATTGAGCCTTGTGCATGAGAGTGACATTGATTTGACGTTTTGTCTTCCTAAACTGGTATCTGGCAACATACGGATGAAGAGCGGAGACCGTGTTTTATCTGTGGTTGGCAGGAACCCGGACTTTTTTCGTGTTTTCCATGAATTTCACCGTTTTAGAACCGAGAACCTGTATCCTGCAATTGACTAGCAAACACGGCTCAAGAGTATCTACGGATATGCAATGTGATAAAAATTGGGCGGTATGAAAATGCAAAAATCTGATATGAACACAATGGTAGTACAGTTTGGTTGTATTTGTACATTTGATATTGCGGGGAGAGCGTCCGATATGTGGACTGTCGTCACTGCCTATTTGTATATTATTCTTTTAGGGCACGACCGGGTTGAGGTCAATGTACCCGTTGTATATATTTTTACTTTCTGTACTATGATTACCCCGCGGAGGGGTGCACGGATAGCCGGGTTCTAGAGGGCAACGGGACCGCATCTCATGGCTTTGAGACAGAGGGGGCTTCACTCTAGAATTGGCGGGCTATTCGCCGCACTCGTAGGGGGTACAGGTTGACCCAAGGAGAGGTGCTCAAGTTACCGGATTCCGTGAAGTGCTGGGTGGTCCATTCACGTTGTTGAAGGGGGCTGCCTCGCTTCAGGTTTTGCTGGGTAACTTGCCGCGCCCGTAGGGGTCTAGGATTTCATTGCACAGGCTATCCACACGACCAGGGGAACGTCGGGTTTCAGTAGCGGCTCTGTGAAACCCGGGGATTCCAGATTATCTGTATTGTTCTATGATGCTTATTACATTTCTGTGATATTGCATTTTATCACGCCATGAGCGAATATTATATATTGATATATATACTAGTAGATGTTGTATATGTTTTACACCCGCGCTAGTCCAGTCCCCGCTCTGTCGTTAGTTAAGTAACCTAACGGGTGATGACGGGACCCAGTGGCGAATGCGGATGGCATATACGTACATAATATTTTCGTTCTTTTGTGGTGTGATTAATTGATGGGAATGCATTGATTCGGATCAATGCAAGCTAAACAAACCTATTCTGATGTTGTTGGAACATTTTTCAAAAAAAAAACTGTTATTGCAAGGGCGTTCTCTTTTGTTTTGCTCAGTGGTATTCGGTTATGAATATCCAGCACCTCAGTCGACGAGGCAAGGGCCGAGATCCCTTCACCGGGAGTGACCCCCTGGACAGAAGTTTGCGTCAGGGTAATAACTTCACTATAGCCGATTACTTTTTTTTGCTTTGCATCGTGGTATTCAGTTGGAATATCCTGCACCTCATTCTACGGGGAAAGAGCCGAGATCCCTTCACCGGGAGTGACCTCTTTAGCAAAGGTTTTCGCCACTATATTTTTATAAAAAGCTATCCGGTTCCTTCAACGATATCAAGTTCATTATGTTAAAGGTTTTTCGCCAAAAACCAACCGTAGCCCTCCGTCATTTCATATTAGTATTGCTTAGTATTCGTGCTACGTATGTCGTGCTCAGCCGAGGCGTAGTGTGCGGTAGCTCTGTAATGCTTTTCTGTCTTATGGATATGTGATTGGTTAGGACAGTCGTACGGTCATTTTGGCTCAGTCAAGGACTCGTGCGGGTGGGTCTAATGCAATCAAGATAATGACGGGTTGAACTTGGCTAGGATCCTTTGATATGTTGGCTCAGTCTAGGTCACTTGGGTCCTAGGGGTAAAAAAACACATCGGGAGTTTCTAAAGAAACTGAAACTTGCCAGATATGCGCATACCTTCTGGAGTGTGATAACGTGAGTGGATTCCATCACGTTATCATGCGATGATAGTTGGATCCCGATTCCCACTGATCAGTTGGTTTACTCCTCGGGTGATCCCGACTAATTCTTCTTTTGGGTTTGGAGGAGAATTTGAGGTTACAGTGAGAAGTTTTCTAATTGGATAAATTGATAACTATTCTGATCTAGGTTAGAGTGCACGCAAAGTGTTTCTTTTCTCTCTCTCTTTGGCAGCGACCATGACCCGATCCTTGACTATGATTCAGTAACCAAGTTAACCGAATCTTCTTAAAACACTGGTGTTTCCCCCAATCAGAGCAAGGCTCTGTTTGAATTTCAAAAATTCAAATTTTGAAGCAACGCTTCAAATCCCGTGCGCTACGCGCAATGCGCTACGCGCAATGCGCTACGCGCAATGCGCCATGTGTCAGAAGTTGATGTGTCAGCACAGCGCTCGAGGCAGTGCGTCCAATCAGAGCAAGGCTCTTTTAAAACAAAAAGTAAAGGAAGCAACGTTTTAGTTGCGCAAACGCTGCGCTGTGTGACACGTGTCTGCACAGTTGCACAAGCACAACTGTGCAAGCACTGCGCTGCGTGACACGTGTCTGCGCATTTACGCAAGCACAGCTGTGCAAGCACAGCTGCGCGAACGCTGCGCTGCGCGACACGTGTCTTCGCAGTTGCGCAAGCACAGCCGCGCAAGCGCTGCGCTGCACGACACGTGTCTGCGCTGCGCGACACGTGTCACGTGCTGAGGCGTTTGCGCAAAACAAAATTGAGATTTTAAAGAAATCTTTTCTGTTCTTGTTAAAACAAGAAGATTTTCTTCTGTAAAACGGAGGCCTTTGGATCAAAGATGTAACATTTTCAAAAAAGATAAAATATTAATTTTGGGAATTTTTATAATTTAATATTATTTTATTGAATATTTTAATATTTTAGAATTATTAAATACAAATAAATGGGAAAAATTTTGGAAAAATTATGAAAAATTCTAAAATAGGGTAAATTAGAGAATTATGCCATTTCTAAGTTTAATTGATTAGTTATACGCTAAATTAGTGCTAATCGCGATTAAAAATCGCTAATCGGTTTTTTAGCATTTTTGTGCAAAACATGCACATATCATTTTCTACACTTGTGTTACATTTTATTGCCATGGTTTGTTTTGGGGTTACTATTTATGTAAGAAGGATTTTGAAAGAAAAGAAAAGGAAAAGAAATGGGAAAAAGATTAAAGAAATTGGTAGTAGGTGAGAGAGAGAGGTATGGGCACCATTGACTAAAGACTTAGCCATTCTCCTCCATTTCCAACACTCATTTCTCTCTCCCCCTTCCTTGCTTGCTGCTACTCCTCCTCCTTCATCTCCGTCCCCTCTTCAACCCTTCACAACACCTTTAAAACAAACTCAAAACCCTACCCCCATTTCACTAAAAAGATGCACAAGCTCAAGACCTTCATGATGGACCAAGAAAGCTTGGATTTTGGCCACTAGGGGCAACTCAAGAAATTTTTTGAGTTGCCAAACGAGGTAAGTATTGAACCATTAGCTTAGTTTTAGCATTACTTTTAACCCTATGTTAAGATTGAATCGATATCGGGTAATTTTGTGAACATGGGAAAAACCTAGTTAGGGTTTGAGGGAAACATGTGTTGTATATGAAATTGAGTTCAGTAGAGGCTACACCAACACCCTAGTGTATGAATTGAGACCCTAACCTGAAGCTTAAACCCATAATACGGATTTTAGAAACCGATATCGGGGAATTTGTGAAATCTGTGCAGGGTATATTGAATTTGCTATCACCCGAGACACCCTAAATTAAAATTGATTGGACAGTGACATGTGCAGGCACCCAGGAAGCTACCACCAGAACCCTAACCCCTACTTCCACTTCCAGGCCGCAAATTCCTCCATTCTGGCCGCAAATTGCGGCCAGACCATGATGGAATTGGCTCGTTTTGGTTTTGGTGTTCTCTTATCTGTAGTTTAGGCCCCTGGTATACATAGAATTGTCTAATTGGACCTAGGGTGAAATCTGGGACATATTTCCTAAGTTGCTGTTTTGGATTCGTGTTTCCGTATTCCGTATTTTTAAGTCTGAATGTGTGTCTTGTGTTTTACCTCGACTATTTGGCGTTTATACGACGATATAGAAGATTTATTGATGGTTTTGAAGGCGTGCCATAGGTTCTAACCTATAGGCCTCTTATCGTATCGTTTTGGGTTTCGTGTGCCGTTTTAGCTTTGATTTGGTTTTAATACGCATATACGATATTTTGATGTGTAGGTACCCTATGAAGACTACGGGAGGACAAGCAAACGCGTGGTGACATCGAAAGATGGAGACGCAAGGTGAGTAGATTATATCTACTGGGGGAAGTCGGGTGGATGGCGTATAGCACCCCCGCAGTCCGTAGTTGTTATTATATATGATAGTTAGGTGTACTATGGATAGTGTAGGGTTAGAAGTGACTAGTGTAGTTCATAGTCGCGAACCCTAGAATAGAATTACACCTACACGCACACCCTTGCATACTACTTATACTGGCACTGTGTTGATGATATTGGATGACATTGGAGATGAGTCGATGATGTTGGGCCTTGTGCCGCGAGATCGGTGATTTTGATGTGATTCGTATTTGGGATACGACATGTGATTCTTGCAGGCTTGGGATGTGTGTTTACCCCCGCATTCATACTTTGTAGATGGTATCAGTTGTACTAGCCTTAGATCAGTACCCCAGATTATGTGATACGATGATAGTGATACTTGAGACGTGATGAGATAGTGTGATGTTGACCCGTACCCAGCTATTGGGATGCCGTACGACGATTTACCGTACGAGCCTATATTGATGATAGATCTGCGCTCATGACTTGAGGATGTCATATGATTTACTGTATCGTACGCGATATTATTGAGGCGGGATCACCGACTAGTATATCTATATATATCGACTCAGATTTAGGTGGTTTCCATACCCCTCCTGATTGACCTGATACTTAGATCTGTAGTTTGCATAGTAGATTCTTCACTGTGGTGTTGACTATTTGATTTCCGCATATTCATGCTATTCGCATTGCTGGCATATGTTTATTGCTATATTATTATCATGCTGTTAGGACACCAGCACCATTATCGATGATGCGTATGTTCCACGTACACTATTTGCCGGCTCACACACTTCATCATCAATAATTGCCATGTCACTACACTGTAGTACTGTTGCATTCAGGATTTGACCCTAGCATGACATATTGATATTCTTACCTTTCTGCTATATGTCGCATACATGTTGCTTTCTGATTATACGCTTTGAGATATGCTGTTTCCATGATATTTCTGGTTTTTGGGAACCGTGGGTGTTTTCAAAGAGGATATGTATTTGTTTTGAAAACCCGGTTACCCTTGAGATGATATTTCAGTGCGTCCACCATGTGTTTTCTCGGTGCTGAGAGCGACATGTGTAACCCGAATCGAGGAGTGGACGAGCCGATTGCGGGTACATGGTGGACCCAGTATGGTTCCCCTCGGCAAGATGATCGATGGGTTTTGCCGATTGAGCCTGGAGGCGGGCGAGTACCTACCGGTGATTGTATTTGAGCTCGGCGGATATCTGGAGGATACCGACCGGAGTTGAGAGATGGGCGTACTGCCGGGGCCGAGGGCCGATTCCGCAGACATAGCCCGCGGGCCGATCCGGACTGACGGAGCCCGATGGATGAGGATTTACGTGTCGATGCTAGGCACGGTTTTCATGATGTTTTCCATGATATTGGTTATATCCTCATATTTGCATACATGATGCTTATTGTCATTGGGTGATGGGTGGACGGGTTCCACGTATATACAGACATGGATCATATACAGACTGGATTTACACTGATCATACTTCACTTGTATATATAACAGAGTTTGAGGGCGCTGTTATATATACCCTTACACCAATATTAGTGGTATGGGACGCTAATATATGTGTATTGATACTTCATCATTTTTACCTCATGCAGACATACCTTATACTGATGACATGTTATTACCTGAGTACCTGGCACTACATACATGTTTAGATGTTACCTTGCCACCTTATCATACTTCAAATGTACTCTTGTGGTTATATTACTGATTGTTGACCTAGGTTTATGTCTTGCATTCGGTTTCTGCTTGTAGATATTTCTATTCACGAGTTGGCAACTCACCCCCTTTGTGCCACAGTTCTTGCAGGTTCTGCCGTACAGGTTCCATTGCGGCATTTCTGGCACACTACTTTCTTGCGGGTGAATTGCTTTTGGTAGGTGGATTCTTTTGCATCAAGAACCACCATTGTATTTATTTTATCCATTGTATCTAGAATTTCCATCAACCAAAACTTGTATATTGTTTCAGACTTAGATATTAGTGATGTATTATTTGATCTTAGAGTCGCGCTTAGTAGTATTGTGGTTTTTTTCTTGCTTTTGGAGCTTTCTTTTGAGTTTGATCCTCGCCACTCGGCGTTGTATATTATTATTGCTTGTGTGGTTGTGGCCGTCAATTGACGAAGAGCTAGCTCCCGTTTGGGGATGCCTTTTATCATTGCATATATTGTTATTCTTGTTGTGCCCCATTCGGGGCCAGTTTTACAAAAGAAACTCTGCCGAAATTTTTAGAAAAGACTTTACTGTTTTTAAAATGCATATTCGGCTTAGTTATTTAAAAACCTTGATTTCAAACCTGTTTTTCTTCACTTCTTTAAACCGGTACTTTACTTATTCTTAAAAATGGTTTTAGATTTCTGGGCTTTTGGCTTACTTGGATCAGATGGAGTCCCATAGACTTCATATGGTTCAAGGGCCAGTCACGTGCTCTTTCGGGTCGTGACAAAAGATCCAACGGTGGGGAAAATTCCCCAAATCACTCAGAGAAAGATCTCTTTAACAAATTTAACTAATTTATGGGTACTATAAAAAGGACCCCAGACCTCAATTCAAAGGGATCAACATTCTTGAAAAATCAAGAGCTTCAAATAGAGAGAACTCTGAAAAAGTTTTCAAGAAAAAGGTAAAAACCTTCACAAAATAGAAGAAATCTCTTCTAATAGATCATTGATCTAAAAACAAGATCAATGATCTTCATATAATAAACAGGGCTTTGCACTTCTGGTTCTTTAAAAATAAGAAAAAACAAAATAAAGAATAGTGCCTTGCACTTTTATGAACCTTTGGTTCCTGAAATAAAAAGAAAAAACTTGTTTTTTCTTTGATCTAAATTAGATCAAGGAAACGAATAGTGCTTTGCACTTCTTTTATGAACCATTGGTTCTTGAATCTAAAAGATTCTTAAATCGTAGTGTCTTGCACTTGCAAACTGCGCTGTTGCACTCCTGGATTGGCGCAAGCCACCAGAGCGCGCCACGTGTCAGCAGCACAGACGCAGCGCATTATCGCAGCGCACAGCGCTTGCGCGACACGTGTCAACACTACAAGCGCTTGCGCTCTCTGATTGGCGCAGAGCGCCTGATAAATGCAAGACATTTCTTAAAGGGCCAGGCCCAAATCAAAAAGACCAAGCATGCCTAATTAAATTGATGCTCTGCATCATTTATAAATGGGCAGAGCCCAAACAAAATAATAAAAATGCTATGCATTTTAAAAGGGGCAGAGCCCAAACAAAGTAGATGCCTTGCATCATTCATAAATGAGCAGAGCCCAGAATAAATTGATGCTCTGCATCTTTTATGGGCAGAGCCCAAACTAAAAAATAGAAAATAATGCAATGCATTATTTAAAAATGGGCCAAGCCCTAGCACAGGTCTAACAGACCAAAAATAAATAAAAAGTGTTGAATATTTTTCAACTGGACTTAGCCCAATCATGGCCGTAAGTCCTCAAACTAAATTGACTAAGCGAGATTGCTCTCTTAAATCAATTTATATCCGGTTCGAGGGTGCATCTCTGAATTCCTCTGACACATGTCGTTGTAATCATTCAACGTCGTCAGAGAGGTGACGGGTCCCGACGACCACACATCAATATTGGACCGAGACGTCCTTAAACTAATATTAGACCGAGACGTCCTTAAACTAATGATGGACCACCACGTCCCTAAACTGGAACATGGACCACCACGTCCCTAAACTGGCGATGGACCACCACGTCCTTAACTGGAACATGGACCACCACGTCCCTAAACTGGTGATGGACCACCACGTCCCTAAACTGGAATATGGACCACCACGTCCCTAAACTGGAACAATAGGGCCTCCAAATGCTCTTTTGCCGGATCTAAACGATCCCGTTAAGTTGATCTTAGTCTCAAATCAGACTAACGTATCCTTAACAAACGTTTAAGTCGATCTTAGCCTAAATACGGCTAACGTATCCTTAAACCAAAACACCAAACCTAAATCTAAGTAAATACGGATTTGGACTAATCCACGTCCTACGGACGACGACATCACTTAGTCTCCGTATACAGTCCACGGGCAACCACAAACAAAACAAACACACACGACACGAAGTGAAATTCTGGAGAAGGAGAAAGTTGTTACCGCGATGCGGTAGCGTAATTAACTGCAGGTGCTTGCGCCTGCAGGGAAGAACGTCCCCACAATCAAAAACCCCTCGAACGAGGGGGAATCTGACGAAGTCTGCTACATCGGCCGCATCCGTCTAAACCTCCGATACACGGTGCTATAAATCAGCTTGGCATCTTCGGAGAGGTGGACGGATAAAACCAAATAGCATCTGCCCCGAACCCCAGCATCAGGACTTCGCAGTCTTGTGCGCCGTCTTTCGGAGGGGAACAGATTCTGGCACGCGCGGTGGGACCTTTTCCTCTTTCCACTCCACACTTCGTGTGTCGTCTTCGCGAACCAATCGCGGTTTGTTAACGGTTGCCTTTGGATTTCAAGTTACTAAGATTTGGCCTTTTGCCTGGCGCAGAACTCAAGCATCAATGGCCTCTAACTGCACCAACTGCTCGAAGTGCCACTGCAACGGACGCTCCACCTCACCTGGAGGTGTAGCATATGGGCCCCAAGCGGCTTCCTTCCTCGCTCTGCCGGTAGACCAGGTGACCCAGGCCACCACCGGCCTGTTTTTCGAGACCATGATCCCACCTACAAGCTTCTCTATGCCAATACCTGCACTGGAAGTGAACAAGAAGTCGGTCTTCGACCGGCTCACTGCTACGATGGCCCCTGTCAACGGGTCGCCCACTACCAAACCAACAGCCTCTGTTTTCGCCAGGATGGATCAGAACTCTAAATTGGCTGTCCCAAGGAAGGCAATAACTGCTGCTCCAGAAGTCGTCAAGGCGGCTTCCCCTATCAAAGAGTCAGTCTTTTCAAGACTGGCGATTCCTGCTCCTGCCCCTGCTCGAGGATCTGTCTTCGAAAGGTTGAATATCATCCCTCAAAAGACAACTTCAGTCTTTAAGAGGTTAACACCAGCGGCGCCTCATTCAAACAGGGGGCAAAAAGAAGTTGTTTCAATCTCCGAGCCAGTCCTAACGGCTCGTCATGCTCGACATCGCCATTGGCGACGAGTGAGGAAGGCAGGGGGCAACTCCCCCTCAGGGTTAACTCCACCGGCTCCAGTGGTGGAAGTCAACGCTGCTGTTCCAACTGGGAACAGCTTTGAACTGCTGAGGAGAGTACGTAAGAATTCTCCAACCGCTACATTGAAAAGATCTCCTCCGCCCGCGAAGAAAGTTCTGGAAACAAAGCAAGAACAGCCCCCTCAACGGCTGTCCTAAAAAATAAACAAGGTTTGGCGAAAGGTTCAAGACTCCGTGATCGACCCAGATCACTCTCGTCAATAAAAGAAGACTAAGGTGCAAAAAGAAAAAGTCCGTCCTATTGAGCAGCAGAGGACAACAATCGCTAGGGTGCCCACTGCAACGGCCCCTTCAACTTCAACGGCCCACAAAAGAAGGAGGCCGGAGAAAACCCCCGCACCGACGACAAATATCAGAGGTGGTGAACCCAAACGCCCTAAGTCAGGGGGCATTGTAGTTCATACCGTCTATGTGGCGTCTGGTAAAGAAGACAGTCGCATATCTACGGGTCATCGACCGCTTACGCGATCAATGACCAAAGCGCAGAAGCAGCAGCAGAAGCTCCAAGAGATGATGAACGTTATGGCCGCACTTACAGGGCCAAAAGAAAACCCTGAAACGTCCTCGGATGAACGCCAGGAGGAAGAAACCGACGCCGAATTCCTTCGTCGAATATTGGAGAAGAAGGACAAAGAGGCTGCTGAACAAGCAGCCAACATACAGCGTATGGGCCTCCTCTTCCAAGACATGATAGGGATGATGATACAACAAGATCCTCCAGCTGAAGATCCCCCGATCGTCCTTAGTGACGATAAGGGAGAGACATCAAATCCTCCGCCAGCTCTGTCGACGGCTAAGAAGGATACAATCTCCAAAGCTGATTTGGACGAGTACATAGCCCAACAAATACGGGTTCATCATGCGACCGAAGCGGCCGGCCAGGTCGTAAAAACAGGGCGGCCATATCCAAGTTGGTACGACCAAATCAAGTACCCGCCCGGCTACATAATTCCCAAGTTCCATGTCTACAAGGGGACTGGAAATCCTCACCAACATGTTGCCCAGTTTAGGGCACTCTGCGGCAACACCGGCGGTGATGACAAGCTTTTGCTTCGCCAGTTTGTTGGAAGTTTATCAGATACATCGTTCGAATGGTACTCTGAACTCCCGAACGACTCTATTAAGACCTTCGCGGAGATGGAGCTGCTGTTTACTCAGCGTTTTGCAAGCGCCAGTGAACGCACCCCGATGACGGCACTGATTAACGCCAGGGTAAAGCCAGGCGAGACATGGGTTCAATATGCTATACGGTGGCGAAACTTATGGTCGATGTGCGAGCAGCGCATTGAAGAAGCTCCCGCAGTGGGTATGTTTATGGGAACCCTTGATCCGCAAGCAACCATCTCGCAATTTATGATGTTTTTCAAGCCGACTACCTTCCAGGCCTTGATTGACAAGCTAGCGCAAATGGATCAGATGGGCCATAAACCCCCTCTTCCAAAGCCGGACTCCCGAAATGACAAAGGGAAGGGAAAAGCGATCGTTGTCGCTAATGCTCAACAACAACCGAGCGATTCGAAGCCGGTTGTTCGTCAAAATAATATGCGTCCGTACGTAGCCCTTGAGGAGAGGCTAGGACGTTCTTACTCTTTTCCCTTCGATAAAACGAGAAGGTTATTCGAGCTGGCGTTGCGCAACCGACTCATAAATCTGCCGGATCCAAAACGTCCGTTGCAACCAAGTGATGTCAATGAGCCCAACTACCGTCCTTATCATCGAGTACTGGGCCATCCGATCGAAGATTGCTACATTTTCAAAAATTGGCTTGAAAACCAGTACCGACAGGGCAAATTCGCGTTATCTGACAAATGGAAGGTGAATCCCCCACAGCCCCACACCTCTAAAGGGATGAATACGCCAGGGGCAACATGCTCCGTCGTTGAAGAAGCTCCTAGGGAGGTTGTATTATCAGCCAAGACAAAGAGAATGCTAAATGATCTTCAGACATGTCCAACGATTAGGTGGAAGAACCCGTTGGAACCGCAGGTCATTGAAGGGATGTTGAAGCCACGTACAACTCCAAAGACCGATAGTGGTGGCCCAAGCACTCGCAACCAGCTGTCAAAATCTTCGAAAAAGAAGAAGAAGAAATCTAAGAAGCCCGTGAAGCCTGGCAACAAGCGCACGGACTTGCAAAAACAAATTGACGCGCTGGAGGAATACAACCAGAAGGCGCGGACTCCCATTACATTCCAAGAGTTCCTTAATCACGTCTTTCAAGAGGAAGATGAGGGAGAAAGTTCATCTGATGAATCTGAAGAATGCGTGGCGAGCTGTCATGTGATTTCCCATTCGTTCATGAACGATGAGGAGACTTCTTGTACTGAAACGCTTGGGGCAGATCCTGAATCAAAAATTCTAGGGCCATCAGATGAAATGATTGACGCATTCCTTAATGAAGCTCGGTTGAAAAGTAAAGCTGATCGAGAACGCGAGACGGCCATATTTGAAAGGGCCAAGCGCCAGCGACTTGATGAAAGAGCTGAGACGATCCCACTGGAGCAAAATACCTACACTACCGACAAAAGCCAATTTAAGATGAGGAAAAGTTTGCTAAGGCCATGTCAATGGGCATGAAGCTACCACCCTCTAAAGGAAAAATTACTGGTGAAATAGAAATGCACCCCTCCTATTGCTTATATCATCAGAAGGTTTCGCACCCCACTCAAGAGTGCAAAGCTTTCGATAGATGGTGGCAAGGATACGTTGCTCATCGGCAACGCTTTAAGCGGGAAAAGCGTAAAACTCGTCGAGGGCAAAGAAATACGACCGAAGGGCTTAAAAGAACTACCGGCAATTGTCGCATGGTTAACACCGACGGGTCACAAGTGCCTACATTCGGGAGCGATTCCGATGAGGAGCTGGAACTTGCCCCTCTCTTTAAAGAGTCCACTTCGGGAAAAGAAGAAGAGCCGAAGGTTTGCGAAAATATTCGGCTGCGGAATCGGACGCTGCCTGAAAAGAATCTCAGACCCTCAAACAGAAAAGATAAAAGGAAAGAAAAGGTCTCTGAAGATATCATCTTAGATGACCAAGTGGTGGAGGAGCTAAGTGCCAAAGACCCGCCGAAAAGAAATAAGGCGGATTACAATGTCTTAGCGCATTTGAGGAAACTACCCTCACAGCTCAGCATTCTTGACGCCCTCTTGCTATCAAAGGAAGCGAGAGATTCGTTAATCAAAGCATTACAAGATCCGGAACAATTCCAAGCTTTCATGGCTGAAGAAAAGATGAAGGATGAATTGGAGGAAATGCACACGGCCGATGTCGCTTTTGGTGATGAAGACCTTCTCCTTGGGACGTGCAAACACAATTGCCCCCTCTATGTCTCAGGATACTGCCATGATATAAAGATAGGCAAAATCCTGATCGACAATGGATCCTCCGTTAACCTCCTCAATGTGCGGGTGTTAAAAGAAATCTGCATGAGCGTCCAGCACTTTACTCGAGACAAGATCACCATCTCCGGGTTTGACTCCCAGTCATCAAGAACTCTTGGGTCTGTGATACTGACGCTATGCTTTGGGCTACTCGTCACGGACATTAAGTTCCACGTCATAGACACCAAGACATGCTACAACGCTTTGCTCGGCCGACCGTGGTTACACGAATACAACGTCATCCCTTCTACACAACATCAGTGTATGAAGTATGCTAAGGATGGTCTTGAGTATACCGTGGCGGGAGAACCGAATCCGTTTTCCGTGAACGAAGTCCGCAAATATGAAGATACCAAATACTTCTTACCGGATTTCGAAGACACGGAAAGGTGTCACAAGCCGGAGAACAAAACTAACGCCGCCATCCCTGTTTTCGGGAGTGAGACCGAGGAGGAAGAGGAGATAGTGTATTCGGGTCCGCCCCGACACAACAAGCCAAGGCCATCTACTCCTACATTGATCTTTGGTAGCGACTCAGAAGATGAGATCCATGTTGTATTCTCTGCTCGACCTTCAATACGAACGTCCGCTGACGAAGAACAAAGTCTACAAGTCGCCATGGAGCCGCTTAAACACCGTAAGGAACTGGATGCGCTTGATATCTACAGTGTAGAAGAGCTGCGAACGTTCTATATCCCAACCAGGCGAGAAAGCGAAAAAGCAATTCTATTCTACCGCTCTGAAGAAACCAGAGTGGAGAAAGAAATCTGGCAGGGCGCGGATCCTACGCTCGACAGGCTTCAGCCTATCCGTCTTCCCAGATATTATACGGAAGGTTTGAAAAAGCTGCTGAAACGCCAGGGGATATCCTTCAAGCAGACCGTTCGAAAAGCCAAGTTCTATGACAAAGTCTGGAACGTTCCCGGGACTCAACACAAACTGCCTAATGGGAGAATGGAGACAAAAGGACTTGGATACATCCGGTCAAAGAAACGAGAACTACTAAACAGCTGCTATGTCATGTATGACTTCGATGAAGAAGCGGATGCTCAATGGGAGGACGCTAATCCTGAGCCAATGAATGTTCCAGATGCAAAGGAACCCAGTCCGTCGTTCGAAGAACAAATGGACAAGCTTATAAGGGAAGCGGGTCAAAAAGTCCGGGACGATCATAACCGCGAAATGGTCATCTACGAGAAAGCCAAAACGCAACGCCTTCTCCAACAGGCCGTGAAAGATGAAAACGCCGCTCCTTGTCAACCTGTTATAAAGAAAGCCCGACGCAGAGACAGAAACAAGTCGAAACGCGAAAAAGGCGCTCAACAGCAACGAAGCAGGGTTAAAAGGATACGCAAGCGGGAACCAAGCGGTTACAATTTATCCCTCATGAGAAAAATGGGTCGAGCATACTCGTTTCCGCGGGACAAGACGAAGAAGATACTTGACCTCGCTCTAAAACATCAGATGCTTACACTGCCGGAGTCTAAACACCCCGAACAAGCGGGCGAGGTCTCACACCCGGACTATTGCTTTTATCACCGAGTGATAGGGCACCCTCTCGAGGACTGCTTCACCTTCAAGAATTGGGTCGAAGATCAGTATCATCTTGGCAAGTTCGCTCTGTCCGACGACTGGAGGGTAGCGCCGCCACAAAAGCACGAGCCCAAGGCCACGAAAGAAGAACCAGTTCCGCATTGGGATTGGAAGCGAATTCGTACTTGTCACGTGATAACGATATCAAGAGAAGAGCTCGAGAACATGGATGACCTTCCCTGGTGCTTCGAAAACAGCAACGACGAGGTAATCTCAGAATTTCCGCCAGCGCCAAAAGAGCTGGAAGATGGAATCCATACCACTGCAGATAACCTTAAGAAAATTGAATTGGGAACGGCGAACGCCCCGCGACCGACATTCATTAGTGAGCTGCTGTCTGAAGAGAAGGTGGCTTCATTAAAAGACCTGCTTATGCAGCATAAAGATTGCTTCGCATGGAACTATTCCGAAATGCCGGGACTAAATCCAGAAATTTCTGTGCACAGATTGGCGATATCTCCGGACGTCAAACCAGTCAAACAGGCGCCAAGGAGAATGCGGCTCGAGCTTGAGATGAGCATCAACACCGAGGTCAAGAAGCTAATCGACTCGGGCTTCATCCAGGAGGTTCGATATCCTGAATGGATCGCCAACATCGTTCCGGTGATGAAGAAAAATGGGACAGTACGCATATGCGTTGACTTCTGGGATCTTAATAAAGCTTGCCCGAAGGACGATTTTCCAGTACCAGTCACCGAACTGATGATAAACAATACGTCCACTCATGAATTTTTCTCCTTCATAGACGGCTCGTCGGGGTATAATCAGATAAAGATGCATCCCGAAGACCAGAAGTACACCGCCTTCAGGACCCCTTTGGGTATATTCTGCTACAAGGTGATACCCTTCGATTTAAAGAACGCCGGCGCCACCTACCAGAGGGCCATGATGAAGATCTTCGATGACCTTATACACGAAATCGTCGAATGCTATATCGACGATCTCGTGGTTAAAAGAAAATCATACGAGGAACATCTCGAGCATTTGAAGACCGTATTTCAACGCCTTCGACAATACAACTTGAAGATGAACCCTCTCAAGTGTGCATTCAGAGTTTCCTCAGGCAAATTCTTAGGATTCATCGTCCGACACCGGGGTATCGAAATAGATCCGTCAAAGATCAAGGCGATCTTGGAAATGCCTCCGCCAAGGACTCTCAAACAGCTGCGGTCTCTCCAAGGGAAGCTCGCGTATATACGGCGATTTATAGACAACCTTTCAGGAAAGTGCCGTCCTTATAGCCACCTGATGAAGAAGGGAACCCCGTTCGTCTGGGATCGCAAATGCCAAGACGCACTAGACGAAATCAAACAATACCTGCAAAACCCGCCGGTGCTGGCTGCTCCGGTCAAGGGAAAACCCCTCATTCTTTATACAACCGCCCTCGAAGGTTCCTTAGGCGCATTATGGGCACAAGAGAACGACCACGGGAAAGAAAGAGCACTCTATTACTTAAGTCGAGTTCTACTGGGGGCAGAAAGCAACTACTCCCCCATTGAAAAACACTGCCTGGCGTTGATCTTCGCGATAACAAAGCTCAGGCACTATGCGTTGGCGCATGAGGTCCGTCTCATTTCGAAGGTAGACCCTCTTAAGTATTTAATGTTAAAGGCCATATTGACGGGACGACTCGCTAAATGGGCCTTGCTCTTGATGGAATTCTCGATAACGTATCAACCTCTCAAGGCAGTGAAAGGCCAGGCCATCGCCGACTTCCTTGCTGAGCACCCGATACCTGCCGATTCTCCTCTGAATTGTGATCTTCCAGACGAACATGTGTTTGATGCGATCGATGGTAATGATACCCGATGGGAGCTTTATTTCGATGGAGCATCTTCCGTGAATAAGCGCAAACAAAGTACCCCTATAATCAAATCGGGGGTAGGCCTTATCTTCGTGACTCCACAAGGAGGGATACTGCGCTTTGCTTTCTCCTTGACAGAGCCGAGGACGAATAACGAACCCGAATATGAAGCCTTGATAGCAGGTCTCGAGATCGCCGTCGACATGGGAATTGAAAACCTCCTCGTATATGGAGACTCCTAACTAGTCGTTAGTCAAGTAAACGGCGACTACCAAACATGCAAACCAGAATTGGTGAAGTACGGCGAAAAAGTACAACAATTGTTGACCCAAATTCCTTCCTATACGTTGGAAAACATACTGCGCGCGGAAAACAGCAAAGCAGACGCGTTGGCCAAACTTGCTAAAGAACTGGCTGACGAGAACCTCGATGACGTTAGAATCGTGGTACAAAGCCGTCGGGTGCTTACCCCAGCAGAAATATCTCCGGAATCATCCGAAGAAAAAGGAGCGAGGGAGCAGACGACCCTGCAAGTAAAAAATTAGGAAAATACCGAGGATTGGAGAGAAGTCTTCATAGACTACTTTAAATCCCACCGAACGCCTGAAGAAGCGTCCACAAGATATCAGCTCATGAAACGAGCTCTGTCTTTTGCCTTCGTCAAAGATACTCTGTACAAGAGGTCGTTTGATTCTCTGTGGTTGAGATGCCTGGGACCTGACGAAGCGAAAAGAATCGTCCAGGAAGTTCATGACGGACTCTGCGGTTCTCACCAAGCAGGCCTAAAGATGAAGTTGAAGATCAAACGGATGGTCTACTACTGGCCCACGATGATCCAAGACTGCCTTGAGTATGCGAAGCAGTGCCACTCGTGCCAAATTCATGGAGACTTCATCCACCAGCATCCAAATCCACTCCATCCAACGGTGGCTAGCTGGCCGTTCGAGATGTGGGGAACTGACATAGTCGGCCCCATCGAACCAGCATCGTCTAGAGGACATCGTTTTATCCTGGCGACGACTGATTACTTCTCCAAATGGGCAGAGGCAGTACCGCTGAGGGAAGTTAAGACGGAGAATATCTTCCGTTTCTTCAAGACGCACGTCATATATCGGTTTGGGACGTCGAGACGGATCATCTCCGATAACGGGCCAGCCTACAGAAGCCACAAGATCGGTCGCTTCGCGCAACAGCACAATATAGACTGGAGATATTCCTCGGTTTATAATCCGTGAGCTAACGGTCTAGCTGAGGCCTTCAACAAGACCTTGACAAAGATCATGAAGAAAACGGTGTCTCGAAATAAGAAAGACTGGCACGAGAGACTGCAAGAAGCTCTCTGGGCATACCGAACTACGTTCAAGACGGCCACAAACACAACGCCGTATGCGTTGGTATTCGGTACGGAAGCAATACTTCCCCTCGAAATAGAGTTACCCTCTCTACGAGTGGCAGTCCACTACGAGCTGACGGACGAAGAAAATGCTCACCTTCGGCTTGAGGAGCTCGATGCCCTCGATGAGACCCGGCTCATAGCACAACAAAATCTGGAGGCTTACAAAGTAAAGATGACGCGCTTATATGAAAGATTGACCCGACCGTGGACATTCCGCCAAGGCGAACTTGTGCTAGTGGTCAAAAGGCCTATGATTCCCAATCGCGCCAAGCGGGGAAAGTTTGAGCCAAACTATGAAGGCCCGTACATCATAGACAAGGTCTATCAATGTGGAGCCTATTTACTCATAGATATGCACGGTGAAAGGCCTTTCAGGCCAATAAACGGTCGCTTCCTGAAGAGATACTACGCTTAATGAGCCACAGCCTAGGTCAATGGTAGATGACAACGACTATGTCCGCTCGCTATCTTCCTAAGCTCAAGCTTTATAAGCAGTAGCCGGCCTTCTCCATGACGGACCGAAACGTCCTTAAACTAATAGCGGACCGAAACGTCCTCAAACTAGTACCGCAGCATCCGTAGGCTGACAAAATAAAAAAAAATATAATAAAAAAATATAAATAAATAAAAACGGTATGTCCATAAGCAAAAAAGGCCATGGATGAAAACCCGAAAGGGCTCCGTGAGTAAAAACGGCAGGGCTGCCGGCGAGTGTTCGTGAAAACCCGAAAGGGCGCGACCTTGTAAAAAAAAAGAGGTAAATAAAAAAAAAAGAATAAAAAAAAAGGGGTACGTCCATAAGAAAAATGGGCACGGATGAAAACCTGAAAAGGCTCCGTGAGTAAAAACAGCAGGACTACCGGCGAGTGTTTGTGAAAACCTGAAAGGGCGCAACCTCATTAAAGAACACTTACAGGGTCCCCTCGACCTTATAAGGAGAAACCACCCGCGTGAGTTCCTTACGACTCACAAGGGAGCAGCACACTTAGGGATCCCCACGATTCCTAAGGAGAAAACGGCTCGTAAGGAGAACTCTCTTATGAGACCCTCACGGCTCATAAGATTTGAAAGTTTTAAGTTACAGAGACCTGAACCTGTGCTTAAGCAACCCCCACAACTTTGATATTGCCCAACAAGTGGCTCAATACTGACCCTTGTATACAATCCATGGGCGCGAATAAACATTTCCCTAACCAAGTCCCATCCGTGACTGGGGATATGTTCGCATGACCCTTGTAAGTCCTCTCGATTTAGAAGGAGAAAACCCTCTTGTAGGATCCTTACGGCTTACAGAGGAACAAACACTTAGGAATCCTCACGATTCTTAAGGAGAAAATACACCTACAAAATCCTCACGACTTGTAGGGAGAAATAACTTTGTGAGACCCTTACGGCTCATGAAGTCAAAAGCCTTAGTCGACAGGACGTTAACCCTGTTCGTTAAGCCACCCTTGTTCGACGTCGACAGAGGCAGATGATGATTCGCTCCTGGCAATATCCCAGTTGTAGCGGTGTTGATGTCGAAATCGGTGTCTAATTTCAGGTTTACGGCGAAAAGCCAGTAAGCCGCACATGCATATGAAATAGCCGAAATGATGGGGCAACTCGCAATAAAAAGCAACGAGTAAAAATAAAACAAATAGCCGAAATGATTGGGCAACTCGCAATAAAAAGCAGCGAGTAAAAATAAAATAAACAGCCAAAATGATTGGGCACCGCGAAAAATAGCCGAAATGATTGGGCAATCGCAACCTTCACGATATAAAAGCTGAAATGATAGAGAATCACGGAAATAAAACAAAAAAATGATGATAAAACTTTGGCCCTACAGTTAAGATCACATCGATCCCTGTATACAATCCAAGGGCGTAAACAAAGAGGGAACCATACTTTCCCAACAGGCTCCGCCAGAAAACGAAGCCAAATCTCGACGGTTCATCCCAACTCCGAAGAAACCAGTGTCTTCGGCAAATATCTCAACTCAGGGAAACAAACAATCCTTGATGAGAGCCTCCTGATCCACGTCGACTCGCAGAGCAACCAGTGCCTCCGTGGGAAATTCTCGACTCATTTCAACACCAGGGAAACAAATAATCCTTGGCGCTACGGAAACAAATAATCCTTAGCAAATACCTTAACTCAGGGAAACAAACAATCCTTGACGAGAGCCTCCTGATCCGCGTCGACTCGCAGAGCAACCAGTGCCTCCGTGGGAAATTCTCGACTCGTTTCAACACCAGGGAAACAAATAATCCTTGGCGCTAGGGAAACAAATAATCCTTAGCAAATACCTCAACTCAGGGAAACAAACAATCCTTGACGAGAGCCTACTGATTCGCGTCGACTCGCAGAGCAACCAGTGCCTCCGTGGGAAATTCTCGATCCGTTTCAACACCAGGGAAACAAATAATCCTTGGCGCTAGGGAAACAAATAATCCTTGGCGCTAGGGAAACAAATAATCCTTAGCAAATTCCTCAACTCAGGGAAACAAACAATCCTTGATGAGAGCCTCCTGATCCGCGTCGACTCGCAGAGCAACCAGTGCCTCCTTGGGAAATTCTCGACCCGTTTCAACACCAGGGAAACGAATAATCCTTGGCGCTAGGGAAACAAATAATCCTTAGCAAATTCCTCAACTCAGGGAAACAAACAATTCTTGACGAGAGCCTCCTGATTCGCGTCGTCTCGCGGAGAAACCAGTGTCTCCGCGGGAAAATTCCCGATTCGTCTCAACTTGCAAGATGAAGCCTCAGGCAGCAGGGACTAAAAAACTTGCTTCCTGAATAATGGGACCCTGCAAGTCGATCTAAAACGGTCTCTTGCATACTATTCACGGGTCTCACTCTCCGAAGTCGAGTTCCGACAAGGAGAGAAATAACCGCTTACGGGTCCTCTCCACTCGTAAGAGGGAAAAATTCTCTTATAGGATCCTTACGACTTACAAGAGAAAACACACTTAGGAATCCTCACGATTCCTAAGGAGAAAACACACCTACGAAATCCTCTCGATCCGTAGGGAGAAAAATCTCTATGAGACCCTCACGGCTCATAGAGTTGAAAAGTCTTAGGCGGCAGATCTGAACCTGCGGCTTAAGCCATTGCTATCTCGTGGAAAAATCTAGACGCTTACTTTATTATCGGTCAAATGTGTTTATCAAGACAACATGCTGATAATAAGAGAAGGCAGAAAGCAAAAGAGCATACAAGACATTGCAAAAGAAAATGTGTATCTTTATTCATTGACTTCAATCAAATACAAGATGAATCGTACAAAAGAATAAAGAATGGATACATATTATTTAAAAGGAAAATTTTACAAATACATTGGTACAAAGGCAGCTACTGGGAAGGAAGCGTCTTAAGTAGCTTTATCAGTTGTTCGCACACATCCTTCCATGCCTTCTCCCGATCGGCTACCACCGCCAGTTCGTCCTCTACTTGAGCCCGCTGCTGCATGAAGGATGCAAGCTGTTCCCCAACGACCTGCTGAGCTGCTTCACGGCCTCGGGCATCACGCTCGGCGGCATCAAGCTTCCGCTTCAGTGCTAGCCCATTAGAGATACGCTCCAGGAGGCCTTCAAAGACAGCTTTCACCTCGGCAGCATTCGTCCTAACTTCAGCGCGCAGGCGAGCAGTTGCGCTTGAGGACTCCTGACGTTCCTTCAACCGTAAAGCTGCTTCTTGCTCCAAATGGCGGAAATAAGAAGTGCTTTGCTCGAGCCAGGCTGTCCGTTGGGTGCTTATGGCCAAAACTTCAGGGGAAGGATGCGTCGACTCCAACCGATGTAGGCAGGCCTCGATCTCCCTGCAGTGTGTAACCCAAGATTCGACGACGCCTTCGTTGTGAAAGTTTACGAGCGCCGCCAACATTGGGTTAACCTCCACAGTGAAATCTGAGGCAGAGGGGAGAGCGTCCACGTTAAACTCTTCGATATACCCGCTCAGCATGCCCAAACACATCACGGCACCCTTTGAAGATGGACGTTTCAAGAAGGGGCCTGCCAGTGAAAGGACGCAAGACTCAAGAGGGATCGGAGCCAGAACGACAGCTGAAAAGACAAAATGCGATTAAATGATGATTCAATAGATATGGAAAAAGTCATTGATAAGATAGTTTACTATACCGGTTGAAGCAGGTGGCAAGGCCGGAAGGGCCGGTGGCGCGACCGATCTTTCTTCTCCCCCTTCAATTTGTAACACTGCAGTCAGGACAAGAGAGAGTTAGAAATAATTATATCGCCAAAAAAGAAAGGTATCAGTCGGGGACTATACTCACCAGCACCGCCAGAGGGAGAAGCGAGTTCAGATGGGAAGGAGAAGTGTGGGAGCAACACTTGATATAGATGATCAAAGAGCACTCCTGAAAAGACATAACAATGCGACTTTAGTACACAAATTATACGTCTGGAAGGTAAGATTAATAAATTGCAAACCCATACCTTCCAACATCTTTGACGGTATGAAAGAGGGCTGAGAGGTGACCACCGCCAAGGCAGTAGTTGAAGGCGCTCTCTCGATCAATGGCGCATCGGCACTGGCTGCACCTGCGTTACGAACAAATGTGAACTTGTCAGAAAAGATCGTAAAATAAAAAGGACAGTAACTTGGGATTTACCTGATGAGCTGCCGGCCGAAATGGAGGCGACTCCCTCCTCCATCGACATGAGGCCACCGCCCGTGGCCTCATCACCCGACTCAATGGGAACCGTTGCCGTGCTCGCAAGACCTGGAAACGGCGGGGGACCATAGGCGGGAAGGGCTATGACTGGAGCATTGCCAGATTCCTGAGAAGGAGCGGTTGGCTCGTCCTCAGGAATCGTGGCCACCTCACCCGCTACTCCCTCGGGTTCAGCAGTCACGGTTGTCTCGTCCACCGTCACCATGAGGTCGCCAGCCTCAAGCGCCTCGCCCACCACTACCCTCGGCTCGGTTATAACGATCATTTCATCTGCCGCCACTTCAGGCTCGGCATCAATGACCTTCTCGGCTGCAGATCCCTCAACCTCTGTTTCAGACTCCGTAGCCCCAACGACGTTGCCCACCGTCAGCTCGGGTTCGGCAGGTACCGCCTCCTCTGCTTCCCTGGGTTCAACAGTCTTCGCCTCCCCCTCGGTCGGACTTGGCCCTGCAAGATAGAATACATAAGAACCGATGGCTTTATAATTCTTACAACAAGATTCTGAAAGAAATGTTACCTGAAGAGGATTTATCATTTGCACTCCGAACCGCGCGCGCCACTTGCCTGCGAGCAATAGATAGGGCGACAGGGGCCTCTTCGGAGGGAGTATCATCATGAAGGATGGTGCTAGGGCCCGCTCCCGTGGCCAAAGCAGCCATGCGCGCCTTTGCTTCGCGTCTCAACCGCTTCCTCTCCTCCCGAGCCGTTGAGACGGATTCTACCAGAGCCTCTTTAATTGAGGCGTCTTCGTCCGTGAATAGGGATGCCTCCAAATTTTTCAAGGCATCCCTCGTCGTTTTGTCAAGTCGAGGCTCTTGCAGCAGCCCCGACGAGACTGGGACTTCAATAACAGGCTTGGGGAGGATCCCCGCATCAACTGGTATAGCCCCTGCAAAGAAACAAAGGAAGAAGGTTAGGTTGACCATCAGAAGAGATAACAAATTTTTCTTATAAAAAAAAGGGGTGGGACGTACCAGCGCCCGCTAGAGCGCGTTTCTCCTCCTCCTCTTGGAAGGTTTTCAAAGAGGCAGCAATAGCTTCTTCGGTAGAGACACCTGTTGAAAATGGGGGAAAGTATTAGTTAAAAATAATGATAAAAAGTGCGATAAAGTGACGAAGAAAGAAGCTAATGGTTACCTGACTCAGCGAGTTTGCTTAACATCGCTTCGAGCCTTGCTGATCGCTCAGAAGCTGTAATAGCGGCCGCCAAATTGGTGTCTGCGGGGTCTACCCAGAAGCCTTTATTGCTGCCGTATTCACTTATTCCTTCAGTGAGAGGGGCCTCAGGCTCTAAACTGAGGATCGCGTCGAGGGAAAGGATCGACTTCTTCTTTTGCCCGCCAGCTCTAGATGCACCTGGAATTGATTTGCGCTTGGCTGGCATCTTGGGGCGGCGGGTCCCGATATCCGCTCTTGCGCCGGACTCTAGCGATATTACATTAACCGTCTTCGTGGAAGCACGGGGCGCCGGTGGTGCATTCACCATAGCAGGCAGCGGCAATCCACGCGGGGGGCTCAACACGCGTGGTCGATCGACTCCGGCATCTTTTAGCGGAGGAATGACCGGAATCCTTGGCTTCAAGGGGGCCTTGCGATCACTGCCAGGAGGCGCACCCCTACGGTCAACCAGCATGCGCTTCTCCGTTAAGATAACTGGGCCCATCGCATGCGCATACCAAGCCACGTACGTGTTGAGCATCTTAGGGACACAGCTGGGTTCGCTGATAAAGAAATAGGAACCCGTGTTAAGCCGTGTGAAATGGTGCATTGCATTCTTTATCCCCTCTCGGCTGACCACGGGCTTTTCCAAGAAAGCTTCCATCGGGACCCCTTGGTTGTAGCTCGATTGCTGAGCAAACCGGTGCGGGTTGTACCTCATAAAGAGTGCAGTCTCACTCTGCCTGAACACCAAGTAGCCCGGCCGAATGGAATAGAGATGGAGGATTTCCCGAGCCTTCAATATGGAAGCACCATCTTTAAAATCATCGCGTAGCGACACTACTGACTTGGTGGTATCTGAGCCTATTGTTATGACCTTATCCACAAAGGAAACCTTCGCTCCGACCAAATGTGAACGAAGCAGCAGCCCCCTAGACTCCCACGGGGGTGCAACCAAAATTGAAGCGCCGACCAACCGCATGACTCTCGGGAGTCTGCATTTCTCAAAGAACGGAGGAATCTTATGGGCGCCGAACACCCCTTGCACGTGCATCTCCATCCAGGAGGTGAAATAGTGCATCGGGAAGTTAACAGGCTGCACCCCAGGCTCACTAGCGTCCGCCGCTACGCTAAGTCCATTATAAAGGTAAGCCAGCCCGGCGATTCCTACCGATAACTGCAAACCAGCCACCATCCGATGCGCTGGGTAAAAGACGGAGGGCCACATGTAGCGCGGGTGCATGGGGAGCGCAAAGCTGCACAGCCACAAGCCCAGGAACCCTATAAAAAAAGTCTCATCATCCAAGCCCGGGACGACAATTTCTGAAAAAGGGACGACAGCGGCACTGGGGAGGTAAAAGTCTTGGTGGTCATCCTCCGATGTGGGTCGGCGATCCAAACCGAATCCAAAAGGGTCATCGAGCTGGGCGAACTTCTCGCCCTGCTCCGATAGGAGCTCCGGGCGAATGAAGCGGGCAATAAAATCTGCGAAACTGACGCCCCGGTCGCCCGATTCCAGATGGAGTCCTTCATAGATATCCAACACCTTCACCAAGCCTGGATACTGATGCTGAACGGCGTTCTCCGGAGTCAGGTCAAACACTAGCGGCTTGGTAGCAAAGACGTATTCGTCAGGAGGGAGTAACTCCTCGTAATGCTCCCCCCTCATCGGCAAACCTGAGAGTTCGGCGAACTCCTCCAAAGAAATAGAGACCTCCCTATCCGTCATCAAGAAAGCGTGGGTGGGGATATTCCATTGCTCGATAAAAGTTTTAATCCACCACGTTGGAGGGGAAGTATATTCGAAGAGCGAAACGTAGATGGCCGAATACAAACCGATCTTCGTCAAATGAGTCCTTTTAGCCGATAAGATGTATCGGGCCCACTGCAAGTATCCAGCGGGCGGTCGCGGCACCAATCCAATATTGTAGGCCTGTCCCCAAGGGCGTGCTTCACCCTGACAGATTCACCTCCCTAAAATATCTATTGTCGGCGGCGGCTGCACGGGAATAGCACCAATTGCGGGTTGGAGGAGGTCATCCGAGTTCCAATTTTTAACCTCCACGACATACTTCACCGGGGGTTCGTCCGCATAGGGGATTGAAGTTATGGGCTCAGACGGTGTGGCGGAACTGAAACTGCGACGACCCTGGATGATTTCATTATACCACTTTCCCCACAAGTGAAGATTTTTGTGCTCGGGGTCATGATCCTTAATAAGAGCGAGCGCCACCCCGGTCCACTGGTGCATGGGGAAACCCTCCCTCCGAGCGAATAAATGGGAAAGACAGGTTGGCAGACATGTTTCCTGTAGAAAGACAAAAATAACCGTTAGTGTTCCAACGCTTGGCATTTTAAAATTTTACACTACATTGCAATGCAGTGGGTAGGGGACAAAAGGGGGACCCACAAAATCTGGATGGCAATGCATCATTTAATAAGACAATCCCAACATTAGATGAGACTGTCAATTAATGAAAAAGATCCCCAAGAGAATATCCTCATTGATGGGAAATCCCTAGAGACGGGGAGAAAATCTTCTCTTTTAGAGCAAAGCTCTGTCACAGAGTGACATTTGTCAAACTCTGGTCTCAGGGGAACAAGATTCCTCAAAAGAGCATAGCTCTATGGTAATAATGGAAAGATCCATCAATTTTTTTTTTATTAGCACTTAAAAGAATTAAAATTTTGGAATCTTGAAAAATCCATGAAAACTTATAAAAAAAATCTTCATTTTTCAGATCTAAAAAGATCTACATTTGATCCAAGAGCAAAGCTCTGTTCATGGGTTAAAACCCATGGACAAGATCTCTGTAGATCTGTAAGTTTTTGAGAGCAAGGCTCTGTTGATGAAACCCTAAAGGGGTTTTCTTTAGATCAAAGATCTATAAGAGCAAGGCTCTGTTAATTTAATTTAATTTAATTTAAATTACCTAGAGTGATTCTAAGTTCTGAACTTTGAAGTTCTTGGGGAAAGAAGAAGAGCAAGGCTCTGAAAGTTCTTAAGTAAGAGCAAGGCTCTGAGAATCAAAATGCTTGAAAGTTGTAAAGAATTTCCTAAGGACCAAGGGTCCTATTTATAGGCGCCTGCGCCCCTTCAACTTATCAGTTGATCCAAAGGCTGTGATCTTGCCACCGCTGCACTCACATGCGCGCCACGTGAGCGCAACGGTGGGGGGGGCATTTATTTCCCCCAATCAGAGCAAGGCTCTGTTTGAATTTCAAAAATTCAAATTTTGAAGCAACGCTTCAAATCCCGTGCGCTGCGCGCAATGCGCCATGTGTCAGAAGTTGATGCGTCAGCACAGCGCCCGAGGCAGTGCGTCCAATCAGAGCAAGGCTCTTTTAAAACAAAAGGTAAAGGAAGCAACGTTTCAGCTGCGCTGCGCGACACGTGTCTGTGCAGTTGCGCACGCACAGCTGCGCAAGCGCTGCGCTGCGCGACACGTGTCACGTGCTGAGGCGTTTGCGCAAAACAGAATTGAGATTTTAAAGAAATCTTTTCTGTTCTTGTTAAAACAAGAAGATTTTCTTCTGTAAAACGGAGGCCTTTGGATCAAAGATCCAACGGCGGGGAAAATTCCCCAAATCACTCAGAGAAAGATCTCTTTAACAAATTTAACTAATTTATGGGCACTATAAAAAGGACCCCAGACCTCAATTCAAACGGATCAACATTCTTGAAAAACCAAGAGCTTCAAACAGGGAGAACTCTGAAAAAGTTTTCAAGAAAAAGGTAAAAACCTTCACAAAACAGAAGAAATCTCTTCTAATAGATCATTGATCTAAAAACAAGATCAATGATCTTCACATAATAAACAGGGCTTTGCACTTCTGGTTCTTTAAAAACGAGAAGGAAAAAAATAAAGAATAGTGTCTTGCACTTTTATGAACCTTTGGTTCCTAAAATAAAAAGAAAAAACTTGTTTTTTCTTTGATCTAAATTAGATCAAGGAAACGAATAGTTCTTTGCACTTCTTTTATGAACCATTGGTTCTTGAATCTAAAAGATTCTTAAATAGTAGTGCCTTGCACTTGCAAACTGCGCTGTTGCGCTCCTGGATTGGCGCAAGCCACCAGAGCGCGCCACGTGTCAGCAGCGCAGGCGCAGCGCATTATCGCAGCGCACTGCGCTTGCGCGACACGTGTCAACACTACTAGCGCTTGCGCTCTCTGATTGGTGCAGAGCGCCTGATAAATGCAAGACATTTCTTAAAGGGTCAGGCCCAAATCAAAAAGACCAAGCATGCCTAATTAAATTGATGCTCTGCATCATTTATAAATGGGCAGAGCCCAAACAAAATAATAAAAATGCTATGCATTTTAAAAGGGGCAGAGCCCAAACAAAGTAGATGCCTTGCATCATTCATAAATGAGCAGAGCCCAGAATAAATTGATGCTCTGCATCTTTTATGGGCAGAGCCCAAACTAAAAAATCGAAAATAATGCAATGCATTATTTAAAAATGGGCCAACCCCTAGCACATGTCTAACAGACCAAAAATAAATAAAAAGTGTTGAATATTTTTCAACTGGACTTAGCCCAATCATGACCGTAAGTCCTCAAACTAAATTGACTAAGAAAGATTGCTCTCTTAAATCAATTTATATCCGGTTCGAGGGTACATTTCCGAATTCCTCTGACACATGTCGTTGTAATCATTCAACGTCGTCAGAGAGGTGACGGGTCCCGACGACCACACATCAATATTGGACCGAGACGTCCTTAAACTAATATTGGATCGAGACGTCCTTAAACTAATATTGGACCGAGACGTCCTTAAACTAATGATGGACCACCACGTCCCTAAACTGGAATATGGACCACCACGTCCCTAAACTGGAACATGGACCACCACGTCCTTAAACTGGAACATGGACCACCATGTCCCTAAACTGGAACACGGACCACCACGTCCCTAAACTGGTGATGGACCACCACGTCCCTAAACTGGAATATGGACCACCACGTCCCTAAACTGGAACAATAGGGCCTCCAAATGCTCTTTTGCCGGATCTAAACGATCCCGTTAAGTTGATCTTAGTCTCAAATTAGACTAACGTATCCTCAACAAACGTTTAAGTCAATCTTAGCCTAAATACGGCTAACGTATCCTTAAACCAAAACACCAAACCCAAATCTAAGTAAATACGGATTTGGACTAATCCACGTCCTACGGGCGACGGCATCACTTAGTCTCCGTATACAATCCACGGGCAACCACAAACAAAACAAACACACACGACACGAAGTGAAATTTTGGAGAAGGAGAAAGTTGTTACCGCGATGCGGTAGCGTAATTAACTGCAGGTGCTTGCGCCTGCAGGGAAGAGCGTCCCCACAATCAAAAACCCCTCGAACGAGGGGGAATCTGACGAAGTCTGCTACATCGGCCGCATCCGTCTAAACCTCCGATACACGGTGCCATAAATCAGCTTGGTATCTTCGGAGAGGTGGACGGATAAAACCAAATAGCATCTGCCCCGAACCCCAGCGTCAGGACTTCGCAGTCTTGTGCGCCGTCTTTCGGAGGGGAACAACTGGCTTTTGGATTGTCTGAGTTGCAAACCTCATTGCCACTCATACTTTTACCCTTTTCTCCAGGACACCCCGTATTACTACGAACATCCACTTCCATTGGATAAAACCATCGTATGGTTATATACGAACTAGAAGGAACTTGTTCCAGATTCGAGGATGGTTTCCGGTTTTGGAGAAAATGAATAGGACTATTCAGTTGTCTTTTTTTTTTACCTTCTCTCAGGTTGCGAGTGTTCCTTGGATTAGGACGGTACACCTATTACGCTAATTGGATAGTCTTCATCCAAACCATAGGCAGGTGCCGAACGGTAGGGAATGAAGAAAACCATTTAGCCTAAAAGGTGTACAGAAGGTATTAAGTAAAGACAAATAAAGGGATTAGTAAGAGCGCAAAGTAAATTGCGACTGCTATTCACAACCAAACCAAGTATTTCATCGCCACTCCCAATTCACCTTTGAATTTCTCCGGAACACCCCGTATCACTACGAAGATCCACAGTTATTTGGATACTCCATCGTATGGTTATATACAAACTCGATGGAACTTGTTCCAGTTCGGGGATGGATTCTGGTTCAGGAGAAATAGGAACAAGGTTTTATTCAGTTGTCTTTTATCTTCACCTTCTCTCAGGTTGCGAGTGCTCCTAGGATTAGGAGAGTACACCCATTATGCTTATTGGATAGTCTTCTTCCAAACCATAGGCTGGTGCCGAACGGTAGGAAAAGAAGAAAACCATTTGGCCTAAATGGGTGTACAGAAGATAATGACTAAAGACATATAAAGGGATTTGGAGAGATGGCAAAGAATTATACGGTTACAGTTGTGAATCTGATAATGGAAGAGGCATTACTAAGAATACCCGGATGCCCCTTCGAAACATTTACATGTTTCAGTTTCACTGTGTATTGTTAAAAGAAAATTGATTTCCCAATTAGTACTTGCTCCAGGGTATGTATTTACCAGGTTTGATTCTCACATATGTATGGTTTTACAGATGATGAGTGGGAGTAAGTTATTGGGAATTGGGTGATTATCCTCATTATATCGGGATTCGTTGTAATTGGTGATATTTGAGGAAATCGCCTGGGTTGTTTGCCGGATGGCAAATATGTGGTTTTGAATATTCGTTGTTATGCACCAATTTCAAATTGATATATCTGTACGTTTATTTTTATAAAGTGAGATATAACTTTTTGAAATTATGTCTATGACATTTACCTATATCAGTGGATGGTTGGGTAAGGAGCATTAAATATCGGTGTAATTCTTCTTAACCATAAGTACAGTTTTCAACCTACGACACACAGGGAATGAGTTATTAGACTCAGGGGACTTATATAGAGTATTGTATGTTGTCCAGTGTCCATGAGGACATAAGGGTTGGTACTCGTACTATATTCTGTTTACTTGTGACTTCTCTAGTTTTTAGACATGTGTTTCATAGAAATGCAAGGTCTAAATTTTGAGAAGTTATAGGTATAAGAATAAAGTAGAGAACCAGGTGTTGCAAGTATCAGGATTCTTTAAGGTGATCGAAAATGTAGATACTTGTGTATGGTATTCAGTTGATAGTAATGATTATGAGAACTTGCTTCTCTTTCAGGTTGCTCATATCTGGATGTATTCCTAAGTTGAGTAATGTTGATTGGCCTCCCTCCATTTAATTGACATGCACTGGAGACAGCTGCATGATTTGAATTTGGTTCCAATTAAATCAGTGCCTCTGTTTCTATATTGGATATAGAATAGTTCATATCTTAACAATGTTAAGGTACGTGGAGTTGTCCGGCTTATGTTTAAAACCAGACTCTAGATAACTCAAGGCACGTTTCTGTAATGGTCGTTTGTGGGTTGGCCCGGGCTATGACGAGGGTTGACTTTCTACCATTTGGAAGATCAATAGTGATATTGTTCTTGACTCGCCACAGTTTTAATAAAAATGGATTTTTTTTCAGAAAACAGTAGTGGGAGTATAGTAGAACTGGAAGTGATTCCAGAACCGTAAACGATTACTGAAAATTTGATAAGAACCTAAAGATTCAATCTGGTTTGACATTCCATTGGCCACTCCGCAGATATAGTGGATAACCTCAGGCACTCGAGAGGTACTTCGGTATGCTCAAGGACGGTGACGGGGAGGTTCTTGTTTACCCAGACTTGCCATTGCTGTTGTTCCAGATTATGAGACCCGGCAGGAGGATGAGTATAGCGTCGTTCTAAACTAACTTTAGAAGTGCACGTATATGTGACTCTTCCAGAGGGTTGTCGTAGTCAGTGGGAGCAGCGGAAGCATAGTGAACAAGTAGCTTATGTCTATTTATGGACTAAAGCAGATATAGCGGAGATAGATCATCTATTTCTGATATGACAGTCATAGGTTTGACTTCATCAGAATAGGGGATGGATCTGTTAAGAAGGTAGTAGGGTGTGATGTCCTGGTATTTGGATGACATACACAGAGTAGGAAGTGAAATTCTTATACTACGATCGGTTATACTTTGGTTGTCACACAGTGTTTTCTCCACATAGGATATAGATATAATATCAGACATTCTGGTTACTAGATCTATGGTTTTAGATCTGGATTTGGGTAGTATCCCAATCTGGGTACTTAGACAGCATTCTAAAGGTGTTTTGGAATGGACGACTCCTGACACGGTAGTGTACCTACAAGTGATGGAGTCACCCTCTCTAAAGGCGCCTTACAGACTAAAGGGGAGAGGGATGTGCATGATTGGTAGATCATTTGCTTAGGCAATTAAGTCAATCATGAGATGTCAAGTACCACACCAGATGTTGTTTCTGCACTAGATGCAATAAGTTAATATTAATCCTATCCTGGAGAAACGTTCGGAAGCAGTTTTAGAACATAAGTGGATGTTCTAGGGAAATGACAACGGCAGACTCCTTCGGGAGACAGTTATCATTCCAGGCTTCCAAGATGACCTGAATGACGGAGTGGCTGTCAGAGTTATAGTTTTCCCTCTGATGAGGGGCAGTATTTTGGACAGGTGATCCAAGCGGATATTGAGGGAGGTGTGGCGCAGGATACTGATTAATTTCAGTTGACGATACAGTCTAAGAAGTTTGGATTTGGAGTTCATTTATGAACCAGGTCCCATCAGATATCCATACATATTCAAAGACAGGTATTGCTCATTTCGGGAGATGACTTTCTCCTCGAACTTGAGATAAAGAGAGATATAAAAAGAAACATCAGGGCGGATCCACTCACTGAGGCTATTCCTCGAACGCAATAGTTTCACAAGCGGGCTTTGTGAGGCTGATTAGTAGAGGAGTTGGGTGTTCGGTATCACACGGGCTGTGAGTATGCAACATCGCAATAATTAGCCTTGAGTGCAGGTGGGAGATTGTTGGATATAGTGCCCTTAGAGTCAATTATTGGATCACAGACACGTGATTGCAATGATTGAGGGAGGACCTATGCCGGTAGAACGGTCTTACTCGAGATGATAGTATGCTATCGGGTTTATCTTTATCATCGTGTACAGCTTTAGGTGACCTTACAGGTCACTATTACACATTGATAGAGCCCTTAGGATTCTTGCTTGACTACCAGCAGTATGATGGCGATCATATACGTGGGAGCTGGGGTCTATAAGCACATCCTTAAAGTGGTCCCTAGTCGTGGGAGTTTCGAGACTGGGCATCGATACTCCATTAGTAGACTAGGGTATACAGTCGAGACCCCGACGAGGGGCGGTGCCGGTCTCACAAGCCATTGGTGTCAGTTGGATCACCTAAGATGTATACAGGTGCTCATTGGGTTATGAGTACACCGGACAGGACTCGCTGGGAACATGCTAGTTGGTATTATACCTGACGTCAGATAGCAGTTCCTTGGTGACATGTGTACAGGTTAGTTCATCGACCTGAGATCATCATTTGTCTCGTGTGAGTTCCCACTGTGCTTTGATTACTACCCTACCACGGCTCAAAGGAGTCGTGCAAACAGGTTTTAGTTGGGTACAGTCCCGAGCCACATGGAGGCAGTGAGCGGATCGGCAGAGGTTTCGTCTCTCTCGGTATTGGGGGTGAGATCGCGATGTGTCTAGGAGAGCCATTACACGAAGTCCTTGGCCAAGGCAGGAGATTTACTGGTAGGTATTCCAGTAGTATCTCAGGGTGTTCTGGGCTACACTTCGACACGACTTGTACCTCTTTGGGGGTCTGATTTTTACCAACCCCCTAGGCCCGCCATGTGATGCTCATAGACGAACGGACCGGACTGTACGGATATTGTCACTGACATGCTCAGTAGGGTGTCAGGATGAGTTCGCTCATCGACCTCCTTTTTGGTCAATACCTGGTAGCCCGTTACGTACAGCTAGTACCTCTGACGTGCTAGTGGTTAAATCTACAGCCAATGTATTGACGAGTCTTTAGAGTCCGCCACAGACAGTTTTCAAGTTTCGGGCGAAACGTTGTAGAGGCCGTATGATATATGGCAGGGTTCGATCATATACGTGCAGTAGTGCACGGATCATGATCGGACGGATCATACTAGTGGGCTTTGGTTTAAGCCGGATCCTAGTATTAGATTTGTTGGATTACTTTAGTCTCATCGCATTCGCATTCGCATTTGGTCGGAATGCGGATGCAGGTATGTATATACAGGTGAGGGGTATCCTTGTGATCCGTCACGAGTTTACTTTAGATGTTGCCGTATCTTTTTATTGTTGCAAACATTTGGATTAATGTTTGCATATGGAAATTATGAGCTAGAAATCATGATGAGGTGCAATTAATGTGACATGTTCATTTTGGTGACTCATGGTCTCTTTTTGTGTGAACATGTCATGTTAATTGAGTGATTTGAGTGTTGAAATGAGAGGTAGAAAGAGAAGGGGCTGCCATATGAGAGAGGTTAGCTCTTGTATCATTATGCTAGCTCTCATTTCTTCATATCAACACAACAAAAGAAAAAGAGCTTCTTCTTCTTCTTCTTCCTCTAGCTCACCATTTCTATGGATGGCATCACCTTCAACCTCCATCCATACAATGGATGCAAGAGACAAAGTTGTCGCAAACATTCTCTACTTCGCCTTGGACACGTCGGCTAGCGAACTTCGTGCCCGAGTTGCTTCGGATGAAGCGGGAGCCCGTAAAAAGACTCGAAGATGTGGTGCCCTTTCCGACGAGGAGATCGAGACCGGAGATACCGCGAGGAGCTTAGGATGGTGGCCAAAGACCGAAGGACACGGATCGATCGGTATAGCTCTCCAACCCTTTCTCTAGTAGCTAGTTGTAGGTTAATGGTTCGATCCGGGATTTAAGCATACGATAGCGCCGGTTTAAAGTTTTGAAAAAGTTTCGTTTCCGCATTTTGGCCTCGGACAGACGGCCGGGACGCTACCGTAGACTTACAAATCCCTATGCCAATACAGGCGGGATGGTATTCAACGATCGAGTCCTCTCTGCTCCCTCAAAGCCGGTTCAACAGCTCTGCGACTCGTTGAAAGAGGGGGTACCTTCTCTGAAGCCCAGGGAGGCCATGCACTTATATTCGATCAGACCAGGTTATCTAGTATTTCGTCAGAACGGTGCGGCCCTTTTTATGCGGCACAACCCACACCGCTTTGCTCGGCAACTCGGATATGACCAGGGCGTCCCCTTCGAGGCATTTATAGTGGAGCCTAGCCCGTCGTCAGAAGTTGTTCGTGACGCCGCTCATCACTTCATGCGGCTAGACACTGGTTCCCGCTTCATGATTCCTGAAGCTGATCATATTCCTCGATGTGTAGGGTCATTCACGGGCTGGTACCTCCACCGAGTCAGTCCAATTGTTGCCGAGGAGAGGAGTGTGCTCCTCGGATATAGGGCTCCCACTTCGATCCAGGCCACGGGAGTTCCGCCGCAACCGCGTGCAGCAGTTCACCCTCCTTTGAGAGATACCAGCGTCGTGCTTATCCCGGAGGCGGCGGAAGTGGATTTAACTCCCACAGCTGGCATGCCACTGCGTACTAGAGCTCAATCAAGGGCCAATAGGGCGCCAGTAGCAACGTCATCAGCTGCGGCGTCAGCAATGGCCGTGTCGTCATCGGTAGCACCGCCAAGCGAGGACATTGAAGGCGAAGTGGGTCAACGCCGTACCAAAGCACCAAGGGTAAGGAAGCGATCGTCTTCGACGGTTAGTTCTGGGCCCAAGAGGCGGAGGAAGGCGGTCACCAATCTGCTCGACTCTTTAGTGGAATCCGAGCCTATCCTCCAAGACGAACCTCTAGCCATGCAGGAATCAGATGGTGGTCTACTTTTCCCGGGTTCATCTGCCGAGGAAGCCGCACAATTGGCTGAGGCTATAAGATGCTCACAAGATGAATCCGAGAACATAAGGATCCCGAAAAGGCCTTATCCTACCGTCATTTTTTACGAAGATCCTCCATCGATACGGCGGCTATTTATAGGCCCTTTGGAAGAGTGGGGTGAGAGGGCCCTTAAGCAGGTTGTTTCAGCCGACGCCGAAGACGCACTTTCATTGTGGACCGGTGGCCACGAGTCTACTCTCGAACCTCAGCGAGCATACCTCCTTAGGAAGGAGCGTCGGCTTGAACAAGCCATACTAGAGGCTCCTTTGCGCATCAGTATGTTCATGTATCTCTTTGTAATATTTTGTATTGCTCATATACATATATATATATATATATATATATATATATATATATATATATATATATATATATATATCCTTATCCTCATACAAACCTTGCAGGGACTTCGGCGATGGCGGAAGATCTGAGTTCGAGTCGCGCTTTGACTGTAGACTCTGCCAATATCCCCCATGAAACACTAATCAGTGTGGAGGGGGTCGATGCAACCGTTGCTCCTGCGATGGAGCTTCCCTCGGTGATTCCCGCTCCCCAAGTGCTTACTCCCCCGGGAGAGGCATCTTTGTTGGTCGCCGATTCAATGGATCTTTCTGGGGGTGGCCCAGAGATTAGGGGACAGATAGTCGAGGCTACCGTCCTTCCACTGGAGCCTGCAGTGGCGGCCACTGCTCCTCGCTCGGAAGTCGTTACGCTGGCCCAGGTCCCCGATGATGTGCCTGGGGGCACGGAGGAGGCCGCCGAAGCCGCTATCCCTCCAGCCCAGAATGGGAGAAGCATCGAAGGTAGCCTTCTATATTTTACATTAATAATCTCTCCATTATCTGAACCCTTCTATCTTTTAAGAATTGAGCAGATTGGCGGCGTCTATTGCCGATCTGTCCCCAGGAAGTCTTTTCAGCGCCTGTTGGAGATGGCCGCTCCGCAGGCGATATCTCCTCAACGCATCGTCCTCTTTTCCGGGCAAGGTTAGTGTCGTTTGCCCTCTCCTCACGGTGTTATTATTATTTCATATAAAGACATTGATGTCTTCTATAGTTCTAGAAGCTGATGACGAGGTTGAGATTCTTGACGGGCTTGGGGAGCCTTCAGACCCCTCTTGCATGACTGTGGGTAAGTAAAGTCTCACCGTTGTTCCATTTGCTCTTTACTTACAAGTCTCGCTAACTGTTTATAAATCTGAATAGCTTTGCCAGTTCTTACTACGCTGGAATCTCGCATCGTCATGCCACCCGGCCCCTATGCCCTACGTGCCTCGGAACGGATGGCAAAACTAAGCCTCCACTCCCTGTCAACCCTAATTGAAGACCTTCGCGCTGGCAGTCTGATCACGGCCGAAGCGTTTGCCGCTGAAGCCAACGGCTCTCTTCCCTTTGTTTCCACCTACCATAGTGAAACACATGGTGCAAGTCTGGGTTGAGTTTTGTCGGCAAGTGGAGGCTTGCTTACATATTCTTGAATGTACACGCCTTCCTTCGGAGGTTGTGGCCGCGAAGGCGAGCTTACAGGGGCTGATTGAGTGGTATGCTGCGAACATGATATCATGCGAGAAGAGACTTAGCCGAAAGTTTTCGGAGAGGGAGCTGGCTTCCAAGGCACTGAGGGAGCTTCAAGTCAATCTTACGGCCAAGACCACTAGGACATATGAACTTTGGCGGGTGCTTCAAGAGGCTATCAAGGAGGTGGCAGCCATTGTTAAAGCCACCGTTTTTACTTGTGAAATGGTCGAAGCCCATAAGGTTACTGAAAAAGAGCTTGAAGGTCGGCTTGCCTCATACCAGGCCCAACAGGCTCAAGCGAAGGCCCGTCTTTTGACGATAATGAATCATGAAGCCGAGGCCCAGCGGAAAAGGGGTGAACTGGAAAATCTACTGAATCGTCCGCCGGCTTAAAGAATTGTATATTTTTTTTATTCTTCTTTTGTACATACTCCTGAATGAGAGTATATTTTCTTTTATTCTTTCATAAATTGTACTTTGTATTCATTTTGATTCATGAATAAAAGACATATTTTGCTTCATGATGGTGTATCCCTTTTAGTAAATGCATTTTGTGGATAGTTTATTTTGATTTCTTTGTAGGACAGCGATGGCTTAGGATTCAGGGTTAAGATCTGCCTTCTAAGACTTTTCAACTTTATGAGCCGTGAGGGTCTCATAAAGAATTTTCTCCCTACAGGTCGAGAGGACCCCGTAGG
The DNA here is from genome assembly GCA_030015575.1 of Agapanthus africanus. Classification (NCBI taxonomy): domain Eukaryota; kingdom Viridiplantae; phylum Streptophyta; class Magnoliopsida; order Asparagales; family Amaryllidaceae; genus Agapanthus; species Agapanthus africanus. Next base: position 85,824,377 of record JASDDO010000024.1, read on the forward strand.
TGTAATTTCTCCTTAGGAATCGTGAGAATTCCTAAGTGTGTTTTCTTCTGAGAGTCGTAAGGATCTCACAAAAGGGTTTTCTCCCTTACAAGTCGTGAGGACCTGTAAGTGATGGATGAGGTTGACATTATCCGCATTCCACGGGGTCAGGGGTTGCTCTGGCCATTTCCCACGGGGTCTAGATTGACTTTAGTCGTGTTCTATGGGACCAGGATTTGCTCTGGATGCTTCCCACGGGGTTAGGATTGACATAGGCCATGTTCTGCGAGGACCAGGCTCCGCTCTGGATGCTTCCCATGGGGTCAGGATTGACATAGCCGTGTTCTGCGAGAACCAGGATCCGCTCTGGACGTTTCCCACGGGGTCAGGATTGACATAGGCCGTGTTCCACGTAACCAGGATTTTTGCTCTGGATGCTTCCCATGAGGTCTGATTGACATAGCCGTGTTCTGCGAGGACCAGGCTCCGCTCTGGACGTTTTCCACGGGGTCAAGATTGACATAGGCCGCGTTCCACGTAACCAGGAATTTTGCTCTGGATGCTTCCCACGGGGTCTGATAGACATAGCCGTGTTCTGCGAGGACCAGGATCCGCTCTGGACGTTTCCCACGGGGTCAGGATTGACATAGACCGTGTTCCACGTAACCAGGATTTTTGCTCTGGATGCTTCCCACGGGGTCTGATTGACATAGCCGTGTTCTGCGAGGACCAGGATCCGCTCTGGACGTTTTCTACGGGGTCAGGATTGACATAGGTCGTGTTCCACGTGACCAGGAATTTGCTCTGGATACTTCCCACGGGGTCTGATTGACATAGTCGTGTTCTACGAGGACCAGGATCCGCTCTGGACGTTTCCCACGGGGTCAGGATTAGCATAGGCCGCGTTCCACGTAACCAGGAATTTTGCTCTGGATGCTTCCCACGGGGTCTAATTGACATAGCCGTATTCTGCGAGGACTAGGATCCGCTCTGGACGTGTCCTACGGGGTCAGGATTGACATAGGCCGTATTCCACGTAACCAGGAATTTTGCTCTGGATGCTTCCCACGGGGTCTGATTGACATAGCCGTGTTCTGCAAGGACCAGGCTCCGCTCTGGACGTTTTCCACGGGGTCAGAATTGACATAGGCCGTGTTCCACGTGACCAGGAATTTGCTCTGGATGCTTCCCACGGGGTCTAATTGACATAGCCGTATTCTGCGAGGACCAGGATCCGCTCTGGATGTTTCCCACGGGGTCAGGATTGACATACACCGCATTCCACATAACCAAGAATTTGCTCTGGATACTTCCCACGGGGTTTGATTGACATAGCTGTGTTCTGCGAGAACCAGGATCCGCTCTGGACGTTTCCCACGAGGTCAGGATTGACATAGGCCGCATTCCACGTAACCAGGAATTTTCTCTGGATACTTCCCACGGGGTTTGATTGACATAGCCGTGTTCTGCGAGGACCAGGATCCACTCTGGACGTTTCCCACGGGATCAGGATTGACATAGACCGCGTTCCACGTAACCAGGAATTTGCTCTGGATGCTTCCCACGGGGTCTGATTGACATAGCCGTGTTCTGCGAGGACCAGGATCCGCTCTGGACGTTTCCCACGGGGTCAGTATTGACATAGGCCGCGTTCCACGTAACCAAGAATTTGCTCTGGATGCTTCCCACGGGGTCTGATTGACATAGTCGTGTTCTGCGAGGACCAGGATCCGCTCTGGACGTTTCCCACGGGGTCAGGATTGACATAGGTCGCGTTCCACGTAACCAGGAATTTGCTCTGGTTGCTTCCCACGGGGTCTGATTGACATAGCCGTGTTCTACGAGGACCAGGCTCCGCTCTGGACGTTTCTCACGGGGTCAGGAATGACATAGGCCGCGTTCCACGTAACCAAGAATTTGCTCTGGATGCTTCCCACGGGGTCTGATTGACATAACAGTGTTCTGCGAGGACCAGGATCCGCTCTGGACGTTTCCCACGGGGTCAGGATTGACATAGGTTGTGTTCCACATGACCAGGAAAGGTTGACTCTCGGTTGTTTGTGCATCGTCGAGTCATAGAACTGGGAATTTTGCCGCAGCTTCGATTTGTTGATATCATGTCTGTTGAAATGAGACGGATATTGAGATGATCTCCAGGCTGTCTGTGAACCATTGAGATTTGGCTTCTTCTTCTGATGGAGCCTGGGGAGGGAAGGTGTGATTCCTTTTTTGTTTGCGCCCCTGGATTGTATACAGGGATTGATGTGATATCACCTGTAGGGAAAAAGGTTTCATTTTATATATTTTTCTTTCTGCGATGCTCTATCATTTCAGCTTTTATATCGCAAAAGTCGCGATTGCCTAATCATTTCGGCTATCTCTCGCGGTGCCCAGTCATTTCGGCTATTTGTTTTATTTTTACTCGCTGCTTTTTATTGCGAGTTGCCCAATCATTTCGGCTATTTTGTATGCATACATTTTTACTTTCTGATTTTATTGCAAGTTACCCCATCATTTCGGCTATTTCGTATGCATGTGTGGCTCGCTGGCTTTTCGCTGCAAGCTTGGAATTAGACACCGATTTCGACATCAGCACCGCTACAACTGGGATATTGCCAGGAGCGATCATCATTTGCCTTTGTCGATATCGAACAAAGGTGGCTTAATAGACAGGGTTAGGATCCTGTCGACTAAGGCTTTTGACTTCATGAGCCGTAAGGGTCTCATAAAGGTATTTCTCCCTACGAGTCATGAGGATCTCATAGGTGCGTTTTCTCCCTAGGGATCGTGAGAATTCCTAAGTGCATGGTCTCTTATAAGTCGTAAGTATCTTACAAGAGTGCTTTCTCCTTATAAGTCGAGAGGGCTTACAAGGGGGGTTCACTATGCAAACATATCCCTACTCACGAATGAGACTTTGTTAGGGAAATGTTTATTCGCGCCCGTGGATTGTATACAGGGGTCAGCATTGAGCCGTTTGTAGGGTAGCATTGGAGGTTGTGATGGCCGCTTAAGAACAGGTTCAGATCCCTGTAGCTTAATACTTTTGAATCTTATGGGCCGTGAGGGTCTCATAAGAGGGTTCTCCTTACGAGTCGTGAGGATCTCGCAAGTGTAATTTCTCCTTAGGAATCGTGGGGATCCCTAAGTGTGTTGCTCTCTTGTGAGTCGTAAGGATCTCATGCAGGTGGTTTCTCCTCACAAGATCGAGAGGACCTTGCAAGTGTCTTTTAACGAGATCGTACCCTTTCGGGTTTTCACAAAATCTCGCCGGTAGCCCTGCTGTTTTTACTCACGAAGCCCTTTCGGGTTTTCATCCGTGCCCATTTGCTTATGGACATACCATTTTCTATTTTTTATTTTTTTATTTTATTATTTTCTGTGTCAGCCTTGGGATGCTGCAGCCCACAGTTTATTGACGTCTCGGTCAACAGCCAGGTTTAGAACATAGTTGTCCATTGTTAGTTTAAGGACGTTTCGGTCCGATAGACGGCTACTACTTATAGAGTTTGGGCTCAGGAAGATAGCGAGTGGATGTAGTCGTCGTTGTACCCGCCAAAAATTTCTGCGCAAAAGAGTCCAAGGTATCAAATGGCAGCGATACGCTTAAGAAAATGCGAACCAGTATCTTCCGACCTGTATTTTGATAAACTCCCCAACGAAAAATTGTTAAATTATGATGGTATTGAAAGCATCTCGAAAAAACCTTTGATTTGATATATTATGGGCCTCATAATTCATCCGGGATCAAAAGTTATGAGCAAATGTGTTATGCACATGTGATCTAAGAAAGAAGATGTGAACCAGTATTTTCCGATCTGTATTTTGACAAACTCCGGAATGAGAAACAGCTAAATTCTGATGGTATTGAAAGTATCTTGAAAAGACCTTCGATTTGATATATTATGGGCCTCATAATTCATCCGGGATCAAAAGTTATGAGCAAATGTCTATGCACATGTGATCTGAGCAAGAAGATGTGAATCGGTATTTTCCGAGCTGTATTTTGACAAACTACGGAACGAGAAATGGCTAAATTCTGATGATATTGAAAGCATCTCGAAAAGACCTTCGATTTGATATATTATGGGCCTCATAATTCATCCGAGATCAAAAGTTATGAGCAAATGTGTTATGCACGTGTAATCTAAAGTAATGCTCTACTACATGGGGAATGCATTTTTTAGTCCCACATCGGGAAAATGAGAGATGGCTTCTCTACCACTCCCATATAAATAAGAGGGGATTCCTAGAAAGGGTAGAGTAAAATCCTCAAAGGATTCAATACTCAAAGGAACTTAGTTCTCCAAAGGAGCTTAGTTCTCCATGATAGGAGCATGCTCCTCCCCATAATGCGCATATGCGCAAGCGCCATGTGCGCTACGTGCAACGCACGTATGCCCGCCATGCGGCACCACGTGCAACGCACGTGCGCACCACATGAGAACATTTAATAATATTAAAAGGAGCATGTTCTCCATATATAGAAACCCTGCTTCTCCTCATAATGCGCATGTGTGCTACGTGCAACGCACGTGTGCCCGCCATGCGGCACCACGTGCAACGCACGTGCGCACCATATGAGAACATTTAATAATATTAAAAGGAGCTTGTTCTCCATATATAGAAGCCCTGCTTCTCCTCATAATGCGCATGTGCGCTACGTGCAACGCACGTGTGCTCGTCACGCGCGCACCACGTGCAACGCACGTGCGAACATTTAATAATATTAAAAGGAGCCTGTTCTCCATATATAGAAGCCCTGCTTCTCCTCATAATGCGCATGTGCGCCACGTGCAACGCACATATGCCTGCCACGCGCGCACCACGTGCAACGCACGTGCGCACCATATGAGAATATTCAATTAAAAGGAGACTCGTTCTTCATAGGAGCTTGCTCCCCCCTATAATGCGCATATGCGCAAGATCCATGTGCGCTGCGTGCAAATATGAGCGCCCAACACGTGCGACGCACGTGCGCCCAACTCGTGCGACGCACGTACGCGAACGCAAAGAAGCCTTTTTCAGCAGCGAGAAGCTTAAGCTCCAGCCCGTTCTTCCCCCCTAATGAATGAGACATGGTTCAAAGGGTACATCCCTCCACACCTTCGATATATGGCACTATAATCTCTCAGTGTCGTCGGAGAGGTGGTGGGTCCCAACGACCAACGATCTTTCTTTCTAAAATAAAAAAAAAAAGAAGAGAGAACATTGACAGAGAAACAGAGAAAGAATTCAGAGAACTCCTAAAAAGAAAGTTTGAGAAGAAATCGGAAAAAAAAGAAGGTAAACCTTTGAAAAGAAGAATTTCTTCTGAAAAGATTAATGATCTAAGAACAAGATCAAGATCTTAAAATAAAAAGAAAAGATCAAATAATAAGAATAAAATAAGAAGTAATATACTTCTTTATTAGATCATTTGATCTACACAAAGGCAATGCCTTTTGATGAACCACTGGTTCTCGAATCTTAAAAAGATTCTTTTCTTGAATCCAAAATTGGATCAAGATATTAAAACAGTGCCTTGCACTTGTAAATCTGTACTGTTGCGCTCTTGGGTTGGCGCAAGCCACCAGAGAGCGCCACGTGTCAGCTCCAGAACAACTTGCGCTATGCGCTTTTAAAATAGAGCATTGCTCTCTGAAATTGGTGCAACTCACCAGAGCGCGCCACGTGTCAGCAGCGCAGCGCACTGCGCTTGCGCTCACCAGAGCGTGACACGTGTCACCTCCACATGCGCTTGCGCTCATTAATTAGCGCAAAGTGCCTAACAGGCCACATGACCACTGTCAGATAATTAATGCACTGCATTATTGAAAAAAAGGGCCGAGCCCAATTAAAAAGGCCTAACAGGCCTAATAAAATACCATGCATTATTTTAAAAAGGGCAGAGCCCAAACAAAGGTCTGTCAGACCAAAACAGATGCTCTACATCATAAAAATAAAGGAACAGAACCCAAATCAAATAGGCCTTACAGGCCAAAATAAAATGCAGTGCATTATTAAACAGGGGCAAAGCCCTAGTAAAGGCCTAATAGGCCAAACGCAAATAAAAATGTTGAACATTTTCAACTGGACTTAACCCAATCATGGCCATAAGTCCTCAAATTAAATTGACTGAGCACGACTGCTCCCTTAAATCAATTTACATCCGGTTCGAGGGTACATCTCCGAACTCCTCTGACTCCTATCGTTGTAATCCTTCAATGACGTCAGAGAGGTGACGGGTCCCGACAACCACACATCAATACGGACTGTAGGGTCCTTAAACTCATGGACTTATGCGTCCTTAAACCAAAACACAGACTGTGGGGTCCTTAAACCCACGGACTTAAGCGTCCTTAAACTACCAATGGACCCCTATGTCCCTAAACTGGAACATGGACCCCTATGTCCCTAAACTGGAACATGGACCCCCCATGTCCCTAAACTGGCAATGGACCGCAATGTCCTTAAACTACCTATGGACCACTAAGTCCCTAAACTGGAACAATAGAGCCCCAAATGCTCTTTTGTCGGATCTAAACGATCCCGTTTAAGTTGATCTTAGCCTCAAATATGGATAACGTATCCTTAAACATTCAAACAAACTTTAGTCCCAAATTGGACTATAGATCCCCCAATCAACTTTGGTTCAAGGGTACATCTTTGAACTCCTCTGACATCTGTCGTTGTAATCCTTCAACGTCGTCAGAGAGGTGATGGGTCCCGACGACCATACATGCAATGGACCACTATGTCCCTAAACTGGAACAATAGAGCCCAAACGCTCTTTTGTCGGATCTAAACGATCCCGTTAAGTTGATCTTAGTCTCAAAACTGGACTAACGTATCCTTAACAAAGGTTTAAGTTGATCTTAGCCTCAAATACGGCTAACGTATCCTTAAACCAAAACCCTAAACCCAAATCTAAGAAAATACGGATTTGGACTAATCCACGTCCTACAGGCGACGACATAAATTAGTCTGCGTATACAATCCACGGGCAACCACAAACAAAACAAACACACACGACATGAAGTGAAATTCTGGAGGAGGAGAAAGTTGTTACCGCGACGCGGTAGCGTAATTAACTGCAGGGGTTTGCGCCTGCAGGGAAAAGTGTCCCCACAATCAAAAACCCCTCAAGCGAGGGGGAATCTGACGAAGTCTGCTACATCGGCCGCATCCGTCTAAACCTCCGATACACGGTGCCATAAATCAACTTGGCATCTTCGGAGAGGTGGACGGATAAAACCAAATAGCATCTGCCCCGAATCTCAGGCCAGAGGTCCACCGCGTCTCCGCCGCGTCATTCGTAGGGGAACAGATTCTGGCACGCCCGGTGGGACCTTTTCCTCTTTCAACTCCACACTTCGTGTGTCGTATTCGCGAAAGAATCGCGGTTTGTTAATGGTTGCCTTTGGATTTTAAGTTACTAAGATTTGGTCTTTGCCTGGCGCAGAAATCAAGCATCGATGGCCTCTACCTGTTCGAAGTGCTTCAGCTGCAGCTGCAACTCGCGTCCTGCCTCAACCGGGGGCATAACCTACAGGCCCCAAGTGGCCTCTTTGTTCACGATGCCCGTGGAGCAGATTACTCAAGCCACCACAGGGCTGTTTTTTGGAACCATGCTTCCACCAACAAGCTTCAGCACCCCTGTGCCCATACCAGAAGCTCCTAAGAAGTCGGTCTTCGATCTACTTACAGTTACTGCGGCCCCTCTCAACGGGTCGCCCAACACCAATGCCTCGGTCTTCTCCAGACTGGGCCAAAACTCCTGCGGGCCCATAATGAAGCTTGCAGTCCCAGAAAAGGTTATTCTAAAAAGAGTAGCCAAACCTGCTTCTGAAATCGTCAAGGCGGCTTCTCCTGCTAAGAGATCGGTCTTTACAAGACTGGTCGTCCCAACTCCTACTCCTGCTCCTGCTGCTCAAAAGATGTCAGTCTTCAAGAGGCTGACACCAGCAACAGTCCCTCAACTGAACAGGGTGCAAGACAAGGCCATCTCCGTCACTGAACCAATACCGACAACTCGTCATGCCCGACGACGCGACTGGCGCCGGATAAGGAAGACAGGGGGCAGCTCCCCCTCTGGGATAACTCCGCCAGCCCTAACTGTGGAAGTTAACGCTGCTGTTCCAACCGGGAACAGCTTTGAGTTGCTGAACAGGGTACGCAGAAACTCGCCAACTGCGGTGCTCAAAAGGTCTCCTCCACCGGTAGAGATCGCCGTGGAAGAAGAAAAGCCGGAGCGGTCTCCTCAATCACTATCCTCCAAGATCTACAAGACATGGCGACGAGTCCGAGAATCTGTGATTGATCCTAATTTCTCTCGCCAACAGAAGAAGTCGAAAGGTCGGCAAGAAGAAAATCCCTCGGTCAAGCAACAAAAGGCGACGACCACTTGGGAGCCCAAAGCAACGGCCCCCTCAACTTCAAAGGCCCATAAGAGAAGAAGGCCAGAGAAAGTTCTCGCACCGGCGACAGATATCAAAGGTGATGAACCCAAACGCCCTAAGTCTGGGGGCATCGTGGTTCATACCGTCTACATGGAGTCTGGTAAAAAGGACAGCCGCATATCCACAGGTCATAGACCGCTCACGCGATCGGTGACCAACGACCTCCGTCTCGGAAACAAGTCAGCCAACGACCTTCCCGTCGGAGCAATACTTCGACCCGGAAACAAGTCAACTCACCAAACACTTACGAGTCCTCTCGACTCATGAGAGGGAAAATCTCTTATAGGATCCTTACGACTTATAAGAGGAAACGCACTTGGGAATCCTCACGATTCCCAAGGAGAAAATCCACCTATGAGATCCTCTCGATCCGTAGGGAGAAAAGTCTCTATGAGACCCTCATGGCTCATAGAGTTGAAAAGTCTTAGGCAGCAGAACCTGCGGCCTAAGCCATCGCTATCTCTCGGAAAAATCTAGATGCTTACCCTATTATCGGTTAAATGTGTTTATCAGGACAGTATGCTGATAATAAGAGAAAAGAAAAAGCAATGAAATAGCACAAGACATTGCAAAGAAAAATGTATATCTTTATTGAATGTAATCAAGTACAAGGTGAATCGCACAAAGGAATAAAGAATGGATACATCTTTTTCGAAAAAGAAAATTTTTACAAGTATGGTGATACAAGGGTAGCTACTGGGAAGGAAGCGTCTTAAATAGCCCTATCAGTTGTTCGCGCACTTCCTTCCATGTCTTCTCCTGATCGGCCATCACCGCCAGTTCCGCTTCCACTTGAGTCCGCTGCCGCAAGAAGGATGCAAGCTGCTCCCCAACGTCCTGCGGAGCTGCTTCGCGACCTTGGGCATCACGCTCGGCGGCATCGAGCTTTTGCTTCAGGTTTAGCCCACTTGAGATACGTTCCAGAAGGTCCTGGAAGATAGCCTTCACCAGGGCAGCGTTCGCCTCAACCTCAGCACGCAGACGAGCCGTCTCGTTTGAGGTCTCTTGGCACTCCCTCAGTCTTAAAGCCGTTTCTTGTTCCAAGTGACGGAAGTAAGAAGCGCTTTGCTCGATCCATGCTGCTCTTTGATTGTTTGCGGCTAAGATCTCGGGAGCAGGGCGCATAAACTCCGATTGATGCAGGCGGACCTCGATTTCCCTGCAATGATTAACCCAAAGCTCGACGACGCCTCCATCGTGGAAATTCATAAGCGCCGCCAACATCGGATTAACCTCCGCAGCGAAATCCGCAGCAGATGGGGGAGCATCCGCGTCAAGCTCTTCGACGTATCCGTTCAGCATGCCCAAGCTCATTACGGCACCCTTTGAAGACGGACGTCTCAGGAAGGGACCTGCCGGCATTATAACGCGAGACTCAAAGGGCGCTGGAATTGGAACAACAGTTGAAAAAACAAAATACGATTAGATGACGGTTCAAGGAATATGAAAAAGTCATCGATGGGATAGTTTACTATACCAGCGGTAGCAGGCGGCAAGGCCGGGAGAGCCGGTGGCACGACCAATCGTTCATCTCCTCCTTCGATTTGTAGCACTGCAATCAGGACAAGGGAGAGTCAGAAATAATTCCATCACCGAAAAAGAAAGATATCAGTCGGGAACTATACTCACCAGCGCCACCAGAGGGAGAAGCGAGTTCAGATGGGAAGGAGAAGTGTTGGAGCAACACTTGATATAGATGATCAAAGAGCACTCCTGAAAAGACATAACAATGCGACTTTAGTACATAAATTATACGTCTGGAAGGTAAGATTAATAAATTGCAAACCCATACCTTCCAACATCTTTGACGGTATGAGAGAGGGCTGAGAGGTGACCACCGCCAAGGCAGTAGTTGAAGGCGCTCCCTCGAGCAATGGCGCATCGGCATTGGCTGCACCTGCGTTACGAAAAAATGTGAACTTGTCAGAAAAGATCGTAAAATAAAAAGGACAATAACTTGGGATTTACCTGACGAGCTGCCGGCCGAAATGGAGGCGACTTCCTCCTCCATCGACATGAGGCCACCGCCCGTGGCCTCATCACCCGACTCAATGGGAATCGTTGTCGTGCTCGCAAGACCTGGAGACGGCGGGAGACCATAAGCGGGGAGGGCTATGACTGGAGCATTGCCAGATTCCTGAGAAGGAGCGGTTGGCTCGTCCTCAGGAATCGTAGCCACCTCACCCGCTACTCCCTCGGGTTCAGCAGTCACGGTTGTCTCGTCCACCGTCACCACGAGGTCGCCAGCCTCAAGCGCCTCGCCCACCACTACCCTCGGCTCGGTTATAACGATCATTTCATCTGCCGCCACTTCAGGCTCGGCATCAATGACCTTCTCAGCTGCAGATCCCTCAACCTCTGTTTCAGGCTCCGTAGCCCCAACGACGTTGCCTACCGTCAGCTCGGGTTCGACAGGTACCGCCTCCTCTGTTTCCCTAGGTTCAACGGTCTCCGCCTCCCCCTCGGTCGGACTTGGCCCTGCAAGATAAAATATATAAGAACCGATGGCATTAAAATTCTTACAACAAAAATTCTGAGAGAAATATTACTTGAAGTGGATTTACCATTTGCACTCCGAACTTGCCACGCCACTTGTCTGCGAGCAGTGGATAGGACGACCGGGGCCTCTTCGGATGGAGTATCAGCACGAGGGACGGTGCTGGGGCCCGCTCCCGAAGCCAAGGCAGCCCTACGTGCCTTTGCTTCTCGCCTCGACCGCTTCCGTTCCTCCCGGGTTGTCACAACGGACCTCTTTGACGCTTCCTTAATGTAACACCTTAGGATATATTTAGTGACTAATTATATTTAAATAATGGGTTTTAATAAAATGTTTACCAAATTGTGTTTTAAATATTTTTCCTAATTTAATAAATATTTTTCCAAAATTTTCCTAGGCTTGCACACACATGTGCATGTAAACTAGGGTTTTTAAATTGAGTTAATACCATGATTATTAACCATGGTGGGTTAATCTTGAGGATTAAGCCTTTTGGGTTTTAATCAAGTTTAGTTAGTTAATTAAAAGTTACTTTAATTTGAATTGTGGGTGTTGACTTGTGAGAGAGAGAGAGAGAGGGCATCATGGCTCAAGCCATGCTTGCCATTAATGAAGAGAGAGAGAGGAGGGTTGACAATTGAGTGATAATTGTTGCCTCTCATTTCCTTTTTGTTTTTTCTCTCAAAACTCTCACACACTCTCACACACACACACACTTACCTCAGCAGAACCCCCAGCAGCAGCAGCAGCAAGCACAGCAGCAGTGGCAGCAAGAAGCAGCAGCAGCAGCAGTGAGCACCAACAGCAACAACAGCAAGTGCAGCCCCTTCCCTTCACTTCTTCATCTTTCTTTAGCTCCCTAGGGTTAAGTGTGAGGTATATTACCTAACTTGCTTCCCTAGTTTGCTTGGTTGGCGTAGATTTGCATCGGTTAATGGTTTTTAGTGCGTTTTAGTGTGATATGGAGTGTTTAGTGGGAACCTTGTGCTAATGAGGTGTTAATTGGTTTCAGTAGGATAATTGAGGTTTGTTGAGACCCTATTAGCTTAGCTTAACCCCTATTACACTAAAATACCACCAGTTTCCCTATTTGATGCAAATTGTCGTTTTTAAGCAAATTTGAGGTTTTCTGGATCTGCTTTTGACCCGATGAGATCTGAGTGAAATTGGGAAGACTGCAGTGTAGTGGAGATGTGCTGATACCATAGCTTGAACCTGACCCCCTAATTGCTACAGTAGGCCGCCGATTTTCTCTTTCTGGCCGCAAATTGCGGCCAGATGGGTAGGGTTTTGGGTGGTGTTTGGTCCTGTAGGTGTCTGCTAGTGTGTAGGGTTCTATGATATATATATTTTTCTAAATCTAGTTCTGTAGTAAAATCTAGGACCAAATACCTATTTTTGCCGTTTTTCTAAACCTTCGCGACACGCGTGATACGTGAGTAGGTTTGGGTTTATGCGTATCGCGGCACGTCGGGGTAGTTTCAGGTGCGTGATCACACGTTTTAGCGTATCGCGCACACGCGCGATTGATTTGCGACACGGGGTTCTAGTTGGACCGTAATGTCGCGTTTCTGTGAAATTGAGCTTATGTGTGATGTATGTTATGTGATTCTAGGTTCGCAGGCCAGTGAGACGGACGCTGCGAAGAAGGGCAAGCAAGTTGTTGGATACACTTAGCGCGAGACACTGTGAATAGATTTCACATCTACGGGGATATCGCCCGCATGGCGTTATGCGTTAGGGCTGATAAGACCTTAGTATATATTTTGCATTTACCCCATGGATTATCATTGCATATTGTATTTCCTGCTGTAATTATAGATATATGCTTAGAACTGATAGAACACCGCACTATTGCTAACGGTTTATGTTGCACGAGCACTATTTGCATGCTACACACACACCGTTAGTAATTGCCATGCCACACTCACTGTAGAGCTGCCATGATTATATTGTTATAGTTTATCTTACATATGATTGGTGATGATTTCCTGGACATTGGGAGCCGCATGACATCTCTAAAAACGGAAACTATTTTAAAAGCGGTTTTCCCCTTATACCCATATTATGGATTGATTTATATTGTACATCGCATTGGATTTACTATTGGTGTTGGATTTTCATGTGATTTCTGTTTTGAGGACCGTGGAAGTATTTAAGAAAAGATGCACTATTTTGAAAAACCCGGTACCTCGTGATATGATATTTTGGTGTGTCCACCACGCGTTTTCTCGGTGCTGAGACGTGTGCTTGAAACCCGATTCGAGGAGTGGATGTTCCGTTTGCGGGTTCGTGGTGGGCCCGGTATGGTTCCCCTCGGCGAGATGATCGATGGGTTTTGCCGATTGAGCCTGGAGGAGGGCGAGTACCTACCGGTGATTGGTTGGACCTGGCAGTTGTCCGGAGGATACTGACCAGAGTCGAGAGATGGATGCGGGATGATCCGTACTGCAGGGGCCGAGAGCCGACACCGCAGACGGACCCCGTAGGGCCGATCCGGACTGACGGAGCCCGATATACGAGGATTTGCGTGTCGATGCTGGACACGAGTATTTTATGATATTTTGGGTGCCGATGTTGGGCACTAGTGATTTCTCAGAGATATACAGGATTTGAGGGCCGATGGGTGTGCCGGCGCCTGAGTGTATTTGGGATTTGGGTGCAGCCTGAGGCACCGTCTAGTGTTTTCCATGATGACATATTCCATGTAGATATTATTTATCCCATGCTCGGTATTGATTACTATATGTCTCATCCTGTAGCATTTACCTGATAGAGCACTTGCATTACTATTGCATCCGCTGTTTGGCATGCATTGATATCATCTGCTGGCATTAGTAGAGCCACGCTATATGTGCATGCTCGCGATCACCCTTATATGTTATCTCTATTCACGAGTTGGCAACTCACCCCCGTTGTGCCACAGTATTTGCAGGTTGCCCTTGGGAGTAGTCACGGCTGGCTGTTTACCGCATCTTTTGGCACAGATACCATTGCTGAGGCGAGTTAGTCTTTTGCTGTTAGGTGGGTTTTTGTACGGTATCTGTTATCTTTCAGTTGTATATTGATGTATCTAGTATTCTCCATCTACCTTTCTGTATTGACTTAGAGACAGTTGTGAGGACGATATGTATGGTTTTAGTACTCTGGTGTCGAGCTCGCATGTGAGCCGGCTTTATTTTATGCAGTCTTACCTTTTGTGATATTGTCTTTGCTTTACTGTGTATTCTTCGCTACGGCGTCGTATATCATATTGGGATGCTTTATTTATTTCACTTGTTATTTCTGCTACACCTTGCTTTTACCCGACTTACGGGACAAATGTTTAAAAAGGAAATGTTGCCAAAATTATAAAAGTTATAACTCTTGAACTTAAAAGGATTTCTACTAAAATTAATAAAATGTTTCTCGGGCATGCATGACTGTTTTTACGAAAATATTTTAAATCACTCTATATTTATTGGTTTTGATTTCTGGGTTCGGCTTACTTAGCCGCGTTACGCCTGTAGACGTTGCGAGGTTAAGTGCCGGTCACGAGTCGAAATTCTCGGGTCGTGACACTTAATCGAAGCGTCGTCGTCCTCATTTAAAGATGCCTCCAGAGCCTTTAAGGCGTCTCTCATCGGCTCTTCAAGACAAACCTCCTGTAGTAACCCTAAGAAAGCAGGAACATCGGCAGCTAGTAGAACATCTGCGTCACTTGGCGGGAGCGGCATTGAGGTTCCTGCGATAAAAGGGGAAAGGTTAGATCGACCATAACACAAGGAGAATAAAAACTTGATGAATCGCAACTTACTGAGGCCTAAAGACGCTCTAGCGCGTTCCTCCTCTTGGAAGGTCTTGAATGAAGCGGCAATGGCTTCTTCAGTGGTGATGCCTGTTGGAAGAAAAGAAGGAAAAATATTAGTCAAAGACAATTATAAAGATATGATGCAATAAAAAATGCGATTAATGATTACCTGAAACCGCAAGCCTAGCCAGCCATGCGTCACGCCTTGCCAACCACACTAAAGTTTCGAGAGCGGCCTCCAAGTCCGTATCATCCGGCGGCGGCATGACTAATCCCTCGTTAGTCCCATATTCACTCAGGCCCTCGGCATAGGGAGCGTGGGGTTCTTGACCGAACACGATGTCTGCAGCGAAGAGCGACTTATTTTTCTTCTGCCCTCCGACCCTAGGTGCACGCGGGATTGACTTCCGTTTAGCAGCCACCTTGGGACGGCGGGTCCCGATGTCTGCACCCACGCCAGACTCCGGCGAAGCTACAACCACTGTCTCCACTGGAGCACAGAGCGCTGGGGCTGCATCTGTAATATCGGGAAGCGGAAATCCGTGCGGAGGACTTTGCGCACGCGATGGCCCGGTTCTAACCTCTTTTAGAGGGGAAACTACTGGAGTCCTCGGAACCAAAAGAGCGTTGCGGTCACTGCCTGGAGGCGCACCCTTACGGTCGACCAGCAGTCGCCTTTCCTCCTTTATAACGGCTCATGTTGCATGACTGTACCAGTCTTTGTACACATTGAGGAGTCGTGGAGCGCAAGCCGGCGCACTGATAAAAAAAATGAGAGCCTGTATTCAGGCCATGAAATGATGCAGCGCGTTCTCCATCCCTTCTTCAGTGGCGGCGGGTTCCAGCAAGAAGGCTTCCAAGGGGACCCCTTGATCGTAGCCCAGTTGTTGGGCAAAACAATGCGGGTTGTACCTCATAAAAATTGCCACACCGTTCTGCCTAAATACTAGGAAGCCCGGTCTAATGGAATATAAGTGAAGGGTCTCCCGGGCCGTCAAAATTGAGGCTCCATCCTTGAAGACATCTTGTAATGGCCGCATCGCAGTGGTAGACGCCTTTCCAATGGTCAATACCTTATCGACAAAGGACATCCCGGCTCCAACGGTGTGAGGGCGAAGGAGTAAACCCCTGGCGTTCCGTGGTGAGGGGGTTACAATTGATGCGCCGATTAGCTGTATGATGCGAGGAAAACCGCACTTGTCAAAGAACGAGGGCCTTTTATGCATGCCGAAGACACCCGCCGTGTGTAGCTCGAGCCACGATACAAAATAGTGCATCGAGAAGACCACGTGCAGTACCCCGGGCTCATTAGCATCCGCTGCTCTACTGAGGCCATAATATAAGTGTGCCAAGCCGGCGATCCCCACAGCCACCTTTATCCCGATGGCCATCCGGTGGGCTGGGTAAAAGACAGAGAGCCGCATGCGGTGAGAATGCGTTGGGATCGCAAACCAACTCAGCCACAACCCGAGAAATCCTAAGAAAAAGGCCTCCTCGTCCATCCCAGGGGCCGCAATTTCTGCAAAAGACATAGTCGGGAAGTCCGGAAGGAAAAAACCCTTTTGGTCTATCTCCTTCGCCGGCAGGTTATCCAAACCTAGACCGAAAGGGTCATCCAGGGTAGCAAACTTGGCAGCTTCTGATGAGAGGACACTTGGGCGAAGAAAACGAGCGATGAAATCCTCAAAGCTAACTCCGCGACTCCCATGTTCGATGAAAAGGGCCTCATAAATGTTCAACACTTTAATTAAGCTTGGAAATTGGTGTTGAATAGCATTCTCCGGCGTGAGTCCCCTTACCACCGGCTTAGCACCGAAGACATACCCATCTGTCTGGAGCAACTCCTCATAATGTTCCCCTATAACCGGTAAACCGGATACCTCCGTAAACTCTTCCAAAGAGATTGACACTTCCCGATCCATGGCGAGGAAAGTGTGGGTGGGAATGTTCCACTGCTCCAGGAAGGCCTTGAACCACCAGGGGGGAAGCGTGGGATATTGGAACAGAGAGACGTACACTGAGGTGTACAATCCTAACTTTATCAACTGCGACTTCTTCGTCGACAGGATATACCGGGCCCACGGCAGATAGCCGATCGGGTGGCGGGGGATCAGACCGATATTGTATGATTGCCCCCAAGGTCGCGCCTCGCCTTGACAGATACGGCGTCCTAGGATATCCAAAACCATAGGACGCTGGACCGGAATCGCATCTATGGCGGGATGAAGAAAGCCCTTCGAGGTCCAATCAACCATCTCCACGGCATACTGCACCGAGGGTGGGGTGGCGTAGTGAATCGCCGTGATAGGTTCTGACTGTACGGCGCACGTAAAGCTCCGTCGATCCATGATGATCTAGTTATACCATGACCCCCAAAGATGGAGACTCTTATATTCCGGGTCATAGTCCCTAATCATAGCCAAGACATCACGGTCTAAGGGCGCCTCAGGAAACCCTTCCTTCGAGTGGACGAACGGAAACGAAGTATCGAGAGACATGGTCACTGCAAAGGAACAAAAAATAGTCGTTAGTGCTGCAATTCCAATGCTTGGCGTTAAAAAAAAATTCCAATTAAATAAATTTAAAAATTAATTAAATTAAAACTAATCACACCACACTGCAGCGCAGTGGCTGGGGGACCAAATGAGGACCCACAAAATCTGGATGAAAATGCTTTACTTAATAAGACAGGCTCATCATTAGGTGAGACTGTCAGTTAAAGAAAAGATCCCTAAGAGAATATTCTCATCAGTGGGAAATCCCTAGAGACAAGGAGAAAATCTCCTCTTTCAGAGCAAAGCTCTGTCACAGAATGACACTTGTCAAATTCTGGTCTCAAAGGAATAAAATTCCTTAAAAAGTGCTTAGCTCTGTAATATTCCATCAAAAAGAAAATTTTGAAAAGAAGTTTAAAATTAAAATCTTTGGAATCTTGAAAAATCCATGAAAACTTATAAAAAAAATTCTTCATTTTTCAGATCTAAAAGATCTACATTTGATTCAAGAGCAAAGATCTGTTCATGGTTTAGAACCCATGAACAAGATCTCTGTAGATCTATAAGTTTTTCAGAGCAAAGCTCTATTTATGAAACCCCGATGGGGATCTCTTTAGATCAAAAGATCTGTGAGAGCAAAGCTCTTTGGTCAAGATTAAGTTATATTAATTTGATTTAAATTAATTTTTACCTAAAGTTTCTAACTTTAGAAATGAGCAAAGCTCTAAAGTTCTTAAGTGAGAGCAAAACTCTGGAAAATCAAAATCTTGAAATGGTGAAGATTTTCTAAGGGCCAGAGATCCTATTTATAAAGCGCTCGCGCCCCTTCAGCTCACCCCTTGATCCAACGGTCAGGGGCTTGCCACCGCTGCACCCACGTGCGCGCCACGTGAGCGCAACGGTGGGGGGGGGCATTTGTTTCCCTCAATCAGAGCAAAGCTCTGCTGGAAATTCAAAATTCAAATTTTGAAGCAACGCTTCAAATCCCGGGCGCAACGCGCCACGTGTCAGGCGCAGACACATCAGCGCAGCGCCCAAAGCAGCGCACCCAATTAGAGCAAAGCTCTATTTAAAGTAAAGTTAAAGGATGCAACGCTTCAGTTGCGCAAGCGCTGCGCTGCGCGACACGTGTCAGCGCAGTTGCGCTGCGCTTTGCGCTGCGCGATACGTGTCAGCGCAGATGCGCTAGCGCAGTTGCGCTGCGCTGTGCGCTGCTTGACACGTGTCACGTGCTGGGGCGTCTGCGCCAAACAGAATTGAGATTTTAAAGAAATCTTTTCTGTTCTTGTTAAAACAAGAAGATTTTCTTCTGCAAAACAGAGGCCTTTGGATCAAAGATCCAACGGTGGGGAAAATTCCCCAAATCACTCAGAAAAAGATCTCTTTAACAAATTTAACTAATTTATGGGCACTATAAAAAGGACCCCAGACCTCAATTCAAAGGGATCAACATTCTTTAAAAAAAATCAAGAGCTTCAAACAGAGAGAACTCTGAAAAAGTTTTCAAGAAAAAGGTAAAAACCTTCATGAAATAGAAGAAATTTCTTCTAATAGAACATTGATCTAAAAACAAGATCAATGATCTTCACATAATAAACAGTGTTTTGCACTTCTTATGAACCACTGGTTCTTTAAAAAAGAAAAAAAAAACAAAATAAAGAATAGTGCTTTGCACTTTTATGAACCTTTGGTTCCTGAAATAAAAGAAAAACTTGTTTTTCTTTGATCTAAATTAGATCAAGGAAACGAATAGTGATTTGCACTTCTTTTATGAACTATTGGTTCTTGAATCTAAAAAATTCTTAAATCATAGTGCCTTACACTTGCAAACTGCGCTGTTGCGCTCCTAGATTGGCGCAAGCCACCAGAGCGCGCCACGTGTCAGCAGCGCAGGCGCAGCGCATTAGCGCAGCGCACTGCGCTTGCGCGACACGTGTCGACACTACAAGCGCTTGCGCTCTCTGATTGGCGCAAAGCGCCTGATAAATGCAAGACATTTCTTAAAGGGCTAGGCCCAAATCAAAAAGACCAAGCAGGCCTAATTAAATTGATGCTCTGCATCATTTATAAATGGGCAGAGTCCAAACAAGATAATAAAAATGCTATGCATTTTAAAAGGGGCAGAGCCCAAACAAAGTAGATGCCTTGCATCATTCATAAATGAGCAGAGCCCAGAATAAATTGATGCTCTGCATCTTTTATGGGCAGAGCCCAAACAAAAAAATAGAAAATAATGTAATGCATTATTTAAAAATGGGCCAAGCCCTAGCACAGGTCTAACAGACCAAAAACAAATAAAAGTGTTGAATATTTTTCAACTCGACTTAGCCCAATCATGGCCGTAAGTCCTCAAATTAAATTGACTGAGCACAGCTGCTCCCTAAATCAATTTACGACCGGTTCGAGGGTACATCTCCGAACTTCTCTGACACTTATCGTTGTAATCCTTCAACGACGTCAGAGAGGTGACGGGTCCCGACGACCACGCATCAATATGGACTGCGGGGTCCTTAAACTCGTGGACCGAAACGTCCTTAAACTAATAATGGACCACCACGTCTCTAAACTGGAATATGGACCACCATGTCTCTAAACTGGAATACGGACCACCACGTCTCTAAACTGGAATACGGACCACCGCGTCCCTAAACCGGAAATGGACCGCAACGTCCTTAAACTACCTATGGACCACTACGTCCCTAAACTAGAACAATAGAGTCTCCAAACGCTCTTTTGCCGGATCTAAACGGTCCCGTTTAAGTTGATCTTAGCTTCAAATACGGCTGACGTATCCTTAAACATTTAAAAGGACTATAAAACTCCAAATCAACTTTAGTTCAAGGGTACATCTCCGAACTCCTCTGACACCTATCGTTGTAATCCTTCAACGACGTCAGAGAGGTGACGGATCCTGATGGCCATGCATACAATGGACCACTATGTCCCTAAACTGGAACAATAGAGCCCCCAAATGCTCTTTTGTCGGATCCAAACGATCCCATTAAATTGATCTTAGTCTCAAATCAGACTAACGTATCCTTAACAAACATTTAAGTTGATCTTAGCCTCAATATGGCTAACGTATCCTTAAACTAAAACACCAAACCCAAATCTAAGTAAATACGGATTTGGACTAATCCACGTCCTACGGGCGACGGCATTACTCAGTCTCCGTATACAATCCACGGGCAACCACAAACAAAACAAACACACACGACACGAAGTGAAATTCTGGAGAAGGAGAAAGTTGTTACCGCGATGCGGTAGCGTAATTAACTGCAGGGGCTTGCGCCTGCAGGGAAGAGCGTCCCCACAATCAAAAACCCCTCAAACGAGGGGGAATCTGACGAAGTCTGCTACATCGCCCCCATCCGTCTAAACCTCCGATACACGGTGCCATAAATCAACTTGGCATTTTCGGAGAGGTAGACGGATAAAACCAAATAGCATCTGCCCCGAATCCCAGGCCAGACGTCTCTAGCGTCGTCGGCCGCCGTTCGGAGGGGAACAGATTCTGGCACGCCCGGTAGGACCTTTTCCTCTTTCCACTCCACACTTCGTGTGTCGTATTCGCGAACGAATCGCGGTTTGTTAATGGTTGCCTTTGGATTTTAAGTTACTAAGATTTGGTCTTTGCCTGGCGCAGAAA
Organism: Agapanthus africanus; assembly: GCA_030015575.1. Taxonomy (NCBI): domain Eukaryota; kingdom Viridiplantae; phylum Streptophyta; class Magnoliopsida; order Asparagales; family Amaryllidaceae; genus Agapanthus; species Agapanthus africanus. Next base: position 85,845,228 of record JASDDO010000024.1, read on the forward strand.
TCAAGCATCGATGGCCTCTACCTGTTCGAAGTGCTCCAACTGCAGCTGCAACTCACGTCCTGCCTCAACCGGGGGCATAACCTACGGGCCCCAAGCGGCCTCTTTGTTCACGATGCCCGTGGAGCAGATTACTCAAGCCACCACAGGGCTATTTTTTGGAACCATGCTTCCACGAACAAGCTTCAGCACCCCTGTGCCCATACCAGAAGCTCCTAAGAAGTCGATCTTCGATCGACTTACAGTTACTGCGGCCCCTCTCAACGGGTCGCCCAACACCAGTGCCTCGGTCTTCTCCAGACTGGGCCAAAACTCCTGCGGGCCCATAATGAAGCTTGCAGTCCCAGAAAAGGTTATTCCAAAAAGAGTAGCCAAACCTGCTCCTGAAGTCGTCAAGGCGGCTTCTCCTGCTAAGAGATCGGTCTTTACAAGACTGGCCGTCCTAACTCCTGCTCCTGCTCCTACTGCTCAAAAGATGTCAGTCTTCAAGAGGCTGACACCGGCAACAGTCCCTCACCTGAACAGGGTGCAAGACAAGGCCATCTCCGTCACTGAACCAATACCGACAACTCGTCGTGCCCGACGACGCCACTGGCACCGGATAAGGAAGACAGGGGGCAGCTCCCCTTCTGGGATAACTCCGCCAGCCCCAACGGTGGAAGTTAACGATGTTGTTCTAACCGGGAACAGCTTTGAGTTGCTGAACAGGTACGCAGAAACTCGCCAACTGCGGTGCTCAAAAGGTCTCCTTCACCGGTAGAGATCGCCGTGGAAGCAGAAAAGCCGGAGCGGTCTCCTCAATCACTATCCTCCAAGATCTACAAGACATGGCGACGAGTCCGAGAATCTGTGATTGATCCTAATTTCTCTCGCCAACAGAAGAAGTCAAAAGGTCGGCAAGAAGAAAATCCCCCGGTCAAGCAACAAAAGGCGACGACCACTTGGGAGCCCAAAGCAACGGCCCCCTCAACTTCAAAGGCCCATAAGAGAAGAAGGCCAGAGAAAGTTCTCGCGCCGGTGACAAATATCAAAGGTGATGAACCCAAACGCCCTAAGTCTGGGGGCATCGTGGTTCATACCGTCTACATGGCGTCTGGTAAAGAGGACAGCCGCATATCCACAGGTCATAGATCGCTCACGCGATCGGTGACCAAAGCGCAGGAGCAGCAGCAGAAGCTCCAAGAGATGATGAACGCTATGGCCGCACTTACTGGGCCAAAAGAAAACCCTGAAACGTCCTCAGATGAACGTCAGGAGCAAGAAACCGACGCCGAATTCCTTCGTCGAATATTAGAGAAGAAGGATAAAGAGGCTGTTGAACAAGCAGCCAACATACAAAGTATGGGCCTCCTGTTCCAAGACATGGTGGGGATGATGATCCAACAAGATCCTCCTGCTGCAGATCCCCCGATCATCCTTGAAGACGATAGGGGAGAAACGTCGAGTCCTCCACCGGCTCTTTCAACAGCCAAGGAGGAGGCGATCTCCAAAGCCGACCTGGACGAATATATAGCTCAGCAGATCCGGGTTCATCAAGCAACTGAAGCAGCGGGTTAGGACGTAAAAACGGGACGACCGTATCCGACCTGGTACGACCAGATCAAGTATCCGACAGGCTACACAATTCCCAAGTTACATGTCTATAAGGGGACGGGCAATCCCCACCAGCATGTTGCCCAGTTCAGAGCACTCTGCGGCAACACCGGCGGTGATGACAAACTGTTGCTTCTCCAGTTCGTCAGTAGCTTGTCAGATACAGCGTTCGAGTGGTACTCTGAGCTCCCGAACGACTCTATCAAGACCTTCGCGGAGATGGAGCTGTTGTTTACCCAGCGTTTTGCGAGCGCCAGTGAACGCACCCCGATGACGGCATTGATTAATGCCAGGGTGAAGCTAGGCGAGACATGGGTCCAATATGCTATACGATGGCGGAACTTATGGTCAAAGTGCGAGCAACGGATTGAAGAAGCTCCTACAGTGGGTATGTTTGTGGGAACCCTTGATCCGCAAGCAACCATATCCCAATTTATGATGTTCTTCAAACCGACTACCTTCCAGGCCCTAATCGATAAGCTGGCCCAAATGGATCAGATGGGCCATAGACCTCCTCTTCCAAAGCCGGACTCCCGAAATGAGAAGGGGAAGGGGAAAGCGATCGTTGTCTCTAATGCTCAACAACAGCCGAGCAACTCGAAGCCGGTTGTTCGTCAAAATAATATGCGTCCACAGGTACCCCTTGGGGAGAGACTAGGACGTCCTTACTCGTTTCCCCGAGATAAAACAAGAAGATTGTTCAAACTGGCGTTGCGCAACAGACTCATAAGTCTGTCGGAGCCAAAACGTCCGTCTCAACCAAATGATGTAAACGAGCCCAACTACTGTCCATATCACCGAGTACTGGGTCATCCGATTGAAGATTGCTACGTCTTCAAAAATTGGCTTGAAGACCAGTACCAACAGGGCAAGTTCGCGTTATCCGACAGATGGAAGGTGAATCCGTCGCAGCCTCACACCTCTAAGAGGATGAATACGCCGGGGGCAACATGCTCTCTCGTCGAAGAAGCTCCATGGGAGGTTGTGCTATCAGCTAAAACAAAGAGGATGATGAATGATCTTCAAGCATGCCCGGGGATTAGGTGGAAGAACCCATTGGAACCTCAGATCATTGAGGGAATGTTGAAGCCGCGTCCAACTCAAAAGATCGATAGTAATGGCCCAAGCACTCACAACCAGCCGTCAAAATCTTCGAAGAAGAAGAAAAAGAAATCAAAGAAGCCTGTAAAGCCGGGCGACAAGCGCACGGACTTGCAAAAACAAATTGACGCGCTGGAGGAATACAACCAGAAAGCACGGACTCCCATTACACTCCAAGAGTTCCTCAACTACGTCTTTCAAGAGGAAGATGAGGGAGAAAGTTCGTCGGATGAATTTGACGAATACATAGCGAGTTGTCATATGATGTCCCATTCGTTGACGGACGATGAGGAGACCCCTTGCGCCGAGAAACCGAGGGCGAACCCTGAACCAGAAATTCTGCGGCCGTCAGATGAGATGATCGATGCCTTCCTGAACGAGATTCGTCTGAAAGTTAAACCCAATCAAGAGTGTGAAATGGCCATACTGGAAAGAGCTAAACACCGCCGACTGGACGAAAGAGTCGAGACACTCCCATCAAATCAAAAGACATCCACTGCCGATAAAAACAAATTCAAGACGAGGAAAAGGTTTGCTAAAGCCATATCGATGGGAATGAAGCTACCACCCTCTGAAGAAAAAACTCTCGGTGGAATAGAGATGTATCCTAATTATTGCCTATATCATCAGAGGATCACACACGCTACTGAAGACTGCGACTCCTTTAAGTGTTGGTGGCAGGGGTATGTCGCTCACAAGCATTACGTCAACAAAACAAAGCGGGAAGCTCGTAGACGGCCGAAAAATACGACAGATGAACATAAAAGAGTCACCGGCGATTGCCATAGAAACAACCCCGATGAAAAAACAGCCTTCAACCTGAAAGGTTCCTAGGCACCCTATGGTGGTCTCACAAGGCATCAACCATGCCAATTTACAAAAATTATGGTGCCGGGAAAACCTAATACGGATCGTCGGCTAGAATCCTAGGCGAAAAACGAATCTAGTTAACTTTTTAACTAAAGAAGAGAGGCTACAACCTTTGTAGATCCGGTTCTCCACTTCCTTAGCTCCACGTAGGTGTCCTCTCGCTGTCCATCTCGAATCCTAGACTCAATCGTCGGCTTCATCGGGAAAACGAGCGGGCAATGTCGTCGGCTTCGTGCCGAAGATGATCTACGTCGAGGTTGCACAAGTTCAAGCTCCAACTTCACCAAGTGGTGAGACTTGTGAAGAAAACACCCAAAACAACTTGGCAAGAGGTAGAGGGTGAAGAAATAGGAGGTGGGTTCACTTTAGAATTGGATTTCTCACTTTGGATCTCAAGTTGCCATTGATGGCATCTATGTTTCTTTCTTGAAGAAGAAGGTCAAGAAGAAGAAAGAATATGATAAGTCTTGAATTAAAATGAAAATAATTCAATACTTATCATAAGAAAACCATAGTTGAGTGTAGAGAATAGACCATGGTTAGTTGGATAGGTTAGGGTTAAGCATGAAGACAAGAATGGTTAAGAAGTCAAAGCTTCATGAAGCTTCAACTAAAGACAAACTTCTCCACCATTCTTATCTCAATCTTTTCCAAATAAATAAATGAACAAATAAATAAATGAATATGCAAAACCCTAATTATCAAATTAACCATGGTTTAATTCTATATACTTAACTAAATAATCAAGTATCATCAAACATGATACAAATATGTGCACAAAAGTATATCACATATACAACTTGCACATCAAGTGAGAAAATCCATATAAAGTGAACCAATACTAGTTAATGCAAAGTAATATATCAAATATATAATTATACATTAAATCATTAAATCAACATTTGATTCAATGATCCGGTCATGTCGCACATAACCGACTAGTATTCAATGTATCGATTTATCGAATCAATGATTCGATAACTAGGTCATATCGAATATAACCAATCGAAACATTTATCGCGAGAATGAAATGCGGTATCACATACGCGCATTATTCTCGGTCCCGCATATATCTCATATGCGCTCCTATTTCGTTTCGCTTGAGCCAGGAAACCTCTGTGTAGGACTCTAAAGACTCGTCAATACGCCGGTAGCAGATGATGATCATATCAAGCACCCACAAGACGCAAGCGGTCTGCTAAACGTAACGGCCATCCGGGTATTGAGCGATCAGAAGATCGACGAGCTAGCCCGCTCACACTCCTGTGAATCCAACCAGTAACACTTACCGTACAGTCCGGTCTGTTCGTCTGATATATCACATATCAAGTCTAGGGGTGGTAAACGTCAGACCCCAATAACCAATAAGTCATGCCGATGTGAGGCTCATAACGGGTCGAGAAACTACTGGTAACACTTACCAGCAAATCTCTGATCAGCCCTGGCCAGGGACTTCCCTGTTACGGCCAATCGAGCACAGCGCAACATCAACCCCCAATACCGGGAGAGACGAAACCCCTCCTACCGCTCATTGCCTCCATGTGACTCGGGACTGTACCCAAAGACCACCGTTTTGCACGCCCTCATGGACGTGGTAAGGTGGAGATCAAAGCACAGTGGGAATCACACAAGACTCTATGACGATCTCGGGTCTACAGACTAACCTGTACAAGTGTCACCTGAGAACTGCCATCTGACGTGAGGTATAATACCATCTGGGAGTTCTCGGCGAGTCCGTCCAGTGTACCCAGTCTCCACTGAGCACCCGTACACCATCTCTGATGTCAAACACCAATGGATATGGGATCATCCATCGCCCATCTCATGGGTCGAGAAGCGTATACGCTAGTCTACACTGGTATATCGATGCCCCGTCTCGATACACCCACGACTAGGGACCTTGAAGGATGTACTTATGGACTACCATGTCCCCACTAGTATGATCTGCATCATAGTCCAGGCAATCAAGTACACATCCTAAGGGCTTTATCAACATGTAACTATAAGACAGTTTAAAGAGACAAGTGTACATGTTAAGACAAAGAGTAACCAGATAGCATACTATCATATCGAGCAAGAAAGTCATCTCTATATATGTCCAAGCATCCAATATAATATACATCATCTGTACAATACTGGCCTCTAGGGCATACATACAACTAACAATCTCCCACTTGCACTAGGGCCAGCTGCTGTAGTATCGCATACCGAGCATCCCGAAGAGTCTCTCAAACTGTATCTGGGGAATGGCCTTCGTGAGTGGATCCGCCGTGTTGTTCTTCGTGTCAACCCTCCTGACCTCGATCTCCCGGCGATCAACTATCTCCCGGATCAGGTGATACCGCCTCAGAATATGCCTGGACCGCTGATGGGACCTGGGTTCCTTGGCCAAAGCCACTGCTCCATTGTTATCGCAATACAAAGGTATTGGATGCTCAATGGATGGAACCACTCCAAGTTCAGTAATGAACTTCTTGATCCAGACAGCCTCTTTGGCAGCATCGTTGGCAGCATCGTATTCAGCCTCCATCGTCGAGTCTGCCACGGTTTCCTGCTTGGAACTCTTCCAGCTAACCGCCCCTCCGTAAAGGGTAAAGACAAAGCCCGACTGCGACTTAGAGTCGTCCTTATCACTCTGGAAACTCGAATCGGTAAAGGACTCCACTTGGAGCTGTCCGTTACCATACACCAAGAACATATCTCTAGTCCTTCGTAAGTACTTGAGAATGCTCTTCACAGCTGTCCAGTGACTCTCTCCAGGATCAGCTTGATACCTGCTCACTACACTTAGTGAGTATGCTACATCGGGTCTGGTACATAGCATCGCATACATGATAGAGCCTACTGCCGAAGCATAGGGTATCCCTTGCATGCGAGCTCTCTCCAAATCAGTCTTGGGAGACTTCTCTTTGGAGAGAGTGACTCCAGAGATCGTGGGAAAGTTCCCACGCTTAGACTCTTCCATACTAAACCTCTTTAGTATGGTGTCAATGTACCTGGATTGGGACAATCCCAAAATCCGTTTGGATCTATCTCTATAGATCCTAATTCCCAATATGCAGGAGGCATCACCAAGATCTTTCATTGAGAATCTTTGTGATAAGAAGAGCTTGACCGATTGCAGCATAGGAATATCATTTCCTATCAAGAGTATGTCGTCCACTTACAATACGAGAAAGACAACCTTACTCTCTGCCACCTTCTTGTAGATACAAGGTTCATCTGGATTTTTGACGAAATCAAACTCTTTGATAACGACGTCAAAGCAGATGTTCCAACTCCGCGATGCTTGCTTTAATCCATAAATGGATTTAAGCAGCTTGCACACCTTCCCGCTGCTCCCACTGTCTACGAAGCCCTCTGGCTGAGTCATGTACACGCACTCTTCTAAATCACCATTTAGAAAGGCGGTCTTAACATCCATTTGCTAGATTTCGTAATCATGATAAGCAGCGATGGCAAGCATGATCCGGATGGATTTAAGCATAGCCACTGGAGAAAAGGTCTCGTCATAGTCCACACCTGGTCTTTGACGAAAACCCTTTGCTACAAGTCTAGCTTTGAAAGTCTCCACTTTCCCATCTACACCAAGTTTCTTCTTGAAGATCCACTTGCTCCCAATGGGTTTTACCCCTTCAGGAGCAACGTCCAAAGTCCATACTTTGTTGGTGTACATGGATTCCATCTCGGACCGCATAGCATCTAGCCATTTCACTGAGTCCCCACTCGTGATGGCCTGCTCGAAGCTAGTTGGGTCATCATCCTCCATGATGCAATCCTCGCTCCCACCATCCATGAGAAAGCCGTAGTATCTCTCAGGTGGGCGAGGAACCCTACTAGATCGGTGGAGAGGCTGAGGTTCGTCGGAAGCTACTGAATGCTCTGGTTCCACTAAATCTTCTGCTGTGTTTTGTTCAGCTGGAACCTCTTCCAGTTCTACCTCAGAGCCACTAATTTCTTTTGCAAGAAATTCCTTTTCTAAAAAGGTGGCATGTTGAGCAACAAATACTCTTTGTTCCTCACTGTGGTAGAAGATATACCCTCGCGAATGTTTGGGATATCCAACAAACTTACACAAAACAGATCTTGCCTCGAGTTTGTCCGGTTTTTGTCTTTTGACATAGGCCGGGCAACCCCATATCTTTATAAAATTAAGATATGGTCTCTTCCCTTCCCATATCTCATATGGTGTGGTAGGCACAGATTTGGTGGGAACCCTGTTCAGTAGGTATGTTGCTATTTCCAGTGCATATCCCCAGAAGAAAACAGGTAACTCAGCTACACTCATCATAGAGCGCACCATATCTAATAGGGTGCGGTTTCTCCGCTCTGATACACCGTTGTGCTGTGGTGTATATGGAGGAGTTAGCTGAGAGAGAATCCCATTCTCTTTTAGGAAGTCCAGGAATTCAATGCTCAAGTATTCTCCTCCTCGATCAGATCGTAGGATTTTAATACTTTTTCCGGTTTGGTTCTCAACTTCTTGTTTATATTCTCTAAATTTCTCAAAAGCTTCTGATTTGTGTTTCATCAGGAACACATATCCGAATCTAGAGAGATCGTCAGTGAATGTAATGAAGTACGAAGAACCATCCCTGGCATGTGTAGACATGGGACCGCATACATCACTATGTATCAGTCCCAAGAGTTCGGTAACTCTTTCTCCGTGTCCCGTAAACGGAGTTTTGGTCATCTTGCCTTTGAGACATGACTGGCAAGTGTCATAAGATGAAAATTCAAACGGATTTAAATATCCATCTTTATGCAACTTAGCTAGTCGTGTCGCATTGATATGACCCAGTCTACAATGCCACAAGAAGAATTCGTTGAGTTCAGAACTCTTCCTCTTGTGTGTGTTTGTTATGCTCAGAACTGTTGATTGATTTAGAACATAAATGCCATTGCACAACGTGCCTGATCCAACCAACTTTTGGTTACGGAAAATGTTCATAACATTGTCCTGTAATACAAAATTATATCCCTCTTTACTTAATAAAGAAACCGATATAATGTTTCATATCAGGTTCGGCATGTAATAGCATTCGTTCAGAACCAATGTATTACCAGTTGGTAATACAAGGTGATATTCCCCGACAGTCTTAGCTGCAACAATTACACCATTTCCAACTCTTATGTCTTTATCACCTTCTCCAAGTTCTCTACCTTTCCTAAGCCCATGTAACTGATTACATATATGGGATCCTGACCCGGTATCCAATACCCAGGACGTAGAGCAAATGGAGAAACAGTTCTCAGTAACGAACACACCCGAAGAAAATGCATCATCATGTACTTTCTTCATTCGGGTGGCATGGGAATCCTGGCATTCCCCTATTTCCTGTTCATTCCTATAACTCTTATAAGAAAGAACGGAACCAACGTTCCCCAGCACAGTATAACATGCGGGTCCGGTCAATACATCCATATTATTATCTTCATTAGGGCATGAAATGGTCGCTACCTGGAGAGAGAGAGAAGAAAACACTTTAGCGTATGCTCGTGCAAGATCAGATTGGTTATTATCTTATCTAATCAGGATGGCTCCCACTGGTTTTTATCAAATCTTCCTTCAAACCCTAAAAGGAAAGACCAGCCGGGATTAATTACACACTACAAGTTCGCCAATCTTTCAGCCAGGCCAGTGTCGGTACTTTGAGGGAGGTCCCCCGTGCTTTCGCACGAACCTAATTAATGTAAACCTCGTTTTCCCAGAGGCGTAACCTCGTTAACACCTTTCTAGACACCTACTCGATCGGCTAATTGCAATGTGTAAAACTCTCCTAGGAGTAACTCTTACTCGCAGTGGGTATCGGGATCCAACTATCTCATAGAAGGTATGCAATCTCATTGCAAATTTCAACACTTGAAATTCCCGATAATATTTTGCCCCAAGCATCCTATGACCTTGACGGAGGTCAACAAACCACAAGGTGCAAGTCAAGTTCAACCCGTCATTTCTTGATTGAATCAAACCCACCCGCACGACCCTTGACGGAGGTCAACAAGGTCGTACGACTACCCTAATCCAATCTGCATCATATGCACAAAGAGATAAATACTAGTTAGCTACCGCACACTACGCCTTGACGGAGGTCAACAAACGTAGCACGAATACTAAGTACTACTCATCTGAAATGACGGAGGGCTACGCCAGGTTTTTCTGAAAAACATGAGCGTAATGAACTTGATATCGTTGTAGAATCAAATGAAGTTTTGAAATGGAGTGATTTTGAGGCTTTTCTAGTTTTGCTAAAGGGGTCACTCCCGGTGAAGGGATCGTCGGCCCTTTCCTCGTCGAATGAGGTGCGGGATATATCATATATATCACTGTGCAAAGCAAAAACCCAAAAGCAGTCAAAAGCAAACCGAGTGTGTAGCATCTGCCAGTTATTGCTAAAGGAGTCACTCCCGGTGAAGGGATCTCGGTCCTTTCCTCATCGAATAAGGTGCAGGGTATATCATATATACCGCTATGCAAAGCAAGAACTGTAGCTACCAGTTTTGTTTTAAAATTTGATTCTACAACATCTTAGGTTTCTTTTCTTTCATTAATCACATTAATGAAGTCCCATCATTTAAATACCTAAACATCACAGATAAATACGACGTACACTTATGCCATCCGCATTCGCCTCGATGTCCCCTCGTGCACCGTTAGGTTAGGTAACTAACGACATAGCAGGGCAGGGCTAGCGCGGGTGTAAAACATAAGTAACGTCTATATAATATATCATATATACTATATACTATATCCATCACAGAACATCACATGATCACATCACATATATCGCAGCAGAAGAAACATATGAAATATTGGATATACTAGGACGTCCGTGTTTTCAATACGAGCCAGTATAAAACACGGATTCCACGGTCGTGATGAATAGCCAATCCCATACCCCTAGACCCCTACGAGAGCGGCAAGCAACCCTGCCAATTCTAGGGTTAGGAGATCCGGACTCGACTCCTCGAGTTGGTCTCCCACTGGACCCCAGAACCCGGTTACTTGTGCTCCCCTCCTTGGGTCTATCCTAATGCGGAAAAGTAAATAATATACAAAAGGTGACATCTTCCGCTACCTGGAAGTGCCCCAAATAAAAGAATATTACATACAAGTTTTTACATGAATGAAAATGAAAAACACTCATCTCACATAAAAACCCCCGGCTATTCGAACACGACGATCCAATAACATATCCAGCAACACATAACATCACATGTCATCAACGTAAATAAGTCTGCATACCCCAATTGTCGTTGACGTATAGCAACGAAACCGGCGATATGAACATACTACACTTACGGTCACAGAAAAGAAAGTGTAAAACTACAACAGTTGGAATCCGCAACCTCTTTTAGACATCACATGCCTAATCAGATGAAATACTTAGATATCACATGCCTAACAGTTATAAACCCCGCATTTTAGTCTCATTATCGAAAACTCTTTTCAATATCATGTGGGACTAAACTGCTAGATTTATAACATTCATTCAGTTATCTCATAACTGTTTGTGAATTCCAATTATTGTATCACATTCCAGATAAACAGAAAATGTTAAACTTTCCGATCGAACAGTCGAATACCCAAGTTTTCCCGATACAGCTCAACACATGAAATAAGTCTAACAACATTCAGTTCGTGCCTCAGTACCAACGGTCCAGCCGTAGAAGGGTCAAGCCAACGCCTCACATGTGGCACGCCGTACTGCCCCAAACCCGAAGGTTCAAAGGGCAGTTCAAGACGGTCACATAATCGAGTTAAGGTTTGTTGTCTTCTAGATGGTCCATCGCGTTACTTGCACTACTTAGAACGTCGTTAAACTACGGAAAAATCCAACACTTGGAAATTTCCAGACAGGGGAAAAGTTGGGTATTTATATCCGGTCGAACTTTTTAACAAATTCAAAAATTATCCGGAAATACACAAAGACGAAGTTTGATAATCCGGTCGAAACACCGAAGCTCTAAAACACCCCAGAAAATTCAACTCATGAATAATTATTAAAAATACCCATAAAACTCAGCTGCAGAAACTATGAATTACTGTGCAGAGGAGGATGGCTGACGTCATTCTTTAGCCGCGGAACCGCCGCCTAAGCTGGCTTAGGCCGCAGTTCCGCCGCGCATAACACTGTTCATTGAATAAAAATTGCACCGTAATTCTTAGAATTCCATGCTGAATTTTTTAACCATTTTTAATATTGAAAAATCCCAGATTTTAGAAAAAGTCCAGAGAGCATGTTTGGTTTAGGGTTTCGGGTTCGTTCGGACTTCAAACGTCGTCTAGACTTCGCCTAAGGCTCTAGCTAAGCTCTGATACCAGTGAAAGGTTCCTAGGCACCCTATGGTGGTCTCACAAGGCATCAACCATGCCAATTTACAAAAATTATGGTGCCGGGAAAACCTAATACGGATCGTCGGCTAGAATCCTAGGCGAAAAACGAATCTAGTTAACTTTTTAACTAAAGGAGAGAGGCTACAACCTTTGTAGATCCGGTTCTCCACTTCCTTAGCTCCACGTAGGTGTCCTCTCACTGTCCATCTCGAATCCTAGACTCAACCGTCGGCTTCATCGGGAAAACGAGCGGGCAATGTCGTCGGCTTCGTGCCGAAGATGATCTACGTCGAGGTTGCACAAGTTCAAGCTCCAACTTCACCAAGTGGTGAGACTTGTGAAGAAAACACCCAAAACAACTTGGCAAGAGGTAGAGGGTGAAGAAATAGGAGGTGGGTTCACTTTAGAATTGGATTTCTCACTTTGGATCTCAAGTTGCTATTGATGGCATCTATGTTTCTTTCTTGAAGAAGAAGGTCAAGAAGAAGAAAGAATATGATAAGTCTTGAATTAAAATGAAAATAATTCAATACTTATCATAAGAAAACCATAGTTGAGTGTAGAGAATAGACCATGGTTAGTTGGATAGGTTAGGGTTAAGCATGAAGACAAGAATGGTTAAGAAGTCAAAGCTTCATGAAGCTTCAACTAAAGACAAACTTCTCCACCATTCTTATCTCAATCTTTTCCAAATAAATAAATGAACAAATAAATAAATGAATATGCAAAACCCTAATTATCAAATTAACCATGGTTTAATTCTATATACTTAACTAAATAATCAAGTATCATCAAACATGATACAAATATGTGCACAAAAGTATATCACATATACAACTTGCACATCAAGTGAGAAAATCCATATAAAGTGAACCAATACTAGTTAATGCAAAGTAATATATCAAATATATAATTATACATTAAATCATTAAATCAACATTTGATTCAATGATCCGGTCATGTCGCACATAACCGACTAGTATTCAATGTATCGATTTATCGAATCAATGATTCGATAACTAGGTCATATCGAATATAACCAATCGAAACATTTATCGCGAGAATGAAATGCGGTATCACATACGCGCATTATTTTCGGTCCCGCACATATCTCATATGCGCTCCTATTTCGTTTCGCTTGAGCCAGGAAACCTCTGTGTAGGACTCTAAAGACTCGTCAATACGCCGGTAGCAGATGATGATCATATCAAGCACCCACAAGCCGCAAGCGGTCTGCTAAACATAACGGCCATCCGGGTATTGAGCGATCAGAAGATCGACGAGCTAGCCCGCTCACACTCCTGTGAATCCAACCAGTAACACTTACCGTACAGTCCGGTCTGTTCGTCTGATATGTCGCATATCAAGTCTAGGGGTGGTAAACGTCAGACCCCAATAACCGATAAGTCGTGCCGATGTGAGGCTCATAACGGGTCGAGAAACTACTGGTAACACTTACCAGCAAATCTCTGATCAGCCCTGGCCAGGGACTTCCCTGTTACGGCCAATCGAGCACAGCGCAACATCAACCCCCAATACCGGGAGAGACGAAACCCCTCCTACCGCTCATTGCCTCCATGTGACTCGGGACTGTACCCAAAGACCACCGTTTTGCACGCCCTCATGAACGTGGTAAGGTGGAGATCAAAGCACAGTGGGAATCACACAAGACTCTATGACGATCTCGGGTCTACAGACTAACCTGTACAAGTGTCACCTGAGAACTGCCATCTGATGTGAGGTATAATACCATCTGGGAGTTCTCGGCGAGTCCGTCCAGTGTACCCAGTCTCCACTGAGCACCCGTACACCATCTCTGATGTCAAACACCAATGGATATGGGATCATCCATCGCCCATCTCATGGGTCGAGAAGCGTATACGCTAGTCTACACTGGTATATCGATGCCCCGTCTCGATACACCCACGACTAGGGACCTTGAAGGATGTACTTATGGACTACCATGTCCCCACTAGTATGATCTGCATCATAGTCCAGGCAATCAAGTACACATCCTAAAGGCTTTATCAACATGTAACTATAAGACAGTTTAAAGAGACAAGTGTACATGTTAAGACAAAGAGTAACCAGATAGCATACTATCATATCGAGCAAGAAAGTCATCTCTATATATGTCCAAGCATCCAATATAATATACATCATCTGTACAATACTGGCCTCTAGGGCATACATACAACTAACACAACCCTCTCTTCAAGGAATCTATCTCTGAAGAATTGAAGAATTATGAGAACGTTCATCCATGGAAGGGCATATTACCCGGAAAGAATCTCAGAACCACGAGTGACGGAGCGACCAAAAAGGATAAGGGAAAGGGAAAAATGACCTTCGTCGCCAACACTCAATAACAGCCGAGCAACTCAAAATCGATTGTTCGCCAAAACAACATGCGTCCACGCCCATCACTCGAGGAAAGACTGAGACTTCCTTACTCGTTTCCCCAGGATAAAACGAGGAAACTATTTGAGCTGGCAGTGCGCAACGGATTCGTCAATCTGCCAAATCCGAAACATCCGCTACAGCCAGGAGATATCAACGATCCTAATTACTGCCCCTACCATCGAGCAGTAAGTCATCCGATCGAAGATTGCTTTGTCTTCAAAAACTGGGTTGAAGACCAATACCAACAAGGCAAACTCACGCTGTCCGAAAACTGGAAGGTGAGCCCACCACAACCGCATGCTCCAAAAAAGATGGATATGCCGGGGGCATCATGCTCATTCATAGAGAAAGCCCAACGGACCACTATGTCCTAAAACTGGATACTGGACCGAAACGTTCTTAAACTAATGACGGACCGAAACGTCCTTAAACTAATGGCGGACCGAAACGTCTTTAAACTAATAGCGGACCGAAACGTCCTTAAACTAATACCGCAGCATCCGTAGGCTGACAACAAAAAAAATATAAATAAATAGAGACGGTATGTCCATAAGCAAAAAAGGGCACGGATGAAAACCCGAAAGGGCTCCGTGAGTAAAAACAGCATGGCTACCGGCGAGTGTTCGTGAAAACCCGAAAGGGCGCGACCTCGTAAAAAAAATATATAAAAATAAAAAGAATAAAAAAAAAAGGTATGTCCATAAGCAAAAAAGGGCACGGATGAAAACCCGAAAAGCCTCCGTGAGTAAAAATAGCAGGACTACCGGCGAGTATTTGTGAAAACCTGAAAGGGCGCAACCTCGTTAAAGGACACTTACAAGGTCTTCTCGACCTTGTGAGGAGAAACCACCCGCGTGAGATCCTTACGACTCACAAGGAAGCAACACACTTAGGGATCCCCACGATTCCTAAGGAGAAAATACACTTGCAAGATCCTCACGACTCGTAAGGAGAACTCTCTTATGGGATCCTCACGGCTCATAAGATTTGAAAGTCTTAAATTACAGAGACCTAAACCTGTGCTTAAGCAAACCCCCACAACTTTCGATATTGCCCTACAAGTGGCTCAATACTGACCCTTATATACAATCCACGGGCGCGAATAAACACTTCCCTAACCAAGTCTCATCCGTGACTGGGGATATGTACGCATGATGAACAACCCTTATAAGTCCTCTCGACTTACAAGGAGAAAACCCTCTTGTAGGATCCTTAAGACTTACAGATGAACATACACTTAGGAATCCTCACGGTACCTAAGGAGAAAACACACCTACGAGATCCTCACGACTTGTGGGGAAAATACCTTTGTGAGACCCTTACGGCTCATGAAGTTAAAAGCCTTAGTCGACAGGACCTTAACCCTGTTCGCTAAGCCACCTTTGTTCGACATCGATAGAGGCAAATGATAATTCGCTCCTGGCAACATCCCAGTTGTAGCGGTGCTGATGCAGAAATCGGTGTCTAATTTCAGGTTTACGGCGAAAAGCCGGTAGGCCGCACATGTATACGAAATAGCCGAAATGATTGGGCAACTCGCAATAAAAAGCAGCGAGTAAAAATAAAATAAATAGCCGAAATGATTGGGCATCGCGAAAAATAGCCGAAATGATTGGGCATCGCGAAAAATAGCCGAAATGATTGGGCAATCGCGACTTTCGCGATGTAAAAAGCTGAAATAATAGAGCATCGCAGAAAGAAATAAAAAATGAAAGAATGAAATTTTTGCCCTGCAGGTAAGTCCATAGTGACCCATGTATACAATCCATGGGCATAAACAAAAAAGGGAAAGGGGACTACATTTCCCCACCAGGCTGCGTCAAAGGGAAGTCAGATCTCGACGACCACATCTATAGTCTGGAGACCAACAGCGGCGTTCCTCCTCATTCCAGCAGGACATGGACGTGACATCACCAATCGGAACCACGGCAAAGTCCCCAGTTCCAAGGCTCTACGGTTCACAGACAACCTAGAGTCAGCAAATGACCTCCGTGGCGGAAACAAGCCAACCAACGACCTCCGTCTCGGAAACAAGTCAGCCAACGACCTCCGTGGCGGAAACAAGTCAGCCAATGACCTCCGTGGCGGAAACAAGTCAGCCAATGACCTCCGTTGCGGAAACAAGTCAGCCAATGACCTCCGTCGTGGAAACAAGTCAGCCAATGACCTCCGTCTTGGAAACAAGTCAGCCAATGACCTCCGTCTTGGAAACAAGTCAGCCAATGACCTCCGTCTCGGAAACAAGTCAGCCAATGACCTCCGTCGCGGAAACAAGTCAGTCAATGACCCCCGTTGCGGAAACAAGTCAGACAATGACCCCCCTCGTGGAAACAAGTCAGCCAATGACCTCCGTCTCGGAAACAAGTCAGCCAATGACCTCCGTCTCGGAAACAAGTCAGCCAATGACTTCCGTCGTGGAAACAAGTCAACAAATGACCTCCGTCTCGGAAATAAGTCAGCCAATGACCTCCGTCTCGGAAACAAGTCAGCCAAGGACCTCCGTCTCGGAAACAAGTCAGCCAAGGACCTCCGTCTCGGAAATAAGTCAGCCAATGACCTCCGTCGCGGAAACAAGTCAGCCAATGACCTCCGTCTCGGAAACAAGTCAGCCAATGTCCTCCGTCTCGGAAACAAGTCAGCCAATGACCTCCGTCGTGAAAACAAGTCAGCAAATGACCTCCGTCGCGGAAACAAGTTAGCCAATGACCTCCGTCTCGGAAACAAGTCAGCCAATGACCTCCGTCGCGGAAACAAGTCATCCAATGACCTCCGTCTCGGAAACAAGTCATCCAATGACCTCCGTCGCGGAAATAATTCAGCCAATGACCTCCGTCTCGGAAACAAGTCGCCAATGACCTCCGTCGCGGAAACAAGTCAGCCAATGACCTCCGTCGTGGAAACAAGTCAACCAATGACCTCCGTCTCGGAAACAAGTCAGCCAATGACCTCCGTCGTGGAAACAAGTCAGCCAATGACCTCCGTCACGGAAAGAAGTCATCCAATGACCTCCGTCTCGGAAACAAGTCATCCAATGACCTCCGTCGCGGAAACAAGTCAGCCAATGACCTCCGTCTCGGAAACAAGTCGCCAATGACCTCCGTCGCGGAAACAAGTCAGCCAATGACCTCCATCGCGGAAACAAGTCAGCCAACGACCTCCGTCTCGGAAACAAGTCAACCAACGACCTCCGTCTCGGAAACAAGTCAGGCAACGACCTCCGTCTCGGAAACAAGTCAGCCAATGACCTCCGTCTCGAAAACAAGTCATCCAATGACCTCCGTCGCGGAAACAAGTCAGCCAATGACCTCCGTCTCGGAAACAAGTCAGCCAATGACCTCCGTCGCGGAAACAAGTCATCCAACGACCTCCGTCTCGGAAACAAGTCAACCAACGACCTCCGTCTCGGAAACAAGTCAGCCAAGGACCTCCGTCTTGGAAATAAGTCAGCCAACAGCCTCCGTCTCGGAAACAAGTCAGCCAATGACCTCCGTCGCGGAAACAAATCAGCCAATGACCTCCTCGTCGGAACAACTCTCCGACCCGGAAACAAGTCAGCCAACGACCTCCCCGTCGGAGCAATACTTCGACTCGGAAACAAGTCAACTCACCAACCACTTACGAGTCCTCTCGACTTGTAAGGGAGAAAATTCTCTTATAAGATCCTTACGACTTATAAGAGAAAACGCACTTAGGAATGCTCACGATTCCTAAGGAGAAAATACACCTACGAGATCCTCTCGATCCGTAGGGAGAAAAGTCTTTATGAGAACCTCACGGCTCATAAAGCTGAAAAGTCTTAGGTGGCAGATCCTACCCCTGTCTTCTAAGCCATTACTGCCCTACAAAGAGGTTAAGATGGACCATCTATGAGCCACACTTGCTAAAGCTACATACCACTGAAATGGAGAAGTTACTCATGAGCATATAAACTACTTCACACCAGAGTAAAACATAAAGAAATAGAAGGGTGCGGCTCATGGAATTGAGAGTTTGGAACTATATCTTTTAAGAGTCGAGATTTGAGTCAATGATAAATGACGACGCTCGTGTCCGCTCGTTATCTTCTCAGATCAAGATTCTGAAAGTTATATACCAACCCGAAACTGGTCATACGCTATGCATTACTCTGCACTACTTTACCCACATATATACTTACATGGGCAAAGTAGTGGGGGAGCATTTGTTCCCGCCAAAAATTTCTGAGCAAAAGAGTCCAAGGTATCAAATGGCAGCGATACGCTTACGAAAATGCGAACCAGTATCTTCCTGCCTGTATTTTGATAAACTCCCCAATGAGAAACTGTTAAATTATGATGTTATTGAAAGTATCTCGAAAAAACCTTTGATTTGATATATTATGGGCCTCATAATTCATCCGGGATCAAAAGTTATGAGCAAATGTGTTATGCACATGTGATCTAAGAAAGAAGATGCGAACCAGTATTTTCCGATCTGTATTTTGACAAATTCCAGAATGAGAAACAGTTAAATTCTGATGGTATTGAAAGCATCTTGAAAAGACCTTCGATTTGATATATTATGGGCCTCATAATTCATCCGGGATCAAAAGTTATGAGCAAATGTCTATGCACATGTGATCTAAGGAAGAAGATGTGAACCAGTATTTTCCGAGCTGTATTTTGACAAACTCCGAGACGAGCAATGGCAAAATTCTAATGATATTGAAAGCATCTCGAAAAGGCCTTCGATTTGATATATTATGGGCCTCATAATTCATCCGAGATCAAAAGTTATGAGCAAATGTGTTATGCACGTGTAATCTAAAGTAATGCTCTACTACATGGGGAATGCATTTTTTAGTCCCACATCGGGAAAAGGAGAGATGGCTTCTCTACCACTCCCATATAAATAAGAGGGGATACCTCTTAGAAAGGGTAGAGTAAAATTCTCAAAAGATTCAATACTCAAAGGAGCTTAGTTCTCCAAAAGAGCTTAGTTCTCCAAGATAGGAACATGCTTCTCCCCATAATGCGCATATGCGCAAGCGCCATGTGCGCTACGTGCAACGCACGTGTGCGCGCTATGCGGCACCACGTGCAACGCACGTGCGCACCATATGAGAACATTTAATAATATTAAAAGGAGCCTGTTCTCCATATATAGAAGACCCGCTTCTCCTCATAATGCGCATGTGCGCTACGTGCAACGCACGTGTGCCCGCCATGCGGCACCATGTGCAACGCACGTGCGCACCACATGAGAACATTTAATAATATTAAAAGGAGCATGTTCTCCATATATAGAAGCCCTACTTCTCCTCATAATGCACATGTGCTCTACGTGCAACGCACGTGTGCTCGTCACGCGCGCACCACGTGCAACGCACGTGCGCACCACATTAGAACATTTAATAATATTAAAAGGAGTCTGTTCTCCATATATAGAAGTCCTGCTTCTCCTCATAATGCGCATGTGCGCCACGTGCAACGCACGTATGCCCGCCAAGCGTGCACCACGTGCAACGCACGTGCGCACCACATGAGAATATTCAATTAAAAGGAGACTCGTTCTCCATAGGAGCTTGCTCCCCCCTATAATGCGTATATGCGCAAGATCCATGTGCGCTGCGTGCAAATATGAGCGCCCAACACGTGCGACGCACGTGCGCCCAACACGTGCGACGCACGTACGCGAACGCAAAGAAGCTTTTTTTAGCAGCGAGAAGCTTAAGCTCCAGCCTGTTCTTCCCCCCTAATGAGTGAGACATGGTTCAAAGGGTACATCCCTCCACACCTTCGATATATGGCACTGTAATCTCTCAGTGTCGTCGGAGAGGTGGTGGGTCCCAACGACCAATGATCTTTCTTTCTAAAATAAAAAAAAAAGAGAACATTGACAGAGAAACAGAGAAAGAATTCAGAGAACTCCTAAAAAGAAAGTTTGAGAAGAAATCAGAAAGAAAAGAAGGTAAACCTTTGAAAAGAAGAATTTCTTCTGAAAAGATTAATGATCTAAGAACAAGATCAAGATCTTAAAATAAAAAGAAAAGATCAAATAATAAGAATAAAATAAGAAGTAATATACTTCTTTATTAGATCATTTGATCTACACAAAGGCATTGCCTTTTGATGAACCACTGGTTCTGGAATCTTAAAAAGATTCTTTTCTTGAATCCAAAATTGGATCAAGATATTAAAACAGTGCCTTACACTTGTAAATCTGTACTGTTGCGCTCTTGGGTTGGCGCAAGCCACCAGAGAGCGCCACGTGTCAGCTCCAGAACAACTTGCGCTATGCGCTTTTAAAATAGAGCATTGCTCTCTGAAATTGGTGCAACTCACCAGAGCGCGCCACGTGTCAGCAGCGCACTGCGCTTGCGCTCACCAGAGCGTGACACGTGTCACCTCCACATGCGCTTGCGCTCATTAATTAGCGCAAAGTGCCTGACAGGCCACGTGACCACTGTCAAATAATTAATGCACTGCATTATTGAAAAGAAGGGCCGGACCCAATTAAAAAGGCCTAACAGGCCTAATAAAATGCCATGAATTATTTTAAAAAGGGCAGCGCCCAAACAAAGGTCTGTCAGACCAAAACAGATGCTCTGCATCATAAAAATAAAGGGACAGAACCCAAATCAAATAGGCCTTACAGGCCAAAATAAAATGCAGTGCATTATTAAACAGGGGCAAAGCCCTAGTAAAGGCCTAATAGGCCAAACGCAAATAAAAATGTTGAACATTTTCAACTGGACTTAACCCAATCATGTCCATAAGTCCTCAAATTAAATTGACTGAGCACAACTGCTCCCTTAAATCAATTTACATCCGGTTCGAGGGTACATCTCCGAACTCCTCTGACTCCTATCGTTGTAATCCTTCAATGACGTCAGAGAGGTGACGGGTCCCGACAACCACACATCAATACGGACTGTGGGGTCCTTAAACTCATGGACTTATGCATCCTTAAACCAAAACACGGACTGTGGGGTCCTTAAACCCACGGACTTAAGCGTCCTTAAACTACCAATGGACCCATATGTCCCTAAACTGGAACATGGACCCCTATGTCCCTAAACTGGAACATGGACCCCCCATGTCCCTAAACTGGCAATGGACCGCAATGTCTTTAAACTACCTATGGACCACTACGTCCCTAAACTGGAACAATAGAGCCCCAAATGCTTTTTTGTCGGATCTAAACGATCCCGTTTAAGTGGATCTTAGCCTCAAATATGGCTAACGTATCCTTAAACATTCAAACAGACTTTAGTCCCAAATTGGACTATAGATCCCCCAATCAACTTTGGTTCAAGGGTACATCTTTGAACTCCTCTGACATCTGTCGTTGTAATCCTTCAACGTCGTCAGAGAGGTGATGGGTCCCGACGGCCATACATGCAATGGACCACTATGTCCCTAAACTGGAACAATAGAGCCCAAACGCTCTTTTGTCGGATCTAAACGATCCCGTTAAGTTGATCTTAGTCTCAAAACTGGACTAACGTATCCTTAACAAACGTTTAAGTTGATCTTAGTCTCAAATACGGCTAACGTATCCTTAAACCAAAACCCTAAACCCAAATCTAAGAAAATACGGATTTGGACTAATCCATGTCCTACGGGCGACGACATAAATTAGTCTCTGTATACAATCCACGGGCAACCACAAACAAAACAAACACACACGACACGAAGTGAAATTCTGGAGAAGGAGAAAGTTGTTACCGCGACGCGGTAGCGTAATTAACTGCAGGGGTTGCGCCTGCAGGGAAAAGTGTCCCCACAATCAAAAACCCCTCAAGCGAGGGGGAATCTGACGAAGTCTGCTACATCGGCCGCATCCGTCTAAACCTCCGATACACGGTGCCATAAATCAACTTGGCATCTTCGGAGAGGTGGACGGATAAAACCAAATAGCATTTGCCTCGAATCTCAGGCAAGACGTCCACCGCGTCTTCGCCGCGTCATTCGTAGGGGAACAGTCGTCATCTATCATTGACCTAAGCCGTGACTCGTTAGGCATAGTATTTCTTTAGGAAGCGACCGTTTATTGGCCTAAAAGGTCTTTCACCATGCATGTCCATGAGTAGGTAAGCTCCACCCCGGTAGACTTTGTCTAATATACGGGCCTTCATAGTTCGGCTCGAACTTCCCTTGCTTGGCACGATTAGGGATCATGGGTCTCTTGACCACTAGCACGAGTTCGCCTTGGCGGAATGTTCTCGGTCTAGTCAATCTTTCATATGAGCACGTCATCTTTGCTTTATAAGCCTCCAGATTTTGTTGCGCCATGAGCCGGGTTTCATCAAGGGCGTCTAGCTCCTCAAGCCGAAGGTGAGAATTTTCTTCTTCTGTTAGCTCGTAGTGAACCGCCACTTGTAGAGAGGGTAACTCTATCTCGAGAGGGAGTACCGCTTCTGCGCCAAATACCAATGCGTACGGCGTCGTGTTCATGGCAGTTTTGAACGTAGATCGATATGCCCGGAGAGCTTCATGCGGTCTCTCGTGCCAGTCCTTCTTATTTCGAGACACCGTCTTTTTCACGATCTTCGTCAAGGTCTTGTTGAAAGCCTCAGCTAGACCGTTAGCTCGAGGATTATAGACTGAAGAGTATCTCCAGTGTATGTTATGCTGTTGTGCGAAGCGGCTGATCTTGTGGCTTATGTAGGCCGGCCCGTTATCGGAGATGATCCGTCGCGAAGTTCCAAACCGATAAATGACGCGCGTCTTGAAGAAATGGAGGATATTCTCCGTCTTCACTTCTCTCAGCGGTACTGTTTCTGCCCACTTGGAGAAGTAATCAGTTGTCGCCAAAATGAATCGATGTCCTCTGGACGATGCTGATTCGATGGGACCGATTATGTCAGTTCCCCACATCTCAAATGGACAGCTAGCCACCGTTGGATGCAGTGGATTTGGATGCTGATGGATAAAGTCCCCGTGAATCTGGCACGAGTGCCATTGCTTCACGTATTCGAGGCAGTCCTGGATCATCGTGGGCCAATAGTAGCCCATCTTTTTGATCTTCAGCTTCATCTTCGGGCCGGCTTGGTAAGAACCGCAGAGTCCGTCGTGAGTTTCTTGGGCCACTCTCTTTGCCTCTTTGGGTCCCAGGCATCTTAGCCATAGAGAATCAAATGATCTCTTATACAGAGTATCATTAACAAAGGCGAAGGATAGAGCTCGATGCCTTGAGGATGAATCTTCAGGTGTTCGATGGGATTTGAAGTAGTCTATAAAGACTTCTCTCCAATCCATAGCCTTTTCCTGGTCTCTTATTTGTAGGGCCGTTTGCTCGGTTGCTCCTTTTTCTTCGGACGACTCTGGAGATATTTATGCCGGTGCAAGAACCCGACGGCTTTGCACAATGATCCTCACGTCATCGAGGTTTTCATTGGCCAGTTATTTAGTGTGTTTGGCTAACGCATCCGCTTTGCTATTTTCCGTACGCGGTATGCTTTCCAAGGTGTAGGAAGGAATTTGAGTCAGCAGTTGCTGTACTTTCTCGCCGTACTTCGCCAACTCTGGCTTGCACGTTTGATAGTCGTCGTTTACTTGACTAACGACCAGTTGGGAGTCTCCGTATATGAGGAGGTTTTCAATTCCCATGACGATAGCGATCTCAAGACCTGCTATCAAAACTTCATATTCGGCTTCATTGTTCGTCCTCGGCTCTGTTAAGGAGAAGGCAAAGCGTATTATCGCTCCTTGTGGAGTCACGAAGATGAGGCCCACCCCCGATTTGATTATAGGGGTGCTTTGTTTGCGCTTCTTCATGGAAGATGCTCCGTTAAAATAGAGTTCCCACTGGGTGTCATTCTATCTTCTTTCCACGTCGATCGTGTCCAACGCGTGTTCGTCTGGCAATTCGTAGTTCAAGGGAGAGTCGGCAGGTATCGGATGCTCAGCAAGGAAGTCGGCGATGGCCTGGCCTTTCACTGCCTTAAGAGGCTGATAAGTTATCGAGAACTCTATTAAGACAAGGGCCCATTTAGCGAGCCGCCCCGTCAATATAACCTTTGAAATTAAATATTTGAGAGGATCTACCTTCGATATGAGATGGACTTCATGTGCCAACGCGTAGCGTCTGAGCTTCGTTATCGCGAAGATCAACGCCAGGCGGTTCTTTTCAATGGGAGAGTAATTGCTTTCTGCCTCCAGGAGAACTCGACTCAGATAATAAAAGGGCTCTTTCTTTCCCTTGGTCGTTTTCTTGTGCCCATAATGCGCCTAGAGAACCTTCGAGGGCTGTTGTGTACAGGGCGAGAGGTTTTCCTTTAACGGGAGAGGCCAGTACTGGCGGATTCTGCAGGTATTGCTTGATTTCATCCAGTGCGCTTTGGCATTTGTGATCCCAGATGAACGGAGTTCCCTTCTTCATTAAGTGACTGTAGGGGCGGCACTTGCCGGAGAGATTGGCTATAAATCGCCGGATATACGTGAGCTTCCCTTGGAGAGACCGCAGTTGCTTGAGAGTCTTTGGCGGAGGCATTTCTATAATCGCCTTGATCTTTGACGGATCTATCTCCATGCCTCGGTGTCGGACGATGAATCCTAGGAATTTGCCCGAGGAAACTCCGAACGCGCATTTGAGAGGGTTCATCTTCAAGTTGTATTGCCGAATGCGTTGAAAAACGATCTTCAAATGCTCTAAATGTTCCTCATATGATTTGCTTTTAACTACGAGGTCGTCGATATAACATTCGACGATTTCATGTATGAGGTCATCAAAGATCTTCGTCATGGCCCTCTGATAAGTGGCACCGGCGTTCTTTAGACCGAAGGGCATCACCTTGTAGCAGAATATGCCCAGAGGGGTCCGGAAAGCGGTATGCTTCTGGTCCTCGGGATGCATCTTTATCTGATTGTATCCTGACGAGCCGTCCATGAAGGAGAAGACTTCGTGAGTGGATGTGTTATCTATCATCAGCTCAGTGACTGGTACTGGAAAGTCGTCCTTTGGGCAAGTTTTGTTAAGATCTCGAAAGTCCACACATATGCGTACCGTCCCATTTTTCTTCATCACCGGGACGATGTTGGCGATCCAATCAGGATATTGAACCTCTTGGATAAAACCGGAGTCGATTAGCTTCTTGACCTCGGCGTTGATGCTCATCTCAAGCTCGAGCCGCATTCTTCTCGGTGCTTGTTTGATCGGCTTGACGTTCGGGGATATTGCCAATTTGTGTACAGCAATCTCTGGATCTAGTCTTGGCATCTCGGAATAGTTCCACACGAAGCAATCTTTATGCTGCATGAGCACGTCCTTTAGCGTAGCCACCCTTTCTTCAGACAACAGCTCACTGACGAATGTCGATCGCGGGTCACTTGCCGTCCCCAAATCAATTTTCTTGAGGTTGTCTGCAGTAGTATGTATCCCATCTTCCAACTCTTTTGGCGCCGGTGGAAACTCTGAGATTACCTCGTCATCATCGTTTTCGAAGCACCAGGGGAGGTCATCCGTATTCTCAGGCTCTTCTTCTGACAGCGTTATCACGTGGCAGGTACGAGATCGTTTCCAAGATCGATGTTGATCTGGTTCTACTCTCATTATACACGTCGCTTTTGGTTCATGCTTCTGTGGCGGGCTTACCTTCCAGTTGCTGGATAGAGCGAACATGCCTTGTTGATATTGGTCTTCAACCCAGTTCTTGAAGGTGAAGCAGTTTTCGAGGGGATGCCCTATTGCTTGGTGGTAAGAGCAATAGTCTGGGTGAGAGACCTCATTCGTTTGCTCGAGGTGCTTGGACTCCGGGAGTGTCATCATCTGATGCTTTACGACGAGATTGAATATCTTCTTTGTCTTATCTTGGGGAAAAGAATATTCCCGACCCATCATCTTTATAAGGGACGGATCCCGGCTGTTCGACTCTTGCTCGCGTGGCTTCTTAGACCCGCTTGACTGCTGTCGAACGTTTTTTCCGTTCTTTGGTTTATTTTTGCCTCTGCGCCGGATCTTTTGTATGACGGGCCGACAACGAGGAGCATTATCATTCTCCACGGCCTGCTGAAGGAGGCGCTGCGTTCTGGCTTTCTCGTAAATGGACATTTCACGGTTATGGTCATCCCGGACCTTTTGCCCCGCTTCCCTTATTAGCTTGTCCATCCGTTCTTCAAACGACGGACTCGACATTTTGACGGTAGGATCTCGTTTTGGTTTAGGGTCAGCGTCTTCTAACAGGGTGTCTCCTTCTTCATTGAAGTCATGTATGACGTAGCTACCATGGACTCGCTCTCGTTTCTTGGATTGGACATATCCAAGCCTGACCGTTTCCATTTTCCTGTTGGGCAACTTTCATTGAGTTCCGGGGACGTCCCAAATCCTGTTGTAGAATCGAGCTTGTCGAGTAGTCTGTTTGAGGGGTACCCCTTGGCGCTTCAATAGCCTTTTCAAGCCTTCCGTGTAATATCTAGGAAGAAGGATGGGCTGGAACCTGTCAAGTGTAGAATCCGCGCCATGCCAAATTTCTTTCTCCACTTTGGTTTCCGTGGATCGGCAGAATAGGATCGCCTTTTCATCTCTTCGCTTGGGAGGAACGTAGAATATTTGCAGTTCCTGCACACTATAAGTTTCAAGTGAGTCGAGATCTTTGTAATGATCTTGCGGAACCATGGCAACTTGCAAATTTTGATCTTCCTCAGCGGAGGCTTGTATCGATGGCCGAGCAGAGAATACAGCGTTGACCTCATCTTCCGAGTCGCTGCTAAAGATCAACATAGGGATGGACGGTCCCAGCTTGTTGCATTGGGGCGGCCCTGAATAAACTATCTCTTCTTCCTCCTCAGTATCACTCCCGAAGACCGGAATAGTGGTGATAGCTTTGTTCTTCGGTTTGTGACATCTTTCCGTGTCCTCAAAATCTGGTAAGAAGTATTTTGCATCTTCGTATTTTCGGACTTCGTTCATGAAGAATGGGTTCAGCTCTCCTGTTACGGTATACTCGAGACCATCCTTGAAATACTTCATACACTGATATTGTGTAGAAGGGATAATATTGTACTCGTGTAACCAAGGCCTGCCGAGCAAAGCATTGTAGCATGTCTTGGCGTCAATGACATGAAACTTAATGTCCGTGACAAGCAGCCCAAAGCATAGTGTCAATATTACAGACCCAAGTGTCCGTGATGATTGGGAGTCAAACCCGAAAGTGGTGATTTTATCACGAGCGAGGTGCTGAACGCTCATGCGGATTTCCTTCAACACTCTCACATTGAGGAGATTGACGGAGGACCCATTGTCAACCAGGATTTTGCCTATCTTGATATCATGACAGTATCCGGAGATGTAAAGGGGACGGTTGTGCTCGCACGTCCCGAGAAGGAGGTCTTCATCGCCGAAGGTGATATCGGCTGTGTGCACTTCTTCCAGCTTGTCCTTCATCTTTTCTTCGGCAAGGAAAACTTAGAATTGCTCGGGCTCTTGCAGTGCCTTGATTAAAGAATCTCTCGCCTCTTTGGATAGCAGAAGGGCGTCGAGAATGCTTAGCTGCGAAGGTAGCTTTCTCAAGTGTGCCAGAACGTTGTAGTCCACCTTACTTTTCTTTGGCGGGTCCTTGGCTGTCAACTCTTCGACGGCTTGGTCATCAAGGATGATATCCTCATGGACCTTTTCTTTCCCCTTATCTCTTCTATTTGACCCACTGTTCGAGGGCTTAGGATTCTTTTCGGGCAGCGTACGGTTGCACAGCTGAATATTTTCACAGGTCTTCGGCTCTTCCTCTTTTTCCGAGGTGGATTCTTTAAAGAGAGAACCAAGAGTCATTTCTTCGTCAGTGTCGCTCCCGAAGGTGAGAACTTGCGATCCCCCAGCGTCGACCATGTGACAGCTGCCGGTAGTTCTTTTATGCTCCTCAATCGTATTTCTTTGCTCCCGACGAGTTTTGTGTTTCATCCGCTTGAAATGTTGCCGGTGAGCAACATATCCCTGCCACCATCTTTTAAAAGCGTTGCACTCTTCGGTGGGGTGCGCAATTTTTCGATGATATAAGCAGTAGCTAGGATGTATTTCCGCTTCACCAAGAATGTTTCCTTTGGAGGGTGGCAGCTTCATTCCCATCGATATGGCTCTGGCGAACCTCTTCCTCGTCTTGAACCTGCTTTTATTTGCGGCGGATGTATTTTGATCTAGCGGGGGTGTTTCAACCCTTTCGTCCAATTGCCGGCGTTTGGCTTTTTCGAATATGGCCATCTCACGCTCTCGATCGGCTTTCCCTTTCAGGAGAGCTTCGTTTAGGAACGCATCAATCATTTCGTATGATGGTCTTAGAAGTTCCGACTCAAGATCTGCCCTCAGTTTCTCTGCGTAAGGGGCTTCTTCATCGTCTATCGACGAGTGGGAGATCACATGGCAGCTTGCCACATAATCTTCAGGCTCATCCGACGAGTCTTCTCCATCATCTCTATCCTCAAGGACGTGACTGAGAAATTCTTGGAGTGTGACTGGAGTCTGTGCCTTCTGGTTATACTCTTCCAGCGCGTCAATCTGCTTTTGCAGGTCCGTGCGCCTGTCACCAGGCTTCACGAGTTTCTTGGATTTCTTCTTCTTCTTCGAAGACTTTGACGGCTGGGTGTGAGCACTTTGACTATCACCACCAATTTTTGGAGTTGGGCGCGGTTTCAGCATTCCCTTGATAATCTCGGGTTCCAATGGATTCTTACACCTGATCGCCGGGCGTGTTTGGAGATCTTTCAGCATTCTTTTAGTTTTGGCTGAAAGAGCGACCTCCCATGGAGATTCTTCTATGAAAGAGCATGATGCCCCCGGTGTGTCTGTCTTCTTGGGAGCATGTGGCTGTGGTGGGTTCACCTTCCAATTCTCGGACAGCGCAAACTTGCCCAGTTGGTATTGGTCTTCGATCCAGCCTTTAAAGACGAAGCAATCTTCAATTGGATGGCTTACCGTTTGATGGTAGGGGCAATAATTGGGACTATTAGCCTCACCAGGTTGCAACGGTCGTTTTGGATTCGGCAAATTGATGAGTCTGTTGCGCACCGCCAGCTCAAACAATCTCTTCGTTTTGTTCCGGGGAAACGAATAAGGGCGCTTCATCTTCTCATTATAGAATTTCCGCCTCTCGTCTAGGCGATCAGCTAGTTTTGGGCCACTGGGTTGCTGTTGAGTATTCGCAACGAAGGTCGCTTTCCCTTTGCCCTTTTCGTTCCGTGGCTCCGGCTTTGAAGGAGACGGTCTATGACCCATCTGGTCCATTTGGGCCAGTTTGTCAATCAAGGCCTGGAACGTGGTCGGCTTGAAGAACATCATGAATTGGGAAATAATTGCTTGAGGGTCCAGAGTGCCCATGAACATGCCCACTGCCGGCGCCTCCTCGATGCGCTGCTCACATTTTGACCATAAATTTCGCCACCGTATTGTGTATTGTACCCAAGTTTCACCTGGCTTCACCCTGGCGTTAATTAATGCGGTAATCGGGGTACGCTCGCTAGCGCTCGCGAATCTCTGCGTAAACAGCAGTTCCATCTCCACAAATGTCTTGACAGAGTCGTTTGGAAGTTCAGAATACCACTCGAATGCCGTCTCCGATAAGCTACCAACAAACTGGCGGAGTAGAAGTTTATCATCACCCCCGATGTTGCCGCACAAGGCTCTAAATTGAGCGACATGCTGATGTGGATTCCCCGTCCCTTTATATACATGAAATTTACGAATCGTATACCCCGACGGGTACCTTATTTGGTCATACCAGCCTGGATAAGGTCGTCCAGTCTTAACGATCTGTCTAGCCGCTTCGTTTGCCTGGTGAGCTCGTATTTGCTGAGCAATGTAATCATCCAGAGCGGCCTTGGAGATGGTCTCCTCTTTGGCTGCTGAAAGAGCCTGAGGAGGGTTCGATGTCTCCCCTCTGTCGACTTCAATGATGATCGGGGGGTCTTCAGCTGGAGGTTCCGGCTGTAACATCATCCCAGCCATGTCTTGGAACAAAAGAGCCATTCGTTTTATATTGGCCGCCTACTCCGCAGCCTCTTTTTCTTTCCTCTCGAGCATTCTTCGGAGGAATTCAGTATCAGTCTCTTGTTCCCGACGCTGCTCCGAGGTTTCCAGATTTTCTTTTGGCCCAGTGAGTGCGGCCATTGCAGTCAGCATTTCCTGAAGTTTCTGCTGCTGTTGTTCCTGAGCCTTCGTTATCGATCGGGTAAGCGGTCGATGACCTGTAGAAGCACGGTTTTCTTCTTTTCCGGAAGCCATATAAACGGTATGTATTACCATGCCCCCGGTCTTGGGGCGTTTATATTCGACGTCCTTGCGGTTTGCCGCATTCACGGGGGCTTTCTCTGGCCTCCTTCTCTTGTGAGCAGTTGAAGTCGAGGGGGCTGTTGCAGTAGGCACCCAGGAGGATGACGTCTTTTGTAGTACCACGAGATAGCTCTTTTCTTGATGAGCTTTGAGCTTCTTTGGCCGGCGAGAGTAGTCCTGGTTAATCACCAATTCCTGAACCCTTCGCCAGACTTTGTAAATTTTGGAAGACAGCCGCTGAGGGGGCTGCTCCGGCTTCGCCTTTGGTGCATTCTCCATGGGTGGAGGAGATCTCTTCAGCACTGCAGTAGGAGAGTTCCTGCACACTTTGTTAAGCAGTTCAAAGCTGTTCCCAGTTGGAACAGCAGCATTGACTTCCACCATGGGAGCTGACGGAGTTAGTCCAGACGGAGAGCTGCCCCCAGCCTTCCTTACTCGGCACCAGTGACGACGACGAGCATGTCGCCCAGATGGTGTTGGTTCAGCTATGGGGATGACTTTGTTATGCCCCCTATTCTGGTCAGGCACCGCTGGTAGACCGACGTCCGTTGAGCAGAGTATCCAATCTGTCAAAGACAGACCTTTGGGCAGGAACGGGAGCCGGAGTGGCCAGCCTTGTAAAGACTGATCCTTTGATGGGAGAAGCTTCTTTAGTGACCTCGAGAGCAGGAATGGATATCCATTTTGGGATGGACGCTTCAGGTATCGTGGGCTTCTTGACTGGCCCATTGGAGTTCAAGCTCAGCCTATCGAAGACTGATGCTGTCGGCTTGGCATTGGATGACCCGTTGAGATGGGCCATGGTGGTAGTGAGCCGATCAAAGTCCGACTTCTTCTACGCTTCTTGCGGCAGCGGGATGTTAACGCTCACTGGTGGGAGCATGGTCCCGAAGAACAACCCGGTGGTAGCCTGCGTTACCTGCTCTACCGGCATTGTGAAAAGGGAGGTCGCTTGGGGGCCGTAGGTTACACCCCCGGATGGGGCGGAACGGGAGTTGCAGTTGCAGATGAAGCATTTTGTGCAGGTAGACGCCATTGATCTTCTGTTTTCTGCACGGAGCAAGACACCAAATCTTAGTATCTCGAACCCAAGGACAACCATATCAAACCGCGATTCGTTCGCGAACACGACATACGAAGTGTGGAATGGAAAGAGGAAAAGGTCCTACCGGGCGTGCCAGAATCTGTTCCCCGCCGAAAGACGCGACCGGGACGTTGTGACGGCCGGGCCTGAATTCCGATGGCAAATGCTAATTGGTGCTATCCGTCCACCTCTCCGAAGATGCCAAGTTGATTTATGGCACCATGTATCGAAGGTTTAAACGGATGCGGCCGATATAGCAGACTTCGTCAGATTCCCCCTCATTTGAAGGGTTTTTGATTGTGGGGACGCTCTTCCCTTCAGGCGCAAGCCCCTGCAGTTAATTACGCTACCGCATCACGGTAACCACTTTCTCCTTCTCCAGATGGTCACTTCGTGTCTTGGGTGTTTGTTTTGTTTTTGGTTGCCCATGGAGTGTATACGGAGACTAATTTATGTCGGCGCCCGTAGGGCGTGGATTAGTCCAAATCCGTATTTTCTTAGATTTGGGTTTGGGAGTTGGGTTTAAGGATACGTTAGTCTCATTTGAGACTAAGATAAACTTAAATGTTTGTTAAGGATACGTTAGTCTAATTTTTAGTCTAAGATCCACTTAACGGGATCATTTAGATCCGACAAGAGAGCATTCGGACTCTGTTGTTTAGTTTAGGGACTTTGCGGTCCATTACCAGTTTAAGGACTTGGTGGTCCAAGGTTAAGGACATCATAGTCCGTGGGTTTAAAGGGACCCCACAGTCCGAGGTTAAGGATATCATAGTCCATGAGTTTAAGGACCCCACAGTCCAGTTTAAAGACGTCATAATCTGTGAAATGTGTGGTTGTCGGGACCTGTCACCTCTCTGAAGACGTTGAAGGATTACAACGACAAATATCAAAAGAGTGAAGAGATGTACCCTTGAACCAAAATTGATTGTGAGATCTATAGTCCAATTTGGAACTAAAATCAATCAATTAGATTATGAGCACATTGGCTCAGTTAAATCTGAATTGAGGACTTATGGCCAATTTGGGCTAAATCCAATTAAGTTTGAAATGTTGGCCCTTTGTTGGACTATTGAACACTTGCCTGGGTTCAGCCCATCATTATTTAGCAATATTAAACAAGAGTTTGAAGGCTCTGATAACATTTTTGTCTTTGGTTGAGCATTAAACATTGTAGCTCTGGATTTTAAAGTTCATTTGAAGGGGAGATTTTGCCTCTGGAAAACTTAGCCAATTTGGGCTAAGCTGGCTGTAAAATAGTGTTAAACACTGGAGGACATCTGGTGGTCACGTGTCCTCACGTGATGTATTTAAAACAATGTTAAACACTTGAGACAAAATGCTCAAAATAGTGTTAAACACTAGAAAGGGAGGGGTCACGTGGGGGCACATGAGGGCACGCAAAGGTGGGTCCGGACCTCCTTTATTTTGTTCTCAGAATATTCAGATAAGTGTTAAACACTTCTGATCTTCTGGCCATCACGTGTTGGCACGTGATGAATGTCCATGTATTGATTATTAAAGTTTTTATTAGGGGTCACGTGAAGACACGTGAGAGCACCCAAAATCAGTACTGCCTTTGCATTTTTTCTCTTTGTTTTGAAGGTCACGTGGGAGCACGTGAGGCATTGCCTATGGGTTAATTCCTTCTTATTTTGGGGAGTTTGTTTAAGGGTCACATGGGAACACGTGACATAGTCTTGTTCGCTCTTTTCTGATTATTGAGAATGGGGGTCACGTGTTACCACGTGACCATGCTCTTTTCGTGCATGGAGAGCTTTTAAATCTCTTGTTTTAAGAATTAAATTCTCTGTAGGGTTAAACCCTGATTCTTTTTTAGAGGAATTAAATTCCTATGCGTGTGGAAGAATTAAATTCTTATATAGGGTTAAACCCTAGTTCTGTTTTAGAGGAATTAAATTCCTATGAATTTGGGAGAATTAAATTCTCATGCAGGGTTAAACCCTAGTTTTATTTGGGAGGAATTAAATTCCTGTGAATTTAGGAGAATTAAATTCTCATATAGGGTTAAACCCTAGTTTTATTTGGAGGAATTAAATTCCTATGAATTTGGGAGAATTAAATTCCTTACACTCAATTCTCCCCCTAAGTTTTGGATCTGCATGGCAGAATCTCCCTGATGAGAATTAAATTCTCAACTTGTGGGGAGATCTGCTTCTGCAGATCTTCAACCAAAGGAAGAACTAAGTTCTTAATCAGAAGAGTTAAACTCTTAAATTTGAGAATTAAATTCTCTTTTTCTTTTTTTTATGGAGCTTAGATCTCTTTTCCGTTTCTCACCTAGGGTTTCTTTTCTCTGAAAAGAACTTCTTTTCTCTCTTGAGAATTAAATTCTCCTCTCTTTTCTCTCTGTTGTTGTTTTTCTCCAGAAAGTCCCAATTGCCAAGATCCCTTCTCATCTCTTCTTGGCTCCTATTTATAGGAGAAAGAAAATAATCAATTTTGTTTAGTGAATCTTTCATTAAAAGATTTTGGTTGTTTTTGTAACCAACATGATCTTTTAGATCACTCAATGAGCTTTATTCACCATTGGATTTTTAATCCAGAAGATATTCTGTTTGTTATTCTTGGTGAATTTCTGGGAAATCTTTCCTTGTATAAAATCTTTCCATAAATTGGTGATTTTTAATCACCATTGGATTTTTAATCCAACGGTGCTCTATTTTACAGAGCACCATCTTTTTTTCTGTTTGGAAAGACTTAAAGAAATATTTTTCCAGTTAGGGTCTTTGATTTCCCTTTAATCAGAATTTAATTCTATTATTTCAGAAGGCTTTTAAAAGTCTATCATGTGTTGGCACGTGATCCCTTTATTTGATTATTAAATAGAATTTAATTCTATCAATTAAAGAGTTAAGGAATCTGTCACATGTTGGCACGTGACCCTCTTGACTAAACATTTTATTCAGAATTTAATTTTACCTTTTAACAGAGCTAAGGAATCATCACGTGCTGACACGTGACCCTTGATCGCGTGTGAGCGCGTGATGCCCCATTAGGGTTTTTCCTTAGTGTCTTATTATATTTTTGTTTGACTAGAATTTAATCCTGAAAAGCAGAGATCACAGGAACCCATCACGTGTCAACACGTGACCCTTGGTCACGTGTGAGCACGTGATACCCCATTGGGGTATTTCCTGGCTGTTTTGTTATATTATTTTTTTATTAGAATTTAATTCTATAAATCAGAGATCACGGGAACTCATCACGTGTCAACACGTAATCTTTGGTCACGTGTGAGCACGTGATACCCCATTGGGGTATTTCCTGGCTGTTTTGTTATATATTTTTTGATTAGAATTTAATTCTATAAAGCAGATATCACAGGAACCCATCACGTGTCAACACATGACCCTTGGTCACGTGTGAGCACGTGATACCCTATTGGGGTATTTCCTGATATTTTATCAGGGAACAGCAATTAAGAGCCTCTTGGATGGACGACAGCAGCAGACTGCTATTTTATTGCACCGCCCTGAGACTGAGGCACCCGGAGTCAAAAAAACTTGGGCACTACACCCTAAACAATTCTCTGCGAAAGTGAGCCCCCTAGAAGCGGAAGAATGGGCTCAGTTGATTGAGGACGATCTGGCAGCAGCACAAATGTCAGATATTGCTTGGGTAAGAGTTGCGAAGCTGCAACTAACCGACAACGCCAGAGTATGGTGGAAGGATGAAGAAAGCCGTCTTGTCCAACCGATCGAATGGAAAACATTTCGCGATATGTTCGACGCGAAATATTTTCCCGAGACTGCCCGTTTTGACATGGAGCAGCAATTCATCCACCTGCAACAAGGCACTATCTGGAGCAAATCTGTAAATGAGTATGATACTGAATTCACCATGTTGAGCAGGTAAAATATGTCTCAAATATTCAATTTTTTAATATCACATATTACACAGCTAACACAAGACCGTAACCGATTCGCGGCACATCTCATACCAACTGCTGAGACCAGGGCTAGACGATTTCAGTAAGGGTTGGACCAGGAGATCCAAGCTGCTCTAGCTATAGGGGATTTCCCAAGCTACGACCTTGCACTGAAGGCTGCCCGAAGATATGAGACAGTAGTGAAGAAGAAGGGAGATCTCAATATGCCAGTGTGAAGCGCCCTGCTACTCAGATAGCAGGAGAAGTCTCTTCTAGGACACCATTTGTACCCAGAAGACCGGGAGTTCCATTTAACCATCCCAGACCAGACTTTTGCTTCTACTGCAAGAGAAATAGACACCCGGCGAAAGACTACAGGCGTGCTAACCGCCTGTGCTTAGTTTATGGCGCATCCACTCATTTTATTGTAGATTGCCCACATCGTCTCATCCCAGCTCCTATACCCCGACCAGCACCCACCTTTCCGCAGCAGCCAGCTATTCTGGTACCTGCACCTCGTCTTGCTCTCCCAGCTCCATCTCCTCGTGGATCTCCTGCACAGCCTCCTCGTCGGTTTTATCAGGCACAGAGAAATATGCCGTAAGGACAAAGGAACGGACAGAGAAATTTTCCACCAGCAAGGAGGATTGTATTTACGCGTCAGGCATTCACAATGACTGTAAAAGAAGCTGAAGCCACAGGCCAAGTCATCACTAGCGTTGTATTTCGAAGATTCCCCCATTGTTCTACAGTGGGTCTCACGGACTCAAGAGGTGGTCCTCACCTTCTTGGCATGACACTTAGTTCCGTGAGGAAGAACCGAATCCTGACAATAAGTAAAAATTAGAGGTTACTCAAGACACTTTTAGCCTCTCCGTTGAAGGATGCAATCTGTAAATGTTTTTATAGGGGAGGCAAAGATTCGATATTGCAAAGTCTGTTGAGGAATTTATATGAACGTGAACTTTTGAATTGTTTTATCCCTCTACTCTTTTGATATTTTCGTTGGGATGTTGCATCTTTCTCAATTTTGTTGAGAGCATCATTCTGATGGCTTATTTTTGCAAGTTGGCTTTGGTGGTGGTTTTTAATTATGTTCTGATTCTAGCATTAGGCTTGAGAAATTAGCTATGCCTAATTTAAAATAATTTAAATGCCGTTTTTCTTTAATAATTTTAACTGGTTCCAAGCAAATATTTATTTTTGTTTGTTTTTCTTTTTGGCCAAATTGTTTCAAACTATATGTAGCAAAATTGAGCATGTTTTGGGTATAGCCTTCAGCGGGAGTGTAGCATTGCTTCATAATACGTCTAGACAAGAGAAAGAAAGAAATTAGATATTTTAAGCAAAAAACTTATGGGGTGGCCCAGCCGATGATGTCATGGCATTTAGCCATTCTCTCCCATAATCCAACACACAATTTTTTTTTAAAAGAATCGTTGACAAGGCAAAATGAAATTTACACCTAAATCATTAATTGGATAATTGGAGTATGGCTTGGACTAGTTATATCCATGTTTAATGTTATTTAGATTAACAACCCCCATCCTCTATCTCAATCTCGCGCACGCACTGTTGATCGAGCCATACAATTACTTGAATTTATTTTGAATACAATCTTTCATGAGTAAAACCGGTGGCTTTCCTCCTGAGAACGGAGTTTTACCTACTTTGCTGAAGAAACATGACTCTATGAAAAAGTTTTCTTTCTAAAATGAACGGTCACTGATTTTCTTCTCCTGCGTAGCGAGGGTAGTGAAAAAGGAAGGAAGAAAAAAAATTACATGAGTCCTTGTTTGCACTAAAAAATAGCTAAATTATTTGACTCCCTTTAAAACAAGCAAAATTTTGATGCCGCAACAAAATAACATTAAAACTAGCAAGGGCCGCTTTCAAAATTTATGTCTTGTCCAAAATTTAAATTCATATACGATTTAGCAAACTTTATTGTGCATATTATTCGACTTGTTTATGGAAATCGCCGTAGATATTTCCTTGTCCCAAATATTTGCATTTGTCAAACATGCACTACATGAAAATTTAAAAATCTTATATGGTAATTTTTCGATTCAATTTCCAGTTTAAATGGTAAAGTTGTTGCAAGTTGTAATATGCAAAAAAGAGGTAACGTATTCCTTCGGAATTAAAAAAAAAATCCAAAATTATTTTTCTAATTCTTAACTTTCTCTTTCTCACCGTTTAATATCAAGCGTATAAATGGTTAAAAGATAAAAAATAATATTTTATGGATAACCAATTACTCAAAAAGAAGAAAAATAAATTAATTAATTAAACATTTGAATATATTCTCATTACAAACCATCGAAACGTGGATTAATTTAAAGAATATCAAACATTTGTGGCAGGGTATGTAAGGGGTGAATATTCCTTAAACCCTACAAATTTGAATATTAATTATCCTAATATGCTCTTTATAGAAATACTATATTCTATTCATTATTATAAAATTGGTTGTTTAAGTTATTTTCTACCAAAGAGTTGTTCTAACATTATTTTGGATATCGAAAGGCTGTCAAAAATACTCAATAACGACATCATGCTCCAGCTGATCATAACTTGTTGAATTTTTATTTGATTATCACAATTAAAGGCAAAATGTTTACTACGAATCGGCTACTAATTAAAATTTAAAGTCATTTAAGTCCAAACTCTTGACCAGGTTCAAAAATATCTATCAATCAATCCTATTATACATAGGAGGAGTGTGTGTATTTAAAATGTTTGTTTTTCTTCTATTTTAAATGGCCAATTAAATCTCGTCTCTATAATATTGGGTTTTTTTTAAAATAATATTAATTTAAAATAATATTATTAAAATAGAGGGATAAATTTTAATTAGCGAAATAGGATGGTTTCGAACCACCCCACCTGGCCCACCCCATCCCCCAGTATAGGGGGCGGGTTCTGGGAACCCGCCCTCTATACTTTTGTATAGAGGGCGGGTTCCCAGAACCCGTCCCCTTTTTTTTTATAAATTAATTTAATTATTAATTATAATTATTAACGATATAATTATAATTATAATTATAATTATAATATTATTAAAAATAAAATAAAATTAAATAGACAAAAAAAACATTTAAATTAAATAATAAAATTTCACTATATCAAATTTTTTTTTTACAGAATGAATCCGTCAAAATTTACAATGCCAAAAAATCCTATCTATTTGTAAAATGTAAATGCTATTTTTTTCCTTTCCCTTTTCCTTTATGAAATCCGAGAAGGCTTGACATAAGCCTATGCCTTCTGGGATGACTGGAGGAACCACCTGTTTCTTGGTTAGATGGCGGTGGCGGCGTCGGCGTCTGCTCTGCTGCTTCGGGTTCGGGTTCTGTTTCAGCTTCGTCTTCAGCAACGTCTTGGACAGGCTGTTGATCCACAAATCCTGAACCTGAATGTGGGACAGGTGTCGGATATGTGTTGCTTCCCAACAAATTTACGTAGGACGCTAAATCCGAAGCCCAACTTGGCAGTTGTAGCGAAGAACTTGTCCCGGTTTCATGCGGCTGATTTTGCACAAAAGCTTGGCCCCATGGCTGCGCAAATCCTGACCCCCAAGGGTGCTGTTGTTGCGCTAAACCTAACCCCCAAGACGGCTGTTCTGCAAAACCTGATCCGGTATGCCAGGGTTGCTGTTGACGGTATGGTGATCCAAACCACCGATCCTGCTGCGCTGGATCTCCTTGATGCTGCGGCTCTGGTGCCGGGTCATACTGCGGCTGCGGTGCCGGGTCATA
Source organism: Agapanthus africanus (assembly GCA_030015575.1). Lineage (NCBI taxonomy): Eukaryota > Viridiplantae > Streptophyta > Magnoliopsida > Asparagales > Amaryllidaceae > Agapanthus > Agapanthus africanus. The sequence goes on from JASDDO010000024.1 coordinate 85,884,482, forward strand.
CTGCGGCTGCGGTGCCGGTTCATACTGCGGCTCCGGTGCCGGCTGATACTGCGGCTCCGGTGCCGGCGATAAATGTTGAGAAATACTATATGAACCAAGTACACCACCAATAAATTGGTCGAGATTTGAAAATTGAGCCTGAGATGCCGGACCAGCATCAGTCGGGTATGGTTCCTGCACCATTGTTTGTACGAGATGCAACCCACGAGCCTGTCGTTACATTAGAAATAAGAAATAAGTATTGACTCATACCGCCGGATGTTAAAAAGTAATATTATATAAAGAGGGCGGCTTACCAAATCTCGTTCCATGTGGCCTCTAGGCTCGTACCGCGAGATGTTTGGGAAGTTTTCGGGAGGAGCA